>CM060940.1:836796448-837996448 GCA_030765085.1 Allium cepa | reverse complement strand
TTCAATTCAAGTTGGATTAACTCATTAAATCTTTAAATCAAAGATTTAACTCATAGCTTTCAATATTCGATTAACTTGTTGAATCTTTAAATCAAAGATTCAACTTATAGCTTTTAAATCGTTTTCATAACTTGGGAATTTTCTTCATTTTTCAAACTTGAAATTCTTTTTAACACAAATTGAACGTTCATTTCTCATGTGAAAGCTTTTATTATTTGAAAACAACAGTTTTCGTTTCAGAAAAATCCAATTATATTTACACGAGTTAAAGTTCTTAATTTATATTCATATTCCCAAATAAATTCATTTTAAAATAGTTTAACCCATATATAACTGGTATAACATCTTTAATCCCTAGTTTTAAATCATAGAATTCAATTTCAAATCTTGAATTTAAGTTTAAATCAAATTATTTTAAACTTCATACTTTATCGAGTTATTCAAAATAAATTTCATCTATGAAATTCCATTTCAAAAGCTTTTCACTTTAAACCAAATCCATTCCCAAAACATTTGAATTTAAATATTCAAATTTAAAACTATTTCAAAAATATGTGACTTAATCGATTTCCTCGTGAAATCCATATTGGTGTGTGTATAAGTGTGGTCTAGGGGTTTTACACAGTAGTGCAACAGCATATAATCATCACAGATCAAAATACAGAAATATAGTTGATAAGCGATATAAACTATAACGCTTATCGTCCATTCACGGATTCATAGATAGTATACAAATGCAAATAAATATACACAACACAGCTCAAATCAAAGTAGAGCATATCAGAGTATCAAACAATTCAATCATCCAATAAAATCCAAACATACATAAGTGATATCAGATAATTGTCTGATTATTTCCAAACAGATTAACTACATAAGAATTGCTAATCCTGGTTAAATTAATATTAATAAATTACAAATCATTTTGATTAATTATTCTTCAATCATTAATTAACCATTAATTTAATTATTCTTTAATCTTCCGATTAATCAATTTTAAATCATTTATCAATTAACCCTAAATTTATTACCATTTAATAAATTGGTCATACTTAATTAATTACCATCAGTGATTATTCCTAATCACTTATTTTAATCAATTTTAATCATTAATCAATTACATTTTTTTTCTCTTTAATCCTCCGATTAATCAATTTTAAACCATTAACTAATTTACCATGAACGACTTCGAATTGAACCCGAGAACGATTGCTTCTTCCCCAAACCAACATCCTGGTATCAAAGCAAGCTTTAAAATTAACATCGAACTATTTAAAATCAAGCTTTAGAAATATTTTAATTATTTAACTTACAATTTCAAGTTAACAAATTTATTAGCCTTCCATTCAATGTTAAGAATTATTCATTTATTCGAAGCCAAATCATGTTTAAACATACTTTATTTAAATTTGAGTTAACATTTAAATTTATAAAACTTATTTAAATTCCACATTCAAGTAAAACTTGAATCTATGATTCCTTTAATTTTAAACTTAGTTTAAATCTGGTTTTATATTTTTAAATTTCATTTTAAATTTAAGATATAAAAATTTATTTGAATTCAACTTAAAACTTTGTTTAAAATACCCGTTATTAAATCTTGCCTCAACTTTTACATTTTATTTTTCTTTTTAGAAATCTGAAACAGTTCATGTTTACTTAAATTTAATTCAAAAAGTACTTAATTTACACATCACTTTTAAGTTGTTTCAAACAATTTAAATTCAAAACAAGTTTACTTGAATCAGGTTTTAATTACTAACTAGAATTCACCTAAGATCTGAGATATTACATTCCACTTCCAAGCTAAACACAGCCAAAAAAAACACTGACCCAGGCAATGTGCACGGTGCATGTGCCCACCGTCGTTCACCACTTCCGGTCTCCACCCATGCTTCGAGCAAGTTGAAGATCATCCTCTAACCAAAACCCAAACCCCATACCTTCGATCGTAATCGAGAAAAAATGAAACCTGGAAACGCAAAGTCACGAAACCTGGAAACGCAACCCCTCCTCAAACCCAAACCTGTCAACGTCTCGCATCCACCCCTCCGACCACCGGAACGTACGAAACTTCGGCCATCACTTCGTCATCAACCCTACCACCATCTCCCACAGTTGCTTCGCACTCGATGCATCATGGAGGAAGAACGAATCAAATCAAAAACTGCGACCAAAACTAGGTTTACGAGCAAAAATTGCTCACCGCCTTCACCACGTTCATCGAACCACCATACGAATATTTTTCCCAGATGCTCCACTCACTCCTCTACCATCCCAGAGAGCCACGACCTCCCCGACCTCTTGGATCACCAGAAAACCCCAAAAGACCCATTCCAGTTCATACCAAAATTTCTCTCTCATCCTTCTACTAAAAATTATGATTTTTGTTTTGAAAATCATGTTTTTGTATATAGATTCACTTTACATAACTGAATTCTCAAATCAAGAAATTTGTTTTAAACTTATTTAAAGTTGTACTCAGCTTTCTTGATTTGGCAGAGATAATTAAGTAATTTCTTAACTCAAGTATAAATTTTAAACTATCATTTGTGATGAAAGAAACCAGTTTTATTTGAAACTCAAGTTTATACAAAGACTAAAACAAAAGGTTTTGAATTTTAATCAAAACAAGAACAATTGAAAGCTATAAACAGAGAGGATTCTAATGAATCATTATGCATACCCAAACATCAGTATATACAAAGAAGATTTCACTTATATTCACACATAATACATAAACATTTCAGATAACTATCATGCAACCAATATTATCCAGATGAAAAAAAAGAGTGTTACTCACCTGTATGAAGAGCAGAGGATACAGGGAAGCTTGTTGAACTGATTGAAGCTTTTGTTCTCAGGCTTGAAATGTTTTGATGTTTTTAAACTAAAGTTTGTTTTTATTTTGAGATAACATTACTTCAGATTCTCACAGCTTGGAATGAACGAATAGAGAGGAAGTTGATATATAAAAGAGTGTACAGGGTGACATTACTTCCTTGTGTACAAAACATGTTGAAGGTGCTGGCATTAAATGCTAGAGGTATGTTTCATTAAATGCATGTGTCTTGTTTTATAGATATAAATGTATTTGCACCGTTTCCTTTTCTTTGTACTTTGCTTGAGTTAATTATATGTTCACTGTCTTCTTGCCTGCATACTTGTCTTTATACTTAAATAAAATTTATTGTCTTGTGTTATACTTACCCAACTTGATTTGTTTCCAATGTGTTACTTATCAAACATTTGTCTATATACTTGTATGTCTTATACTTATTATTTTGTAATATAAACATGATATTAGAATTTATCCAACATCTTTACTTTATATTTTTATTCCTCTTTTATTTTAACTTAAAATTGTTTATCTTACTTTAATATTTATTGTTTTATATTAAATTTATAAATTCAAATTATTATTAACCATCAATTGTAATACTTATTATCATCAATTATCATTAAACCATTCATTTACAATTTATATCTAATGTATATACATATATATTTCTATATTTATTTTTAAAACCATTTATTTAAGATTTCATTTCAAATCCAATTTAAATATATATTCACATATATACTAATTGTCAAATCCATATGACTTTATATATTTTCTATTTGAATCGGGAAACTCGCTGCCATTTATAATCAGTTTTACAATTTTTTAAATTCAAAAATTCATTTAAATTATAAATTTAAATTCATAAAAATCCTGGGTCGTTACAAACTTCCCCCCTTAAAAGAATTTCGTCCTCGAAATTCGCAGGCACGAAAACAACACAGAGATAGACAGATTCGATCTCCTATAATTCCTCAAACTTAATATATGAATTCCAAACTCAAATCGGAATACCTCAAAATATATACCAATTTGTCCCTCTTCGGACTTCGACCAACCCGAGAAATTTCAATAGAATTTCAAATTTGGTTTTAAACGAAATTGTTTTATCGATACAATTCAAATTATCTTTCATATTCTATTAATCAATTAAAAATTTCCAATTTATTTAAATTTTCAATTTCAAATTTCCGGTTTATACAGAATTTCCAATTCATATTCATTAAAGTTTAAATCAAAAAATGATAAGAAACCGATGAAGATACGAAGTAAGGATTTTCTACAACGATTCGTAGGTCATCATCGCATCGAAACTACTTCTGGAGCTATCTCGAAGCAATCAAAAGAAATTTGGAAACGAATCAAAAATAGATTGAGAAGAAAGTTATTTCCACCGTTGTTACAGAGTATTGACCAATTATAGTCGTATTTCCCTGTCCCCTATCTCGTTCTCTTCTTGCACTCATACTCACTATCAGTGGATAGCAAGAGAATTTACTGAGGCATTCAAACAGATATCTTAGGGATAGACTCATTCTAAGGATACTTCACCCTATCTCTAATGAGTTACTTAATGTGTTATACTCCTGAGCTAAAGTTCAACCTTAGCTCTGATACCAAATGTAACGAGAACGATTTTGCCCGCTCAAAAATCGACATCCATACTTCATATCGTATTCGAATGCCATAGATTCGACCGTTCAAATCCGATTCGCCGGAGCTTATAACAACATTAAGTAAATAACACGGCGGAATAAAAGAATAATACACTGATATACAGCTTTGATACAATATCTGATACAACAGATGATCCAATAGATATCAATATACATCAGAGATATGATACAATAAAATAGCAGCGGAAAAGAAAACGATAGATAACATCTAGCAGCGGAACAATATAACTCTAAGATAGTCTTCAAAAGAGAACTCCGAGAACTGCAACTCCATTTCCAAGAATCAATCCAGCAATAGCTCGAACCCCCAATAACGATGCACCAAGCTCAGCAAGACTGGTGTGATCCAAATACTGAACTAACTCCAGATAATCTACTACATCCGACTATCTGAAAAACCCAACTCTAGACTGCTCGTGTAGAAAATAATGAGCACCCAGAGTTTAGGAAAGAAACAATAAACTCCGGATCAGTCGTGGGACTGGTGTGAGCAAAAAATATAGTTTATCTTTTAAAACATTCAAAGAAAGAATTTTGAAGTCAATTCGCAATGTTTTTTTAAAAAATGAGACTACCATAAGGCCTCCCGCACACACACACAATGCAAACGTAGAATCGGAGGAGATTTCTCCTTATGATAGTCAAAGATGCTTGATACGCAATAAAAAGAAACATTTGATATTATTACTAGTGCATAGTGTAGGTAAAATTCATTTCGAAAATAAAGATATAAATCTTAGCCAGCATAAGCATTCCGCACTTATGCCTACTATAGCTACCATGTTCAATAGCAGGTTACCGCTACATTCCATGGCAGGTTATACAACTAAAACCGTACAGGATTCGTATTGTTTCTTTCGATTTCCAACAAATGTCAGGCCAAGGAACTTCCCATTGCCACATGAGAACGCCTCTGTAAGGACGTCCCCGAGAACCAAACCGGATCTCTGCCAACACAAGGCCGGGTTACCCCTAACTGGGTAACTACTGACACGAGTATGCCATCCCCCGGTCCTTTAGGACCTTTATCCGAGCGCTCGTCACCATCATCACACAATCATAAATAAAGTGTTTTAACATGAGTAAGCATCTGGGCTCCATACCATGATACCACCCTTTTCCAGAAGGAAATGCACATACCCTAAAGGGAGCTACCCCTCATAACCTTGCCGCATCCTTCCTGTTTTGACCATTCCGAGGTGTGAGGCTCGACGAAGTCACGTCCACAAAGACATACTTTATACAAAAGCCATGCTTTGGGTCAACAAATGATCATAGAAATGATCACAAAGATAAACGATCAAACAAACGATCATATCACAAATGATCAACACAATGATCATTTCACAGCAACACTCAGCATGTCACATTACCAAATTGGGAATATATCGCTGATAACCATCAACTACATAACCTCTGAGCTCGTACGTCTCAGAGAAGGGTGTTAAGCTAGGAGAATAAATTCTCCGCCACCAACAGAAATATATTTGAAAGAAATCAGCTTTATATCTCAATTTGTAATGTCAGACACACAATCCATACAAGTCTGTTCCGGGCTCGAACAGAACCGAAGGCACTTACAAAGAAGTCCTTGCAATCTGGATATTCACTAATCACGTTCGGACTTCCCATCACATATGGAGTCTCTATACCCGGGACCAGTCGATGCAAAGACATTCGACGAGTTGTCCTTTCGCTTTCAAAAATATCCGGTCTTCAACACCGGTCTTCAATATCCATTACGACATATCCCATATTCAGAATGGCATATATGACACAAATGTCCTCTCCTGGCTAAACCGAACAGTGAGCGCAATATTTCAAAAACATATGGATATTGGGATTTCAATTAAGTCACAACTTAAAACCCAAAACTTTTCTTCAAATGGTTTAAACCAATTACCATTTCAAATCTTTATATTACAAAAAAAGATTTATTTCACAAAGATCCATTTATAGACTTTAAAACAACTTCCATTCCAATTGGATTAACTCATTAAATCTTTAAATCAAAGATTTATCTCATAGCTTTCAATATTCGATTAACTTGTTGAATCTTTAAATCAAAGATTCAACTTATAGCTTTTAAAAATCATTTCCAAAGATTCATTCATAGCCTTTCAAATACAATTTCAATTCAAGTTGGATTAACTCATTAAATCTTTAAATCAAAGATTTAACTCATAGCTTTCAATATTCGATTAACTTGTTGAATCTTTAAATCAAAGATTCAACTTATAGCTTTTATATCGTTTTCATAACTTGGGAATTTTCTTCATTTTTCAAACTTGAAATTCCTTTTAACACAAATAGAACGTTCATTTCTCATGTTAAATCTTTTATTATTTGAAAACAACAGTTTTCGTTTCAGAAAAAACCAATTATATTTACATGAGTTAAAGTTCTTAATTTATATTCATATTCCCAAATAAATTCATTTTAAAATAGTTTAACCCATATATAACTGGTATAACATCTTTAATCCCTAGTTTTAAATCATAGAATTCAATTTCAAATCTTGAATTTAAGTTTAAATCAAATTATTTTAAACTTCATACTTTATCGAGTTATTCAAAATAAATTTCATCTATGAAATTCCATTTCAAAAGCTTTTCACTTTAAACCCAATCCATTCCCAAAACATTTGAATATAAATATTCAAATTTAAAACTATTTCAAAAATCTGTGACTTAATCGATTTCCTCGTGAAATCCATATTGGTGTGTGTATAAGTGTGGTCCAGGGGTTTTACACAGTAGTGCAACAGCATATAATCATCACAGATCAGAATACAGAAATATAGTTGATAAGCGATATAAACTATAACGCTTATCGTCCATTCACGGATTCATAGATAGTATACAAATGCAAATAAATATACACAACACAGCTCAAATCAAAACAGAGCATATCAGAGTATCAAACAGTTCAATCATCCAATAAAATCCAAACATACATAAGTGAGATTAGATAATTGTCTGATTATTTCCAAACAGATTAACTACTTAAGAATTGCTAATCCTGGTTAAATTAATATTAATAAATTACAAATCATTTTGATTAATTATTCTTCAATCATTAATTAACCATTAATTTAATTATTCTTTAATCTTCCGATTAATCAATTTTAAATCATTTATCAATTAACCCTAAATTTATTACCATTTAATAAATTGGTCATACTTAATTAATTACCATCAGTGATTATTCCTAATCACTTATTTTAATCAATTTTAATCATTAATCAATTACTTTTTTTTTCTCTTTAATCCTCCGATTAATCAATTTTAAACCATTAATTAATTTACCATGAACGACTTCGAATTGAACCCGAGAACGATTGCTTCTTCCCCAAACCAACATCCTGGTATCAAAGCAAGCTTTAAAATTAACATCGAACTATTTAAAATCAAGCTTTAGAAATATGTTAATTATTTAACTTACAATTTCAAGTTATCAAATTTATTAGCCTTCCATTCAATGTTAAGAATTATTTATTTATTCGAAGCCAAATCATGTTTAAACATACTTTATTTAAATTTGACTTAACATTTAAATTTATAAAACTTATTTAAATTCCACATTCAAGTAAAACTTGAATCTATGATTCCTTTAATTTTAAACTTAGTTTAAATCTGGTTTTATATTTTTAAATTTCATTTTAAATTTAAGATATAAAAATTTATTTGAATTCAACTTAAAACTTTGTTTAAAATACCCGTTATTAAATCTTGCCTCAACTTTTACATTTTATTTTTCTTTTTAGAAATCTGAAACAGTTCATGTTTACTTAAATTTAATTCAAAAAGTACTTAATTTACACATCACTTTTAAGTTGTTTCAAACAATTTAAATTCAAAACAAGTTTACTCGAATCAGGTTTTAAATACTAACTAGAATTCACCTAAGATCTAAGATATTACATTCCACTTCCAGGCTAAACACAGCCAAAAAAAACACTGACCCAGGCAATGTGCACAGTGCACGTGCCCACCATCGTTCACCACTTCCGGTCTCCGCCCATGCTTCGAGCAAGTCGAAGATCATCCTCTAACCAAAACCCAAACCCCATACCTTCGATCGTAATCGAGGAAAAATGAAACCTGGAAACGCAAAGTCACGAAACCTGGAAACGCAACCCCTCCTCAAACCCAAACCTGTCAACGTCTCGCATCTACCCCTCCGACCACCAGAACTTACGAAACTTCGGCCATCACTTCGTCATCAACCCTACCACCATCTCCCAAAGTTGCTTCGCACTCGATGCATCATGGAGGAAGAATGAATCAAATCAAAAACTGCGACCAAAACTAGGTTTACGAGCAAAAATTGCTCACCGCCTTCACCACGTTCATCGAAGCACCACGCGAATATTTTTCCCAGATGCTCCACTCACTCCTCTACCATCCCAAAGAGCCACGACCTCCCCGACCTCTTAGATCACCAAAAAACCCCAAAAGACCCATTCCAGTTCATACCAAAATTTCTCTCTCATCCTTCTACTAAAAATTATGATTTTTGTTTTGAAAATCATGTTTTTGTATATAGATTCACTTTACATAACTGAATTCTCAAATCAAGAAATTTGTTTTAAAGTTGTACTTAGCTTTCTTGATTTGCCAGAGATAATTAAGTAATTTCTTAACTCAAGTATAAATTTTAAACTATCATTTGTGATGAAAGAAACCAGTTTTATTTGAAACTCAAGTTTATACAAAGACTAAAACAAAAGGTTTTGAATTTTAATCAAAACAAGAACAATTGAAAGCTATAAACAGAGAGGATTCTGATGAAACATTATGCATACCCAAACATCAGTATATACAAAGCAGATTTCACTTATATTCACACATAATACATAACCATTTCAGATAACTATCATGCAACCAATATTATCCAGATGAAAAAAAAAGAGTGTTACTCACCTGTATGAAGAGCAGAGGATACGGGGAAGCTTGTTGAACTGATTGAAGCTTTTGTTCTCAGGCTTGAAATGTTTTGATGTTTTTAAACTAAAGTTTGTTTTTAGTTTGAGATAACATTACTTCAGATTCTCACAGCTTGGAATGAACGAATAGAGAGGAAGTTGATATATAAAAGAGTGTACAGGGTGACATTACTTCCTTGTGTACAAAACATGTTGAAGGTGCTGGCATTAAATGCTAGAGGTATGTTTCATTAAATGCATGTGTCTTGTTTTATAGATATAAATGTATTTGCACTGTTTCCTTTTCTTTGTACTTTGCTTGAGTTAATTATATGTTCATTGTCTTCTTGCCTGCATACTTGTCTTTATACTTAAATATAATTTACTGTCTTGTGTTATACTTACCCAATTTGATTTGTTTCCAATGTGTCACTTATCAAACATTTGTCTATATACTTGTATGTCTTATACTTATTATTTTGTAATATAAACATGATATTAGAATTTATCCAACATCTTTACTTTATATTTTTATTCCTCTTTTATTTTAACTTAAATTGTTTATCTTACTTTAATATTTATTGTTTTATAATAAATTTATAAATTCAAATTATTATTAACCATCAATTGTAATACTTATTATCATCAATTATCATTAAACCATTCATTTACAATTTATATCTAATGTATATACATATATATTTCTATATTTATTTTTAAAACCATTTATTTAAGATTTTATTTCAAATCCAATTTAAATATATATTCACATATATACTAATTGTCAAATCCATATGACTTTATATATTTTCTATTTGAATCGGGGAAACTCGCTGCCATTTATAATCAGTTTTACAATTTTTTAAATTCAAAAATTCATTTAAATTATAAATTTAAATTCATAAAAATCCTGGGTCGTTACATTAATCATATCAATTAATGAACCTTAATTAATTACATCCATTAATTAATTTACTATAATTAATCACATTATTTCTTAATTAATTACATTAATTAATCATGCTTAAATTAATTGCTTTCAATTAATTAACTTAAATAAATATAAACATTAATTAATTATTCTTAATTACTTCTTAAATACTTTTAAGAAACCTTTGTTTTATTACACCAAGTAATAAACCCTTAATTACTTTAACAAGTAATTATCCATTTTAAAAAAATTTACTTCGCAATCAGTAATTTCACTTATCTCAATTACCTCCTGTAATTTACCAATTACTTATCTTAAGTAATTAGCATTATCAAAACTTATTAAGTAAACATACTTAATCATTTATCAAGTGATTATTCTTAATTAATTAACAAATTAATTAACTTACTTGATTACACTCATCTCATAAATCATAGTCGAGTAATTCATTCCTTAATTACTCTTTAACCAAATTAATCTTTAATTAACAGATTAATTATCATCAACTATTAATTAATGAACCTTAATTATTTATCAATCCTTTAATACAAAGTAATCAATCACTAATTACTTTTATAATTAATTAATTAACCTTAGTTAACTAATTAATCAACTCTTAACCATTAATTAATAAAACTTAATTATTAATTAACAACCTTAATTACAAATTAATTAAAATTAATCAATCCTTAATTATAATTAATTAACCTTTAATAATAGTTAATTAATTCTTAATTAACTTGCATTATAGATTAATAACCCTTTTAATTGTTAATTAAGAAAACCCAATTATAACTTAATTACTAGTTTAATTATCCCTTAATTACTTAATTAAGAAATAATTACGATTTAATTAATCATTAGTCATTAATATAATCATCGTAATTATTAGTTACTTAATTTAATAATTATACTTAATTAATTACTTAATTAATCCAGAAGTCTGTTTCCTTTTGAAATTTTAATGGCGCCTGATCGTCCTTCTTCCTCATTCTCTCTTGATTCCGCCTCTTTTCCTCCTCTTTCATCTTCTCATTCCTCTGTTTCCTCCTCGACTTATGTTTCTTCCTCTTCTACTGTTATCAAATCTGTCAATCCCGTTTCTTCTACTTCCTCTATTCCCATTGCTTCTGGTTCTTTGAAATCGAATTGGTCTTCACTTTTCAAATCCCTTCCTAAGAATGCTGGATCTTATAATCCGATTCACTTTGATATTCCTCGTGACAAGTCACCCACTGAGCTTCCAGATCTTGTTAGGGATGAAGGTATTAAGTATTGGAATGATCATCTTGTGGGGTTCTTTTTGGATGGTACTCTCTCATTTTTAACTGTTGTTAATTTCTTGAAGAGATACTGGAAACTCAAAGGTGAAGTAGATTTTAAATCGGATGGTTTTAATTTCTATTTCAAGTTTTCTAATCAGGAGGATAGGGATCTTGTTCTTGATTCAGATCCTTTATTCATTAGAGGTAGAATGTTCATAATTACAAAATGGGATCCATCATTTGGTTTATCACAAGCTCAGATTAAGAAAGTTCCTATTTGGATTCATTTTCATAAGATACCCACCATACTATGGACTTTAGTTGGTATAAATTGGCTTGCTTGTCATATTGGTAGATTGATTTGTTTTGATAGTAGTACAGAGAAATTACAAAGATTCAAGTATGCTAAAGCATTAGTTGAGATTTCTCCTGATTGTGATTTACCTGACTCTATTCATGTTCCTCAATTGGGAAGTAATTGTCCAGATGTTCAACTGTCTTATGACTGGAAACCTAGCATCTGTACTCACTGTAAAATTTTTGGTCATAATACTATTGCCTGTGAATTTGTGAATAAGCAATATGTGGGGGGTGATACTGGTGAAACTGTTGGAAAAATAAATCAGGTGGTAGGAGTGAATGTAAATATTAATAAAGGTGGCAATAGGGATGATAGTGCAATTAATCATAATTGGAGAATTATTAATAAAAGAAGCAAAGGGGTTTGGAAACAGAAGCAATCGGTGGTAAAGGAGAATATTATTTCTAATGTTAATTCTATCAATGAGTTAGATGTAGCAAAGGAAATTGGAGCTGTTGTACATCATGGTAATAGTTCAAGTATCCCTGAAAATCATAATTCCTTTGCAGTCTTAAATGACTCCTCTCTTGCAACCCATAATGATAGTATCAATGAAGTTCACACTCTTATCATTAACTCTGTTGATTCTGGTCCTAATGTACTTTCACATATTAATCATACTTCATCTGATATTGTTTCTGTTCCCTCAACTTCATGTTTAGTTTCTGGAAATTTTTCATCTTCATCAACATCTTTTGTAGCTTCTTCTACTCTTCCCAATTCAATTGCATCTACTTCTACTTTTTGTTCCTCTCAATTTAGCACAAAATCACCCATTTCTGATTTTACTTCCCCTTATTTGCATCTGTCCCCACCAAATCATATTGAATTACCTCCTCCATCTGTTTCTGATGAGCTTTCTGTAGATACTACTAAGTCTGGTAATAAAATAGTTGTAAATTCTGATGATCTCAATAATGGTAAAAATTTTAAGCCTCATGAAGTTTTACCTTTATCTTCATCAAAAAATAATAATCATCATAGACATACTAGGAAAAATCCATCACCTTTGTTACCACCACTTCCTATTAAATGATGAATATTGCTTTTTGGAATATTAGAGGGGCTAATTTATTAGCTAAGCAAGTTGAGATTAAGAATCTTATCTTTGAGGAAAACATTCATTTAATGTGTATATCTGAAACAAAACTTGATATACAAGCTACTATCAAAGCTAAGAATGTGATTGCTCCAACCTGGTTGTATGATGATAATTTTCTTCAAGCTAATTATGGAAGATTGCTTACTATTTGGAATCCTAACTTTTTCAAACTTTCTAGGTTAAATGCATCTGATCAATTCATTCACTATCTTTGTTTGCATTTGCCATCTAATGCTTCTTTTCATCTTACAACTGTCTATGCTCATAATTCCTTATCTCTTAGGCAGGTCTTTCTTGATTTCCTTCCATCGCTAAAATCAACTTCTATTCCTTGGATAATTGGTGGAGACTTTAATTGCATGTATGAAAGTAATCAGAAAAGTGGGGGCTGTCCTTTAACTCTTAAAGATATTTCTCCTTTGAATAGTGCTCTAATTCAATCTAACCTTTTCTCTGCTAAGCATTTTGGTCATGATTTTACTTGGTCTAATTGTAATAGAAGTGGTAAATCTACATTATGTAAGCTTGATCATATTTTCTTCAACATTCCTTTTCTACATCTCTGGCCTAAATCTTATTATCAAATTTTGCATCCCTCTCTTTCTGATCATTGCCCTTTAGTATTTCATTGTGGAACAGATGACATTCGTGGTAGAACACATTCTTTTAAATTTTTTAATTTTTGGACTAAACAAGATGAATACTTTACTATTTTGTATCAGGTGTGGAATATGCAATATGGAAGTGATCCTCTTACCAATATTATTTTCAAAATGAAGGCACTTAAATTTCATCTTAAGAAGTGGTCTGCTATAAACTTTGGTAAGGCTTCTTTACTATCCACTCAGATTAGAAATGAGCTTCATATTATTCAAGCTATGCTCAATGATAGGCCCTTTGATACATCATTAATTCTTTCTGAACTAAAATTAAAAAATTCCTTGGAACAAACTATTCAAAAGGAAGTTTCTTCACTCAAGCAAAAGATTCATTTGAGAATGGAAAGAGAGGCTGATAGGAATACTAAGTACTACCACAATTTTCTAAAGGTCAAGAGGAATCATGAATATATCTTTCAGATCAAGGATATGCTTGGTAACATGGTTAATACCTTTGATGGGATAAATGAGGCTTTTGTGCAGTATTTTAAATCTATTTTAGCACCTTCCAATTTATTCACTCCTGATATAAAGTCTCTTTTTAACATCAACCTCCCTACCATTACTACCAATCAATCAAATGAGTTAATTAATGCCATTTCTGAGAATGAAATTGAATCTGCAGTTTTTAGTTTAGACAGTAATAGTTGTGGTGGACCGGATGGTTTTAATGCTCATTATGTTCAGAAGAGTTGGAAAATAATTGGATCAGATGTTGTTAAGGCCATCCAATATTTTTTCCTTCATAACAAACTCCCTGATTGTCTTGCTGCAACAGCAATCTCTTTGATTCCTAAAATTAAAAATCCATCTTCAGTTGCTGATTTTAGACCAATTTCTTGTTGCAATATTATTTACAAAATTATTTCAAAAATTTTGACAAATAGATTGCAAATAGTTTTACCTTCTATCATTTCAAATAATCAAGCAGCTTATATTCCTGGTAGATCAATAAGTGATAATGTTCTCTTGGCACAAGAATTGTTGTATGGTTATGAGAGAGCTAATATTTCTCCAAGGTGTATGCTTAAACTTGATATTAAAAAAGCATTTGACTCTATTGCATGGCCTTCTATTTTAGCTATAATGTCTAGAATGAACTTTCCAAAACCTTTCTTAGCCTGGATCTATACATGTATTTCTTCACCAAGGTTTTCTATTTCTAGAGAAGGTGGTTTGTATGGTTATTTTAAGGGCAAACAAGGTGTAAGACAAGGTGACCCAATTTCTGCTTATTTGTTCATTATTGTTATGGAGCTTTTGAATTCCATTCTGAAGGATCTTGTTGATAAAAAAAAGTTGCAGCTTCATCCCAAATGTAAAAATCCTATTATCACTCATCTTTTGTTTGCTGATGATCTTATTATCTTTACTAAGCCCACTTCCATCAATATTCAAAGTATCACATCATCTCTGGAATTTTTCTATTCTATTACTGGCTTGAGAATAAATTTTCAGAAATCTAATATCTTGGTTGCTGGTCTAAATTCAATTCAAAGGAAAGAAATCATTGAGTTCTCTGGCTTACAAGAATTGCCTAAGAATTCTTATTATCTGGGTTTACCTATCTTGAGTTCCAGAATCACTAAACATAATTGCTTACCTCTTTTTGAAAAGATAATTGAAAGACTTAGAATTTGGCCTATTGATAAACTTTCCCAAGCTGGTAGGCTTACAATTGTTCAATCTATTGCTGTTGCTATGACTAATTATTGGACAAGGCATTATATACTTCCTGTCAAGGTGATCAACATGATATCTGGTGCTCTCAATAAATTTCTTTGGCATGGTGATCCTTTCTCAAGGAAACTCATCCCAATTTCTTTTGTAAAGCTGTTTGATCCAAAAAAATATGGTGGTCTTGGTATAACAAATATATTACTTTGGAATAAGGCAGCAATGTCAGTATACTTCAATAAAATCTTTCAATCTGATGGCAATTTATGGTCACAATGGGTAAATCAAAATTTAATTGGTAAAAAGAATTTTTGGACAATGCATATTCCTCAGAACTGCAGCTGGAGTTGGAGAAGCATTCTTAAGCTTAGGCAGACATTCATACCACTGTTGCAATGTAATTATTCTTTAATCAAAGGTCTTTCTTTCTGGCATTCTCCTTGGGCTAGTAAAGGTCTGATATTAAGTTCTGTTGTGGACTATAATCTCAGATGCAACTCTGGTATACCTGATTCAGCTATAGTTGATGATTTTATTCAGGGTGATACAATTGTTCTTCCTTATTCTAGTTCTGTTCAACTCAGGAAACTTTGGAATATTATTTCAAATAATTCCATCATTAATAATGGAAATGTTCTGATTTGGTCTGATAAAGGAAAGCAACATTCAATTAAACTTGTGTACAAATCTCTCTGTGGCAGCAGTCTGTATTTTCCTTGGCATTCAAGAATCTGGAATACTGGTGGAAGTGCTAAAGAAAATCTACTTTTATGGAAGGTGATGGCAAATGCTCTGAATACTAAGGATAAACTATGTAGATTGGGTTTAATATCAGATGATATTTGTGTTCTTTGTAGATCAGAACAAGAAACAAATACTCATTTGTTCTTTCAATGTACATTTGTATATCAGATTTGGTTTAGACTTCTATCAAATGGTGGTTTCTATAAACCATCACAAGTCAGTGCTATTGAGTGGTTCAATGTGTTTAAGGCTACGAGATGGAAGACTAAAATGACTAATCTACTCCTAAAGTTGCTTAAGAAATTGGTGTATGCTGTGTGGACAGAAAGGAACAATAGAGTGTTTGGTATTGATGTTAAAAACTCCTCTCAACTCTATAATTCCATTCATGGTAGCATTCTTAGAGATTTGCAATCTGTTTGTAACTAAAGTGCAACTACTGCTTGTTTGATGCTTGGATTTTTAATAGCATGATGCCTGAATTTGCAAGTGAAGTATGATAATTCTGTTATCATGGCTTGGAGTGGATGAGTGGTTAGAAGAAAGCATGATGATATGTTGTTGACTGTATTATGGTTCATTTGTAGTAACAGTTAGTTGTCAACTTTTCTTTTCAGTAAAGTGTATTTGTATTGTGATTATATTTAGTTCAGTCTGTTGTCAAAAATGTACTGCAAATGCTTGTAATTTTGTGTTTTGTTGGTGTGTGTTGTAATTTGATTAAGTCAATAAAATGAGCTTATTGCTCTTTGCTTTTCAAAAAAAAAAAATTACTTAATTAATCCTTTAAAGTAATAATTAAATTAATTAATTAATTAAACTTAAAATTTCTTAATTAACCAATTAGTTATTATTCATTAACACTTAATTATTATTTAGGATAAAACATTATCTTAAATTATCCTTGAAAAACTTTACTTAACATAAGTCATTAGTTAGTTTAAAATATAATGTAATCATCAATTACTTTCCTTTAATTATTAATTAACAATCCTAATTTTAAGTTAACAAATTACTTAAACCTTTAATTGCTAATTATAAATCATTTTTCATTAACCTATAAAAACATTCCCTTATAAATTTCCTTTTTATATCTCCAAAATAAGTTGGAAAATAACATTAAGGTTTTTATCATAAAACATTTTAAACCATTCATACAAATTCATTTGTATAAGCAAATCAATTTAAAGAAATGGATTTTTAGCTTAAATTATTTAAAGTTTTAAAACTTTCTTTATTTTAAATTTAAAAATCTGGTTAATGTTCACTTTGGATTCAACCCATTAATACTTGAACCAAGAAATAAGTATACTATTTTTTTAAAAAAAATTTGACTTTAAAGTTTTAAAAACTGTTTTAATTAAAAATTTAAAAACTGTTAAACACAACAGTTTAATCCCTGCATAAAAAAAACTAAGGAACCACTCGAGACACAACCCAGAATACACGAGCTCCTCCCTGCGTCATCTGCCTTATTTCTTGAGCTAATACCCAGCAACAAAAATCCCAAATGCTAACTGACACCAACCATCTCGTGCAACTGCACCAGTGCCAGAACCACCTCCGACCAACGCCGACTTCACTACCAAGTCACCCAAGCACCCTACAAACCCCTACGATCATCAAAACATCGCTTCATGCCTCGATTCAAAATCAAGTACCCCTGGTTGTACAGAACCCTAAACCCAATCATCAGAAAACCCCAAATCCCACGCCTCCGATCAACTACAACCGCCACAACTCCGGCCATGGGTTGCCGACCCACCACGCATCCTTCATCCAAAATTTCCTTCAACTCGAAACACCATAAGAGGAGCAATGATTTAATTTACAGCAAGACTAAAAATTAGGTTTAAAACCAAACTCGAGAAATTGCAACCTCCATAGAGATTTGCAAATTCTTCAACCATTTTTACCACATTCCACAAACATGCTTCTAGCTTCTATCAAGGACCCGAGCAACCCAGATGCGCAGATCGTCAAAATTAGACCAAAACCCAAATTCCAGTTGAACCCCAAATACTCACTTAATAGAATTTTAAATTTTTTGATTTTCTTTCTAAAATTCATAATTCCCGGTGACAATCCCGATTATATAATTATTTCATCAAAGTCCAATATTTGGTTTCACACATTGGTGATTAAGTATCATTGCTTTGTTTATTTTCCAGAAAACTTATTAGTTCTTAGTTGTACTTAAATAGATCATTTAATTTAAATCTAATACTTAACAAGAATTTTTTTTAAAATAGAATAGCTTGAAGATTTGATCTTTACTCAGATTCTACAATAAATAACAGAGAGGAAAATGAACTATCATACACAGTTCCAACATAACAAATCCCAATGCATATTTATCTCAACACAGAGGAAAATTCTATGTATATAAAATAAACATCATCTCAAAATCATGCAACAGAAAATTACTACTTAAATTTTTTGTAAATTGTTTACTCACCTTTTTAAAGGGATGCAGAGGTTAGATATTAAACTGGAACTTGCAAAAACATTTGAAGCTGAAGCCTCTAAAAGAAACAGAAATGCTTTATCCTTTTCTTCAGATTGCCTCTTTAAAAAAACTTGCATGCATTTTGGCAACTTGCAAAATAAACTTGAACTTGAAGCTTTTAAAACTGGAGTTCTTGCATGCATTTGAAAATTGATGCAGACATGGGATTGAAAACTTGCATGCACTAGAAAGATGATGCAGATTTTGTTTTGAGGATTGTTTCAGGCATTTGAACTTGAGTTTGGGGATTGTTTGCACTTGTAAAGGGTTACAGGTTTTGGTATAAGGAAACTACAGGATTTTGGTCTCAGATTCCAAAATATTTGCATGGATTTCAAGATTTTTGTTTGAGGAAAAAATGAAAAGTATGTTTACAGTTTTCTGTAAACAGAGGTTAATATTTTTGAGGAGATTTCAGATTTTTGTCTGAGAAATTGTTTTGAATTGAGGAATTTTAGAATTTGGTTTTGAGTGTTTCTAATTTTAGAATGAGTAAAGATTGGCATGGATATTTCTAGTTTCTTTTTTTAGGAATGAACAAAAAGTTTTAAAGAAAAAGAAGATGGAGGAAGATGGTGTTTATATAGGTAAAGTTCAGATTTATTAAATTTAAAAAGAAAAAAACATGGACACTAGTCTCTAATTTCATAAATGTTTAACACTTGTTGACAAAGTGATTTAGGGCTTAACACATGTCAATTTTTATGTATATTTATTCCAAAAGAAATTTAAAACCTTTTAAATTATTATTTCATTTTAAGATGTATGTATATTCCTTGAATTCAAAGTTATATTCAATTCAAAGTCAAATTTAAAAATCCAAATCTAAAATTAATTTAAATAAATATAAATATCTATTTTTAAATAAGCTCATTATTATTTACAAATAATTTATCCTATTTTAAAATCAATTTTAAATACACAGATATAAATATATTTTAAACACACTTATCAATTTTGAAAACAATAAGCCAATTTAGAATTTATTTATACAATAAAATAATTAATCTCATTACAAAACCAATTTATAACCATAATTAAAACATTGTATTATTATTACTTGGTTAATTATCTTTGAAAATAACTATTTTATCAGTTCAAATAATTAAATTAAGAGATTATCACATTTTAAATTTCTGGAAATTCCGGGATATTACATTCCTCCCCCCTTAAAAGAATTTCGCCCTCGAAATTTAAAACAAAGATAATCCAAATTTTTATATCAACCAATTCAAACATTCAAAACAGCCATACACTATCAATCAAACAAACAATTTCATCCAAACAACCAATTTATCCCATACAAATAAATAACACTAGCACTAGCTATCCGGACACAGATCTGGATAAGCGTTCTAAAATTATCTCGAATTTCCTGAGTAGAAACACAGGGATACTCTCTCTACTAAACCCAAACCAGCTATACTGCTAAGCTACTGAGTTCCTACTCAGCTAGATCTATAATCAACCCAAGATACCAAACCACAGACAAGTTTGATCAACAACAAAAACCTTCACAGAACTACTGGTCTCAAAAACAGTATGGACCAAACACGTACTCCCTCAGAGACACGTGAAATATTTTGAATTCCAGTCTTCCAAACTGGCAATTAAACTCTTCAAACCAAAGCACTGATCTTTACAAAAAATCAAAAGAATCCAATATACCTCGGAGCTCACCAAATCTTACCAAATCTTATTTCTCCCTTTACTAGAGAAAACCTCAACAATATTGAAGCTTCCAACTTCGAATTCCAAATTCTTCCATTACTTAACCTCAAAACTTTCCGGATGATCCGGGCTGCCTACAGATCCTTCCCGATCAGCTCAACCTTCACTGATGCTTCTACAAACAAACTGGTTTAACTCAACAAACTGATCCTCACAAGATTAATCCAAAATCAAAACCAAACTTTACTATTAACAATAGAAAACAACTCCTCCTATCCGGAAAAAGATAGAACAGAATCACTCGCCAACTTGCCTCATATTCTGAAAAATAAATTCAGTAGAAACCCTCTAATCCAAAACATTGCAACTTCCAGTTGCTTCTACTCAAGAACAACAGCCACCTTGCTTTCGCTGCACAACTCTGATCTGGAGCAGATGAAAATGTCGTCGAATGAACATAGGCACAAAATAAACATCACATCTCAGAAATAAAGTTTAATAGAAGTTCCAATAAATACAAAGCTGCTTCACCAAACAATCAACCTAGGAGACAACCTTCTAACTAGCTGAATCACCGGTATCACTCCTGACATCAAGTCGATTCAAAACTCAAACTCCAATGTGGGCGAATCTCTAACTTTCCTGAAGATATATCCAGAAAATCTTCACTAACTCCTTAACTTCTACATCCTCTAGAATTGCCACAAACCCAAGCAAAAGACTATCTAAGATAATCACCAAACCATCGCAAGTCACTTTTGCGATCTACCAATCCAATGTCCAAGATATTGTTCTCTCTCCACTAATCAGAACAGTTTATCCTTGACCAACTAATCCATCGAAGAAACAGGTCCTCACTGCTGCTTCTGAATTCTACCTCCAGGAAATGCTAAGCCAAAAAGATCTTTCTGCTAGAACACAGAACATTCCTAAGTTGCACCGCTAACACAGATGCCAAAGCCTTCTTACCCAAAGCTCTTTGAGAAACTCGGACCTCCAACTAAACACATACATCCTGCTGAACTCAGCTACAACTCCGAAGCAGACACACTTCCTTAAACTTGCTCCGAAAGAAAACATCTTCGGAGACATCCATAGTCACTGCATCTCATCACGTAGCTACTACTTCCTGAGGTTGCCAAGATACCATTACTTGCTTCTGCCTAACTGACAGATCCAAGTTCTCAAAAATCCGCTCACACGAGCGCGATCAAACTTACACTTCAAAGATGAACTCCGAACCTCAACAGGTTTCCTTTATAGATCAACGATATCCTTACACTAAACTGCAAAGATTACTCGAGACGATATTAGGTCTACATTCTCGACAAATACACTTCCAGTCTCACACATTCAAACTTCAACCAATGGTAGTCGTGTTACACACACCCCAACTTTATCTACCTATATAACTTATATTGGAAAACCCGAAGAGGTAACCCAACGGATGGGTAAATATATATATATATATATATATATATATATATATATATATATATATATATATATATATTTATATATAAAATTACAAGTACTGTAACAGGCCGCAAATCCATACCCCTTGAGTCAACCATATTATACCAAAATCAACTCAAGTTGTACAGAAATACGAACCATTTGGGTTTAAGAAGAAGAGAAAACAAAATCAACATCAGAATCTAACCATCGCAGCGGAATAAAATATAATAGATAGTAAATAATCTTTACTCAAAATCAAATATATCTGTTTACATATTACATCATCAGAGTACATCAATCACAATTCAACATCAATATCATACCAATGGATACACAACAACTCAACATAGCGGAATATATGTAAAACAAGTACGTAAGTACGTATCGTCATCCAGCTCGTCTCCTGAGCTCCACAGCATCATATCCTGTATCCTATAATACTCGGTCTGACCCGAGCATTACAGTTAAATAACACCCGAGTCAGTCTGGAATACCAACGTGAAAAAATCACACCCAATTGATTATTAAAGTTTCAAAATCCTTTGAAAACCAAAATCATCTCGTAAGACCACGCCACAAATAAACATGTCGGGTTTTTACCTTACGATAACTAAAACAATTTTTATAGAATTTCTCTGATATTATAATAGGGTCTATATACAAATACTTATAAAATAGCCGAAATTGTTACATTATTAAATTCCAGCTACTAGCCACAGAGTGGGTAATACAAACAAAACTCGTACAAGGCTCGTAGGGAGAATGGATTTCCAACCAATGACTAGGCACTGGGGTACCACTCGCCACAGTACGGGGCCTAGATCACCCTACCGAGGAGTACGCTCGCTTCCCTGCAACACAAGGCCGGGACTATCCCTTACTGGATAATCCCGAGTGAGATCACCCCACGGTTGGGATCAGCAACCGCCCACTAAGCCGAAATAAAAAGGGACATCTAGACAGGGATGACCTCACCCTGCTTGGTTGCTACCCACCTAGCCTTGCTGCATAACCCCTGATTTTCAGTCATTCCCATTTGATGAGGCATGAGGCTAAGCGTTACCTTTTTAGAATATATTCCTTAGAATGCCCATCGTCCACCTGACGATGTTTCCGCAAGCATTTATCCATACAAGTCCGTCCCGGGTTCCAACGGAACCGAAGGCACTATTCCTACTACATCCATTTTGGAAATATCCTCAGGATTAGTAGCGACTAGCCCTTGCACTTCACTGCTCCAACTTCGGCTCCAAACTCGTTTCTCCATGAAACGTACAAACCGAATCGAAGTGGTTTTCGAGAAATAAATCTCGATCCCGGTCTCTTCGAAACGATCAGCGCATTTGGCCAATATTGATAGTCGGTTATTTAACTATCAATTAATATTCACAAACAACCATCAACCAATAAATAATTTTCCAAATTATTTATTAATCCCAAAATATCTTCATAAGATATATATTTCCAATTTCAACCCCTTTTGAAAACAGTTCCAAAACCCGTTTTCCTTTCACAGAGTATATTCCCAATTAATTATTTCCACTGGAACACCAAGTACAAAACACTTGAGATTTAAATAATTTTAAAGCACTTTTTATAAAATATACTTATAACATTAAAATTAAAACTACTAAATATTTTATTAAAATATATTTACTTTAAGAATATTTATACAAAACTCTTTATAAAATATAAACTAAATTTCCTCTTTTAAACACAATACCAAGTAACTTTATATAGTTATTTCAATAATAGATTTGAGAAAAATATACTTACTTTAAAAGTTAACATTTAGAAATAATAAACTTTCCAAAACATGCTTTTTAAAACAATATTAAACCTTTGACTTATTTTCGAAAACCATACTTGGCGATCCAGGGAAATACTCTTCTCTTTCCCATCTCTTAAAAATAAATCACCATTTATTTTTAAACAAATTCTCATTCCTTAAATAAATTCTTACCTTGAATTTATATTTCCAAATCCACTTCACATTTATAAACCCAGTTTATAAATTTCGAAATCTCACTTTTCTTTAATTTCAAATTCCAGACACTTAAGTAAATTCACAATTAATTTCTAATTTACTTCACTTTGAAATAAATTTATTCACTTTCTTTATTTGTTCCAAAATCTATTAACTTTAAGATTTCTATTTCTTATTTATGATCTAAACCATTTTATTGAAAATGCCAATTCAGATTTTTATTCTCTACGGTATCTTTTAATTAACTTTAAACTTTAGATTTAAAAGTAAATTCTTTATTCCCTATTCTTTTAATAATATCACTTAAGCTTTAAAATTTATTATCCTTCAGGATATTCAAATTCCCCTTTTATACTCAGGATTTATTTATTTGAACTGTTAAAAGAATTACTTTTTGTTTTTCTTCCAATTCACTTTCCTATTTATTTGAATTCTCTATAATTGATTTACTGCAATTTTACTCTTTTATTTCTTTTCAAAAATTCGATTTTGTGGATTTGGATAACTCAGAATACCAAAATATTCAATCCAATCATATCATCCTATACTTCATACAATCATCACAGGATATCAAATATTCATAGCAAAGAATATCAAATAATCTAAATAATTTTGAGGAATCCAGTTGGATCCCTCCAACCTGTTTTCCCTGCATCCACAGATGTTAGCACAACATAAAATACCAATTCCACTTCGAGGTGGAATATCGCGGAGTATGGGATTGAATATAATATTATCCGCTATTACGCGGCGCATAGGGTCTCATCCGCTATATAAATCCGGGAAATCAATCATTCCAAGATGTAATATATACTATAACATAAAACATCAACCAATTCAACCATTCATCCAATTATTTAAATTTAACCCTTTAAATTTAAATAAAAATTCACTGAGTGAGATTAACTCACCTTTGATTTTTCTTTTGGCAATCCGATCCAATCCCGACTGGTTCCCTTTCGGATTTTGACCTTGAATAAATATTAGATGGTTTTATTAATATTCGCACAATTTAAAAAAAAAATTCCATTTGGAAAATTTAATTGAATTAACTAATAATTTATCTTTAAACCAATTTATGGATTTCAAAAACAAAGTTTTATATGAACTTCCTAATTTCAAAATTTCTATATTTCCAAATCTTGTATATATATATATATTGATATTTATATCATTATCTCTTCACTGTATATGTATACATATGTATATATGTATAAATTTATAAATCGAAGATAAATGGCTTTATATACCCTGCTGTTATAATTCTAATTTACTTTATTTCCTCAGTGCATATATACACATACAAATTACATAAAAATTTAAAAATAAAATAAATATACCTATCACTGCCCTAATCCCAGCCTCGACATCATCGTTCCCAAATCGAGTTGCGTGAAATCGCCTCCTCCATCGAACAAACATCGCTACGCCATCGCGACGAGCCTGGTATCAGCTCGTGCTCAAATTCCTGCTGGCCGATCCATCTCGACAACGTCGATTCTCGGTTTGCGATCTGCACTCGCGAGATACTCCTCCAGGCGCCCTCGAAAATCCTAGCTTGCAAACTGATGGCTCTCGATTCTTGTTGAGGTAGAGCGATTGAACGAGACTGTGAGGAGGCAGTCTCGACTTCGAGCTCGTATAGGAAACGAAGAGGGGTGGGTTCGAGGTTTTGTTAGTGATTTAGGGGATCGTGATTTTCTCCAGAAGATGGATTCGAAAATTATAAACCCCCCCCCCGGCCATTGATTTTATTTTGATATTTTTGTTTCGCACGGTCCTTTGTTCGTGATATTTTTTTCTTTCTTTTTGTTTTGATTTCGCTGGGAAAATTTAGACGTGAAGTAAAATGGAGGAAGGCGTGTAGTGGAAGACAAAGGAAACCCGTACGTTCAGCTCACTAAAAAGGCTGCGATTGGATTTGAACCAGACAATTTTTTTTCAGACCTAGTTATTATTAAATTTCGATAAATTATTTCCAGGCGTTTATATCCCGTACGATCACACGATGACTCCAAACGGTACGGAATTTGAAATCTGATAATAATACAATATTTCGAATTCAATGGAACTGGTTTCGTCGAATTCCGAGACCGTGCCTCGGAAGGCTATTTTTAAATTCAATTTAAACAATATATTTTTGAAATCTAAACAAAACATCTTTAAATTTGATTCTATCACTTTTATTATCTTCAATATTATCAATATAAATTTTGGAAGCCTTCAAATTATTTTTAACAGGCTTAAAACTCCAGATCCAAAATTTTACCCAACTTGTACTTATTAAATTCAATATTAGTTATCCAATAAATAGAGATATTTGAAATGTAGGTTAAAATTAACCTTTTAAATATTTAAAATCAATTAAATATTGCAATTTCAAATATCTAAAAATTCCGGATCGTCACATTCCTTCACCCTTAAAAGAATTTCGTCCCCGAAATTACTAGTTAGGAAGAATGATCCATAATCCATTAACTATTTCCTCAACCCAAATAGTTTTCAATGACTTCCCAAAACCATCTTCGTATTAAAGACACACTATTCCTCTTTCTAACCTTTCAAACCTACCCATAAGCCTCAAATAATATTCCTTACTTATCAATTCAAATTTAAATTCAAATTCAAATTTTAAATTATCAAAATTTTCTCAAAATTTTTCTAACTCCCTAAATTTTCGAAATTTTTTGCCAGCATCTCCTTTGAGCGGCTAGCTCGGTACAACTACAAAATGGCTCTACGGCCTCCCAAATCCAAAAAGAAAACAAAAGGCCAAGTGGCTTCATCAAAAACCCAATCAAATTTCATATAGAAATTTTAAACACATACCTTTTTGTCGGGCCATTTAAATTTTATCTTCTGAAATCAAACATCAATTTCCTTCTGCTTTTGAAACACCTGTATATCCTGTTATAACAATAATTTCCATCCACAACATTCAAAATCATTTTGCATTTCTTTACAAATTTTCAATATCTATTCATACAAGCCCGTACGATGTACATATATCATTCGTACGCAATACCAAATCTGATCGCTTACTCGATCACACAATTTCACTTCCGAACTAGTATCGTCCACCTGACTTCCTAGTGCAGACTCAGATCTGGTTTCTTGATCAGAAACCGTCATTCTCCTTGCATAGTCATAGCTATGATAGAGAATTTCTAGAATCAATCAACAATCCATATCCAGGTTCGCCGTCGAAAATCGAGTGAAAAATCCTAACTCGGATCGACATAACTATCTCGAAATTCTGTGTTCGAATTCTGGATCAAATTTGCTATGCAAATAAAATAATATACGTACATCCTACGTATTGTCCCAATTGATTATCAACTATAGCAATTTTCTTTTTATTCACATTTATTTTGATTGTTATTCACCTTTCCACAATTATCCCTTTCACAATTATTAGTTTTGATCTTCATTCAATTATTCACTTAGAATAATTTCCCTCAATACCAAATTACTTAAGAATCTCACCAAACTTCTTAAGTTCAATATAAATAGTTTACATACTTCTTATATTTATTTTCACTTCACTCTTGAAGTTCATATTCATTTCTATTCACCTTTACCTTTACAATTCCATTTAAATTCAATTTGGCTTCCATTTTGAATATTGAGTTAGTTTCACTTACTTATTAATTTAAATCTCAATTAAAGTTTATTTGCAAACTTTACTTTCTTTAGTTTCTTCAATTTCACTTTCTTTACATTCACATTTCAATTAGATTTCAATTATTTAGTTCCAATTCCATTTGCTTAGCAATTTAGATCATTTGTCGTTAATGAAAGTTTCCGAGAACTTCAAAAAATTGCTAACTCTCAAAAAAAATTACGGAAAATTTGGTAGAGTCTCCTTTGTACGGAGGGACTACTGCGATATCGCAGGATGCACAAAAACAGATATACATCGGCCTCAGGCCGGAAATCACAATATATATCAATATGTGCAGTTCATATCTCCTATTTTGAATTTTTACGTAAGCGTACCTTATTTTAGCATTTATAAGCAAGCGGCTTATTTAATTTAGCAATTTGCACAACCAAATCCAGCCATACGACTTCCCTGAACCTGTACTAACTCAATTTAACAGGTAAGTGACAAATATACAAAGTTTATTAACATTTCACTTAAATATAAATAGCTAAACGTGAATTCTATAAGCAACGCATCTTATATACTTCCATAAGCACATATGAAATGGTCGACACTTATTTTAAAGACTTCCAATCAATATTCAAGCCATTTTATCCAAATCCAATAGTTTACAATTCATATCCTTACATTCAATTTGTTTTTAATCCAAACAAAGTCATATTCAATTCATTTGATTTCAAAATAAAATTTTATTTAATCTCATTTTCGTCGAACAACCAATTTTCTTATACAACTTGACGATATTCAAGTAAATAGACAATCATCGATTAATTCCAACTCATTTTGCATCTAATTCCATTCCATTCTCAATTATTTACAAACCATACAAATTCATTATTAAATCATATTTCACCTTCCATTTAGCTAAATTCGAATTCCATTCACTAATTTATTCAATTGAGTATATTTTCCAATTTCAATTCAATATTTGATTCTTTTACCTTCAAAGTTCACCTTATTACTTGAATTCTTATCCATTCTTTTTAAGTCCAAACAAACCTATTTCAATTTGAATCGATTCCAAAAGCAATCTATTCCACTTCTATCGACTTATAGTATTTTATTCAATTTCGTTCCATACTTTTATACTACTAGTCATTTCCAAATTAAATTTAACCTAAACTTTTATTCAATGGACTCCCATTTTTATTCGAATCCAAGTTCTCCTTCATATAACTTAAGCTAATTAACTCAATTACAAATTTCATTCCATTTACCAAACAAGTTATTCCAACTTCAAAACTCAAGTTATATATATATATTTTATAAGCACTTTCCAACTTAAATCCTTAATTTGATTTCAATTACCAAATCAATTTCATCTACTAATTAATTTAAATTAGTTTATTCAGTCAACCATCTTGAATTTCACACTTCCAGTTATACTTAATTCACCCACGATCCAAGTTGAATTCATTTACACTCGAATTCATTACCAATTCCATTATTACTCACAATTCGACTTCCATTTAACCAATTCCAAGTTCCATTTCCATATTTCATTAACTAATTTATTTTCACTTAGTTTATTCAAATTTTATATCCAATATTTGATTTTCATATCAAAAATCACTTTAACTACTTTATTGGAGTTCTATCCATTTTATAATTTAAATTTTGGATTATATTCATTACCATTACAAACAATTTTATTTGGCTTATTTATTTTACTTCCAACTTTTATAAGTCGCATTTAATTTATACACACACCTTCATCTATTTACAATCAATCTTATTCACATTTTACTTCCGTTAAGTATATTTTATTTTTCTCTCGAAATTATACATTTTAATTAGACAATATATATATTATTCCATAACAATTTTAAATAAGATTTCAGAGTTTTAACAATTTCTCAAAATTTTCAAAATCACCTTTGAAATCAACTGCATCCAAAACCCTTGGCAAATTCAATTTCCCTTTTGAATTTTCAAAACCAAACCCAGTTTTGCAAACAACACCAGCCCAATACATCCAGGTAGCAATTCCTCTTTTGGAAACTCGAAAATGAACACCGATGATGCTGCAGTCATCACCGGAATTATTTTCCAACGACCGAAAGAGAATTAGATGCTTTTATCTCTTTAAAACCCTTTTCAATTATTTTTAATTCCAAATCTCTCTATATTCAATTCCGATTCAAAAATAATCCAGAAATAATACCACTATTATTTCTCCAAAACTTTTGAAAGCCATTTTCAAATCCAAAGGAATTTAAACCTCCCAAAGTTCCAAATTCGAAATCCATTTCGATTTATTTTCAAATATTTCTCTGGAATCCTATTTCCAATTATAAATCACATTTGTATATGAAGTTTATTTCAATTTATAAATTTCATTTATAATCTATAATTCAAGTTCCATGTCATTATCTTAATTTGTTTTCTTAACTTTGGCTATACTCGATTTCTTATTCAATTTTATACAATGATAATAAGTTAATATTATCATCTCTTAACATCCAAGCAACCAAATATTATAATAGTTTACAAAGATTATTTCCTTTATATACAAAAATAATTTGGATAAATTATTTCATTTACCCTATTTAAAACAATACTGTGTCGAAATGTTCTATTCAAGTGTTTAGAGATCCCTATCAATAACGTTAATTACTCGTATTGACCAGAATCCATAAACTTCTCAATAAACCAATCAACACAATGTAAAACAATTTTATATTCACTAACAAATACGCGCTCATATCTATTAATACGCTCAAACTCATTCTAGAGTACTATCGACTCTATTTCAATGAGTAATTCCCACCAGAGCCAAGGTTATTGCCAACCTAAGCTCTGATACCAACTGTAACAGCCCGCAAATCCGTACCCCTTGAGTCAACCATATTCTACAAAAATCAACTCAAGTTGTACAGAAATACGAACCATTTGGGTTTAAGAAGAAGAGGTAGAAGAAGAGAAAACAAAATCAACATCAGAATCTAACCATCGCAGCGGAATAAAATATAATAGATAGTAAATAATCATTACTCAAAATCAAATATATCTGTTTACATATTACATCATCAGAGTACATCAATCACAGTTCAACATCAATATCATACCAATGGATACACAACAACTCAACACAGCGGAATATATGTAAAACAAGTACGTAAGTACGTATTGCCATCTAGCTCGTCTCCTGAGCTCCACAACATCATATCCTGTATTCTATAATACTCGGTCTGACCCGAGCATTATAGTTAAATAACACCCGAGTCAATCTGGAATACCAGTGTGAGAAAATCACACCCAATTGATTATTAAAGTTTCAAAATCCTTTGAAAACCAAAAGCATCTCGTAAGACCACGCCACAAATAAACATGTCGGGTTTTTACCTTACGATAACTAAAACAATTTTTATAGAAATCCTCTGATATTATATTAGGGTCTATATACAAATATTATAAAATAGCCGAAATTGTTACGTTGTTAAATTCTAGCTACTAGCCACAGAGTGGGTAATACAAACAAAACTCGTACAAGCCTAGTAGGGAGAATGGATTTCCAACCAATGACTAGGCACTAGGGTACCACCTGCCACAGTACAGGGCCTAGATCACCGTACCGAGGAGTACGCCCGCTCCTCTGCAACACAAGGCCGGGACTATCCCTTACTGGATAATCTCGAGTGAGATCACCCCGCGGTTGGGATCAGCAACCGCCCACTAAGCCGAAATAAAAAGGGACATCTAGACAGGGATGACCTCACCCTGCTTGGGTGCTACCCACCTAGCCTTGCTGCATAACCCCTGATTTTCAATCATTCCCATTTAATGAGGCTTGAGGCTAAGCGTTACCTTTTTAGAATATATTCCTTAGAATGCCCATCGTCCACCTGACGATGTTTCCGCAAGCATTTATCCATACAAGTCCGTCCCGGGTTCCAACGGAACCGAAGGCACTATTCCTACTACATCCATTTTGGAAATATCCTCAGGATTAGTAGCGACTAGCCCTTGCACTTCACTGGTCCAACTTCGACTCCAAACTCGTTTCTCCTCGAAACGTACAAACCGAATCGAAGTGGTTTTCGAGAAATAAATCTCGATCCCGGTCTCTTCGAAACGATCAGCGCATTTGGCCAATATTGATAGTCGGTTATTTAACTATCAATTAATATTCACAAACAACCATCAACCAATAAATAATTTTCCAAACTATTTATTAATCCCAAAATATCTTCATAAGTTATATATTTCCAATTTCAACCCCTTTTGAAAACAGTTCCAAAACCCGTTTTCCTTTCACAAGTATATTCCCAATTAATTATTTCCACTGGAATATCAAGTACAATACACTTGAGATTTAAATAATTTCAAAGCACTTTTTATAAAATATACTTATAACATTAAAATTAAAACTACTTTAAATATTTTATTAAAATATATTTACTTTAAGAATATTTTATACAAAACACTTTATAAAATGTAAACTAAATTTCCTCTTTTAGACACAATACCAAGTTACTTTATATAGTTATTTCAATAATAGATTTGAGAAAAATATACTTACTTTAAAAGTTAACATTTAGAAATAATAAACTTTCCAAAACATGCTTTTTAAAACAATATTAAACCTTTGACTTATTTTTGAAAACCATACTTGGCTATCTAGGGAAATACTCTTCTCTTTCCCATCTCCTAAAAATAAATCACCATTTATTTTTAAACAAATTCCCGTTCCTTAAATAAATTCTTACCCTGAATTTATATTTCCAAATCCACTTCACATTTATAAACCCAGTTTATAAATTTCGAAATCTCACTTTTCTTTAATTTCAAATTCCAAACACTTAAGTAAATTCACAATTAATTTCTAATTTACTTCACTTTGAAATAAATTTATTCACTTTCTTTATTTGTTCCAAAATCTATTAACTTTAAGGTTTCTATTTCTTATTTATGATCTAAACCATTTTATTGAAAATGCCAATTCAGATTTTTATATCTCTACGGTATCTTTTAATTAACTTTAAACTTTAGATTTAAAAGTAAATTCTTTATTCCCTATTCTTTTAATAATATCACTTAAGCTTTAAAATTTATTATCCTTCAGGATATTCAAATTCCCCTTTTATACTCAGGATTTATTTATTTGAACTGTTAAAAGAATTACTTTTTGTTTTTCTTCCAATTCACTTTCCTATTTATTTGAATTCTCTATAATTGATTTACTGCAATTTTACTCTTTTATTTCTTTTCAAAAATTCGATTTTGTAGATTTGGATAACTCAGAATACCAAAATATTCAATCCAATCATATCATCCTATACTTCATACAATCATCACAGGATATCAAATATTCATAGCAAAGAATATCAAATAATCTAAATAATTTTGAGGAATCCAGTTGGATCCCTCCAACCTGTTTTCCCTGCATCCACAGATGTTAGCACAACATAAAATACCAATTCCACTTTGAGGTGGAATATCGCGGAGTATGGGATTGAATATAATATTATCCGCTATTACGCGGCGCGTAGGGTCTCATCCGCTATATAAATGCGGGAAATCAATCATTCCAAGATGTAATATATACTATAACATAACACATCAACCAATTCAACCATTCATCCAATTATCTAAATTTAACCCTTTAAATTTAAATAAAAATTCACTGAGTGAGATTAACTCACCTTTGATTTTTCTTTTGGCAATCCGATCCAATCCCGACTGGTTCCCTTTCGGATTTTGACCTTGAATAAATATTAGATGGTTTTATTAATATTCGCACAGTTTAAAAAAAAATTCCATTTGGAAAATTTAATTGAATTAACTAATAATTTATCTTTAAACCAATTTATGGATTTCAAAAACAAAGTTTTATATGAACTTCCTAATTTTAAAATTTCTATATTTCCAAATCTTGTATATATATATATTGATATTTATATCATTATCTCTTCACTATATATGTATACATATGTATATATGTATAAATTTATAAATCGAAGATAAATGGCTTTATATACCTTGCTGTTATAATTCTAATTTACTTTATTTCCTCAGTGCATATATACACTTACAAATTACGAAAAAATTTAAAAATAAAATAAATATACCTATCAATGCCCTAATCCCAGCCTTGACATCATCGTTCCCAAATCGAGTTGCGTGAAATCGCCTCCTCCATCGAACAAACATCGCCATGCCATCGCGACGAGCCTGGTATCAGCTCGTGCTCAAATTCCTGCTGGCCGATCCATCTCGACAACGTCGATTCTCGGTTTGCGATCTGCACTCGCGAGATACTCCTCCAGGCGTCCTCGAAAATCCTAGCTTGCAAACTGATGGCTCTCGATTCTTATTGAGGTAGAGCGATTGAACGAGACTGTGAGGAGGCAGTCTCGACTTCGAGCTCGTATAGGAAACGAAGAGGGGTGGGTTCGAGATTTTGTTTGTGATTTAGGGGATCGTGATTTTCTCTAAAAGATGGATTCAAAACTTATAAACCCCCCTCCCCGGCCATTGATTTTATTTTGAGATTTTTGTTTCGCACGTTCCTTTGTTCATGATATTTTTTTCTTTCTTTTTGTTTTGATTTCGCTGGGAACATTTAGACGTGAAGTAAAATGGAGGAAGGCGTGTAGTGGAAGACAAAGGAAACCCGTACGTTCAGCTCACTAAAAAGGCTGCGATTGGATTTGAACCAGACAATTTTTTTTCCAGACCTAGTTATTATTAAATTTCGATAAATTATTTCCAGGCGTTTATATCCCGTACAATCACACGATGACCCCAAACGGTACGGAATTTGAGATCTGATAATAATACAATATTTCGGATTCAATGGAACTGGTTTCGTCGAATTCCGAGACCGTGCCTCAGAAGGCTATTTTTAAATTCAATTTAAACAATATATTTTTAAAATCTGAACAAAACATCTTTAAATTTGATTCTATCACTTTTATTATCTTCAATATTATCAATATAAATTTTAGAAGCCTTCAAATTATTTGTAACAGGCTTAAAACTCCAGATTCAAAATTTTACCCAACTTGTACTTATTAAATTCAATATTAATTATCCAATAAATAGAGATATTTGAAATGTAGGTTAAAATTAACCTTTTAAATATTTAAAATCAATTAAATATTTCAATTTCAAATATCTAAAAATTCCGGGTCGTCACAAGTACGCTCTCTCAAGGAAGACACCGCTAGAGAGCCTAGGTATTGACTCAACCTAATGCTCAGATACCAACTGAAATAGTCTAGGCTTTGCAACCATCAGCAACGGCTCAATCGACTGGTAGGCTTTTCAACCATCGCATCCGCGCCGTGGCTCCCAGTGGTACCTCAGATTTTCTTTTACGGCCAGCCTCTCGACTATAAGCACCTAGCAAAACCAACACCAACCCCGTAAAGAGGACGTGTGGGGGTAAGAGTCTCCCGTTCGCCACCTAACGCAAAGCGAGAGCCCCCATCACATTTCACTAAGACAAGCAAACTCGATCCCGGTCTCATCGAAATCCAAAACGTATCTTTTAGGTCCAAGTTGTTTAAGGTTAAACAATTAAATTCAACTATCTATATACACACAGATAGATAACTCACAAGTCACAATTGATAATCACATTATCAAACTAAACAGATGATCCATAACAAAATAGGTAATCCATATCATCATCACATTAGATAATCTATATTACCATCACAATGCAACCAAGCATTCATACTACACAACATTTCTTATCTCATTTCTGAGATTACATCCATTCAAGACAATCAATGTCACCCAATCATACATAAGCAATGATTTACTTAATCACAACATAATGAATTTAAAATGAATTAAATTAACTATTTTATCTCTAATTAATTTAAAGTGAATTAAACTAATTACTTCATCTCTTAATTTATTTAAAATTAATTAAATTAATTACCTTCATCACAATAAATCTTGCTTACTTATCCATTAATTTAAACCAATTAATTAATCATCTTCTTAGTTAATCAACCTTGATTAATTAACTCTTAATCAGGTAATTAATTCTTAATTATTTTCATTAATCATATCAATTAATGAACCTTAATTAATTACTTCCATTAATTAATTTACTATAATTAATCACATTATTTCTTAATTAATTACATTAATTAATCATGCTTAAATTAATTGCTTTCAATTAATTAACTTAAATAAATATAAACAGTAATTAATTATTCTTAAATACTTCTTAATTACTTTTAAGAAACCTTTGATTTATTACACCAAGTAATAAACCCTTAATTACTTTAGCTAGTAATTATCCATTTTAAAAAAATTTACTTCACAATCAGTAATTTCACTTATCTCAATTACCTCCTGTAATTTATCAATTACTTATCTTAAGTAATTAGCCTTATCAAAACTTATTAAGTAAACATACTTAATCATTTATCAACTGACTATTCTTAATTAATTAACTAATTAATTAACTTACTTGATTACACTCATCTCATAAATCATAGTCGAGTAATTCATTCCTTAATTACTCTTTAACCAAATTAATCTTCAATTAACAAATTATTTATCGTAAACTATTAATTAATAAACCTTAGTTATTAATCAATCCTTTAATATAAAGTAATCAATCACTAATTACTTTTATAATTAATTTATTAACTTTAATTAACTAATTAATCAGCTCTTAATCATTAATTAATAAAAATTAATTTTTACTTAACAACCTTAATTACAAATTAATTAAAATTAGTCAATCCTTAATTATAATTTATTAACCTTTAATAATAGTTAATTAATTCTTAATTAACTTGCATTATAGATTAATAACCCTTTTAATTATTAATTAGGAAAACCCAATTATAACTTAATTACTAGTTTAATCATCCCTTAATTACTTAATTAAGAAATAATTACAATTTAATTAATCATTATTCATTAATCTAATCATCATAATTATTAGTTAATTAATTTAATAATTATACTTAATTAATTACTTAATTAATCCTTTGAGATAATAATTAAATTAATTAACTAATTAAACTTAAAATTTCTTAATTAACCAATTAATTATTATTCATTAACACTTAATTATTATTTAAGATAAAACGTTATCTTAAATTATCCTTGAAAACCTTTACTTAACATAAGTCATTAATTAGTTTAAAATATAATGTAATCATCAATTACTTTTCTTTAATTATTAATTAACAATCCTAATTTTAAGTTAATAAATTACTTAAACCTTTAATTGTTAATTATAAATCATTTTTCATTAACGAATAAGAACATTCCCTTATAAATTTCCTTTTTATATCTGCAAAATAAGTTGGAAAATAACATTAAGGTTTTTATCATGAAACATTTTAAACCATTCATACAAATTCATTTGTATAAGCAAATCAATTTAAAGAAATGGATTTTTAGCTTAAATTATTTAAAGTTTCAAAACTTTCTTTATTTTAAATTTAAAAATCTGGTTAAATGTTCACTTTGGATTCAACCCATTAATACTTGAACCAAGAAACAAGAATGCTATTTTTTTAAAACAAATTTTACTTTAAAGTTTTAAAATCTGTTTTAATTAAAATTTTAAAAACTGTTAAACACAACAGTTTAATCCCTTCATACAAAAAACTCAGGAACCACTCGAGACACAACCCAGAATACACGAGCTCCTCCCCGAGTCATCTACCTTATTTCTCGAGCTAATACCCAGCAACACAAATCCCAAATGCTAACTGACACCAACCATCTCGTGCACCTGCACCAGTGCCAGAACAACCTCCGGCCAACGCCGACTTCACTGCCAAGTCACCCAAGCACCCTACAAACCCCTACGATCATCAAAACATCGCTTCATGCCTCGATTCAAAATTGAGTACCCCAGGTTGTACAGAAGCCCAAACCCAATCATCAGAAAACCCCAAATCCCACGCCTCCGATCAACTATAACCGCCACAACTCCGGCCATGGGTTGCCGACCCACCACGCATCCTTCACCCAAAATTTCCTTCAACTCGAAACATCATAAGAGGGGCAATGATTTAATTTACAGCAAGACTAAAAATTAGGTTTAAAACCAAATTCGAGCAATTCTAACCTCCACGGAGATTTACAAATTCTTCAACCATTTTTGCCACATTCCACAAACATGCTTCTAGCTTTAATCAAGGACCTGAGAAACCCAGATGCACAGATCATCAAAATTAGACTAAACCCCAAATTCCAGTTGAACCCCAAGTACTCACTTAATAAAATTTTAAAAATTTTGATTTTCTTTCTAAAATTCATAATTCCCAGTGACACTTCTGATTATATAATTATTTCATCAAATTTCAATATTTGGTTTCACACATTGGTGATTAAGTATCACAGCTTTGTTTATTTTCCAGAAAACTTAAAATACCAGAAATTCTATTTTTAGTTCTTAGTTATACTTAACTAACTTATTTAATTTAAATCTAAGACTTAACAAAAATTTTTTAAATAGAATAGCTTGAAGATTTAATCTTTACTCAGATTCTACAGTAGATAACAGAGAGGAAAATGAACTATCATACACAGTTCCAACATAACAAATCCCACTGCATATTTATCTCAACACAGAGGCAACTTCTATGTATATGAAATAAAAATCATGCAATAGAAAATTACTACTTAAATTTTTTTGTAAATTGTTTACTCACCATTTTAATTAGATGCAGAGGTTTGATATTGAACTAGAACTTGCAAAAACATTTGAAGATGAAGCCTCTAAAAGAAACAGAAATTCTTTATCCTTTTGCTTCAGATTGCCTCTTTAAAAAAACTTGCATGCATTTTGGCAACTTGCAAAATAAACTTGAACTTGAAGCTTTTAAAACTGGAGTTCTTGCATGCATTTGAAAATTGATGCAGACATGGGATTGAAAACTTGCATGCACTAGAAAGATGATGCTGATTTTGTTTTGAGGATTGTTTCAGGCATTTGAACTTGAGTTTGATGAGTGTTTGCATTTGAAAAGGGTTACAGGTTTTGGTATAAGGAAGCTATAGGATTTTGGTCTCGGATTCCAAAATATTTGCATGGATTTCCATATTTTTGTTTGAGCCAAAACTGAAAAGAATGTTTACGGTTTTCTGTAAATAGAGGTTGATGTTTTTGAGGAGATTTCATATTTTTGTTTGAGCAATTGTTTTGAATTGAGGAATTTCAGAATTTGGTTTTGAGTGTTTCTGATTTTAGAATGAGTGAAGATTGGCATGGATATTCCTAGTTTCTTTTTTTAGGAATGAGCAAAAAAGTTTTAAAGAAAAAGAAGATGGAGGAAGATGGTGTTTATATAGGTAAATTTCAGATTTATTAAATTTGGAAAGAAAAAAAAACATGGACACTTGTCTCTAATTTCATAAATGTTTAACACTTGTTGACAAAGTGATTTAGGACTTAACACATGTCAATTTTTATGTATATTTATTCCAAAAGAAATTTAAAACCTTTTAAATTATTATTTTATTTTAAGATGTATGTATATTCCTTGAATCCAAACTCAATTCAAAGTCAAATTTAAAAATCCAAATCTAAAATTAATTTAACTAAATATAAATATCTATTTTTAATTAAGCTCATTATTATTTACAAATAATTTATCCTATTTTAAAATCAATTTTAAATACACAGATATAAATATATTTTAAACACACTTATCAATTTTGAAAACAATAAGCCAATTTAGAATTTATTTATACAATAAAATAATTAATCTCATTATAAAACCAATTTATAACCATAATTAAAACATTGTATTATTATTACTTGGTTAATTATCTTTGAAAATAACAATTTTATCAGTTCAAATAATTTAAATTAAGAGATTATTACATTTTAAATTTCTGGAAATTCGGGATATTACATCCTCTTCCTCTCTTAATCCCTAGAAGCAAAATCCACTCCTTTTTATTCAAATAAATTGCTAGAATATCCAGTAAATTCAAGGTAATGTTTTATCAAACCCTATTTCACTTTCATAGGTGTGTGATTTCAGTTGTATAGTGATATGATCCTTTTTGCTTTTCTTTTCCTTTGAGGAATTTGTACGGGTTTACTAAAATCATAAGAAGCATGGTAGAATTCGCTATTTGGCAAGCTTTTTTAAGGTGTCAAGGTGAATTAACCATCACACAATCTATCTCTGATGTGCTAATTTCATGCTTATGAATTTATACCCGATGGTTACGAAATAGGAAGGATGATTTGTTACTTCTGTGTTGCAAGCCCATTAGTTTATTCTCTATCCACAACAAAAAAATACTCTATTACAACAATGTTTTTACAATGGTCAAAAAATGCATGTTGTAATAGAATCATATTACAACGATTTTATCTTGCTGTTGTAATAGGTGCCAGTTTCAACAACTCTTTTTCTTTACTTGTTGTAATAGATACCTACTACAACATTTTTCAACTGCCCGTTGTAGTATATGTCTATTACAACCATTTTTTGCTTGTTGTTATAAATACAAATTTTCATCGATAACTCTTTCCTGTTTTTTAGTTATAATAGATGTCTATTACAACGATTTTCTTTTGTCAGTTGTAATAGATGCTTATTTTTAGCATTTTTTTATCGTTATAATAAATGCCCATTACATCCTTTTTCGTTTACATGTTGTAGTAATTTTCATAATTGTAATTAGATAATAATACTTAATAATTAAATAATTATTAATAAATATTAATTACTATTAAATTAAATATTAATAATTTATTTGAAATATGAAATAATTACTGTTAACAACTAATATTAAAATTAATATTTTTTAATTAATAATAAATAACAAAACTTATAAATAATAATTAATTTTTAATAATTAATTAAATAATAATTCAAGTTAAAAATTAAGTGTTAAATAATAATAATTAATAATTAAAATTAAATAATAATAATTAATATAAATTAATAATAAGTAATACTAAAAAATAGTAATCAAATTCTAATATATTATAATTAATAATAATATTAAATAATAATAATAATTAATAATTAATTTGAAATATGAAATAATTTTCCATAGTAAATACTATTTAATAATTAAACCGTAATTAGTAACTAATAAGTAATTAATTATTAATTAATTAATTATCAATCAATAACACATAAATAATAAATAAGAAATATTTGATTATTCATTATTAATTTCTAAATAATACTCACTACTAAATAATTGTAACTAATAAACAATAATAAACTTTTATTTTGCATAGCCGACTGGGTTGAATGGACCCCTACCATTTTTATTGATGCATCAAAGAAGAAAAATAAAAACATGTCAACAAGATTGAACATGCAAGAGAACAAAGGAACATGATGCAGCAACCACTACAAAGACAACATGGAGAAAAGAAAATAAAAATGAAAAAGAAATCACTGCATGAACTACGCAAAAACATGCATGATGACAGGATCCAAAGAAAACTTCAGAAGCTTTAGGCTTTCTACGATCCCATGCATAAGAGTCTGCTTCAGTTGCTCACGTGACTTCATTTTATCAGGGTGAAAAACTTGAACATTTCTCTCACACCACACCACCATTAAAAATGATTTTACACAGTACATAATCCCCTTTTAGCCTCCTTCCTCCCTGTAAGTTTATAAATTTCATCCCACTCATCAGAATTGTTGGTTTCTACGTGATTCCTCCCCGGTTTTTTATGACTTCGCTCCACAACCTTTTAGTTTCTGCACACTCGAAAAAAAGATGTTCCACCATTTCGGAGCACTGGTTGCAGAACTCACATAGTATATTCAATACCATCCCTTTACAAACAAGCTTGGCCTTGGTCAGGAGAGCACGATTGTTTACTTTCCACATCAGCATATTTTCCTTAGCATTTTCATCTCTGTGTCATATTCTTTTGTGCCATTTACAATTAACAGTTTCATCATTTTTGGCTAAAAAATGATATATGTCTCGTATTTTGAACTTCCTACCATTCTCTCTCCACCGAATTATTTCTTCAATGTTATTGAGTATTTTAACTTTCCCTGCTTTCTTCCATATAGCTTGAATTCTTTGGTTTGAGGTGTTTGAAAGAATTATACATGATCCCTGAATCATATTATTAACCTTAACGTTAGAGGTAAACCCAATTTGCTCAATTTCTAGATGGTTAAGACATCTTCTTACTAATCCAAGGGTCATCCCAAAAACTAACATCAGCAGTTGAGTTAGTAATTTTTTGTATTAGAGGGAGAACATTTTCCCTCGGGTTGAAAATACATTTCCAAGTCCAGCTAACTGATTAAGGTGGGAGCATAGACCAGAAATTCCTTCCTTTTATTACATAGTTTACAGACCAGTTCGACCATAAACTATTCCCCTCATTTTGAAAATTATCGAAATGCCCCACAAACACTGCATTGTTCCATAAGAGCATGTTGAATATACCTAGCCCACCCTTTTTAATCGGTCTCTCAATCTTTTTTTATTTTATAGGAGCTAAGAACCAACCAACAGTAGAACCAGTCCATAAAAACCTCATGAAAGTGGTTCTTATCATCTTAATAAGCTTAACAGGTAATATGAATGTTCTTTCCCAATTCACTTGCATTTAAAAAAAAACAGTTAGGGTATGTCTGCTAGCTTGGCTCAACAATCTACTAGTCCAGGCATCCATTTTGGCAGTGATCCTCTCAAATATGGGCATCACTTATTATATGAAACTTTGGAAGTGGTTAGAGGGAGACCAAGATAGGAGATTGTGCTAGGGTTTCCTCTCAGACCAATATTTATGTATATTTCATTGGCTTGTTCCTCACTAATGCCTGCCAACTCAAGCTCAGATTTGTTCAAATTTATTTTCAGCCCAGTTATAGCATGGAACTGCTGCAAAGTGTGAAGGATGGCATTAATAGTGTTTGTATCCGGTTCGCAAAATATCACCAATTCGTCAGCAAACATTAAAGACGTAATTTCGGGTTCTTTACATTTGGGGTGGAGTTTGAAGTTGCTAGAAGTAACAAGATTTTTTAGTAACTGAGATAACATCTCCATCACTATGATAAAGAGGTAGGTAGAAATAAGATCTCATTACCGATTGTTTACTTCCAAAACATCCAATGCTAGATCCATTGATTTTGATCGAAAATTTTGTTGTAGATAGGCATTCATATGTCCATGCAATGAAGTGTGGGGGAAAATTCAAGTATCCCATTATATGCACAATGGAGTCCCATTGTAGCATATCAAAAGCTTTCATAATGTCTAGCTTCATCATAGTTCTTGGAGAAATATTCTTGTTCTTATATCCATTTTACAATTAAGGAGATAATAAAACATTATCTAATATGCTTCTACCTGGTAGAAAAGCCGCTTGATTCGGTGATATAATAGAAGGCAGAACCTATTTCATTTTGGTTGCAATTATTTTTGTGATGCATTTATAGATGGTGTTACAGCAGGAGATAGGACGAAATTCATTCACTACATTAGCATTCTTGACTTTCGGGACGAGTGCTATATTTGTGGTGTTGAAAGAGTGAATCATTTCGGCCTTTTTCAAAAAGTTCTTAATAGCACTACACACTTCAAAAGAAACAATGTTCCAACACGAAGTGTAGAAAAGCGCATTTAAGCCATCAGGGCCACCTGATGAATTTGAATTCAGATAAAACATGGCTTGATAGACTTCTGAATCTGTAATCTCAAGGAAAAAGGATATGTAGCCACTGTTTCTTAAACGAGGGATAATTTCAGGGTTAATTAACTATAAATTAGGATCAAAGTTTTCGTGATTACCAAACAACCACGAGAAGTGCTAAATGAAGGCTTCTTCAATTCCTTCGTTAGTTTTCTGCACAATTCCATGCTTGTCTAGGATTAAGACTATGTTTTCAATAAAGTGTTTAGCTTTTAATTGTAACGATCCCAATTTTGAATTAAATTTAAATTAATAGATAATGTAAATTTTGAATAAATTTTGAAATTATTTTGAATTTGAAATATATATATGAGCAAACTTGAAATTGACTTTAGAATTTGAATTTGAATATTGTACTTGAATTTAAAAATTTAAACAAAATGATAGAAACAAATAAAGTGTAAATATGAAAAATGAAGCAAAGGCCACAAAAACAAAGATAAGTATGAACAAAGAAAATGTAAATATCTATGTAAGCTTATATAAAATGAAGACAAATGTTAATTAATGCTAGCACACAAATTTGAATCATCATCCCAAATTGCCTCCACTTAAAAAAAGTCTTTAGTCAAATGGAAAAAAAAAGAGAGAAATCACTTCGGCCACCAAACAAAATATCTTTGACTTATATTGTACACAACAAATTATATCACCTATGAACTTTTCCTATATATCAACCTGTAACTTGTTTCATAAATATCAATTCCTTATTCCAGTTCGTCCATCAAAACTAAGAAGAAGAAAAAAATCTACAACACAAAACTGTATATACATATTTTAAATGGCATGAGCTTGTAAACAAGAGAGGAAGCAAGCATTTAATACCCCTGTCTTCTCAAACACACATGGTTATCATCTCAGCTGAAATTGTGTTAAAGTCATTTCAGTAAACAAATTGAAAAAAAAATCCTTAGTCAAAGAAAAATAAAAAAAATCTGGTCAAAATGAAAGAAGCCTAACTAGATAAAACCTTCCCCTATATACAAACTGTTTTTTTTCTATATATATGTGTTCATTCTGGTTCATTCAATAAGAAAAAAGTTTAAGCATTCCAGAATTTTTTTATTTAAACATCATTATTTACAAACCCAAAATATCATTCAAGTTTAACAAGATCAAAACAGGATTTAAAAGAAGTTCAAATCTGCGGCCTTCAAACAACAGAAGTTCTCTGTTCTTTCCATTCACGGTGAGTAAACACAATTTTTTTAAAAGTTTTAAGTTTAAATTAAAACTGAATAGGCAATTCATTGATAATATTGTGTGTTGTATATGTATTATTTTTTTATAGTTCTGTGGTGTATATAAGTTGTTTTGTGAAATGTTGAATCTACAGGTCTTCTCTGTTTGTTGTTACAGAGTTGGATATTCATTCAAAATCAAAAACATTCTCATTCAATCGTGGTTATGCTGAGAGTTTTTAAACAAACAAGAAGTTTAAACATAAGTTAAGCTTTTAAAATTTGTTTTCAACCTGTGAGTGAAGTATATCAACTGAAATCCTGTTTTACATTACAACATATAATTATATGTTAAATTCAAGTGTTTTAAAATGTTAATTCAATTTTACACTTGAAACCTCACTGCAAAATAGGATTTTTAAAACAAAAATGGGATTATTTAGTTAGGTATTTAGTGAGCAGCTCGTGGTTGATCAAAAGTCACGTTTTGATAAATTCCTGGTGATTGAATAAATGTGGGGTATTGAGATTCTGCTCGAAGCTAGTTCGGCAATGAGTGAAGTCGAGAAAATTGTTGAATAAATTTTCTATTGCACAAATGGATGAGATGAAGCAAAATTAGGGTTTGTGATCGCGTTTTGAACAGGGTCAGTAGCAAGATGATTGTATCTTCTTGGAGTGATCGAGTTGCACATTTCTTTGTGAGATGATAGTATGAAGGGTGACGAGGTAGTGGCCGAAGTTTCGAATTTTATGGTGGTCGAGGTTGGGCAAACGACAATGTTTCAGGTTTTGATGACTTCGGTGATGAAGTTTCCAGGTCGCGAATTTTAGCTCGATTTTGTTTTGCGGGCGTTAGCGTCGAATCAATCATTGCTATCGAGTGTAGTGGTGATTTGTGCCTTGCCGGAGGAGGCACAGTTCGCTGAAGCGTCGGCGAGTGCCTGTGCACGTGCACGGTGACGATCTGGTATCAGGTAATTTTGGCGCGAGGGAAAACTCGAGTTGATACACGAGAAAGTAAAGGCTTGCTGCGGGTTGGTACGCAAGATTCGTTAGTTCGCTTCCCAGGTTATAAAGTTAAAACATAAACTCAATTGAAGAAAAAAATAATTAAAAGTAGAAGAAGAAGGAAGCGTACGAGTAGAAGAAGGACGCGGGGAAAATGGAAGGAAACTCGGGTTGCGACTCGAGAAAACAGGGGGTTACCTCGGGTCCATTTTCTAGGGGTTTAGCTTAAATAACTTTTAAGTTATTTTGTTAAATAAAATTCAGTATTGATAAAGTTAAAAATGTTGGTAAGTTTTAAGTTAGGGTTTGATTTAAAATTTATTAAAAGAGGTTTGCAAATGTAAGATAATTAATTAACTTAAAATATAAGTTAATTAAGAATGTAAGTAAATTTATATTTGTAATTAAATAAATAACTTAAGATTAAATAAAATTGTAATTAAAGGTTGATAATTATGTGTTTAATCAATTTGAACATAAGAATCTAATGAACTACTTAAAGTTAATTAATAAATAAATAGTAGTTAACTAATTGAGAAATTAATTAAGGATTAGTGACTAATTAATCGGTAAATTAATAATTAAGTATCCAATTTATTTATAATTAAGAATTGTTAATGAAAATTAGTTACAAAGATGATTAATTAAAGGATAATTGAATAATTAAAGGTTGATTATTCTATAATTTAAGGTTGATTAATTTAATTAATAAATGATTAAAGGACCTTTAATCAAATGATTTGGAATCGATTAATGTTAATTAACCACGATTGATGACCCATCTGATTTAAATAAATCAGATAATTAATTGAGCTTATTTGTGGATGCTTGAATTCTATTGATTGTTGATATTTCCCGATATGATATGCTTTGTGCTATGAGTTGTTTCAGAGTGATCTGTGATGAATATAATTTATTTATTTATAATGCATTCATATTTTCTATTTGTGAATCTGTGTATATAGATAAGCGTTATTGGAATATATCGCTTATCGATATTGTTGTCTTGCAATCTGTGGTGACTGAATGATGTTGCACTATTGTGTAAAACCCCTGGACTACACTTATACACATACAAATATGGATTGCACGTGGAAATCGGCTAAGTCACAGATTTTTAACAAATTCTAAGAGAGTGAATTCTTGAATCTAAATAAATTTGGAATTGGAATTGAAAGCTTTTAAAAATGGGTTTTCAAAAATAAAAGTTATTTTATATAACTTAATAAAACTCAAAATTTAAATAATTTGATTCAAGTTTAAATTCAAAAATTTGAATCTGAATTCTATGATTTGAAAGTAGGATTAAAGATATTACACAAGTTATATGTGGGTTAAACCATTTCAAATGTATAGATTTGGGAAATTAAATTTAAATTCAAAGGCTTTAACTCGTGCAAATATAATTTGATTCTTCCGAAACGAAAACTGTTTGTTTTGAAACATTAAAAGCTTTCATATAAGGAATGAATGTTCAATCTGTGTTAAAAGGATTTTCTATTTAAAATGAAAACGATTTCCAAGTTATGGAAATGGTTTGAAAGCTATAAGTTAAATCTTTAATTTAAAGATTTAATGAGTTAATCTAATCGAAATGGGAATTGTTTTGAAATTCCTAAATGGATCTTTGTGAAACTGGGTGAACTTTGTGAAATAAATCTTTTTAAAGATTTGAAATGGTAATTTATTTAACCATTTAAAGAAAAGCTTTGGATTTTATAAGTTGTGACTTAACTGAAATTCCATATCCATATGTTTTGAAATATGGCGCTCATTATTCGGTTTAGCCGGCAGAGGACCTTGTGTCATATAACCCATTCTGAATAGTGATACGACGTTATGGATTGCATTTGAAGACCGGTGTTGAAGACTGGGTGTTTTGCGAGAACGATAGGATAACCTATCGATTGTCTCTGCACCGAGTAGCTCCGGTATAGAGTTCTCCCTAAGTGATGGGAAGTCCGATCGGGATTGTGAATACCCGGATTTGCAAGGGCTTCTTAAGAAGTGCCTTTGGTTCTGTTCGAACCCGGGACAGACTTGTATAGTTGTATGTCTGACACTACACTTTGAGATATAAATCCGATTTCTTTCAAATAAATATCTGTTGGTGGCGGAGAATTTATTCTCTTAGCTTACCATCCTTCTCTGAGACGTAAGAGCTTAGAGGTTATGTATTTGAAGGTTATCAGTGATATATTCCCAATTTGATACTGTGGCATGCTAAGTGTTGATGTGTGTTAATGATCATTTGTTGATCATTTGTGATCAAAGCATGCTTCTGTATAAAGCGTAGCTTTGTGGACGAGACAGCATCAGGGCCTCACAACTTGGAAATGATCGAAACAGGAAAGATGCGGCAAGGTTATGAGGGTCGCGCCCTTTAGGGTGTGTCATTCCCTTTTGGTAAAGGGTGGTATCATGGTATGGAGCCCAGATATTTACCTATGTGGTAGGCTTCAATCTCATTTTCTGTGTGGTTGTTGCTTTATGGTTTAGAGGCACCTCAGATAAAGGTCCCAAAGGACCGGGGGGTGGCATGCTCGTGTAGTAGTTACCTAGTTACAGAGGTAATCCGGCCTTGTGTTGGCAGAGAGCTGGTTAAGTTCTCGGGACATCCCGCCAGAGGCGTACCCATGGACAGTAGGAAGATCCTTAGCCCGATCATTTGTTGGAAAATCCAAACAAAACAATACGTGCCCTTTACGATTGCAGTTGTATAACCTGCCTCCTCAGGAGGTAGCTATAGCAGGCATTGTATAATGGTACCTATGCTGGCTAAGATTAATATTATACTTTCGAAATTATTTCTGCACCATGCACTAATAATAATATTGGAAAGAAATTTTCTCGTATCAAGCATATTTGACTATCATAAGGAGAAATCTCCTCCAAGTCTGCGTTTGCATTGTGTGTGTGGCGGGAGGCCTTATGGTAGTTTCATTTTCTAAAAAGAATTGTGAATTTATTTTAAATTCTTTTGTTGTTTGTTTTAAAGACCAAACTGTTTTGTTACTCACACCAGTCCTATGACTGACTCGGAGTTTATTGTTCCTTTCCTAAACTCTGGGTGCCCACAATTTTTCCACACGGGCAGTACAGGGTTGTTTTTTCAGATAGTCAGGTTTATAGATTATCTGGAGTTAGTCCAGTCTTTGAATTTGGACGAGACTTGCTTATCTAGGTGAAACGTGATGTTGGTTCGAACTAGCATGAATTGGAGCATTGGATTTGGAGACGCATTCTATTGAAGATATTCTTTCTGCTGCTATTTCTTGCATCTCTGATGGTATTGATATCTATTGTATCACTGACGCAGCGGATATAAAAAAAGGGTGAAATGATGTAAAGATGGAATGATGAATTGTAAATACCGAAGGATAAATGCTCAAATCCGTTGATCTCGCGAGATACTGGATTCTATCTATCTTTAACACGTTAATCGCGCACGATACCGTGTTAGAAGATCTACGATTCTTCTACGTTGATCTAGCGCACGAGATTCCGTGAATCGGCTTTAAATCCGTTGATTCGAGCGCACTCGAATGACCGAAAATGGAGAAAGGAGATAACACTCAACTTCCAATTTTAAAGAGGCACAAAGCAAAGCACTCAAACAAAAGTTTATTCAAAATCAACCATTTCAAATGATACAACTCACCCGCTATTTATAGGATTTACACACAGCAGCACACGACCTAACACAGGTCGTCAACGACCTAACAAACAGAGCACAACACAATACAGGTCGTTCACGACCTAACATACAGGTACTCGCGACCTACGACCTAACAGCCGCGACCTAACCTCAACGACCTAAAAAAAATGAGTTACAACAAAAACATATACAACACGAGTTACAACATTAACGACTTAACAACATACAACGTTACGCGACTTAACAAAATATAACAGCTCATGCGACATAAGACTCACGCGACCTAACAACATCTGGAGCGACCTAAGATCTGAGCGACTTAAAAGTAAATGCGGCCTTGGATGCAGTGAGCGACTTAAGATGCTAGAACGACCTAAGCTTCAAACGACTTAAGGAAATGTGGTATAAACTTGTTAGGTCGTTGCTCTCGAATTTGTGACTTAATTCGCATTCCTCGCTAGGTCGTAGCTCGCTCGTATGTCTTGAGCGACTTAGGGTCAGCGACCTAAGCATAACATGCTATGTTGCTGGTTGGCATAACTCGGGCGCGACTTAAGGCATTAGTCGTTAGGTCACATAACAAGGTGCGCTGCATCATCCTCCCCTGATTGAAAAGAACTCGACCCCGAATCCACACTTTCCTTTTCTTCGACAAGTTTATGCTCATGATACGGAATCAAATGTTTGACGTTGAAAACGTCGGTAGTATGGATATGATCCGACAGTCTCAACTGATAAGCATTATCATTGATCTTCTTCAAGATTTCTACTGCACCAATCTTTCGAGCTTTCAATTTGTTGTAAGTTCCAACTGGAAATCGATCAATACTGCATAAACAAAATCACCTTCTTTAAAGTCCACACTCCTTTGCTTCTTATCTGCCAGTTGCTTATACTTATCATTTGACTTAAGCAATCGTTCATGAACAATCCTATGACATTCCTGCAACTCATTCACGAAATCACAAGCTCGTTTAACAACCCCTTTCTGTCGTGGAACTATCGACAAATCCAACGGTCCCTTCGGAATTGCTAAATATACTACTTGAGATGGACTGAATCTATTACATCGATTAATAGCATGATTATGTGCGAATTCTGCCTGACACAATTTCACATCCTAGCTTTTCAAATTATCCTTCACAAGACATCTCAACAAGTTCCCCAAAGATCTGTTCACTACTTCTGTTTGCCCATCCGTTTGTGGATGATAGGCGCTACTAAAATTCAGCTTAGTTCCAACCATCTTCCACAGACTCAACCAAAAATGACTTAGAAAACGAGTATCCCGGTCAGAAACAATGGTTTCAGGTAGCCCATGTAGTCGATAAACCTCTTTAAAGAATAATTGAGTAACACGGACTGCATCAATTGTTTTCTTATGCTATGAAATGTGCCATCTTCGAAAATCTATCTACCGCAACATATATAGAATCATTCCCTCGTTGAGTTCTCGGCAAACCCAAAACAAAATCCATGCTAACATCAACCCATGGTTTAGTAGGCACGGGCAATGGCATATACAATCCTGCATTCGTAGTTGTTCCTTTGGAAATTTGACATAAGTGACGTCTCTGCACAAATCTTTCAACTTATTTCCTCATGGAAGGACAAAAATATGATTAAGAAATCAACTGCAAGGTACGATCTCTTCCCATATGACCTTCTTCATGCAATTCCTTCACAATCTTCATTCGCAAGCTGCACTCTGGTATACACAACCGATTTTCTTTGAATAGAAAACCATCCACCAACACATATTCATCCGTCTTCCCTTTCTTGACTTCACCTATAATCTTCGCAAAGTAAGGATCTTCAATAAAAAATTCTAGAAATACATCAAACCCCGTCACTTCAACTCTCATCGTAGTCAACAAATGATTCCTTCTACTTAATGCATCTGCCACACGGTTTGTAACTCCCGACTTATGCTTTACCACAAATGTAAATTGTTGCAAGTATGCGATCCACGAAGCATGCCTGGATGCAATCTTGTTATGTACCTGCAAATGTTTTAATGCTTCATGATCAGTATACAGAACAAATTCTTTTGGAACAAATAGTGTCTCCAATGCTTTATAGCTTGAACAATAGCATAGAACTCCACGTCATAAGTATTATATCTCATCTTTGCTCCCGAAAGCTTCTCACTGAAATAAGTAATTGGACGGTCCCTCTGACTTAACACTCCTCCAATTCCAACTTTAGATGCATCGGTATGTAATTTAAATAGCAGCTGAAAATCCTGCAAAACAAGAATTGGTGTTGACGTCAAAAGTTCCTCGATTCGCTCGAAAGCAAATCCTGCTTCCTTCGACCATGAAAACTGCTTGCCCTTCATACATTCAGTAACAGGCGCCATCACGCTACTGAAATGTGGAATAAACCTTCGGTAGAATGATGTTAAACCATGAAAACTTCTCACTTCAGTTATAGTCCTGGGCTGTGGCCAATTTCTGATTGCTTCAACTTTACTTTGATCTACCTGGATTCCTTCCTTGGACAATACATACCCCAAAAACAAACACTATGCGTCATGAACACGCATTTCTTTGTTGCCGCATAAAATTGCTTCCGACGAAGTATCATCAACACTTCGTGCAAGTGTTGTAGATGTTCTTCTATGCTTCCACTGTATATCAATATATCATCAAAGTATAAAACCACGAACTTTCCAATAAATGATCGAAAGATCTGATTCATCACTCGCATAAAAGTACTAGGTGCATTCGAAAGACCAAATGGCATGACCAGCCATTCATACAACCCTTCCCGTGTCTTGAAAGCTGTCTTCCATTCATCCCCTGGTCGAATTCGAATTTGATGATACCCGCTCTTCAGATCAATCTTTGAAAAGATAACAGCTCCATTCAACTGGTCTAATAAATCATCCAATCTTGGCATCGGAAATGTGTACCTCACTATAATCTTGTTTATTGCTCAACTATCTGTACACATTCTCTAAGTTCCATCCTTCTTCGGCACTGACAATGCTGGTACTGCACAAGGACTTAAACTTTCTTGTACGCGCCCTTGTTCAAGTAACTCCTCCACCTGTCTTCTCAACTCTTCGTGCTCCTTTGGACTCATTCTATAATGTGGTTTATGTGGTAACACAGCTCCCGGAACAAGATCAATCTGATGTGGTATGTCTCTCAACGGTGGTAATTCTTTGGGCAGCTCTTCAGGAAATATATCTTCAAACTCCTTCAACACTGGCTTAACTTCTTCAGGAATTTCAACCGTTTCACTACTTTCACGTCCAATTAACAGAAATACTTCAGGCTCATCCTCCACTTCCTTGACAAATTCCTTTAAAGATAACAAAGTCTTTAGTTCTTCAATCTCCTCCAACTTGCTTTCACTTTGTTGCCGCTTTTTAGGAACTAAAGTGATTTTAGTGCCCTCGAACATGAAACTATAGCAGTTAATCCTCCCATCATGTTGCACAGCTCTATCGTATTACCATGGTCTCCCCAACAACAAATGACATACATCCATATCTACCACGTCACACCAAATTTCATCTTTATACTTCTTTCCAATGGAAAAAATTACACAAGCTCTTCGACTAATCTTCACTTCCCTACCTTTCCTCAACCAAGCTAATTTGTAGGGTTTGGGGTGCTTCTCAGTCTTTAACGCCAACTTCTTTACAGCTTCTGAAGAGATGATATTATCACGACTTTCTGCATTGACAACAAACTTGCAAAACCTTCCTAAAATAGTGCATGTTGACTGAAAAATATTACTCCTTAACCAACTGTCTCCTCTTCCTGCTTTGGCGTCAAGCAAGATTTCCTCATCAACAAATTACATCCTTCATCTCCCGATAATAAGTCTTCTTCCTCCTCAACTTGTGGTGAATTTGAACATTCTACTTCTGCATCCTCATCCTCAACCTCAGCAACCATCACTCGCTTCTTCGTCTTCAAACATTCATTGCTTTTATGACCAAACTCCTGACAGTTATAACACTTGAAATTGTTGTTGACCTTGGTCTTAGCAACGTCATTGACAATCGGTTTACTAACAGCCTTGGAAACATTAGTATTGCTACTAGCCCCTTTCACTTGATTGATTGAACTTGTAAACGCACCACCTCCTCTTCTACCTTGCTTCTCCCAAGCTAGAGCCTTCGGGTGTGCTTCAGCAACGGATCTTAGATCAAACATATTCACCATATCCTGAATTTGCATTCTCAATCCTCCAACAAATCTAGCTGTCAACTGTTCCTCCGTCTCCATGATATCATTTCTAGCAATCAGTTGATAAAACTCATCTGCATAATCATTCACCGACTTCGTCCCTTGTCTCAAATTCTGTAAGCGTTGATACATAAGAGACTGATAATTATAAGGCAAGAAAGTAGCCTTCGTAAACTTCTTCATCTTTTCCCATGAAACAATCTTCGACTTTCTCATTCTCTCCCGTGTAAGTTTAGTTTGTTGCCACCATGCCATAGCTCTTTCCCTCAATCGTGTAGCAACCAACTTAACTCTACGATGCTCGGTTACTTCCTTGAAGTCAAAAATTTCCTCAACATTTGATAACCAATCCAGAAACTCTTCCGCTATCATTCCTCCTTTGAATTCTGGAATCTCTGTTTTCATCCCCAACTCCTATCGACGATCATCTTCTACATCCCGATATTGACTTTGTACTCGGTCTCGATCTCGATAATGAACACTACCTCTATCACCATCTTCATCATAATCAAATGTACTTCGATATCGATCTCGACCATCAACATCTCCACGATCACACGTATCTCTTCTACTATGTCTTTCAGCATCACGATATGGCTCATCTCCAAACTCACGTGGAGTTCTTCTCTCTTCATTTATGTACTCATGGTATTCTGTCTCATTGAAACTGATGATTCTCTTCTTTCTCGACAAGATTGTGGAGACACCCTCCTCGCTTCCGCAACCGATGGCGAAACTCTGTTTCCTCCATGGTTCGAGATTGGTGACCTTCTCCTTTGACATTGATTCATGTCATTCATCAGTTTCTCTAGCTTCCCAAACCTTCATCGAACTTTTCATTAATACGTTGTTCCGTTTGCTCAGCTTCTTGTCTTCTATACACATCTTCAACATTTTGAAAACGGTTAGAACGTCTCGGCGGCATGATTATCAAACAACTATTTCCAACCCGACTTCACGCGGCCTGCACTTAGCTCGGCTGTAACTGCTTTGACTCGGCTCCAACTTCTACACTCTCGGCCTTGAACTCCAACACTTCAACTCGGCTCCCAATAGGCTCGGCTTAGCTATGATTGGCTAAGTCTAGCTTTGATACCAAATGACGCAGCGGATAAACGAAAATGAATGAAATGATGTAAAGATGGAATGATGAATTGTAAATACCGAAGGATAAATGCTCAAATTCGTTGATCTCGCGAGATACCGGATTCTAGCTATCTTTAACACGTTGATCGCGCACGATACCGTGTTAGAAGATCTACGATTCTTCTACGTTGATCTCGCGCACGAGATTCCATGAATCGGCTTCAAATCCGTTGATTCGAGCGCACTCGAATGACCGAAAATGGAGAAAGGAGATAACACTCAACTTTCAATTTTAAAGAGGCACAAAACACTCAAACAAAAGTTTATTCAAAATCAACCATTTCAAATGATACAACTCACCCGCTATTTATAGGATTTACACACAGCAGCACACGACCTAACACAGGTCGTTAACGACCTAACAAACAGAGCACAACACAATACAGGTCGTTCACGACCTAACGTACAGGTACTCGCAATCTATGACCTAACAGCTGCGACCTAACCTTAACGACCTAAAACAAACAAGCTACAACAACAACACGTACAACACGAGTTACAACATTAACGACTTAACAACATACAACGTTGCGCGACTTAACAAAATATAACAGCTCATGCGACATAAGACTCACGCGACCTAACAACATCTGGAGCGCCCTAAGACCTGAGCGACTTAAAAGTAAATGCGGCCTTGGATGCAGTGAGCGACTTAAGATGCTGGAACTACCTAAGTTTCAAACGACTAAAGGAAATGTGGTATAAACTTGTTAGGTCGTTGCTCTCGAATTTGTGACTTAACTCGCATTCCTCGCTAGGTTGTAGCTCGCTTGTATGTCCTGAGCGACTTAGGTTCAGCGACCTAAAGCATAACATGCTACGTTGCTGGTTGGCATAACTCGGGCGCGACTTAAGGCATAAGTCGTTAGGTCGCATAACAAGGTGCGCTGCATCAATCATTATGTTGTATCATATTATACCAGATATTGTACCTGTCATTGTATCAATGTTGTATATATTATTATTCATTTCTTCCGCTGTGTTGTACTTAATAGTGTTATAAGCTCCGACGAACCAGATTCGACGTTTGGATGTGCAGCATTTGAATATGGGTGTCGTATTCAGTGCCGATTTCTGAAGGTCGAGTCAGGACCCCTACATTAATGTTGCATTAAAATATGCACTATTTCTGTCCCCTTCCTCATTCCAGCAAAGTCTAGCTTTTTGTTTTATCCTTGTACCCTTTTGATTAGTGCATCAGTGTATTGTTGTTTGATGTAAGTTTCCATACCAGAGTGATTTGCATTGTGTACTTCTTCCATTATAACAGTCTGAATCTCTTCCAACTTTGTTCTCCAGTATTTGCTTTTTTTGTTTCCTCTTCCATACTTCATTATCGACCATTCTTTAAGCACCAATTTGTCTTACTTCAGTTTTTCCTGCAAAATATACATTGGATTTCCATGTTTAGGCCTCGCCCAGACCTCTCTAACAACATTCAAGATGTCGGGTTCCTTGACCCATGTGTTAAAAAATTTAAAACTTATTTTTCCTCTCTTGTCTGCTCCTCTCAAGTGGAGTATTTATGGAGAGTGATCAGAAACAAAACGGGGAAGGATATTATAAATTGTTGGCCATTTGTTTATAGAGGTCTGGTTACAAAAAGCATGATCAATTTTTTAAAATGTACGACACCCATGCCTTCTCTTATTATTCCAAGAGCATGTCATTCATATAGTTTCAATTTATACGAGTTCTGAATGGTTGATGGTTTAAGGAAGAGGTTTCATTTCAGTGGTGGAAATGGGGTTCCCACCAGTTCGTTCTGACAACTTGGAGAAGCAATTGAAGTCACCTAGTATAATCCAAGGATGAGTTATTTGTCGGAGAAAAGAAACGTTGTGGTGAAGTGTGTTTCTGGCTAGAACATTGTTCTTTGCGTAGATAAAAGAAAAGTAAAAGGAGGTGGAGTCAAGGGTGGTAAGGGCATGGCGGTAAATCATTTGAGCTGGGATGGTGATAGTTGTAAGTTGGAGAGAGGAAGGATCAAATATGTGTTACTCCTTGAGATGATAGTTTTGATGACAACAACCTTAGGACTTGTTATAAAATATAAATACTAATATTATAGTTTAGATACACATGTAAATGCAGGATATAAACAAGCAGGTACCAAGAATGACGACTGTACAGTATAGATATACAAGACCGATGAATTTAAAGATTGAAGATATCAAGATTGAAGACTCATGAATATCAAGAAATCAAGATATCAAGAGTTCAAGATTTCAATAGTACAAGATAAGTATTAAGTCTAGAATTATGTTAAAACTTCTTGAAAGAACTTACATCTTTATTCAAAATTTATTCGTGGAATGGAATCCACCTCGAGCCTGTTAAAGGGATGGAACCCATGACAATACTAGTGGAACATACAGTGGTCCTATTTTGGTATCCGCTAATTTTCTAAAAATGCTTTACAAAAATAATCACTTGTTTTTAAAAAATGTTTTTAAAACTTTCTTTTCAAAAAGAAATCTTTCTTGGTTTTAAATATTTTAGCCTCAAAACTACTTTTCTCATTTTTAAAATTTTAACTTCAAAATTGTCCTTGTTTTTAAACCACCTCTTGTTTTAAATATTTAGCTTTAAAATATTTATGTATTCAGATTTTAAATCATTTTATAGATTAAAATTATATATATTAATAATTACTTTCTAAACACTTTTATATTTTTAAACTATATTCAAATATATTTACAATGTTTAGAAATTGTTTTGACAAATTGTAGAAACCAATTTTAATAAGAAAATCAAAAAATCATTTTTGCCTTGAGCGTGTCGACATCCCTCAACCCCCCCATGTCGACATGGTGTCCGTTATTTTCAAATTTTAATTTTCACAAAAAGGTCTATTCATCGTATCTTTTCACGAATAGATATGGCAGTTGCTCTAGTATAAATACCAGTAAGTTCTAAATGATTTTTTATACTAAGATTTCATTTATTGTAACGACCCAGAATTTCTTTCATTTGAAATTCATATATTTAATTAATTTTAAATATTCAAAAGTGAATTTTATAAGCTGAATAAATTATATTTGAATATCTAGATTTTATTAGATAATTAAATTATTAATTTAATATTTGAAATTGCAGAAATAATTGGAATTTGAATTTAATGTTAACTAAAAATTATAATTAAATTATATTTGAATTAGAATGATGTTATAGAACTTTTGAAATTGAATTAAAAGTTAATTTGTAGAAACTGAAAATTTTAATCTTTAATTGACGAGTAAAAATAGTCATTTTTCATAAGTCTTGAATTTCAATGAAACTAGTTTCATTGGATCCGTAATGTTATATTTTTGTAGGATTTCAAATTTCGTGTCAAGATATAAGGTTTAGTCGTTAAAACGAGTAGTAATTTGTTTAAGTAAATTTTAATTTTAAATAGTCGATTTGAAAACATGTCTTTCAAATACGATCGAATTAGCTTCCGATACATATTCCATTGTGTTCGGAATAGGGGTAAAACATTATAAATGCCTGGCGGCATGCTTCGTTTGGAGTTCGAAAAAAAGCAGATGAATAGTGTCACGAAATTTTCTATATAAGGACGTTATTCTTTCTATTTACAAACCCTAATCACACTAGAATTTCACAGCTGCCACATATAATTTCAATAGCCAAGAACACATCTTCTTCTTCCTCGATTATCTCATCATCTATTCGCTTTCATCAAAAATATTCTACTACAACATTGTAGAGAACCTCGAGCTCTACACGATCAACCATTGTGATCGAAAAATACAAAGCGGATCGGCGACAATCTTTGTTACAACATCCGGTGTGCAATCATGATTTTCAAAGCACCAACTCAACCGAGCTTGACCTGACCCTTGGCTGAAGGTGGAGTTTTTGATGGCGATTCGAGCGGAGGTCGCTGATCGTGGTGAAGTCGATCGTAGAGGTTGCGAAAATTCATGGAAGGTGGCGGCCAAATTGGGTTCGTGCATGATTTTGTGGCTGGGGAAGAAGATGGAAACACACAGCACTGATCCTAGGGTTTGAAAATGGATGGTTACAATGATCAAAGGTTTAAAAATAAAAAAGAAATTGTAAATTTATGTTATATTAAATTCATATAAACTTTGTAACACCATAACTTTGTCGTTCGAGGTCCCTTTTTGACGAAACAAGTTGCATTGTGTCCGTATTGATGAGCACTACATTTTAGAGTTAATTTAGAGTTAATTGGAGCCAGTGATAATTTTAGGTAAAATTAAACGTCTGTTTAATCATATTCGGAATAAAACACCGCAACTGCTATTGGAACTGTTGTGAGTACAACTCACTCTTTCTGACTCACTGATATTTTTAAATAAGTGAGAAATAAATATTATTTATGATGATTGATGATTGTTTGGATGATATATGATATATTGATTGGTATTTGGATATATTCCTACCTATTGGAGCAAATGACCCTATACGTTCCCATATATGAGCGGATGATCCTTTGTATGCACGTCTGCCTCATAGCGGACATTGTACACATATTCTAATATGTATATTTGTTCCTAGTGATAGGTTGGAGGGATCCAACTGGATTCCTCACCAGTATTGATTTGTTTACAGATATTGTGATAGATTTTGCTATCATATGATATATGATATTTTGGATGTCGTGATTGATGTATTTGGTATTGTTGCAGAATTGGGCCTATTCTTGATAATTTAAAAATGTTAAAGTGATGATTTTAAATTAAAAAAGGATTTTCAAGTGATTTTGGAAATATGTGTTTCATTAAATGTTGAATTGTTATAAAGGAATGAATCTATTTTAAATAACTTTTTTAATTTTTATGTTATAAAAATTATGATTTTTTTGAAATATAATCAGAATTTGATTTTCGAAAATGGAGTTAACTATTTTGTAAATAGTTTGAATTGAGGTTTTGTTATTTATCATAAATGGTTTATATATAAGATTTATAAAATTGAATTTTTATAAATCAAAATGATGAAATTTTAAAGGAGTTTTGTAGATGTTAAAATGAAGTTATAAATGGATTTTGTAATTAAATAAGATATATAAATTTGTGAAGTTATAAAATGAATGGATTTGTAAAATAAATGATTTATAAGTAAATTAACTTATAATTGGATTTTGGAATATAAATGAGATATAAATGGAATTTTTTAATAAAGGAATTTAAAAGGTGGAAGCTTTTATAAAATAAAAATGTGAATTTATAAACATTGTTTGATAAATGTGAAATCAATTGAATTTGATAAGTTAAATAATGGAAGTTTTAAAGGAGATATTCACGATTTTGGATAGTGAGTAATATTTTAATTAAATGAATGTTTTGGGAAGTGATATTTTAAATGAAGTTAAATGGTTTAAAGATGTTTTAAAATGTGTTAAGTATCGAAACCATAGATCTCGACATTCATTGTTGAAATATACTTTTTCAAGAAATAAGGAAATAATGGACTATAACACTGTTGTTATAGTAAATGATTTTCGAAAAGGAATGTTTTGTATAGTATATGGGATTCATATATCTATCTAATTTTCGAATCCCTATACTAGGGGTTTTTGGTTGTCGTAACGATGTTTTACGCAACATTTGTTTTGACCCAAATAAATGTGCTTAATAAGAACGTTTTCCATAAAGAATAAAATATATACTTAATCGTGATTTAAGTATATATAATATTTTCTAAATGTTGAAAATAAATAGAATTGTGAATTACTTATTATTAAATAAATATATAGAAATGTTTTCCAATATTGAAAAGTTGAAATGGTTGAAATATATCTTTTTAAAGGTAATTTGAAGTGAATATTTGACAAGTGGTTTAATTAATAAAAGATTAATTAAAAGGGCCCAGTGATTGTTATGGTGCTGAATATTTGTTTGTTTGTTTTGATAGTTAAATAACTGACTATCAAATTTTGTCATGTTAGTTCCTCGACTTAATGTGGGAACTATTTAGTCATACACTTAGTACGTAGCCTTTTGTGTAGGCTTGATTATCGTTTGTGTTGAGGATGTTGATTCGTATAGTATGGAGCATTATTCCAATCTATCGAGCTTCCTTATTGGCCCGAAGGATAGCAAGTTGAAAGTGGGAGACGTGATAAGTCTATGAATCCTAGTTTCCGTGTGAGGTTGAGAAACTCTTTTGCGTTGTTGGTGCAAAGAGACCGGGATCAGATTTATCTAAATACTACTTCGAACCAACGTATATGCGAAGATTGTGCAGGTTTCTTATAATGATATTGATATTCCAGATTTTCATAGTGGGGGACTGGTTGATCGTTTGGGGTTAACATTCCAACATACATCCAATAGCAGTGGTCTCTTCGTTATGAAATATCCAATGCGAGGACTATTCGCTACTAATCCTAGGGATTTCCCGACAGGATGTGGTAGGAAAGTACCTTTGGTTTGTCCTATTCTTGGACAACTTGTATGGATTTTTATCTGACATTGCATTTCTATAGATTACCTACTTTGGTTTTTACAAACTTACATCAATGGTTGCGGAGAAGGCGACTTCTCTTAGCTTAACACCCTCCTTGAGACGTATGAGCTTAAGAGTTGTATTTTTTTCGAAGGCAATTAGTAGTCAATGGAAATGGCCGTGTGGCATTTAAAGTGATGTGATTGTGATTTATGAAAGGTAATCGTTACCTCAGGCCTCATCAACCAGAAATGACCAAAACGGGGTTAGATGCGGTAAGGCTAAGTGGGTCACTCCCATTAGGGTATCATCATCCTCTTCTAGATATATCTTTACACGCTATGACGTGATGTATCTGATTATTGTGGTTTGTATGCTTCGACGGCCCTCAGTAAAGGTTAGTAATGATCGGAGGATGACATATTTGGTATCATCTAGTTATAGAGACGGGCCGGTCTTGTGTTGGTAAAGAAACTTTGTGATGGTTTCTCAATACATTCTTTTAGAGATGTACTGCCGGAAGGTAGTCCATTCACCTAGTCATTTGTATGGAAATCCAAACTCCACTACGTGCTTGCCATTTTTATTGTATTACCCAATTGGGCTATATGCTGGAATTTAATCAATGTAACAATTTAGGCTATGATTAATATTATTTGTACATACTAGACACTAGTATAATATAAGAGGATTTGATACGAGACGTTTTAGTTATCGTAAGGTAAAAGCATGTCCATTTTTATGTGTGGATTTGTCTTAAGAGGTACCTTTGATTTGATAAAGGAAAAGGTTGGCAATTTAATAAATTCAGTTGAGTGTGTTTCTCACGTTGGTTTACCAGATTGATATGGGCTTTCTTCCCTTTCAATGCTCGGGTCAGACCGAGTATATCTACAGCTTTAGAATTGGTGCTTTTGGAGCTTCAGCAGGAGAGCTGGAGATCTTCTTTTCGTATACACATATCTGTTTTGATTATCCGCTGAATTGCTTAATTGTTTATATTATTAGCAATTGTGAGGACAAGTTAATATAACTGTTCAGGCTGATAACTATTGATTGATTGTTGAACTCTGATTGATGTGTGTATGTATGTATATACATAGTTTCTATTTTGTAAAGATCATTGATATGATATTATATGTTTTCCGCTGCGATGTGAGATTCAGTATTGTTTTATTTGGTTCTATCTTCTCTCTTTCTTCTCTTCTCTTCTTCTCTCTTCTTTCTTTCTCTTGAATTTCCGTCAATCTGTGGTTTTAGGTCGGACATGTATGGTTTATTGTCGATTCAAAGGGTATGGATTTGTGGGTCGTCGCATTTATTTTCTCTCCTCTTCGTCTTTCACATTTATTCTAAATAATCCTAAATCATTCTCTGCCGAAATAACAAGTGAATCAAACTTGATTATCTCTTGTTTGATTCTTTTTCACTCTCTTCATAAGATCTCAGTGTTATTTAGAGTTATAGAATCTTTTGTAAATCAAATTTTTCAATAAAAGGTGGGGTTTAGCCTTGAAATCAATTGGGTGTGATTGTAGCCCCAGAAATCAATTAGGTGATCTTGTAGCCTGGTTAAATCAAGAGAGTTTGCCCTAGACTCGAATATAGGAGGGTGTACTCGTAGCATTGAAACCGAGTATGTAATTTGGGAGATTATTTTGATAAGAAATCTATACGATTGTACGGGACTGGATGTACGGTAACTCCAAACTAGTATAAAATCCTGGTGTGCTCTTTTTACTTTTTTTATTTAGTATTTGCATCTGTGTCTGATTCTGTGATTATATGTGTGTCTGTGAATTGCATTTGTTGGCGACTAAATTACATAAGTTTCAAAATGATTTTGAAAATCCACAAAACATTATTCACCCCCCCCCTCTAGTGTTATTCCAGCCTTAAGATCCATAATCCACATTTCTCACATTTGGTATTAGAGCATTGTTTTTTAAAGTTTTCTTAATCTGAATTTTGAAAAGTTTTAAAAATGGCTACCAACACGGGTCCTGTGAACATTATCACTAGTTTATTTGTAGAGTGTCAGTCTACTGCCAGACAACCACTTTTTAATGGAAGTAACTATGCATATTGGCATGTAGAATGAAAATATTTTACATTCAATAGGATTAGACACTTGAAATATCACACAAACTGAATATTCTGAACCCACAACTAGTTTTGCAAAGTGGATTGCTGAGCAAAAAACTATTGCACAAAATAATTCCAAAGCCATGGATACTTTATTTTGTTCACTTGATAGGAATGAATTCAATAGAGTATCTGTTTGTGAGTCTGCATATGATATCTAGATAACTTTGTAAGTTACTCATGAAGGAACAAGCAAAGCCAAACAGACCAAAATATCCATACTCACAATTCAGTTTCAATTATTCAAAATGAATTCTAATGAGTCCATTTTAGATATGTATAGTAGATTTTAGGATATTGTGCATTCTCTAATATCATTGGGAAAAAGTTTTTTGAAGAAGATCAATTCAAAAAAATTCTAAATTCTCTTACTTCGGAATAGGATCATAAAACTCTAGCAATTGATGAAGCAAATGATATCAGTACTTTAAAGATTGAAGAATTGATTGGAAATCTAATGTCATTCGAAGTACAAATGTAAGGGAGAAGAGATAGCAAGGCATTCGAAAAGAAGTCAATTGCGTTCAATGCATTAACAGATGGATCAGACTTGAAAAGTGATGATGATGAAGAAAAAGCTTTCATAATAAAGAATTTTCGGAAGTTTCTACAATACAGAAAGATTAACAAATTCAAAAAGAATGATCATAGGAATTCTAGAAATCATAATGAAGTACTAAACCACGTCAAATGTTTCAACTGTGACGAACCAGGCCATCTCAAAAGAGACTGTCCGCATCCTGATAAGCAAAGTTTCCTACAAGCAATGATTATACAAATAAAAGGAAAAGAGCATGTATCGCTACACTAGATGATTTTAACTCAGACTAATCCTCAAGCGATGATGATCAGAAGATAGAAAATTCAAATATGTTCCTTACGACTATTCATGATTCTAATGATCTCGGAGATACGAATCTTGAAAAACGTACACGTTTATAATATATTGGTTGAAATTGTTTGTTTAAAATTGTTTGATTGTTTTTGAAATTATATGTTGTTTGACTTTTATTTTTTTATTAATATGTTTATTTTTATTTTTAGTATTATAATATTTTTTTACTAAAAAGTATTTTATATTTAATATTTCTCCAGAAAATATATAGACATTAAAAATAATATATGTATATAGATATTAAAGTATATAGGAAAATATAAGTCGTGTGAATTCTCTAAACCATGTCGACATGGCCATACCTATCAGAAATTTGAAATTGCAATTTAAATTCAAATATTTGAATTTCCCTCCACCTTTTCACCAAATCCAATGTTCTGGAAAGGTACCTCTTGACCAGAGAACATGTCTATTGAATACCTATTTATTTTCATTATCTTATTATACCTTTTCACTTTCATTTTGAAACTCAAACTCTCTTTCACTCTTTCGAACTTTCTACTCTCTTCAAAAATGGCTTCTTCAAGCACTCCATCCATATCGAGGCTTTCTAAAACCATTACTCTATATTGATCCGAAAGCAATCAAGGCTTATATAAGCTATGCTAATTTCGGAAAAGTTCATATGGCAAAGTTTGCTATCTTTAACAATTTCTCTACATATGAAATCAATACTCTTCTTAAAGAGAATCATATCCTTAATCTTTTTGACAATTCTCAAAATGATGCTGTTTGTTACCCAAATCTTGTTAAAATGTTTTATGTGAATTTGAATCGCGGTTTTCATGGAGGAAATGAAGATGAAATTTGGAGTGGTGTTAATGGCACTAAAATTGTTTTAAATTGTGAAATTTTGGGCAACATTCTCAATTGCAAGAATTCGGAAATAGATCTTTCTACTTTTAATATTGATGAACATGATCGTGAGATATTTCATCACATTTTCGAAGGAGATGACAACTTTGAATTTAAAAATCATAACTTTCGTCCGAAAGCACGCATTGTCAATTTTCTTTTGCAACATACTGTCACTCCTAAATCGGGAAATTTCAATAAACCGACTTTAAAAGTTTGTAACGATCTTTTTTCTATCTTTTGTCATTATGACATTAATTGAGCACAAATGACTATGGATGAACTTCATCCTAAGAATTTGGAAATGGGTGAGAATACCTTGTATCATCAAATCTATCTCACTCAGATGTTTAATTATTTTGGTGTTGATTACAAAAGGGAAGAATTTGTTTCAAGAAAAGTGTTTAAGCATGCCAACATTTCTCTTATGAAAATTCCTTTCATATTTCAACGATATGAATCTCTTGTCAAAAAGGATGAAAGATTGCTACATGAAGATATGGAGGAAGAAGAAGAAGAAGGGGAGGAAATGGAAATTGAAGAAGATAATGAAGGAACTCCTTGTAAACTATTGAATATCCTACCAATACTAACGATCCTTCAAACAAAACTCTCCTCAAAAATTAAAAGATTATAATGGAAAATCAACGGATTCTCAAAAGATCTGTTAGTAAGAAATTGGATAAAATGTCCACTAATATGAACAAAGTTGTTCAGAAACTTGGCTTATCATCATCCTCCTCATCCTCTAGCATATTCTAATCACTAGGTTGTGATGTATTAGTTTGTTTTGTGTAAGCTTGTATTGTTCTTTTTATCATACATGTAGTATCTTATGTATCAATTAATCTATTTATAAAAATAATCAGTCTTATGTTTTTCTACCTTATCATGTCTCTGGAATAAATGTTAGTATAGTATATAAGTTTATATATATATACATACATACATACATATTCACAAAATAAATAAGACATATAAATTAGCGGACCCATGTCGACATGCCTTTACCCCTCTATGTCGACATATAACTGTCAGATTTAGTTATTTTATAAATTTTGAAATTAAAATAACTAACTCATGACTATTCATTTTAAACGAATTTCTGCCAATTTAAACACTTGTTTCTTCTAGAAATTTGTAATCTTTTCATTTCTACTTACCTTTGTTTGCATCTCTTCACTACTTATCAAAAATGGCTTCCTCTTCTCAAACTCGAAATGTTAATCTTAAAGAAACTCTCAATTAATTCAAGAATATATTTACTTTTATTCTCCGCAATCAAAGGCACTTAGAACTAAGTCAAATGCAGATGATAAAAGAACATGAGAAGCATTTCGATGCCCTCCGTTGGATGATTTCTGCCCTAAACAAAGATGATCTCGATGCAAATATTGTAGGAACATTGATTTAAGGAATGGAGATTGGAAAGTTATTAAAAAGGATCCTATCTATGGAGAAGAAGGATGGGTTGAAGTTCTTAGAAATATTTGATCTCCTTATGGTTTGAATTTCTTGTTTTTGAATTATGTGATTTGATTTGATTGCTTTGATTTGATTTGAATTGATTTGGTTTGAATGGATTGTATAACATTATATGAAACATAGTATATATTTATTGGTTTTAAACTTTCATATTTTTCATGTCTTTATTATTAACTCATGTTACTATACACACACACACTCCATCAGAATTTGTCACAAGTACTCCAGTATAAGACTAAGGGGGAGATATATATAAGTTTAGAATTAGTTTTTGTTGATGAAAGTATAAAATAGAGTAGTTAGATTAGTTAGGCTTAGATTAAAGGGGAGTTATTAGTTTTAGGAGGAGTTGTAGTGAAGGTGAAGTATATTTTATAAACATAGGTTGTCATCATCAAAAAGGGGGAGTTTGTTAGTCCTTGAGATGATGGTTTTGATGACAACAACTTTAGGACTTGTTATAAAATATAAATACTAACATTATAGTTTAGATATATATGTATATGGAAGATATAAACATGCAGGTACCAAGAATGAAGACTGTACAGTATAGAGATACAAGACTGATGAATTTAAAGATCGAAGATATCATGATTGAAGACTTATGAGTATCGAGAAATCAAGATATAAAGAGTTCAAGATTCAATAGTACAAGATAATTATTGAGTCTAGAATTATGTTAAAACTTCTGGAAAGCACTTTCATCATTATTCGAAATTTATTCATGGAATGGAATCCACATCGAGCTTATTAAAGGGATGGACCCCACGACAATATCTAGTGGAACATATAATGGTCCTATTTTGATATCCATTATTTTTATAAAAATGCTTTTCAAAAATATATCTCTTGTTTTTAAAAAATGGTTTCAAACTTTCTTTTCAAAAAGACATCTTTATTGGTTTTAAATATTTTAGCCTCAAAACTACTTTTATCATTTTTAATATTTTGATTTCAAAATTGTCCTTGTTTTTAAACCATCCCTTGTTTTAAATATTTAGCTTTAAAATATTTATATACTCAGATTTTAAATCACTTTATAGAAAAAGATTATATATATTAAAAAATACTTTCTAAACTCTTCAATATGTTTAAACTACATTCAAATATATTTATGAAGTTTAGAAATTTTTTTGACAAATTATAGAAACCAATTTTAATAAGGAAATCAAAACATCAATTTTGCCTTGAGCATGTTGACATCCCTCAACCCCCATGTCGACACGGTGTCCGTTATTTTCAAACTTTAATTTTCAAAAGAATTGTCTATTCGTCGGATTCTTTCATGAATAGATATGGCTATTGCTCTACTATAAACATCAGTAAGTTCTAAACGAATTTTTTACCAGAATTTATTTATTTTCTCTCCTCTTCATCTTCCACAATTATTCTAAAGAATCACAAACTATACTCTGCTGAAATACTAAGTGAATCAAACTTGATTATCTCTTGTTTGATTCTCTACCATTCTCTCCATAAGATCTCAGTTCTATTCAGAGTTATAGAATCTTTTGTAAATCAATATGTTGAGTAAAAAGTGCGGTTGAGCCTTGAAATCAATTCTGTGTGATTGTAGCCCCGGAAATCAATTAGGTGATCTTGTAGCCTGGTTAAATCAAGAGAATTTGCCTTGGATCGAATACAGGAGGGCGTATCTCGTAGCCTTGAAACCTAGGGTGTAATCTGGGAGATTATTTTGACAAGAAATCCGTACGATTATACGGGACTAGATGTAGGGTAACTCCGAACCAGTATAAAATCCTTGCGTGTTCTTTCCTTTACTTCTTTTATTTAGTATTTCTATCTGTGTCTGATTCTTTGATTATATCTATGTCGGTGAATTGCATTTGTTAGTGATTAAACTACATAAGTTTCATAAAGATTTAGAAAATACACAAAATACTATTAGCCCCATCCAGTGTTATTCCATCCTTAAGACCGTAATTCACATTTCTCACATTTGGTATCAGAGCATTGGTTTTCAAAGTTTTCATAATCTGAATTTTGAAAAGTTTTAAAATTGGCTACCAACACTAGTTCTGTTAACATTATCACTAGTTCATTTGTAAAGGGTCAGTCTACTGCCAGACCACCACTTTTTAATGGTAGTACTATGCATATTGGGCATGTAGAATGAAAATATATTTACAGTCAATAGGATTAGACACTTGGAATATCACACAAACTGAACATTCTAAATCCACAACTATTTTTGCACAGTGGACTATTGAGCAAAAGACTATTGCACAAAATAATTCCAAAGCCATGTATATTTTATTTTTTTCTTTTGACATGAATGAATTCAATAGAGTATCTGTTTGTAAGTCTGCACATGATATTTGGAAAACTTTGCAAGTTACTCATGAAGGAACAAGTAAAGTCAAAAAGACCAAAATATCCATACTCACAAATCAGTTTCAATTATTCAAAATAAAATCTAATAAGTCCATTTTAGATATGTATAGTAGGTTTTAGGATATTGTACATTCTCTAATATCATTGCGAAAAGTTTTTCCGAAGAAGATCAAGTTAGAAAAATTCTAAATACTCTTGCTCCGGAATGGGATCAGAAAATTCTTGCAATCGAAGAAGCAAATAATATCAGTACTTTAAAGATTGAAGAAATGATTGGAAATCTAATGTCGTTTGAAGTGCAAATGCAAGGGAGAAGAGATAGCAAGGCATTCGAAAAGAAGTCAATTGCACTCAATGCATTAACAGATGGATCAGACTCGAGAAGTGATGATGATGTAGAAATAGCCTTCATGATAAAAAAATTCAGAAGTTTCTGAAATATAGAAAGATGAACAACTTCAAAAAAATGATCACAGGAATTCTGGAAATGATAATGAAGTACCAAACCACGTAAAATGTTTCAACTGTGACAAACCAGGCCATCTCAAAAGAGACTGTCCGCATCTTGAAAAGAAAAAGTTTCCTACAAGCAATGATTATACAAAGAAAGGGAAAAGAGCATGTACCGCTACACCAGCCATTTGGACTCAGGCTAATCCTCAAGTGATGATGATCAAAAGTTGGAAAATTCAAATATGTGCTTTACGACTATTAACGATTCCAATGATCTCGGATATACGAATCTAGAAAAAGGTACACGTTTATAATATATTGGTTGAAATTGTTTGCTTAAAATTGTTTGATGGTTTGATCGTTTTTGAAATTATGTGTTGTTTGAATTTTTATTTTTTTATTATTATGTTTATTTATATTTTTAATATTAGAATATTTTTTATTAAAAGAGTATTACTATATTTAATATTTCTCCAAAAAATATATAGGCATTAAAAATAATATATGTATATAGATGTTAAAGTATGTAGGAAAATATAAGTCACATGAATTCTCTGACCCATGTCAAGATGGCATTACCCATGATGTCAACCTCCTTGTCAGAAATTTGAAATTCAAATTTGAATTAAAATCTTTGAATTTCTCTCCACCTTTTCACCAAATCCAACGTTTTGGAAATGTACCTCTTGACCAAAGAACATGTCTATTGAATATCTATTTATTTCCATTATCTTATCATACCTTTTCACTTTCATTTCAAAATTCAAACTCTCTTTCACTCTTTCAAACTTTCTACTCTCTTTAAAAATGGATTCGTCAAGCACTCCATCCACAATGAGGCTGTCTAAAACCATTAAAGAGTGTCACTATAATGATTCGGAAGCAATCAAGGCTTATATAAACTATGCTAATTTTGGAAAAGTTCTTACGGGAAAGTTTGCTATCTTTAGTTATTTCTCTACATATGAAATCAATACTCTTCTCGAAGAGAATCATATCCTTAGTCTTTTTGACAATTCTTAAAATGATTTTGTTTGTCACCCAAATCTTGTTAAAATGTTTTATGCGAATATGAATCATGGTTTTTATGAAGGAAATTAAGATGCAATTTGGAGTACTGTTAAAGGCATTAAAATTGTTCTACATTGTGAAATTTTAGACAACATTCTCAATTTCAAGAATTCGGGAATAGATCTTTCTACTTTTAATATTGATGAACATGATCGTGAGACATTTCATCACATTTTCAAAGTAGAAGACAACTTTGAATTAAAAAATCATAACTTTCGTCCGAAATCACATATTGTCAATCTTCTTTTGCCACATACAATCATTTCTAGATTAGGAAATTTCAATATCCCAACTCTAAAAGTTTGTAAAGCTCGTTTTGCTATCTTTGGTCATTTTGTCATTAATTGGGCATAAGTATTATAGATGAACTTCGTCCTAAGAATTTGGAAATGGGTGAGAATACATTGTATCATCGAATCTATCTCACTTGGATTTTTAATTATTTTGGCGTTGATTACAAAAAGGAAGAATTTGTTTCAAGAAAAGGGTTCAATCATGCCAAAATTTCTCTCATGAAAATTCCTTTCATATTTCAATGATAAAAATCTCTTGTCCAAAAGGATGAAAGATTGGCACATGAAGATATAGAGGAAGAAGATAAAGAAGAAGAAGAAGGGAGGAAATGGAAATTGAAGAAGATAATGAAGAAACATCCTTGGAAACTATTTGTAACGATCCCGAATTTTAATTAAATTTAAATTGATAATGTAAATAAATTTTTGGATAAAATTGTAAATTAATTTGAATTTTTCAAATTAAATAGGATATTCGTTTATTTGAGTATTGATTTTAAAATTTAATTAAGGTTTTGAATTTCTATATTTAAAATCTTATAGATAAAAAGTAACGTCCCAAAATTTTCAATTTAAAAAAAATAATATATTTAAAACTCTTGGGAATTAATTTGAGAATAAACTGGAAGAAAAATTTAAAACAAATGAAAATAAGTGATAATATTATATGAAATAAATCCCAATTTATCTTGAGATTAAAATTTTTGAAATAATAAATATTGTAAAAAGTCATTTAAATTTAAAATCTTATATATATATATATATATATATATATATATGTATATTACAAATATGAGTAAATTGAATGCATATTTAAAATTTAATTTAAATTTGTTCAGGGTGAGTGTGGATATAACAAATGGACATGAAAGTTTATATTTGAAGTTTGAAATTGAAAGTTGAATTTAAATTTAAAATAAATGTTTTAAAAATTAGTAGCATGTAAAATCATTAAGATGTAACATATGTAATGTAAATTTGGTTAAACTTTTCTTTTAACATTGTACATATGTATGTATATATATACAAAATAATAAAGATATACATTTATTTTTAAAGTGTATAAGTTATAAATATAAAATTTATAAAATTCATTTGCTTTGTGAACATTAAAGGCTGCATATATATCAACATGTGAGGGTGGAGTAGAATAATTAACAAGATCTAAAGCTTATGATTATTTTTAACAAATGGCACAAGACATCATTTCCTAAATAAATTAGTCAAATAAAAAAATTAAGAAAAAATTTCACCTTCCAATTCGAATTTTTAAGTCTCCTAGCATCTGAAGTTCGGTAATCATAAAAATCTTTGTAATCTTTAAACTTCAACACTCAAGCAAGAACAAAGTTCAGAAAAAAATAAAAAAAAAATAAAAGGAAAGGAAGGAAACTGTCTTCTTCAATTTCAAAGTAAAATTTGAAATGTTTCAAACAGTAGTGTGATACTTTCAGGTAAGTTTTGTTTTAAAATTTATAGTTTATGAAATTTTGATTTTTAAATCAAGTGTTAACAAAATATTCAAACTGCAGATTTGTGAAAAAACAGTGAAGTTTCAGGGTTTTGCTATAATGCTAGTTTCTGGGAATGAATTTAAAGGCAAGTAAATTTTCCTTTAAAAGAATTTGAGTTTGAAGTTATAATTGCTAATGGAAAAAGAATTTAATACCATAACATTCAATAAATTGCAGGAAAAATCAAGTTTAAGGCTAAACATGGTTTCTGGTTTCAAAACTGCAGAAAAAAGAAGGAAAGCTTCTCTGTTATAAATCTAACTGTAAGTAATAAAAAAAAAATTGTTATTGATGAATTGAATAAGTAAATGAAGATTTGTAACTATGATTTGCAGATCTGAACTCCAGTTTAAAATAAGAAAAGAAGAATTTGCAGGCTTCATCTTTCAATAAGAAAAAAATTGTCAAGAGCTCCTCTGTCCTCAAGAAACACTCTGAAAGAAAGTGAGTAAACCCCATGCCTTCTTCATTTCTTTTTTTCTTGTGTTTAAATGCTTGCATGAATGTGGTTAGTTTTGGCTTGTGAATGGGTGCTATGCTTGAATTTTTCTTTGCCTGGGAATATGATTTCTTCCTTCTTCTTTTTGCTGTCTGTTTCCTGTAACACTTTGGTTTACAGTGAGAACCATGCCAAATAAAAAAAACTTTTCTCTATTCCTATTGAAAATGATTGATAAACTGTGGTTTGGATATGCTTGTGTTTTCAGTAATTTATCAGTTTTAAAAGCTTGCTTCTTTCTAGAAACTAAAAAAACAAAAAAAACAAAAAAACACAGTAACTTCTGAATGTTGGTTTACAGGCTAACCATACCTATATCAAAAAAATCTAAATGTCTCTCCCTCTTTGATTCTGACAAGGATTGTAAATAAGTTGAAATGTTGTTTTAAGAACCTATATTACATTTCAGTAATTAATCAAAGCAGGTTGAAATTTTCTTTTTACTGGGAACTAAATAAATACAGAATTTTTGGTTTACAGATTTACCAATATCCAAACAAATCTAAACCTCTCTCCCTCATTTCTTCTGTAAATAAATTGAAACAAGTTAAAGTTTTTGTTCAAACTGGTGTTATGTTTGCCAGCAATGAATTAGAGTAATACACACAGTTCTTCCTTCCTGTAAACCATGAGGCACTGTTGTAATTCAAAATTTTCAAGAAATTCGAACTTCATAAATTTTAATCTCAATAATATCATGTGAATCCACTCTTAAAAAGATGATTTTTGAAACTAGAATCAAAATTTCTCATTAGCTTTTCAATGTGAATATCTAGGATGATCTGTAAAATGAAACTTCATCAAATTCTGTTGATCTAAGGAACTTTGGCCCTTGAGATCGTTGTGGCAGCATGATTCAATGATCGAAATCATCAGAAAAATACTAGAGTAATTTATAAATCGATAAATCTTTGATTCGAAAGCAAAATAGGGTTTAAGAACCCATTTTCGTTCGTGGTAGAAACGATGGGGCTGCGCCGTCGACAGGCGACCAGACTTCACAACACCGGAGACATTAGAAGCGTGACGTGATGACGAGGCTAGGGTCAAAATTGTGTGGCCGATAACGATCGGAGGGGGCGGGACGAGCCATTTTCCTGGCGAAGCTTGCTGAGTTGTTGGGTTGAGTTGACCCATTTCTTGTTTTCGAAATCGATTCGGGTTTGGGTGGTTGTGTGGTTTTGGGGGAAGGGTCATTGACTTACTGGTGGCCTTGGCTCCGACCATCGGCGGCGGTTCCAGCAGTGCACGTGCACAAGTAGGAGTTGTATATCAGTGTGATGATTCTAGGAGAAGGAAGCAGGTGTCTCGAAGCAATGCACGAGAAAACTGGGAAGAAACTCGAGGTTGGGCCCGTGCGTTTTAGTAGTGTATCTGGTCGACATTTAAAACTTCATCAAATTTGTGAAATTTTTTCCTCACGGGTCGATTCGAGTGGAAACTCGAAGCAGGGAAGCTTTTAAATCGGGGGGAACTCGGGGAAGGCCTCGGGTCGTACTTAAAAACAGCAAAAATTTTGAAACATGATTTAAACTTGTTTTTAAAATAATTATCCGGGATATATGAAGTATTTTAAAACTTAGATTTTTAAAAATAAAATTGTTTAAAAATTTAATTTGATAAAATATTTAGTAGTAAATCAAATATTTAAATTTTAACTTAAAGACAAATTTCTTTATAATGATTAAATAAAGATTTTAAACAATTAAAATTTGTAATTACTTTATAATTAAAAGTTGATTTAACTAAAGGGTGATTAATTTATGAAAGTAATTAATATTTAATTAATTATAAACTAAGGATTTATGAATTAAGATAATTATATGGTTAATCCACCTTAATCACAATCACCTAAATCAAAGATGATTGACCATCATCAAATATTCTGTACTAGATTGATATTTCTGTTGTGATATTGTGATTGCTTTGTGACTTGTGATTTGTTCCTATATATATGTGAAACCCTTTTTGCCGTAAAATGGCATTTAAACTTCGATGTGGCAGGGAGTCGGATTCCAGTTTGTTATCCGAAACCCACATCGAATCATATTAGTGAATCTTTGTGATTGATAAATTTACTTTATCTATGAATCTGTTGATGAAGATAAGCGTTATGGGTTATACCGCTTATCGATATATCTATGATGATTGATGTTGTGCACTATCGTGTAATACCCCCGGACTACACTATACACACACAAATATGGATTGTACGTGGAAATCGGTTAAGTCACATATTTCTAAAATAATTTTTAAGATCTGATTTTTTTAAATCTAAATGGTTTTGGAAATGGATCGGATTTAAAGTGAAAAGCTTTTGGAAAAGAATTTCTAAAATAAAAGTTGTTTTGAATAACTTAATAAAGTTTTGAAACTTAATAATTCAATTTAAAATTGAATTCAAGGTTTGAAATTAAATTCTATTTTGAGAATTTATGATGTAAAGGTTCACACAAGTTTATATGGGTTTTTAAATCATTTTTTTAAGTGTTGTTTTGGGAATTAAATTTAACCCGAGTTTGAAAAACTTTAACTTGTATAATTAAAATTGGATTTTTCCAAAATGAAAACTGTTTGTTTTCAAATGATAAAGCTTTCTTATAAGAAATGAATTTCCAATGTGTATAAAAGGAATTTCAAGTTCGAATTGAAATGGTTTTCCAAGTTGTGAATGAATAATTGAAAACGGGTTTGGAAGCAATGAGTAAAACCTTGGTTTTAAAGATTAAATGAATTAATTCAATTAAAATGGATATTTTTTTGGAAACCGTAAATGGATCTTTGTGAAACTGGTTAAACTTTGTGAAATAAACCTTTTGTTTAAAGATTTGAAATGGTAATTTGGTTTAAACCATTTAAAGGAAAGTTTTGGACAATAAGTTGCGACTTAACTGAAAATCCCATATCCGTATGTTTTTAATATTGCGCTTGTTATTCGGTTTAACCAGGAGAGGACCTTATGTCATATAATCCATTCCGAATAATGATACGTCGTTATGGATAGCATTTGAAGACCGGTGGTGAAGACCGGGAATTTGCAAGAATGATAGGACGACCTATCGATTGTCTCTGCACTGAGTAGCTACGCATAGAGATTTCCTAAGTGATGGGAAGTCCGATCGGGATTGTGAATACCCGAATTTGCAAGGGCTTCTTCGGGAGTGCCTTCGGCTCTGTTCGAACCCGGAACAGACTTGTATGGTTGTGCGTCAGACACTACACTTTGAGATGTAAAGCCGATTTCTTTCAAATACATATCTGTTGGTGGATAGAATTTATCCTCTTAGCTTAACACCCTTCTCTGAGACGTATGAGCTCAGAGGTTATGTAGTTGAAGGTTATCAGCGATATACTCCCAATTTGGTAGTGTGGCACGCTAAGTGATGCTGTATGTTGATGATCATTTGTTGATCATTTGTGGATCAAAGCATGGCTTTGTGAAACAGCGTAGCTTTATGGTCGAGACCTCATCGAGCCTCACAAACCGGTAATGGTCGAAACAGGAAAGATGCGGCAAGGTTTCAGGGGTAGCTCCCTTAGGGTATGACCATTCCTTTTGGAAAAGGGTGGTATCATGGTATGGAGCCCAGATACTTACTCATGTGGACACTAGTATATTTATTACTGTGTGATGTTTTTGTTGGAGGGCCCTCGGATAAAGGTCCCAAAGGACCGGGGGTGGCATATCTCAGGTTTTATTCCCCGGGAAGTGGGTAGCCGGCCTTGTTTGGCAGAGAGCCGGATAGGTTCTCGGGGCATCCCGCCAGAGGCCTTCCCATGTGGCAATAGGAAGTTCCTTAGCCTGACCATTTGTTGGAAATCCATTCATCCAATACGCGCCTTGTACTGTTTTATTTGTATTACCTGCCATTTACTTATGGTGGCGCCCCACTGTTTGGATGGTAGCTATAGTAGGCATAGTTCGGAATGTCTATGCTGGCTAGGATTAATATTATACTTTCGAAATGGTTTTTCCACACTGTGCACTTATAGTAATAATATCAAAGAAATTTTCCTCGTATCAAGCATATTTGACTATCATAAGGACAAATCTCCTCCAATTCTGCATTTGCATTGTGTGTGTGGCGGGAGGCCTTATGGTAGTTTCATTTTCCAAAAGCATTGCGTATTTAAACTTTAAAAGCTTTGTTGTTTGTTTAAAAAGATAAAACTGTTTTGTTTGCTCACACCAGTCCCACGACTGACCTGGAGTTTATTGTTCCTTTCCTAAACTCTGGGTGCCCACTATTTTCCACACGGGCAGTCTAGTGTTGGGTTTTCAGATAATCCTGTAATAGTTATAGATTCGTTAGCCTTCGAAGCTCTTTGGATTTGTGAATCGCATTTGCTAAACTTCAGCATTAGTCGAGACTTGCTCATCTAGGTGAAACGTTTGAGGGTTCGAGCTAGCTTTGGATTGAAGATGGAGTTCTTGGAGTTTGGCATTGAAGACACTATCTTTCCGCTGTTATTTTCTTGTATCTCTGATAGTATTGTTATCCATTGTACCATTCTATTGTATTCTATTGTATCAGATATTGTATTAAATGTTATATATATCAAATGTATTATTCATTTTTCTTCCGCTGTGTTGTACTTATGTGTTATAAGCTCCGACGAACCAGGTTCGACGTTTGGATCTGCGACATTTGGATACGAGTGTCGTATTTGGTGTCGATTTTCGAAGGTCGAGTCAGGGTCGCTATAATTGGTATTAGAGTTGAAGGTTAACTTTAGCTCAGGAGTATAACACATTAAGTAACTCATTAGAGATAGGGTGAAGTATACCCTAGAATGAGTAATCCCTAAAGTATCCGATCGAATGCCTCAGTAAATTCTCTTACTATCCACTGATAGTGAGTATGAGTACAAGAAGAGAACGAGATAGGGGACAGGGAAATACCAGTACAAGTGGTCAATGCCCTGCAACAACGGAAATAACTTTCTTTATCAATCTCCTTTGATTCGTCTTATCATTTCTTTTGATTGCTTCGTAGCAGCTCGAGGAAGAAGCTTCAGTGTGATGGTAGCCCTACGAATCGTAGATAAGTCTCAATTTCGTATTCTCTTGGTTAAATTTCTATCAGCTTTTCGTTCTTAACCTTAGCAAAATTTAAATTTGATAAATTGGTAAACTAAAATATAAAGTTAAATAATTTGTATCGATAAAACAATTTCGATTTAAAATCAAATTTGAAATTCTATTGCAATTCCTTATGTTGATTGAAGTCCGAAGAGGAACAAGTTGATGTATACTTTGGGATACTCCGACCTAAGTTGGAATCCATATCTAGTGTTTGATAAATTGTAGAAGATTAAATCCATCTATCTATTCTCTGGGATTCGATATATTCTATGAACGATTAGTTATCCTTCGAACTAATCAATGCCCTTGCATATTCGTAGACCGGTGAACCCGAGTATATTGTGAAATAATTGTATGAGTTTGTTCTCGTATTGTTGATATTCTGATTTGTTAAGCCAAATACAAAATTGATATCCAGTTTAATTTGGAAAGGTATTTTTCTATCTTTCATCTTTTCTTTGTCGTCTTCCTTGCAAATTTCGAGGACGAAATTTTTCTTAAGGGGGGAAATCTGTAACGATCCCGAATTTTAATTAAATTTAAATTGATAATGTAAATAAATTTTTGGATAAAATTGTAAATTAATTTGAATTTTTCAAATTAAATAGGATATTCGTTTATTTGAGTATTGATTTTAAAATTTAATTGAGGTTTTGAATTTCTATATTTAAAATCTTATAGATAAAAAGTAACATCCCAAAATTTTCAATTTAAAAAAAATAATATATTTAAAACTCTTGGGAATTAATTTGAGAAAAATTGGAAGAAAAATCTAAAACAAATGAAAATAAGTGATAATATTATATGAAATAAATCCCAATTTTATCTTGAGATTAAAAATTTTGAAATAATAAATATTGTAAAAAGTCATTTAAATTTAAAATCTTATATATATATATGTATATTACAAATATGAGTAAATTGAATGCATATTTAAAATTTAATTTAAATTTGTTCAGGGTGAGTGTGGATATAACAAATGGACGTGAAAGTTTATATTTCAAGTTTGAAATTGAAAATTGAATTTAAATTTAAAATAAATGTTTTAAAAATTAGTAGCATGTAAAATCATTAAGATGTAACATATGTAATGTAAATTTGGTTAAACTTTTCTTTTAACATTGTACATATGTATGTATATATATATATATACAAAAGAATAAAGATATACATTTATTTTCAAAGTGTATAAGTTATAAATATAAAATTTATAAAATTCATTTTCTTTGTAAACATTAAAGGCTGCATATATATCAACATGTGAGGGTGGAGTAGAATAATTAACAAGATCTAAAGCTTATGATTATTTTTAACAAATGGCACAAGACATCATTTCCTAAATAAATTAGTCAAATAAAAAATTTCAGAAAACTTTTCACCTTCCAATTCAAATTTTTAAGTCTCCTAACATCTGAAGTTCAGTAATCATAAAAATCTTTGTAATCTTTAAACTTCAACACTCAAGCGAGAACAAAGTTCAGAAAAAATTAAAAAATAAATAAAAGGAAAGAAAGGAAACTGTCTTCTTCAATTTCAAAGTAAAATTTGAAATGTTTCAAACAGTAGTGTGATACTTTCAGGTAAGTTTTGTTTTAAAATTTATAGTTTATGAAATTTTGATTTTTAAATCAAGTGTTAACAAAATATTCAAACTGCAAATTTGTGAAAAAACAATGAAGTTTCAGGGTTTTGCTATAATGCTAGTTTCTGGGAATGAATTTAAAGGAAAGTACATTTTCCTTTAAAAGAATTTGAGTTTGAAGTTATAATTGCTAATGGAGAAAGAATTTAATACCATAACATTCAATAAATTGCAGGAAAAATCAAGTTTAAGGCTAAACATGGTTTCTGGTTTCAAAACTGCAGAAAAAAGAAGGAAAGCTTCTCTGTTATAAATCTAACTGTAAGTAATAAAAAAATATATTGTTATTGATGAATTGAATAAGCAAACGAAGATTTGTAACTATGATTTGCAGATCTGAACTCCAATTTAAAATAAGAAAAGAAGAATTTGCAGGCTTCATCTTTCAATAAGAAAAAAATTGTCAAGAGCTCCTCTGTCCTCAAGAAACACTCTGAAAAAAAGTGAGTAAACCCCATGCCTTCTTCATTTCTTTTTTTCTTCTGTTTAAATGCTTGCATGAATGTGGTTAGTTTTGGCTTGTGAATGGGTTCTATGCTTGAATTTTTCTTTGCCTAGGAATATGATTTCTTCCTTCTTCTTTTTGCTGTCTGTTTCCTGTAACACTTTGGTTTACAGTGAGAACCATGCCAAATAAAAAAAAAATTCTCTATTCCTATTGAAAATGATTGATAAACTGTGGTTTGGATATGCTTGTGTTTTCAGTAATTTATCAGTTTTAAAAGCTTGCTTCTTTCTAGAATCTAAAAAAAAAAAGAGGAAAAAAAAACAAAAAAACACAGTTACTTCTGAATGTTGGTTTACAGGCTAACCATACCTATATCAAAACAAATCTAAATGTCTCTCCCTCTTTGATTCTGACAAGGATTGTAAATAAGTTGAAATGTTGTTTTAAGAACCTATATTACATTTCAGTAATTAATCAAAGCAGGTTGAAATTTTCTTTTTACTGGGAACTAAATAAATACAGAATTTTTGGTTTATAGATTTAACAATATCCAAACAAATCTAAACCTCTCTCCCTCATTTCTTTTGTTAATAAATTGAAACAAGTTAAAGTTTTTGTTCAAACTGGTGCTATGTTTGCCAGCAATGAATTAGAGTAATACACACAGTTCTTCCTTCCTGTAAACCATGAGGCACTGTTATAATTCAAAATTTTCAAGAAATTCGAACTTCATAAATTTTAATCTCAATAATACCATGTGAATCCACTCTTAAAATGATGATTTTTGAAACTAGAATCAAAATTTCTCATTAGCTTTTCACTTGAATATCTAGGATGATCTGTAAAATGAAACTTCATCAAATTCTGTTGATCTAAGGAACTTTGGCCCTCGAGATCGTTGTGGCAGCATGATTCAATGTTCGAAATCATCAGAAAAATACTAGAGTAATTTATAAATCGATAAATCTTTGATTCGAAAGCAAAATAGGGTTTAAGAACCCATTTTCGTTCGTGGTAGAAACGATGGGGCTGCGCCGTCGACATGCGACCGGACTTCACAACAACGGAGCCATTAGAAGCGTGACGTGATGACGAGGCTAAGGTCGAAATTGTGTGGCCGATAACGATCGAAGGAGGCGGGACGAGCCATTTTCCTGGCGAAGCTAGCTGAGTTGTTGGGTTGAGTTGACCCAATTCTTGTTTTCGAAATCGATTCGGGTTTGGGTGGTTGTGTGGTTTTGGAGGGAAGGTCATTGACTTACTGGTGGCCTTGGCTCCAACCATCGGCGGCGGTTCCAACAGTGCATGTGCACAAGTAGGAGTTGTATATCAGTGTGATGGTTCTAGGAGAAGGAAGCAGGTGTCTCGAAGCAATGTACGAGAAAACTGGGAAGAAACTCGAGGTTGAGCCCGTGCGTTTTAGTAGTGTATCGGGTCGACATTTAAAACTTCATCAAATTTGTGAATTTTTTTCCTCACGGGCCGATTCGAGTGGAAACTCGAAGCAGGGAAGCTTTTACATCGGGGGGAACTCGGGGAAGGCCTCGGGTCATACTTAAAAACAGCAAAAATTTTGAAACATGATTTAAACTTGTTTTTAAAATAATTATCCGGGATAAATGAAGTATTTTAAAACTTAGATTTTTAAAAATAAAATTGTTTAAAAATTTAATTTGATAAAATACTTAGGAGTAAATCAAATATTTAAATTTTAACTTAAAGACAAATTTCTTTATAATGATTAAATAAAGATTTTAAACAATTAAAATTTGTAATTACTTTATAATTAAAAGTTGATTTAACTAAAGGGTGATTAATTTATGAAAGTAATTAATATTTAATTAATTATAAATTAAGGATTTATGAATTAAGATAATTATATGGTTAATCCACCTTAATCACAATCACCTAAATCAAAGATGATTGACCATCATCAAATATTCTGTACTGGATTGATATTTCTGTTGTCATACAGTGATTGCTTTGTGACTTGTGATTTATTCCTATATATGTGAAACCCTTTTTGCCGTAAAACGGCATTTAAACTTCGATGCGGCAGGGAGTCGGATTCCAGTTTGTTATCCGAAACCCACATCGAATCATATTAGTGAATCTTTGTGATTGATAAATTTACTTTATCTATGAATCTGTTGATGAAGATAAGCGTTATGAGTTATACCGCTTATCGATATATCTGTGATGATTGATGTTGTGCACTATCGTGTAATACCCCCGGACTACCCTATACACACACAAATATGGATTGTACGTGGAAATCGGTTAAGTCACATATTTCTAAAATAATTTTTAAGATCTAATTTTTTTTAAATCTAAATGGTTTTGGAAATGGATCGGATTTAAAGTGAAAATCTTTTGGAAAAGAATTTCTAAAATAAAAGTTGTTTTGAATAACTTAATAAAGTTTTGAAACTTAATAATTCAATTTAAAATTGAATTCAAGGTTTGAAATTAAATTCTATTTTGAGAATTTATGATGTAAAGGTTCACACAAGTTTATATGGGTTTTTAAATCATTTTTTTTAAGTGTTGTTTTGGGAATTAAATTTAACCCGAGTTTGAAAAACTTTAACTTGTATAAATTAAAATTGGATTTTTCCAAAATGAAAACTGTTTGTTTTCAAATGATAAAGCTTTCGTATAAGAAATGAATTTCCAATGTGTATAAAAGGAATTTCAAGTTTGAATTGAAATGGTTTTCCAAGTTGTGAATGAATAATTGAAAACGGGTTTGGAAGCAATGAGTAAAACCTTGGATTTAAAGATTAAATGAATTAATCCAATTAAAATGGATATTGTTTTGGAAACCGTAAATGGATCTTTGTGAAACTGGTTAAACTTTGTGAAATAAATCTTTTGTTCAAAGATTTGAAATGGTAATTTGGTTTAAACCATTTAGAGGAAAGTTTTGGATAAAAAGTTGCGACTTAACTGAAAATACCATATCCGTATGTTTTTAATATTGCGCTCGTTATTCGGTTTAGCCGGGAGAGGACCTTGTGTCATATAATCCATTCCGAATAATGATACGTCGTTATAGATAGCATTTGAAGACTGGTGGTGAAGACCGGGAATTTGCGAGAATGATAGGACGACCTATCGATTGTCTCTGCATTTAGTAGCTACGGTATAGAGATTTCCTAAGTGATGGGAAGTCCGATCGGGATTGTGAATACCTGGATTTGCAAGGGCTTCTTCGGAAGTGCCTTCGGCTCTGTTCGAACCCGGAACAGACTTGTATGGTTGTGTGTCAGACACTACACTTTGAGATGTAAAGCCGATTTCTTTCAAATACATATCTGTTGGTGGGGGAGAATTTATTCTCTTAGCTTAACACCCTTCTTTGAGACATATGAGCTCAGAGGTTATGTAGTTGAAGGTTATCAGCGATATACTCCCAATTTGGTAGTGTGGCACGCTAAGTGCTGCTGTATGTTGATGATCATTTGTTGATCATTTATTGATCAAAACATGGCTTTGTGAAAAAGCGTAGCATTGTGGTCGAGACCTCATCGAGCCTCACAAGCCGGTAATGGTCGAAACATGAAAGATGCGGCAAGGTTTCAGGGGTAGCTTCCCTAGGGTATGACCATTCCTTCTGGAAAAGGATGGTATCATGGTATGGAGCCCAGATACTTACTCATGTGGACACTAGTATATTTATTACTGTGTGATGTTTTTGTTGGAGGGCCCTCGGATAAAGGTCCCAAAGGACCGGGGGTGGCATATCTCAGGTTTTATTCCCCGGGAAGGGGGTAGCCGGCCTTGTTTGGCAGAGAGCCGGATAGGTTCTCGGGGCGTCCCGCCAGAGGCGTTCCCATGTGGCAATAGGAAGTTCCTTAGCCTGACCATTTGTTGGAAATCCATTCATCCAATACGCGCCTTGTACGGTTTTAGTTGTATTACCTGCCATCTACTTATGGTGGCGCCCCACTGTTTGGATGGTAGCTATAGTAGGCATAGTTCGGAATATCTATGCTGGCTAGGATTAATATTATACTTTCGAAATGGTTTTTCCACACTGTGCACTTATAGTAATAATATCAAAGAAATTTTCCTCGTATCAAGCATATTTGACTATCATAAGGAGAAATCTCCTCCAATTCTGCATTTGCATTGTGTGTGTGGCGGGAGGCCTTATGGTAGTTTCATTTTCCAAAAGCATTGCGGATTTAAACTTTAAAAGCTTTGTTGTTTGTTTAAAAAGATAAAACTGTTTTGTTTTCTCACACCAGTCCCACGACTGACCTGGAGTTTATTGTTCCTTTCCTAAACTCTGGGTGCCCACTATTTTCCAAACAGGCAGTCTAGAGTTGGGTTTTCAGATAATCCTGTAATAGGTATAGTTTCGTTAGCCTTCGAAGCTCTTTGGATTTGTGAATCGCATTTGCTACACTTCAGCATTAGGCGAGACATGCTCATCTAGGTGAAACGTTTGAGGGTTCGAGCTAGCTTTGGATTGAAGATGGAGTTCTTGGAGTTTGGCATTGAAGACACTATCTTTCCGCTGCTATTTTCTTGTATCTCTGAAAGTATTGTTATCCATTGTACCATTCTATTGTATTCTATTGTATCAGATATTGTATTAAATGTTATATATATCAAATGTATTATTCATTTTTCTTCCGTTATGTTGTACTTATGTGTTATAAACTCCGGCGAACCAGGTTCGGCGTTTGGATCTACGGCATTTGGATACGAGTGTCGTATTCGGTGTCGATTTTCGAAGGTCGAGTCAGGGTTGCTATACTATTGAATATCCTACCAATATTAACAATCCTTCCAACAAAACTCTCCTCGAAAATCAAAAGGTTATAGTGCAAAATCAACGAATTCTCAAAAGATCTGTTAGTACGAAATTGGATAAAATGTCCATTGATATGAAAAGTTCTTTGCTAAAGCTGGTCGGAAACTTGGCTTATCATCATCCTCCTCATCCTTTGGCACACTCTAAGAACTAGTTTGTGATGTATTAATTTGTTTTGTATAAGCTTGTATTGTTCTTTTTATCATATTATGTAGTATATTATTTATCATCTCATCTATTCATAAAAATCATCGATCTTATGTTTTTCTACCTTATCGTGTCTCTGGAATAAATGTTAGTATAATATATATGTTTATATATACATACTTATTCACAAAATAAATAAGACATAAATTAACAGACCCATGTCGACATGCCTCTGCCCCCCTCTGTCGACATATAATTGTTAGATTTGGTTATTTTTTAAATTTTGAAATTAAAATAACTAACTCATGTCTATTCACTTTAAACGAATTTCTGCCTATTTAAACACCTGTTTCTTCCAGAAATTTGTAATCTTTTCATTTCTACTTATCTCTATTTGCATCTCTTCACTACTTATCAAAAATGGCTTCCACTTCTCAAACTATAAGTGATAAACTTGAAGAAACTCTCAATTCATTCAAGAATATACTTACTTTTATTATCCACAGTAAAAGGCACTTAGAACTAAGTCAAATGCAAATAATAAAAGAACAAGAGAAGCATTTTGATGCCCTCCGTTGGATGATTTCTGCCATAAACAAAGATGATATTGATGCAAATCCCAAAGGAACTTTGATTCAAGATAATAATGATTGGGAAGTTATTAAAAAGGATCCTTTCTTTGGAGAAGAAGGTTGGGTTGAAGTTCCTAGAAATATTTGTTCTCCTTATGGTTTGAATTGCTTGTTTTTGAATTCCGTGATTTGATTTGATTTGATTTGATTACAATTGATTTGGTTGGAATGGATTGTATAACATTATATGAAACATAATATATATTTATTGGGTTTAGATTTTCATGTTTGTCATATCTTTATCATTAACTCATGTTATTTTATACACACACACACACACACACTCCATCATAATTTTCCATAGGTACTCCAATATAAGACTAGGGGGAGCTATATATAAGTTTAGAATTAGTTTTTTTGGTGACAAAGGGGGAGAAGTATAAAATAGAGTAGTTATAGTAGTTAGGCTTAGATTAAGGCAGAGTTATTAGTTTTAGAGGGAGTTATAGTGAAAGTGAAGTATATTTTATAAAAATAGGTTGTCACCGTAAAAAAGGGGAAGTTGTTAGTCCTTGAGATGATGGTTTTGATGGCAACATCCTTAGGACTTGTTATAAAATATAAATGCTAACATTATAGTTTGGATATATATGTATATGTAGGATATAAACATGAAGGTACCAAGAATGAAGACTATACAGTATAGGGATACAAGGCTATTGATTTAAAGATCGAAGATATCAAGATTAAAGACTCATGAGTATCAATAAATCAAGAATCAAGAGTTCATGATTTCAATAGTACGAGATAAATATTGAGTCTAGAATTATGTTAAAATTTCTTAAAAGAAATTACATCTTTATTTGAGATTTATTCGTGGAATGGAATCCACTTCGAGCCTGTTAAAGGGATGGAACCCACAACAATATCTAGTGGAACTTATAGTGGTCCTATTTTGATATCCACTAATTTTATATAAATGCTTTTCAAAATATATCTCTTGTTTTTAAAAAATGTTTCAAAACTTTCTTTTCAAAAAGGCATCTCTCTTGGTTTTAAATATTTTAGCCTCAAAAATATTTTATCATTTTTGATATTTTAATTTCAAAATTGTCCTTATTTTTAAACCATCTCTTGTTTTAAATATTTAGGTTTAAAATATTTATATACTCAGATTTTAAATCACTTTATAGATTAAGATTATATATATTAAAAATTACTTTCTAAACTCTTTTATATATTTAAACTATATTTATATATATTTACAAAGTTTAGAAATTGTTTTGACAAATTATGGAAACAAATTTTAATTAGAAAATCAAAACATCAATTTTGCCTTTAGCGTGTCGACATCTCTCAACCCTCCATGTTGGCATGGTGTCCGTTATGTTCAAATTTTAATTTTCAAAAGAAGTGTCTATTCGTCGTATCCTTTCATGAATAAATATGGCTGTTGCTCTACTATAAATACTAATAAGTTCTAAACGAATTTTTTACCAGATTTCATTTATTTTCTCTCCTCTTCATCTTCCATATTTATTCTAAAGAATCCTAAACTATGCCCGGCTGAAATACCAAGTGAATAAAACTTGATTATCTCTTGTTTGATTCTCTGTCACTCTCTCCATAAGATCTCAGTGCTATTCAAGGTTGTAGAATCTTTTGTAAGTCAAACTGCTGAGTAAAAGGTGCAGTTGAGCCTTGAAATCAATTGGATGTCATTGTAGCCTCGAAAATCAATTACGTAAACTTGTAGCCTGGTTAAATCAAGAGTGTTTGCCCTGGACTCGAATAAAGGAGGGTGTACCTCGTAGCCTTGAAACCAATGGTGTAATCTAGTAGATTATTTTGATAAGAAATCTGTATGATTGAACAGGACTGGATGTAGGGTAACTCCGAGCCAGTATAAATCTTGGTGTATTCTTTCCTTTACTGCTTTTATTTAGTATATGCATTTTTGTCTGATTCTGTAATTATATCTGTGTTTGTGAATTGCATTTGTTGGTGATTAAATTACATAAGTTTCAAAAAGATTTAGAAAATCCACAAAACATTAATCACCCCCCCTCTAGTGTTATTCCAGTCTTAAGATCCATAGTCCGCATTTCTTACAAGATGATCATTATTCTACCATAAGGAGCCTCAAAGAGGTTTTATATTACTTTCCATAGAGAATTGATATATTTGCAGCTCTTATAGTCAACTCTATATTCAATTTGGTTTCAAGAATGGCTAGAATGCTTAAATTATTCTCAGAAATCAAGTTTTTGCAATGGTCTAGTTTGATGTCATGGTGGGATCCTCTAATGTTCCAAACTCCTATTGTTTGTATCATTGATTGCACTCGATGGTATTAAGTATTTCAACTTTAATTTTCCTAGTCACTACATAATTAGACATCATGTAATTAGGAATGGATGCTGATAGGGGAGAGTCAGTGCATGTTGTGACATCTTGTTCCTTCTTGTTTTTTATTAGCTTGCATGGGGATAGGCGAGTAACTGAATAAAGGTAGTGAAGAGATTTGACAGAGATGGAGGATGGTGAAGAAATAGTTGATCGGGGAATAAAAGCAATAGGTGGATTGATATGTGGGTAAAGGTGTGGGATAGAGGAGGTAGATGAAAGAGGCATTGGATTGGGTGAGAGAGTGTTAATATAAGAGTGTGAAGCATGGGGTTTAGACAAATTGGCAGTTGAATTAGGACTAGATGATGAGAGTGGCTTGTAGATTTGGAGGGAGTTATGCTATGAGAGAGAGAGAGGTGGAGTGCTTTTGGAGTGCTTTTCCCTTGTTTACATTCTTTTTATTTTTGTCATTTTTGCTTGTTTTGTCCACCACGTCTTCTTCTATTTTGTTTGGTCCTAAATTGTGTTTGAGAGCCTTTTCCCCACTTGAAGTATGAGAATTTAGAGTGCAAATGCTAGTTCCACAGCATCAGATTCTTTATTATTTCAAAATGATTTATTAGCTTCCTTATCAGAGCACACTTCCCTTTCTTTTTCATTTAATATGTTCACGCCCACCTCTACTTCCATTAGTTTTGAGTATTTATTGTCAGTTGTGTAACGACCCGGAATTTTGGTCATAAGATTTTGAATATTTATTTCATTTTAAATGTTGAATATGGATTATAATTTGATTTTGAAATAAAAAGATTTTGGTTAAATTAATAAAATTAGTTAAAATTCCAAATATGGCAATTCAATTGGATTTGAATAATAAAAATTAAATATTGGGATTGGGATAATTTGTGAATCTAGATGTAAATTGTTCTGAGAATGGTTTCTAAGATTTATTTTAAGTCTAATTTGATTTGAATTTTAGTATTTGACTTTTGGGTGAAATCAAAAGGCGGTAAGTTAAAATTTGGAATTTCTCTATTAATTTAATAATGGTATTTAATAATATAATAATGCAAATAATCAAATTTTGATTCGAAATGAATCAGAATGGTTTCTAATGTGATTATAAATTCTATATGATTTATAATAGAGTTAGTAAAATTTTAAAAGTGAAATTTTTAAAGATTTCGACCATTTTGAAAATCGCTCGAATTAATCGACGAGTTAAAATAGTCTTCCGGGGCACAGTCTCAGAATTCGACGAAACAAGTTCCATTTGATCCGTAATAGTTAGTTATTATCGGATTTTAATTTTCGTAGCAATCAGAGTTGTCGTTCGACCGTGACAGCTCAAAACGCAGAGAAATTATTTTAATCGATTTAATTTAAAATTGATCGTTTATTCCCGTAACTCGCGCATGTGTTCGTATTAGCCTCCAAAACACGTTCCATTGTCTTAAGAATCGGGTAAGACCTTATAATCGCCTGTCGGCATGTTTCGATTGGAATTCGTTTGAAAGTCAAGTAATTTGTGATATATTATTATATTTATATTAACGTGTGTGTGTGTGTGTGTGTATACCATGTTTTCTTTGGGCTGAAACCCCAATATTTTTGAGCCGCAGCTTGCTTATGTTTTAATAGCCGGAAATCAATTTCATTTTCCCCTCGTTTCCTCCCCATCTGCTCGCTTTTAGAAAAAAGTTATTACTAGAAAATCATAGAGGGGAACGTGATGTTTAAATCCAACGGGTGATTCGAGCTATCATCAACGATGAAGGGAGGATTTTAGCTTCAAAGGGTCGGCGTTCAAGCTTGTCGTTCGAAAGCATGGGTTGATCGAGTGTCGCGTGGTTAAGGCCACAGGTAGAGGGTGCGTGGGGTTTTCGAACGCTAGTGGGGGATCGAATTTTCGTGTCTCGTAGTGGCCGCGATATCCAACCCTAGATGGCGGCTATGGGTTTTGTGAGTCACTGGAACGCGAGCATGAGTGGAAAAGAGGTTGCGCGATTTTGGTTCTTGCGTGCAGATCCTACGGCTGATGGTAATTATTAAAAAAAATTGTTTTTATTTGGTAGTTGAAACTTATAAATTTCATATCTATTGCATACGTTGTCAAATTTTGACGAAACTAACGACGCTGGAGTCGCAGAGACGAGTACTACGCAGTCGAGAAAATTTGGAGTCATTCGAAGCTCGTAAATTTTTTAGGTTAAATCGAAGGCGCTCGATTTAATTTAAAATTAGAACGACTTAAGGTTTAAACTCAAGGTGAGTTAATCTCACTCACATCTGGATGCCATTTATTTTAAATAGCTAATATTTAAATGTTTGACTGGTTGATTAGTTGATTATGATAATTATTAGCAGATTAGATCGATATTTATTTATGTTATAACATCTATGGATGCAGGGAAACAGGTTGGAGGGATCCAACTGGATTCCTCACAATATAGAAATTATTTTCATAATTGATGTTGTATTTCATTTGTATACTGTGATAGATTAATTTGGAAATTTTTCTGTGCTGTGTTATGATTGAATAAGTACAATCTGGCATTTTAAAATATAAATAAAATAAACTCGGATTCAAGGGTAATGAAAAGCAATTTTTAAGGAATGAATTTAAGGAAATTAAATTCGGGAAATTGGTTTGGAATTTGAAATGTTTTGAAACTGTGATTGGAATGGAAACGTGAAACGAAAATTTATAAACTGGGTTTATAAATAAAATTGAATATTTATCGGTGGATAAATTTTTGAAAGATAGGTCTCTGGTGGGAAATTCTAAAGAAGGTATAAATTATTTTAAAAATAAAGAAGAGATTATTTTTAAAAGACAGAAGGTGTATTTTCCTTGGGAAGTTAAGTATGTTTCCAAAGAAAAACTTTCGAAATATCAACTAGAAGTTTGAAAGATGTTTTTGAATATTTTGAAACAGAAAAATATTATTTTTAATTATTTTAAGTATAAAGTAAATATTTATTTGTGCAATTATGGTATTCAATTAATTTAAAGGTGAAGTAGTATAAAGTTTCAAAGGGAAATTTTAATGTAAATATTTGATTTCATAACTTTATTTTAAGAGGTAATTTTGTTTTAAATTACTTAGAAACTCCTCTATATTTTCTTAAGTATTATTTTCATTTAAGAAATTTGTAGTAGCCTTATTCTAAATATTTTAGGCATATATTTTGGAAGTGATTTCCAGGAAATGGGAAATGTGTTAAAAATAAAAGGAGTTTTATTTTTTAAGTGTTGGAAGAAATTTACGGGATTTAAACGTAAATTCGAATTGAGATAAATCAAGTAGGATTTATAAAAGGATTCTTTGATTTATTCTGAAATGAAAGTGTATTTCCCTAAAAAGACAAGTACGTTTTAAAGCAGATTTTTAAGTTAAAGATAAAAGTTTTAAATTTGATTTTAAAGGAACGTTTTAAGAAAAAATTTATTTAAGTTGTAAAATTTTTAAAGGTAAACTTAAGTTGTAAAAAATTTGTTTAAGTTGTAAAATATTTTAAAAGGGTTAATTGGTATTATGTTTTAAAAGAATATTATTAATATTATTATTTTATAAAATGGTTTTATTTTAAAGATAATTGGTTAAAGTTTTATTGAAAATTGTATAGGATTTTGTAACCCTTCTTGTAAAATTTAGTTTAATTTAACTTTTATTTTAAAATTAGCTTATATTTAATAAAGTAGTTTTGCTTTATATATTTTTAAATATATTTTAAGGTATATTTAGAATGAAGTGATCTAATGTTTTAAAATCTAAAGTATTTGGACTTGATTATTTTCAGTGGAAATAGAAAATGTTTGGGAAATTTATTCCGTAAAGGGAGATGGTTTGAAAACTGTTTTCAAAGGGGTTGAAAATGGAAATATATCTTGTGAAGGTATTTTGAGGTTAATAAATAATTTGTTGAAATTATTTATGTTTGATGGATGTTTGTGAATGTTAATTGATAGTTCAATAACCGACTATCAATATTGGACAATGCATTGATCATTTCGAAGAGACCGGGATCGGATTTGTAATTCGAAAACCACTTCGATCTCGTTTGTACATTTTTGTGAGGAAGTGAGTTTGGATTCGAAGATGGAGCAGTGAAGTGCAAGGGCTAGTCGCTACTAATCCTGAGGATGATTCCAAATTGGATGTAGTAGGAGTAGTGCCTTTGGTTCCGTTTGAACCCGGGACGGACTTGTATGGATGAATTCTTTCATAACATCGTCAGGTGGACGACGGGCAATCTAAGTGAAACGTTCTAAAACGGTAACGCTTAGCCTCAAGCCTCATCAACCGGGAATGACTGAAAATCAAGGGTTATGCAGCAAGGCTAAGTGGGTATCACCCATTAGGGTGAGGACATTCCTATCTAGATGTCCCTTTTTATTCGGCTTAGTGGTGCGGTTGCTGATCCCAACCGTGGGGTGAACTTACTTGGGATTATCCAGTAAAGGGTAGTCCCGGCCTTGTGTTGCAGGGGATTGGGAGTAATCCTCGGTACGGTGGTCTAGGCCACATACTATGACAGGTGGTACCCCAGTGCCTAGTCATTAGTTGGAAATCCGTTCTCCCTACATGCCTTTACGGTTTTTTTTTGTATACCTATTAGCTGGAATTTAATAAATGTAAAATTTTGACTATTTGAATAAGTATTTGTATCTAGACACTATTATAATATCAGAGGATTTTGATAAGAAATGTTTTGGCTATCGTAAGGTAAAAACCCGACATGTTTATTTGTGGCGTGGTCTTACGAGATACTTTTGATTTCAAAGGATTTTGAGACTTTAATAATCAATTTGGTTGTATATTTCTCACGCTGGTATTCCAGACTGATCGGGTGTTATTTCATTATAATGCTCGGGTCAGACCGAGTATTATAGATTACAGGAAAGGATGCTGTGGAGCTCAGGAGAGGGGCTGGAGTCCAAGACGTATTACCGTATTTGTTTATAACTGTTGCTGTGATTGTATGAAATTTTCAGGCTGATAATTGTTGTTTATTTAGGATACTCTGATGGTGTATTGTATAAAACAGATATAGTTTTCATTTTGTGTAAAGATCTAATATTATGTATTATGTTTTGTTCCGCTGCAATGGTTAAACTCTGTTATTGTTTAGTTCCTTCTTTCTTCTATCCTCTTTCTTTTTCCTCAACAATCTGTCTTTTTCGAAACTCGATCGTCGGCATATTATACTGTGGCGTATTTTGTGTCGATTTTCGAGAGTCGAGAAGGACGGGTCGTGACAGTGGTATCAGAGCTTAGGTTAGCGATACATAGGCTTTGGTGGGGAAATTACTCATTAAACAGAGTCAATAGTACTCTATAATGAGTTGAGTGTAATAGTAGATATGAGAGCATACTTGTTAGTGAATATAAAAATTGTTTTTATACTGTGTTGACTTATCGGTTGAGTGTTTATGAATTCTGGTTGGTATGGGACGTACAACCATATCGATAGGGGTTTCTAAACTCTTAAACAAGATAAACCGACATGGTATTGTTTTTAAAGTGGATAAATGAAATAATTTTACCTAAAATTATATTTTGATATAAAAGGAATAATTTTCTGAAATTATTATCTATATTTGGATGTTTGGTTGTTAATATTATAATCAAATATAAGAATCTAAAATTTGAAATGGTTATAACCAAATAGGATTCTATAAGTATGGCTTATCCAAAAGAAGAATTACTAAAATTTGATTTAGACCAGAATTTAAATCCGGGAAATTTTGAAAAGTGTTTAAAATGAATTTAAACAAAAAATTTGAGAATATAAAATCTTGGAAATTATGGAAATGTTTTCCAAAAATTTGGAGGAAATAATGGGGTATTATTTTGGAAAATATTTTTGAAAGGGAATTGTTTGAAAGGAATTTATGGAAGTAAGGAATCACTGATCTCACTTCAGTCACTGGAAAATAATCCTGATGATGATGGCCACATCACCAGAATTCATTTTTGAGTTTCTAAAGTGATGGATTGCCACCGGGGTGATTGGTTATGATATTTGTTTGGACTTGTTGGGTATACACGTGGTTTTAGAAATTTCAAAAGGGAAATTTGTTTTGGTAAAACCAAGTGTTTTGGAATTCAGAGATTTGATTTGATATACCAAGTAGGTATGTGTTATTTATGATCTCAAAATGGTTTTGAAATAAAACCGTGTAATTAAATTCTAGGAACTCTATTTAAATAATGTGAAAAGTTAAGATAAAGCAACTATTGAACTTATAAATTGAAGTTGATTTAAGTAAGAAAGGAAAAACGAAAATTTAGTCCTGGAATTAAAATTTAACTTGAGTAAATTGAGGTGAATAAAATATATTTGCATTTAACTCAAGATAAGTTAAATATAAAATAAAATTGAAATTGAATCAAATTGGATATAAAGTTGAAATATAAAATGATTATATATAATTGTGGGTTTTAATTGTGTAATGAAAATTTTATATCCTTAAGTTATTAAGTAATATATATAATCTGGGATTGTGATTATAAGATGTAAATGGACGTAAACGAACAATATAAAATTTTAAATGCATAAGTTGGTGAGCTTATGGACAGTAAATCAAATTGTAAACCAAAATAATATGGTTGGAATTTTATGGGAAATTCAAAATTTAAATCCTAAATGAAATGTAAAGTGAGGTAAGGAAGAGTGAAATATAAAAGGATGAATGGACTTAAGTTACCGAATAAGTTTTAAAACTTATAAATTAGAAAGTAAAAATTTAAATTGAATGGAGAAATAAAATTGGATCTAATTGGATTTAAATTAAACTAAAAAGGAATTGAGTTAAATTTGGATTGAAGTAAAAATCAAAACTCAGTTGTTTTATAAATAATATTGAATGGAATTAAATTCTTATTTAAAATAGTAAAGGAAATGGTATGAATTTAAGTTGGTTAAATAAAATTTGGTTGAACTTGAATTAGAACGGAAATGAATTGAATTAAAAGAAAATTTAATTTAGTCAAAATGATATTGAATGAAGTAAATTCTCACTCAACTAAATTCAAAAATAATTGTTTGGAAATGAATTTAGCGTAAGCTAAATTAAATAAAAAGGTAATGGAATGAATAAAATTTTGGTAGCTTGTTAAAAATTTAAAAAAAAGAAAAAGAAAACCTAGTTCTGGTTTAGAATAATTGGAATGGTTATGTTATCAATAAAATAAATTCAGCAGTAAATTTAGAAGGTGAATTAAAATTAGAAGGGATTGAGTAAATAAACAAATTGAATTAAAATTTGTAAATGGATTGGAATTTGATTGGGTAAGAATCAAATTAAAATGAAAACAAAACTGATGTAAGAAGAAATGGAGTTATCTTGGAGTTGAAATAATTTAAAAAATTGTGTATGGGTTGTTGTCGAGTTTTAAGAGATGATTTTGAATAAACCTATATGGATAATGAATTGGAAGTGTAAGAATAGGAATTTAATTTGATAATGGAATAAAAATGAGGATATTTGGGTTGTAAATAATTTTGGATAGAGTAAAATTAATGTAGTTTAAGTTGGAATTAATTTAAAATGGTTATAAACTTCAGTAATTGTTGTTTTCTTGAATGACATCAAATTTGCATTGAGATTAGTCGTTTTGTTGTAAACAAAGCTAATAAATTAAGGAAAGCAGATAAAGTTGATTTTTGAATAAATTAGAATGGGTGGGAACTAATTAAGTGGTCTTGCATATAAATGAAAGTGGATTATAAAAGAAATGCAAATATATCAAATTTAAAATAAAAATTTGATTGTGAATCAATTTGGAATTGAATTGAAGTAAATTGATGTAAGTAGGCACATGTTGATCAAGTTGAAGTAATTTTGGGTTGGTTATGGTAAATATGAATTGAGAATAGTAAACTTGAATGTAAATCATTCAAGTGAAATAAAATGAAGCTGGATTTGTTAGGAAATTAAAGTGGTGATTGAAATCTTGGGATTTGCTTATAATATATGGTTAACAGGTTGGATTATGAAACTTGTTTGTTTGAATTATGCAATTGAGGTGTTTGGCTAAGATTAATATATGGAAGGATGTTATAAATCTTATATTATTGAAAACTTATAGCTTGTTTGATAAGTACAGGTACGTAAGACAATCGATAGAGTTTGGAGCACGTATATGCAATATATATTAGCTGCTTTCTTTTAAAATGCTAATCTAAGGTACACCTACGCAATAAAATAAAAAATGATATATATATATATATATATATTGTGGTATATTTTGTTTTGCGACCGTGAAGGTCGATGTATATATATTTATATCTATTGTGATATTGTAAAACGCTCTCCATACAAAGGAGACACTGTCAAAAAATTTCTAAAATTTTGGGAGTTAGAAAATTTTTGGAAATTTTGAAAATTTAGGTTAACTAGGAAGATTGTTTTTGATATAATGTTGGAAACAAAAGCTTTTGAATTAGAATATAAAAGCAAATGGTTTTGGAATTAAGCTAGAAGTTTTGGTGAAGTGAATGTAAGTTTTTAACTAAGTAAGTATGGGTAAGTAAATGATTTAGTAGCATTTTCCCTACCATAGCAAATATCGGGGACGAAATTTTTATAAGGGGGAGGAATGCAACGACCCAGAATTTTGGTCGCTATATTTTGAACATTTAATTCATTTCAAATGTGGAATATGGATTATAATTTGATTTTGAAATATAAAAAAATTTGATTAAATTAATAAAATTAGTTAAAATTCCAAATATGGCAATTCAACTGGATTTGAATAATAAAAAATAAATATTTGGGATTGGGATAATTTGTGAATCTGGATGTAAATGTTTATGAGAATGGTTTCTAAGATTTATTTTAAGTCTAATTTGATTTGAATTTAGTTTTGACTTTTGGATGAAATCAAAAGGCGATAAGTTAAAATTTGGAATTTCTCTATTAATTTAATAATGGAATTTAATAATATAATAATGCAAAAATCAGATTTTGATTCGAAATGAATCAGAATGGTTCCTAATGTGATTATAAATTCTATATGGTTTATAATAGAGTTAGTAAAAATTTAAAAGTGAAATTTTTACAGATTTCGACGATTTTGAAAATCGCTCGAATTAATAGACGAGTTAAAATAGTCTTCCGGGGTCCAGTCTCGAAAGTTGATGAAACCAGTTCCATTGGATCCTTAATAGTTAGTTATTATCGGATTTCAATTTTCATAGCAATTGGAGTTGTCATTTGACCGTGACAGCTCAAAACGCATAGAAACTATTTTAATCGATTTAATTTAAAATTTATCGTTTATTCCCGTAACTCGAGCATATGTTCGTATTAGCCTTCGAAACACATTCCATTGTGTTAGGAATGGGGGTAAAACTTTATAATCATCTGTCGACACGTTTCGGTTGGAATTCGTTTGAAAGTCAAGTAATTCATGATATCTTATTATATTTATATTAACGTGTATATATGTATACACATTTTCTTTGGGCCGAAACCCTAGTATTTTTGAGCCACCGCTTTCTTATGTTTTATTGGTCGGAAATCAATTTCATTTCCCCCTCGTTTCCTCCCCATCCCCTCACTTTTAGAAGTAAGTTTCTATTAGAAAATCATTGAGGGGAACGCGAGCTTTGAATCCAACGGGTGATTCGAGCTATCACCAACGATGAAGGGAGGATTTTGGCTTCAAAGGGTCGACGTTCGAGCTCGTCGTTCGAGAGCATGGGTTGACCTAGTCTCGCGTGGTTAAGGCCAAAGGTAGAGGGCGCGTGGGCTTTTCGAACGCCAGTGGGGGATCGACTATTCGTGTCTCGTAGTGGCCGCGATATCCAACCATAGATGGCGGCTATGGGTTTTGTGAGTTACTGGAACGCGACTGTGAGGGGAGAAGAGGTTGTGCGATTTTGGTTCTTGCGTGCAGATCCTACGGCTGATGGTAATTATTAAAAAAAAAAATTGTTTGAGTTGGTAATTGAAACATATAAATTTCATATGCATACGTTATCAGATTTCGACGAAACTGGCGACGCCAAAATCGCAGAGATGAGTACTACACACTGGAGCAATTTTGGAGTCATTCGAAGCTCGTAAAAGTTTTAGATTAAATCGAAGGCGCTCGATTTAATTTAAAATTGGAACGAATTTACGTTTAAACTCAAGGTGAGTTAATCTCACTCACATCTGGATGCCATTTAATTTAAATAGCTAGTATTTAAATGTTTGACTAGTTGATTAATTATTATCAGATTGGATCGATATTTATTTATGTGCTAACATCTATGGATGCAGGGAAATAGGTTGGAGGGATCCAACTGCATTGCTCACAATATAGAAATTATTTTCATAATTGATGATGTATTTCATTTATATACTGTGATACATTAATTTGGAAATTAAGCTGTGCTATGTTATGATTGAATAAGTATAATCTGGCATTTTAAAATGTAAATAAAATAAATTTGGATTAAAGGGTAATGAAAAGGAATTTTTAAGGAATGAATTTAAGGAAATTAAATTCGGGAAATTGGTTTGGAATTTGAAATGTTTTGAAATTGTGATTATAAATAAAATGGAATATTTATCGGTGGATAAATCTTTGAAAGATAGGCTTCCGGTGGGAAATTCTATAAGAAGGTATAAATTATTTTAAAAATAAAGATGAGATTATGTTTAAAAGACGGAAGGTGTATTTTCCCTGGGAAGTTAAGTATGTTTCCAAAGAAAAGCTTTCGAAATATCAACTAGAAGTTTGAAAGATGTTTTTAAATATTTTGAAACAAAAAATATTATTTTTAATTATTTTAAGTATAAAGTAAATATTTATTTGTGTAATTATGGTATTCAATTAATTTAAAGGTGAAGTAGTATAAAGTTTCAAAGGGAAGTTTTAATGTAAATATTTGATTTCATAACTTTATTTTAAAAGGTAATTTTGTTTTAATTACTTAGAAACTCCTCTATATTTTCTTAAGTATTATTTTCATTTAAGAAATTTCTAGTAGCCTTATTATAAATATTTTAGGTATATATTTTGGAAGTGATTTCCAGGAAATGGGAAATGTGTTAAAAATAATTGGACTTCTATTTTTAAAGTGTTGGAAGAAATTTACGGGATTTTAATGTAAATTCAAATTGGGATAATTCAAGCAGGATTTATAAAAGGATTCTTTGGTTTATTCTGAAATGAAAGTGTATTTCCCTGAAAAGACAAGTATGTTTTAAAGCAGATTTTTAAGTAAAAGTTAAAAGTTTTAAATTTGATTTTAAAGGAATGTTTTAAGAAAATTCTTATTTAAGTTGTACAAATTTTTAAAGGTAAATATGTACTAAATTAGTAATAGTAATAATTATTTTAAAAGGGTTAATTGGTATTATGTTTTAAAAAATATTATTTATATTTATATTTTAAAAAATGGTTTTATTTTAAGGATAATTGGTTAAAGTTTTATTTGAAAATTGTATAGGATTTTGTAACCCTTCTTGTAAAATTTAGTTTAATTTAACTTTTATTATAAAATTAGCTTATATTTTATAAAGTAGCTTTGCTTTAAATATTTTTAAATATATTTTAAGGTATATTTAGAATAAAGTGATCTAATGTTTTAAAATCTAAAGTATTTGAACTTGGTTATTTTCAGTGGAAATAGAAAATGTTTGGGAAATTTATTCCGTAAAGGGAGATGGTTTGAAAACTATTTTCAAAGGGGTTGAAAATGGAAACATATATTGTGAAGATATTTTGAGGTTAATAAATAATTTGGTGAAATTATTTATGTTTGATGGATGTTTGTGATTTATAATAGATAGTTAAATAACCACTATCAATATTGGACAATGCATTGATCGTTTCGAAGTGACCGAGATCGGATTTGTAATCCGAAAACCACTTCGATCCAGTTTGTACGTTTTCGTGAGGAAGACGAGTTTGGATTTGAAGATCGAGCAGTGAAGTGCAAGGGCTAGTCGCTACTAATCCTGAGGATGATTCCAAATTGGATGTAGTAGGAGTAGTGCCTTCGGTTCCGTTCGAACCCGGGACAGACTTGTATGGATGAATGCTTTTAGAACATCGTCAGGTGGACGATGGGCATTCTAAGTGAAACGTTCTGAAAAGGTAACGCTTAGCCTCATGCCTCATCAACCGGGAATGATTGAAAATCAGGCGTTATGCAGCAAGGCTAAGTGGGTAGCACCCATTAGGGTGAGGTCATCCATGTCTGGATGTCTCTTTTTATTTGGCTTAGTGGTGCGGTTGCTGATCCCAACCGTGGGGCGATCTTACTTGGGATCATCCAGTAAGGGGTAGTCCCGGCCTTGTGTTGCAGGGGATTGAGAGCAATCCTCGGTACGGTGATCTAGGCCATATACTGTGACAGGTGGTACCCCAATGCCTAGTCATTAGTTGGAAATCCATTCTCCCTACATACCTTTACGGTTTTGTTTGTATACCTATTAGCTGGAATTTAATAAATGTAAAAATTTCAGATATTTGAATAAGTATTTGTATATAGACACTATTATAATATCAGAGGATTAGATAAGAAATGTTTTGGCTATCGTAAGGTAAACACCCGACATGTTTATTTATGGCGTGGTCTTACGAGATGCTTTTGATTTCAAAGGATTTTGTGACTTTAATAATCAATTTGGGTGCATTTTTCTCACGCTGTATTCCAGACTGACTCGGGTGTTATTTCATTATAATGCTCGGGTCAGATCGAGTATTATAGATTACATTTTGTGATACTCTAATGGTATATTGTATAAAACGGATATAGTTTTCATTTTGTGTAAAGATCTGATATTATGTATTATATTTTGTTCCACCGCGATTGTGAGATTCTGTATTGTTTAGTTCCTTCTTTTTTCTATCCTCTTTCTTTTTCCTCAACAATCTGTCTTTTCCGGCACTCGATCATCGGCATATCATACTGTGGCGTATTTTACATCGATTTTCGAGGGTCGAGAAGGGCGGGTCGTGACAAGCTGTATCCTCAACCACTTCACACTCATGTACATGAAAGAGACCTTCCTCTTTAATGGATTGCAACACTTCAAACATATTTCTATCCTCAGTGATAGGCTTGCTTCCATTCATTACACTTCCTATTGCATTGTGATCCTCATTACCTTTTCCACTTACAATGAAAACCTCACTATCGATCTCATTCTCTAGTTCAGCACATCCACCATAGTCTTGAGCACTCTCACTTGTTTGTACTGCTAACAGTTCAAAGTTATTCTCATTTGTTATTGTGATATTTTATGTAACTTATAATTCTTTCCATTGATCATGTTGCTTGTTTTCCTTCATCTGACACGCTTTATTGCTTTTGCTTAAATCTATTTCACCCTCTTCCAAATCTGATGGTGTTACACTTGAAGCTTTCACCGTTACATTTCCTTCCCTTTTCTTCTCTAAAATATTATTGTCTATTATTTCCTTCTCATTCATTTCTTTTTATGATTTTTGACTCTCTGCCATCTTTGAGCTGTATTATTTTTGTATTCTTTCACGTTATAAATCTTATCCATTTGTTCTGTGTTTTCATCACCTAGTTCTTCTTTATTTTTATGAATTTTCAATGGTATCATTTGGTTTGTCACAGTTCTCATTCTTATAACCAAAAGAATTGCATTATCCACAAATATTTGGTTTCCACAAATATTCAACATATAATTTTTGCACTCACCATCTACAAACTTTATCATAAATTCATCTTCTAGTTTTTTTTTCTGTTTAACTTTTATGAGACATTTGGCATATTCCAATCATTCTAGCTACTCAGTCATCTCATCCATACACAACAACTTTCCTAGACCACTGTTAATTCAACTTATCCCTAAGTGTGACAATGCAAAGAGGAGAATATTGTACAAGTGAACCTACACGGGGACTGAGCGAACACTCCCACACACAGTGCTAACCGAAGCATCATAGAGTTTGATAATAAAAAGCTTGTTATTCATGATTATAGGATCACCTTAAAGAATTTTGGTGTTGTCTTCTTCACATGAGAAAAGGAATAAAAATATGTTTCCATCAGATTTGACTTTTACTAAGCCTTTCAGTCCCCAAATTGTCTTTAGTTTCTTAATCACTGTTGTGTACGACAAGGGTTTGTCGAGAAATAAACCTGCTAGAAAATCATGCCAAACAATAGAACCAGCTTGAATCACTTAATCATAGAGCTCCACAGCATTATCAGAGAAAGAAGGTGATAGGACAATTGCGATGTACTTGCCAGCATTTCTTGGTTTACACTTGAACAAGGAAGTCCATTCCAGTTAATAGTTGCCAGAAAGATTGTTAGCATGAGTTGTGGAAGGCTGAACCGAAGGAAGGACACTCGAAAGGGGAGGGTCAGGGGAGTGGAAGGAAGAACAAGAGAGGGAGTGGCTTTAGCAGCTAGGAAGGTTGAGGGGCACGAAGTGTACAGAAGAGCAGAGGAATGGTTGTGGTTATAGGGGGATGGAGTGGTACGAGAGGAGTAGGCATTAGTATGAGAGGAGCATAATTTTTATTATTTGTACTAGTTTTTTTAAATAATTCATAATTACAACTAAATAATTTCTATTAAATAATTTGTAACTAATAATTAAGACTAACATTCAATAACTAATAATTAATAAGTAATTAATATTTAATAATTAAAGCAATATTAATTATTTAGCATTTGAAATTTAATAATTATAATTATTAATTCTATTTAATTTTTAGTATTTGAACAAATTTAAAATTTTATAATTATCTAAAATTAATCTTTAAATGTTTATAAAATTTAGCTCACTTGAATTTCTCCCCTTCGTTTCACATCCAGATCTACACTTTACAGTCGTTTATTTTAAATCATTCTGGCTTTATCCCCTAAAAATTAATTGTTAATACCATATTTTATCCGGTTATTTAACCCAACCAGAATCCAAGAGGAAATGGAACAACTTGGTGGAGTCAGAATAGCTCAGAGATCAACCAAAAGGACTAAAGCAACAAGCCAAAGAAAGCTAAGAAAAGAGAACAAGGAAATCCACTACGGATATAGATCGTTAGCGATCTATAGCCTATGGATCGTTAGCGATACATAGATATAGCTCGGAGTTTAACTGTTTTTCTTGTATCATGATCCAATCCATATTGCAAAGTAGTGACTAAGTCCACTATTTTTCTTGAAGGGTTCAACTCTTTACCTTCCCCACAACAATCTTCAGAGTTGTCCACTGAGATTCTCCAATGGATTCTAACTTTGGAGATTCAATCTAGCTAAAGACAAATAAGAGCTTTGTAATCAATCACTCTTTTGTAACAGCAATCAGTCTATAATAAAAATTATAAAGTGGACATGGGCTTCATTAACAGCCAAACCATTATAAAAATATTCTTGTATTCTTTCTCTTACTACTTTTTTCTATATTTATTATCTACATTATTGCCCTATAAGAATAGGGCTGGTTCTTTCACACTCAAACCTGGGTGTTGATCCATTTTTTGGGTTAACATTTTAGTGCTTTCACTGAGAAGCCAACTCAGGGTATAAAAGAACTATTGAAGGAATATACAAGAAGAGATGTTTTTCTTGAAATTTGCACGCTTTTGGAACTATTGAAGGAATTAAAAGAACTGATCAAAGACTTATAATTGGAATGATATCCGAAGGACCACACCCCATGCAAAGAAGATGGGGATAGATGGAGCGATATGCAAGTGAGTTGAAGCATGCTCCAAGGAATCATGTCTCGCAATAGAAGATGAAACTCCAGCCAAGCTTAGAAAGTTTTGAGTGACAATATAGTGTTCCGAAATCAAGACAGCAAAGTGGTCGAAGCTCTGACTCTTGATCCAATGGTGGTAACGGTGGGAATCGGTCCTGCTGTTGTTCGACGAGTGTTGGTCGATAGTGGTAGCTTTGTTAATATACTTTTCAAATGCACTTTGATCAAATGAAGATCGGCACAAAAAGCATGTATGCATGCCAAACAAAGATCTAAGGGTTCACTGGCGAACCCAAGTAACATGTAGGGACGATCTACCTGCCAGTGGAACTTAGAGAGGGCGATCGAAGAGTTTGCTCATTCAGACTTTCGTAATCGTGAATGAAACATCTGCATATAACGCCTTCTTAGAATGGCTCGCAAGAGCAGATTTCAGAATAGCTCTAACCCAATGCCTAACCATGAAGTTCCCTACTACAAATGGAATTGGAGTAGTGAAAGGAGATAAGTGCGCCTCTTGGGATTGCTACATTATAGAATTACGTGAATCCATAAGAAAGGAAAATGGAAAGGATGTGAGGGAGAACTCTTCACATCCATGAACCTTGTAACAGGAACTACAGAGCCACCACTAACTTGGGAACCATAGCCGATTCGACAAGACTTTGAACCCTAGAAAGAAGAGTTCGGGGGAGGAACGGGAAACACCGGTAGAATTGATAGTGTCTGTCTCATTCGATATGGATGACCCAACTAAATTCTTGAAAATTGGATCGCACCTTGGAAATAAGACGCGGTAAGAATTTATTGAATTTCTTCGTGCCAAATTGGATGTGTTCACTTGGACACACTTCGATATGTGTCGGGCATCACCAGATATCGCTTGCCATGCACTTAGTATTGATGCAAAATTCACACCAATGAAGTAGAAGAGGCACAAACTGGGTCTTGAACAGTCCAAGGCATTGAGAGAAGAGGTGGGCAAACTAATAGCCAACGGTTCCATCCATGACGCAACCTAACCTGAATAGGTATTTGACTCGGACTTAGTCAAAAAGTCCAATGGAAAATGGCAAAATTATACTGACTATTTGGACTTGAACAAAGCTTGCCCGAAAGATCACTTCCCCTGGCCAGGATCGTTCATCTTGTGGATGGACCGCGGGACACAAATTGCTGTCATTCATGGATGCATACTCGGGCTACAACTGACGCACGAGCCTAATCAAGGGTACACCAACTTCATCATCGTGCTACGACTGTACTGCTATAGGGTAATACCCTTCGGTTTAAAGAATGTTGGGGCAACGTACCAAACATTAGTGAATACCATGTCCAAACGCCAAACTGGGAAGACTATGGAAGTTTACGTGGATGACATATTGGTCAAATTGCGAGTAACTGCCAATCATATAGAAAACCTCACTGAAATGTTTGAAATACTCCAAAAATATGAAATGAAACTCAATACACTCAAATGCCACTTCGGAGTAGCCTCTGGGAAATTCTTTGGGTTCATAGTAAGTATGAGAGGCATCGAAGCATATCCAGAATAAATAACGGCACTATAAAAAGTCAAATCTTCAAAGAATAAGAAGGAACTACAAAGCCCAAATGGAAAGGTCACAACATTAAGTCAATTTATCTCAAAATCTACCAACAATTGTATACCATTCTTCGATGCACTGAAGAAAGGAAAGAAAAACTTCGAATGGAGTGAACTTGTCAAACAACATTCGAAGAATTGCTACGGCACATGGAAGCTCCGCCAATCCTTTCAAAGCCTGTGGATGGAGAAGACTTATTCATTTACTTAGCAATCTCACCCGAGCGCCGCCCTTATGAGTGAAGAAGCAAAAATCTACTGACCCATGTATTACATTAGCAAGCAGTTTACCAGAGTAGAGAAAAATTACCCAAAGCTGGAAAAGCTAGCATATTGCCTCTTGATTGCGTCTAGAAAGTTATGACCATATTTCAGGCACATCCAATCAAATTATTGACCGATCAACCCCTAAAATAAGTGTTGTATTGGGCTGAACCTTCCGGACAACTTCTCAAGTGGAACAACAAACTGAGTCAATATGATATCACATACCACCTAAGGCAGGCCATCAATGGGCAAACACTAGCATATTTCAACGCCAAATTTACTATACGGTATGACGAGCAAGAAACACCGTTGGAAGTGGAAACGCAATGGATACTCTTGGTTGATGGCGCATCTAACAACCTCTATATGGGGGTAGGAGTAGTGCGTGAAACCCCTGAAGGACGAGCCATTTGCTACACTTTTCGCTTGGAATTCCATACTACAAATAACAAAGCAAAATACGAATCGTTGATAGCAGGACTAAAAGTTTAAAAGAGCTCAAGATAAAATCTATTCAGATCTATAGTGACTCCCAGCTAGTCATCTGCCAAGTAAAAGGAGAATACCAAGCTCGAGGTGAGAACCTTGCATCGTAACTATCTAACGTGCAAGAGTTGCTAAGAGACATCAAACATTACACCATCGCCCACATTCCATGGGAGCATAACATTAACACGGATATTTGGATAAACTAGCAAGCTCTCGAGAAGCTCAATCATTGGACTAGTCCCTGATGAAACTCTAACAACCCCGAGCATGGACGAAATGGATGTCGACTGGATCCTCGAGATTACCGTAAAACCAGAGACGTGGATGGCACCGATAAAGGACTATTTACTTGCTGGGACCCTTCCTACTGACCATAATCAACGGAAAAATATGCTTTGAAAGGCACCACGATTCATGATACAAGATGGAATACTCCATTGAAATGGATTCTTAACTCCCCTTCTTAGATGTGTGTACGATAAACAAATCCGACGGATCCTAAAGGAAGTGCACGAAGGCGAATGCGGAAACCACATTAGGAGCAGACCCTTGTGAAAAAAGTCCTTCGGTACGGATACTTCTGGCCAACGATTAACCATGATGCTGTAGAATACGCCAGAAGATGTGATAGTTGCTGATAATCGATGGAAATTCTACCAAACTAGAAGACCATCAAAAAATTTCGAATTAAATTTATACCGCAAGCACACGGCATACACTTAAAGTACGTGGCGAATATGGGTCGATCTATAGGGAGTTGTTAGATTTTAAAAATCTATTCAATCAAATTAGACCAAATGGAGGAGAAATTGTTGACTAGAACTAAATTGAAGCTAAAACTAGAATTAAAATGTGATTAGAAAACTAAAGAACTATTTAGAGGCAAATCTACTCTCAAATTTTTGTAAATCAACAAACACATGATTTATGATCTCTAACTTTGATATTAAGTGAAATAATCATTTCATTTATCATAAGTATGGTTTGTTTATGTTATTAGTTAACATACTTCAAACCATCAAACTATAATACAACAATTATACCACTTATAATTCTTGTGAAAATGAAGCCAAAGCAAAAACTATTTTAAGCATGAACTATTTACTGTTGTAACTAGTAATATAGATCATCAAATTTCATTTTTACTTTTATTTCATGATCAAAATTTGATTAGCAAATGATGATGCAAATTGTGTTTATGTTGAATAAGAATAGCTCATTTACATAAGCAATATAAGCTATCAAACCCACTTGTATAAACTTACATCAAAATTCACATTCATGAAGCATAAACAAAGAGATCATAAATCATAAAAATGTTGAAATTACATAAAGTTAGAGAGCTTCATCACCCCTAAATTGAAATGGTTTAGCCACTCATTTGTGGCATTGAAGCAACACAAGTAAATTTCAACATTAAAAAAGAAAAGAGAATAGAAAATAAGCAAAGAAAGAAAAAGAGATTAGCTACTAACTACTTGCATAAATGTAAATCTAAGCTATGAGCATAAAGAGAAAGAGAGCATAGAAATCCACATTAACAATAAAACAAAGAAAAACATGTAGAAAAGAGAGAATAAAGAGGCTTGGAAGCCAATTTTATTTCATAGAACATTGAGCTTACACTTTGATTTCTTAATTTCCTAAGTAAAATGAAAGAGTAGAAAATGGTTTCATGTACATAAGAGGGCAATATATGTATGCATAAAACCCTAATTCTATTTTTAGGGGGCTTCCTAAAATGCACTTTAGGAAGTGTGGCCACTAAGTAACCATTAACCACTAATTAATCCATTATTTGTTATGCATGAAGCTTTAACCTCCACTTAGTTGTCCATTAGCTCATAATTGTACATTTAGGTAAGTGGGTGGGGTCCTCCATGATCTTGAACTTGAATTATTTTCTCTTCATTCCTTTGTATTTCATGTGTGTATACATGTATGTTCATGTACGCCTCTTCCATATGCATCCAAATTCCTATGAAAATCATCAAAAAATGTCCATGTGAAAATTCTCAAATTTGCACATGCACAAAAATGACCATTTTGCCCTTAAATGAATATGAAAATATGATGGTTTCGAAAATAATTGAATTTTGGTTTTAACATGTACAAATGCCCAAATATGATGTTTATTTAAATAAAATGAGATATAATATGGATGTAAATATATACACATTTACATGCACATCAAATACCCCCACACTTATCTTTTTATTCGTCCTCGAATAAAGGAGCACTAAGATAAATCCATTTTTGTAGGAAGCATGGTTGCATTGAGCATATGGAACAAGCCGTTAAACCCCTGGGTGTCCCCAGTAGGACGAGTGTTGTCTCGTGAGGGTTTTCAGCGGATACCACCCACAAAATCCAATGCAAAGTGAAAATATTTACAAAATGCAAGATTTATTTACAAAGAGATGAATGCGAGTTTTTGAAAATATATAAAAATGAAAGGTTTACTTTTAAATAGAAACAAATAAGTTAAATACAAGTTTTGGTCATTGTCTCGAAAATTTAAGTCATTTACTCGTCAAAATTTCCAATAAAAATCAAGTTGTTATAACAGATAGACCATACTTTGGCTAGTTGTTTCGGTTGATAACACAATGTAACTATGAAATGGATCCTTAGTCGATTATCAAAGTTTATTAAAGTGGTATTTTCATTTCTTTTCAATAACAAGTTTAAGCAAACAAGTTAAAATAGTGCTAGAATTTCAATTGCTTGCTCTCTCATTATTTGCAAGAAAAATTACACACCTAGCTCAGGTAAACTGAGGCCAGATATACCACCCATGCATTGCCTTTCGGGGTTATGTGAGGGGAGTATAGAGCATGGTGAGTGCACATACTTTCGTGCATACACCTATCGATCGTAGATGGTTTTTATTAAGTCTTTTTTTACATGTTTTCCATACATGCATAACCGTGAGGACTTTTAAATGAGTATGAAAGCACATAATCAAATATTCCAAGTAATTTAGCCATGCATAACCTTGAGGACTCTTAAATGAGAGTGAATACTTTGGATGTTATTATTATTATTTATATTTTTTATCTTTTTTAAAAGAGAGAGTTTTGCAAAATCATCTTAGCACCATTTAACTTAGAAGATAAAAATGTTATATCGTTTACTTTAAATTTACCACTTTTTTCTAAACAAAGATTTTCAATTAGAACATACTTCATAATTAACACATACGTACCTTCCTATATACTAGTTAAACCATTGTTATTTGTAACCAAACTTCGTTTTTATTTTTGTTAGGACAAATAAATTTTCAAAAATTTCAATTTTATTAACCAAAACTTATACTTATCTCATAGTGTTTCTTCAAAAATAAATCAAAATGCTAAAAAAATGTTTTTGATATTTATAAATTTTGAGATTTTTTTAAGTAAGAAAATAAAAACTCAAAAATGCCATGAAACAAAAAAATAAAATAAAAATAAGACTCCCCCACACACTTAATTTTGACTGTGTCCCCATAGTCCATGCATGATATAATGAGTGTAACATACATATTTACAAAAGAGGGTTAACATTCTTACTAGACATAGCTTGGCTCATGAAGGATCATGAGCTCCTCCTCTTGGTTATTTGGAAATTCCAAGAAAGGTTTCAAACGATGACCTTTGACTTTGAAAATTGATCCATCCCTGGGGTTTTCTATTTCTACGGCACCATGTGAAAAAACAGTTCGTACCACAAATGGTCCGGATCCATCTTGATTTCAGTTTCCCCGGAAATAAATGAAGTCTTGAGTCATATAAAAGAACTTTCTGGTTAGGCGAAAACGTTTTCCTTAGGATTGACTTATCATGAAAAAAATTGGTTCTTTGTTTGTAAATTTTCTCATTTTCATACACATCGTTCCTAAGTTCTTCTTGTTCGTTGAGTTGTAGTTTTCGGTTTTCGCCAGCTTTTTCAAGATCAAAGTTTAAGTTCTTTATTGCCCACATTGCTTTGTGTTCAATTTCAACAGGTAAATGGCAAGCTTTAACTTAAACTAAACAAAATGGGGACATCCCAAGGTTAGTTTTAAAAGTAGTACGTTAAGCCCAAAGCGCATCGTTCAATTTCTGAGACCAATCTTTCCGATTTTTTTTGATAGTTTACTCCAAGATTTGTTATATTTGACGATTTGAAACTTCAACTTGCCCATAAGTCTGAGGATGATATAGAGTGGATAACTTATGGGTTATCGAGTATTTCTTCATTAAAGTTTCAAAAGAACGATTACAAAATTGGGTTCTGTTATCACTGATTATTGTGCGAGGTGTGCCGAACCTCGAAAAGATGTTTTCTTTGAGAAATTTCACAACAATTCTATGGTCATTGGTCTTACATGAGACGGGTTCGACCCATTTTGAAACATAATCGACGGCGAGAAGAATATACAAGTTTCCAAAAGAATTGGGAAAAGGACCCATAGAATCGATACCCCATACATCAAAGATTTCGATCGTAAGATTAAGGTTTAAAGGCATCATATCTCGTCGAGAAATTCATCCCAGCATTTGACGTCGATCGCAAGTTTTACAAAATTCAAGCGAGTCTTTAAAAAGAGAAGGCCAATAGAAACCACACTGAAGCAATTTTTCCACAGTTTTTCAAGGACCGAAATGTCCACCACACGCTTGATCGTGGCAAAACGAAAGAACACACCTTATCTCATTATCCGGAATGCAACGTCGGATGATTTGGTTGGGACGGTATTTGAACAAGTATGTATCATCCCAATAGAAATATTTCACTTGGGACATGAATTTGTAATTGTCCTGTTTGGACCACGATAAGAGAGTTTCTTTAGTGACTATGTAGTTCACTATATCAGCATACCATGGGTCGATTGAAATTGAAAGAAGTTGTTCATCGGGGAAGTTTGTCATTGATCGGCAAAGAAGATGGTGCATACGAAAGATGAGACAAGTGATCATCTATGACATTATCAGATCCTTTTTTGTCTTTGATCGTAAGGTTTAAATTCTTGAAATAAAAGTATCCAACGAATCAAACGGGATTTAGCATCCTTTTCAACGAAGAGATATCGAAGCGCGGAATGGTCAGTGTAGATCGTAATGTGTGAACCTATCAAGTAAGGTCGAAACTTTTCGAGAGCAAAAACTACAGCTAGCAGCTCTTTTTCGGTTGTTGTGTAGTTGAGTTGAGCGTCGTTCAAAGTCATGCTCGCGTAGTAAATGACGTGAAGGTTCTTGTTGATGCGTTGTCCTAAGGTAGCACCAACAGCAAAGTTCGAAGCATCACATATTATTTCAAAAGGAAGATTCCAATTAGGTGCGTAAATGATTGGACCAGAAATGAGTTCGTTCTTAAGACGTTCTAAAGAACAGATGCAATCAGAGTTAAAATCGAAAGTAACGTTTTTTCCAAGAAGAGTCGTCAAAGGATGAGCGATTTTGCTAAAGTCTTTCACAAGGCGTCGGTAAAAGCTAACGTGTCCTAAAAATGATCGAATGTCCTTAACATATTTGGGAATGGGTAGATTTGCAATTACGTTGATTTTCGCTTTATCTACCTCAATGCCTTTGTTTGAGATGATATGTCCAAGAACTATGCCATGTTTAACCATAAAGTGGTATTGTTCCTAATTCAAAGTCAAATATTTTTCTTTACATCGTCTTAGAACCAACTCGAGTTGATGTAAACATTGGGGAAAAGAATCACCAAAGATTGAAAAATCGTCCATAAAAACTTCTAGAAAGCATTCTATCACGTCAGAAAAGATTCCAACCATGCATCGTTGGGAAGTCGCAGGAGCGTTGCAAAGTCCAAATGGCATATGTCGATACACGAAGGTACCGAATGGACACGTAAAAGTCGTTTTCTCTTGATCTTCGGAAGCGATTGGAATTTGGTTATAGCCGAAATAACCATCAAGGAAGCAGTAAAATTCATGGTCGGCTAAACATTCGAACATTTCATCGATGAAACAAACGGGGAAGTGATCCTTAGGCGTTGCGGCATTTAGATTTCGATAATTAATGCAAACATGCCAACCCGTTTGAGTACGAGTTGGAATAAGCTCATTTGAATCGTTCTTGACAACGGTTAGCCCAGACTTTTTCGGTACAACGTGAATTGGGCTAACCCATGAACTATCAGAGATTGGGTAAATGATTCCATTATCGAGAAGTTTAAGAATTTCATCATGCACCACATCTTTCATTTCTGGATTAAGCCTTCGCTGCGCGTCACGAGTAGGCTTGGCATCATCGATTAAATGGATGCGATGTTGAACAAGAGTTGGACTAATTCCCTTTATATCGAAAATCGACCATCCAATTGCTTCTCATTTTTTCGAAAGAATAGAGAGTAACGAGGTTTCTTGATCAAGAGAGAGAGCTGCGGAAATTATGACGAGTAACGTTTCGTCTTCACCTAAGTATGCGTACTTAAGGTGATCGGAAAGTGGTTTGAGGTCCAACTTCGAAAGTTTTTCGACCAAAGAGTTGGATTGAGATTCGGACTTAACTTGAAGTGATTCAAAGGGAAGAGTGTATTCAATCTCGTTAGGAATTTTGGGAAACAACTTTTCGTACTCGGCTTCGCATTCGTCGTTAAAGTCAGATGTCTCGTTTTCGAAATTTTTGTGAATGGCACTAACTTCCAACGTTTCGTCACGAGGTTCATTCGATTGGCTTTCAAGATTGAAAATGTTAAGATCCAAAGTCATGTTTCCAAAAGAGATTTTCATTGATCCGTTACGACAATTGATTAAGGCATTTGAGTTGGCTAAGAATGGTTGGCCTAAAATCAATGGAATTTGACTCGAGGGATTTATCACGGGTTGTGTTTCGAGAATTATAAATTCAACAGGGAATATGAATTGCCCTATTCGAATGAGAACGTCCTCGATTTCTCCCACGGGCTTCTTAATTGAACGATCAGCGAATTGAAGTATAACTTTTGTGGGTTTGAGCTCACCTAAACCTAATTGTTCGTACACGGAGTATGGAATCAATTTGACACTCGCGCCTAAGTCGATCAAACAATTGTTAATTGTCTTATCTCCAATTGTACAAGAAATTGTAGGGCAGCCAGGATCTTTGTATTTAACGGGTGTGGAATGGGATAAGACTTCATTCAAACTTGTGGCTAAGAAGACTTTTTTGGGCACCTGAGTGTGTCGCTTTTGGATGCACAAGTCGTTAAGAAATTTTGCGTATGTGGGGACTTGCTGAATGATGTCAAGAAGCGGAATGTTAACTTTAACTTGTTTAAAAATTTCCAACATCTTTTCCATTTGGTCCGAGTGTTTCTTTGGTCGAAGACAATGTGGAAATGGAACACGAAACTCGGTAGGTGGGTCTACTCGAGTAGAAGAGGAAGAGTTTTGATTGGCATTCGATTCGACGTTTGGCTCCCCGTTCTGTTCAGATTCGTTTTTTGTTTTACAAATGTCAAGAGAGATTTCTCATAAATCGTTTGGGTTAACGACTTGATTATCGATTTGTTTACCGAAACGTAAAGTTGTGAGAGCATTTAATTGGGTGACATTTCTATCTTGAACAACATAGGCTTGATTTGAATTTACGTTTTGATTTCTGCGATTTGGAAGGGGCTGGCTTGGAAAAGTGCCTCGTTCGCGTTCACTTAAAGATGTGGCTAATTGACTTATTTGCATTTCGAGTTTTGCAATTGATTGGTTCGTGTTTTGTATATATATAGTCAATGAATTTTGCAAATTGTTGTTTGATTGAAGGCTCTGAGTAGTTGCCTTAGCCAACGTTTCAAGAGTTTTCTCAAGCGAAGTTAAACGTTTATCGTCTTGGGGAGGATGAGCAGAATTTGTTTGAAAATTTTATTGTTGTGGTTGATTAAGGGATGGAACCGCAAAGTTCGGTTAAAAATTATTGGGCTGAAAGGGAGGATACGAAGTATTATTCGAAAATGCTTGAAAATTAGGACAAATCATATTCATGTTGGGATTGTTTTGGTTCCACACAAAAATCGGATGCTTTCTCCAACCAGGATTGTAAGTTCGAGAAAACGGGTCGTTTTTGGCTCTATTGAAAGCATTGATTTGTTCGACAGAATTAGGACACTGATCGGCTATATGATTAGGATCGTTGCATTTATAACACATTGGTTGGGAAGTTTGGTTCATTTGGTTCGATGAGAAAATGTTATCGAATTTTTAATCATTGCGTCGATTTTAGCTTCCAAAGCAAAAGAAGATCCTATCGAGTGTGCACTCGACCGTGAGTAAATTAATTTCTCGTTCGAACATTCCCATTGGGATGACTTTTCAGCGAGGTTTACAAGAAATTGCCAAGCATCATCGTGATGTTGGACAAGAAAGTTGCCTTGGCACATTGATTTGAGCATTGTTCACGAGCTGTTTTCGAGTCCATTGTATAAGATTTGACAAATTGTCCATTTTTCATAGTTATGATGTGGACATTTTATCAAAAGATATTTGAATCTTTCAAAATATTTTCCAAATGGTTCACCCTTGAATTGATGAAAATTTATAATTCCATTTCGAATTTTACTTGTTTTTTTCCAAAGGGTAGAATTTTTTGCAGAAAACTTTTACGAATTCTTCCCATGTTTTAATCGAGTTTGATGATAAGTTGTACAACCATTTTTTAGCGTAATCCGTAAGAGCGAATGGGATTAATCGAAGTTTGATTCCATCATCGGAAAGTTGTTGGAGTTTAATGGTTGTGCAAACTTGTTCGAATTTAGTCAAGAAGATGTATGGGTCATCGTGCTCGAAATTGCCAAATTTCGAAAGTGTGGCAATATGGTTGGAGTGAATTTCAAAATGGTTACCCGTAGGGGTGGGTAACATGATGCAAGATGGAATAGAAACTCTATCGGGAAAGATTCAATCCATAAGAGTTCGTGGGCTGTTTTCGTTCGCCATTTCAGGAGGATCGTCTGTTCGAGTTAAACGATTTGTAGAAGGGTCGCGAGTCCAACGATTCGTTGTTGTGTCACGAGTCCAAGTACTCATGCACAAGTGAAAGTCTAGAAGAGAAAGGAGTTAGAATCGAGTTTAGAGAGTGAAAGAAGATTTGAATGATTGTTTTTTTATTTTTTGAATTTTTTTTACAAGGAAGAAAACTATTTACCAAGTGAGAATTATTTGTTTTTAGGAAATGGAAATTGATTTTTGTTTTTGTTTTTGAATTTTCAAAATTTTTTCTTTTTCAAAATATTTTTTATTTTTTTTTATTTTTTTTTGATTGAAAATTTTCAAAGGGAAGGAAAAAAATTTAACCAATTTTTCCGTTAAAAAGAACATAACAACAAGTTTCTTGTGTTGTTAATCGACGGAAATTCCATCGACTTAGAAAACCATCGAAAAATTTCAAATTAAATTTATACCGCAAGCGGACGGCGTACACTTAAAATACGTGGCGAATACGGGTCGATCCACAGGGAGTTGATAGAGTTTTAAAAATCTATTCAATCAAATTAGACCAAATGGAGGAGAAATTGCTGACTAGAACTAAATTGAAGCTAAAACTAAAATTAAAATGTGATTAGAAAACTAGAGAACAATTTAGAGGCAAATCCACTCCCAAAGTTTTGTAAATCAACAAACACATAATTTATGATCTCTAACTTTGATATTAAGTGAAATAATCATTGCATTTATCATAAGTACGGTTTGTTTATGTTATTAGTTAATATACTTCAAACCATCAAACTATAATACAACAATTATATCACTTATAATTCTCTTGAAAATGAAGCCAAAGCAAAAGCTATTTTAAGTAAGATCTATTTACTATTGTAACTAGTAATATAGATCATCAAATTTCATTTTTAACTTCATTTCTTAATCAAAAATTAATTAGCAAATGATGATGTAAATTGTGTTTATGTTGAATAAGAATAGCTCATTTGCATAAGCAATATAAGCTATCAAACCCACTTGTATAAACTTACATCAAAATTCACATTCATGAAGCACAAACAAAGAGATCATAAATCATAAAAATGTTGAAATTACATAAAGTTAGAGAGCTTCATCACCCCTAAATTGAAAGGTTTTAACTACTCTTTGTGGCATTGAAGCAACACAAGTAAATTTCAACATTAAAAAAGAAAAGAGAATAGAAAATAAGCAAAGAAAGCAAAAGAGATTAGCTACTAACTACTTGCATAAATGTAAATCTAAGCTATGAGCATAAAGAGAAAGAGGGCATAGAAATAAACATTAACAATAAAACAAAGAAAAACATGTAGAAAAGAGAGAAGAAAGAGGCTTGGAAGCCATTTTTATTTCATTGAGCTTACACTTTGATTTCTTAATTTCCTAAGTAAAATAAAAGAGTAGAAGATGGTTTCATGTACATAAGAGGGCAATATATACATGCATAAAACCCTAATTCTATTTTTAGGGGGCTTCCTAAAATGCCATTTAGGAAGTATGGCCACTAAGTAACCATTAGCCACTAATTAATCCATCATTTGTTGTGCATGAAGCTTTAACCTCCACTTAGTTGTCCATTAGCTCATAATTGTACATTTATGTAAGTGGGTGGGGTCCTCCATGATCTTGAAATTGAATTATTTTCTCTTCATTCCTTTGTATTTCATTTGTGCATGAATATATCTTCATATAAGCCTCTTCCATATGCATCCTAATTCCTATGAAAATCATCAAAAAATGTCCAAGTAAAAATTCTCAACTTTGCACATGCACAAAAATGACCATTTTTCCCTTGAATGAAGATGAAAATATGATGGTTTTGAAAATAATTGAATTTTCGTTTTAACATGTACAAATGCCCAAATATGATGTTTACTTAAATAAAAAAGAGATAAAATGTGGATGTAAATATATGCACATTTACGTGCACATTAGTTGCCAAAGATTCAGTAAAATTAAAAGAACTACTTTAACAAAGCTAATGCGGATTTGTCAGCCTATGGCCATTTGCAATATGGGGAAGCGACTTAGTTGGCATCCCGCTTATTGCAAAAGGAGGGGACAAATATGTTGTAGTTGATGTTGATTATTTCACAAAATGGGCCAAGCTAGAATCGTTGGCCACCATAACCACAAAGAAAGTCATTAGTTTTGTTACTGAAAACATTATTTGCAAGTTTGGTGTGCCATAGAAAATCGTCGCTGACAAAAACTCAATTTGAAAGCACTGAGTTCAAAGACTTCCGCAAACACTTCTGAATTGAGAAGTGCTTTTCCACAGTAGCTCGTCCGCAAGCAAACGGGCAAGTGGAAGCAATAAATAAGATCATCAAGTCCACTAACAAAAAGCGACCAACCAAAGCAAAAGGAAACTAGGTTCATGAACATCCACTTGCACTATGGGTTTACATAACTACCCACAAAGCGGCAACCGATCACACTCTGTTTACTCTGGCATATGTCTCAAAAGCAATGATTTTGTGTTGAATTAGAAGTCGTTTCGCACCAAAGGAAAAATTTTGATTAAAAATAAAACGAGCGGCTCCTACTCCAATCAATAGACATGATTGAATAAAGAAGGGAAGAAGCCGAGTTGAGAACCATTGCCCACCAAATAAGGGTCGTGTGATACTTCAACTCCAAAGTTCACAACCAAAACTTCGAATTGGGAGATCTCATGCTCAAGCGAGTCTACCCCATTCCGGGGGCCTTCGAACCGAACTTGGAAGGGTCATATGTCATAACTCAAGCTAAGAGACAGAACTTTCAAGCTAACTATAGCGACCCGATATTTTCAACCATTCGCATCCGCACATGTCGGACTTGAATTGCTCAAAATACCGCGTTGTAAATTAAAATTTGGCAAATCTCAGAATATACAGTAAATAAATAATCGTAGGTCACAGACATAGAGTATTTAATAATGCAGCGGAAGTAAAAAAAATAGTAGGTCATGAAGCTACTATATAAATATATCAGAATTACATAAGATACAACAGAAGAAATAGAGTACAACAGAAGTCTCAATACATAGAAGTCTACTAATACAAGAGCTGAAAAGGAACTATAGACTGAAAAAGATAAAACTAGACAAGAAGATAATCTCCAGCGATTCCAATCTCCAGAAAGTGGAAATCCAAATCTATGAATACTTAGGCTGACCCAAGCGCAAATAAAAGTACAAACACTCAAGTCAAGGCATACATACTTATACAATGTAAACCAACTCAAGTGAACTGTAGTAAAAGTACGAGTAACTTAAAGGATGCTTGGGACAACCCATCCTCTAAGGATCCGTTAAACTATTTACTATGTATTAATATTGCGCTATTATAATAATGTCTATAGTAAAATAAACTGACTTTAAAATAGCATCATGGGGTTACCCAGATATCCCTAGACACGTAATAGTCCCAGTACTCCATCCAATATCCGCATATCTCCTGATCGGGAGACTACGAGAAGATACGCATGGGCTACGGGAGAAAACCAAACTCGTAGTAAAGGCTCGATAGGGTTGGTGACACGACACACAAGGCAATGCCAGGGTAGATATACCAATTATGCACATAGGCTGGTGGTAACGCAGCAACCACACACGCCCACCTCGGAATACAATCCCAAATTCGGAGGGGCGACCAAACAATCACAAAAGCAATAGAATTGTATCGAAGAAATGCTCCGACTAGAGGAGCTACCCCTTTTGGCTCGAGACCGCTCCTGTTTCTGCCACCTTATGCCAACTCATGGGAGTTGGGTCGACGTAACATACCTCAGGAACGTCGCCATCATCCAACTTCATTCTGGAATCTCCACCGCGTACACAGTTGTTAAAGTGGTTTTCGGTATCGATAGAGAGTATGCCCATATCCGATCCCGGTCTCTTTGCTAACCAATCGTTATTATAACCCGTGGTTATAACTTCAAAATAATATTTTATACTTCAAAATAAAATATCTTTTCAATCCAAGTCTTTATCAAAATAAAGATTAAATAATTTCCAAACCATTTCAATAAATCAACATACCATATCTTTCAAATTCAAATATTTATCATAATAAATATCAAGTCATTTCCAACCATTTCAATATATTAAATAATCATATCCTTTCAAAATTTCCTTTCAAATCATTTTAATACATAAATATCATATCTTTCAGAACTTCATTTTCTAATCATTTTAATATCAAAATATCATATCTTTCAGAGCTTCATTTTCAAATCATTTTAATATCAAAATATCATATCTTTCAGAGCTTCATTTTCAAATCATTTTAATATCAAAATATCATATCTTTGAGACCTTCATTTTCAAATCATTTTAATATCAAAATATCATATCTTTCAGACCTTCATTTTCAAATCATTTTAATATCAAAATATCATATCTTTCAGAACTTCATTTTCAAATCATTTTAATATCAAAATATCATATCTTTCAGAACTTCATTTTCAAATCATTTTAATACCAAAATATCATATCTTCCAAAACTTCATTTTTCAAATCATTTTAATATCAAAATATCATATCTTTCATAACTTCATTTTCAAATCGTTTTGTAAGTTCAAATCCAAATATTCAATTTTAAGTACCTTCTAAATTCAAGATAACATTCATATATTATTCTTTCAAATCACCTTTAAATAGTTTATATTCCAATTAAATTAACTCATTCAAACCATTTAAAAGTTGAGTTATTATACTTTCAAATTAAGTATTCAATTTCCAAAAATAATAAATTTCAATTTAAACCATTTAAACATTATAAAATCATATTTTAACATTCAAAATTTTTTATTAACATGCCTTTAACATATGATTTTCATAAAATAAATTTCTTATAAATAAATCAAGTTTTCAATAAATTTACTTAGCAAATTCAAGTGTACAGTTTCCTTTCCTTCACATATGCAAATTATTAACACTTACATTTTTAAATTTCCAATTGATTTCATTTAACTAAAACCTTTAATTAAACCAAATTTCACATTTCCAGGTCAAGTTGTATTTTAAAATTACACATTTAAGCATTCATTTATTTAACCATTTAAATTCATAGAAAAATCAATAATACTTTAGTAAATCACTTAAATACAAATTTAAATCAAATTATCATATTTACCATTTTTCAAATTAAATTAAATTTCCATTTCATTTGTATAACTTAAACATCATTTCTAACCAAACTCCAAATTTCTAAACTTAAGTTATAGTTCCAAAATTCAACTTAACCATTTATTTATTTAACATTTCACTTATAGAAAAATCATAAACCCTTTATTTAAAACGCTTTAAAATTTATTTATATCAAATTATCATAAATTTACATTTTAAATCACTTAAAATTTTATTTATATAACTTAAATGTCATTTTAAAAGTCAAAGTCCAAATTTCCAGATTTAAGTTATATTTCAAAAATTCAGTTTAATTATTTAATTATTCAACATTTTTAACTTATAGAAAAAATAATAATTTCTTATTTAAACATTAAAAATCTAATTTAAATCAAATTTTCATAAATTTACACCTTTAAGAATACTTAAAAATATTCAAAATACTTTACAAAATACCTACGGGCCTATATATAGTTTTCTGACCTAGGTCAAGTGATACGGATATATATCATTTCAATCCGTAGTTTACAAAGAAAATCTGGGTTCTATCATTTCAAACCCGCAATCTCAAGTTAGAAAAAAATTAATAAAAACCGTTTAGGCTTATCATTTCAGCCCATAACGATTTTTCCCTATTCTAAAGTCCGTTCGGGTATGTATCATTTCAACCCATAGTGAACCTAATCTACAGAGAACTTGCAGTGTGATAAACAGATATAAATGAATAGTTAACAACATATAATAGTAACAGATGAGATCACATGTAAATTAATAGCTTTAACATCATATATAAATAATCTTAGGCAGTTATAACATAATATATCATTCTACGCATTCAATTGTTGTTGGTTCACATTTGCATGAGTATAAATGTCAGGTGAGATTTTCTCACCTCTAAATGATGGAGATTGCAATACAACTGACAAAACGGAATCAAGAGCATGATGAGAAGACTACGGACTTGAGTGGAGTGTGAATCCAAGCTACAAATCTTGTATTACAACCCAAAACAAAACCAAAATAAAGTTATAATTCAATACAATATTGAATTGAAATAACTTTAAATTGAAAATGAATACACAACTTTTTGCCTTGCTTTATACACTTGCTAGCACGGCCTAGGGTATGTTTTGGTTCAGGTTTGGACATGGTTTGGGTCTAGTTTGGACCAAGGGATGCACGGCTACAAGCTGGAGATGATGGGGAAGTTACAACATAGGCATGTGAAGAGTTTTATGCAATATGGTGGAGTTTTGGTTCATCTTTGGCTCGCTCTACAAGGTCCTAGGCTCGGCCATGACTTGCTCAGGTCTAGACAGAGGAGACAGTGATGTGTAGTAGTGGTAGCAAGGTGGTGGTGGTGGCTAGAGGTGGTGGTGGTAGTGAATAATGAAGCGGTGAAGCAAGGTGGCTCAAACTAGCATGGTTTTCAAGGCCTAGTTGCATATTTTGAGGAGTTTAGCTTCATGGTAGGCTCGGCCATGGTCGAATCCTAGGCTGTAGGTGGTGGTGATGGTAGGGGATCTATATTGGAGATGGTGGTCGTGGCTATATAGTGGTGGCCGAGCAAACGAGCATGAGAAGACAAGGCAAAATATAGGAAAAAGAAGAAGAAAAATAGAAAAGGAGAGAAAAGAAGAGGAGGGCATTACCATTTCTTTTTGCCATGAAAATGAGATGAAGAATGATGGTTTCTCACGTGAATTGCAACAAAAACTCATGGCTAAAGATCAAGTAGTGTACGCCAAAGAGAAATTGAGAAGTCTTGAGCAAATGAAAGGTCTTGGTACATGAAAAGTCTTAGGGTTTCAAAGTTAAGTCTCTTCACATTTCCTTTTCTTTAAATCAAATAAAAACAAATAAAAATAAGTAAATGAATTACAAAACTGAAAACAAAATAAAATAAAAAATAAAATAAATAAATAAATTTAGGAAAGTAGAAAAAGAATTAAAGAAATTGCTTAAAATTTGAAAATAGGGTTCAAAAATTACAAATAAATCATCATAAGCTTTAGAAAAATATATAATTCATTTTAAAAATATTATAAAACAAAATATTGAAATAAAATACTCCATTAATCATTTATAAAAGGAAATAAATAATTAAATCGGAGAAAATACAAAAAGAACTAAAGAAATTGTTTAAAAATTGGAAACAGGACATGAAAATTAGAAATAAAATACCACTGGCTCTAGAAAAATTTCTATTTCACTTTAAACAAATAAAATGCCAAATAAATAAAAATAAATAAGCAGAAAAATAAAGTGGGAATGAGAATAAAATAAGATCTTGAGAAAATAGAAAAATAAATAAAGAATTCCTTAAATTAATTGAAGTTGGAAATTAGAAATTGTAAGAAATACAACTGATCCTGAAAAATGTCAATTACACTTTCAAAATGTTTTAAAACCAAAATATATACAATATATGTTATTTACCCATATAAACATAAATTATAACATTACATGACCAAATGAAATATTATTTATATAATTTAAAATAAACAATTTTGTTAAATACAACAAATTTCACACAATAGTTAAAAAGGCATAACTATCACATTATAAATCAGATTTCAACGAAACGAAAAGCAGTGTTCTTAAAATTTTATTTAATTTCATTAGAAAATATAAAATTCAAATTTTCAAACTTTATAATTTTAAATTTAAAAGTCAAAGTTTGACCATATTGACCAAAATTCACTTTTTGGAAAATATTCTTTTTAGTCATGTTTTGAAATGATAATTCATATCAAAATCAAAGTTTATAATTTAAAATAACAAAATTTATCCTTTTCAAATAAATAAAATAAATCTTTAATCAAAAATTAAATTAAAATAATTTAAATATACAATTAGAATAATCACAAAATTCAGGGATGTTACACTAACAATAGTCGATGGAATCCAAATTCCCAGCGCATGGAATAGTGAATAGCTCCGCCGTTACTTTGTCCGAGAACTCCCTTATGTACGCTCTATTTTTTAGTAAATAAGTCCTCTCGGGATGCTCGGGGAATTGTAAATAGGCAAAATCTGCCCTGCTTTCCTTATTGAAATGATTCGCTTTTCGAACCATCAAAACTTTGTTCATAATAACTACCTGTCGAGTCGACGGAAGCAAATCGGCTCAAACAATTGGATCAGCAGAACCTGATCTCTGCCTTCTAAGAAGCAATGTTTCTCTGGCAACATTAGGAAGGCTCGAACATAAACTCCTCGCATTGCCTGAGGATAGGCAATACCAAGGAGCACGAAAAGTCATGCATCCCACAAGCTGCGCACTAACTTTTAAAACTTACACTCCTCATGTTGCCCGAAGATAGGCAACATTGAGAAGCATTAAAAGCCACGCATCCCATAAGCCATGCACTAACTTTTAAAACTTACACTTCTCATGTTGCTCAAAGATTGGCAACACGGAGGAGTATGAAATCTGCACATCTGAAAAGTCGCGCACAGTTTGCCTGGAGATAGGCAACATCGAGGAGTACGAAAAACCATGCATCCTATGAGCTGCGCACTAACTTTTAAAACTTGCACTCCTCATGTTGCACAAAAATAGGCAATACCAAGGAGTACAAAATGTCGTGCATCCCATAAGCCGCGCACTAACTTTTAAAACTTACAGTCCTCACGTTGCCCGAGGATAGGAAACACCAAGGAGTAATAAAAGCCATGCATCCCATAAGCCGCACACTAACTTTCAAACTTACACTCCTCATGTTGCCTGAAGATGGGCAAAATAGAGGAGTACAAAAAGTCGTGCATCCCATAAGCCGCGCACTAACTATTAAAACATACACTCTTCGCGTTGCCCGAAGATAGACAACACCGAAAAATATCAAAACTGATCCGGATCGACAGGCCATATCGATCCTAAAAGCCACGCCTTCTGTAAGCCATGCATATTTCCAAAAAGCTTCATGTCTCATAAACCACGCCACTTTTATATACCGAAAATGTCCCGACAGTACCATGAAACTTATCCACCATAAGAACAACAAGAATCGGCCCACTCCCATTGTTTAAAGTAGTGGGCATGACTCCAACAAAACCAGAGTGTTATAAACCAGTAGGAAACTTCGATCACTGATACTCAATGACTAACTATAACATTCAACATTGATAATATGTAGCTGACTACAGTTAACTTATACATTACACACATTTCAAACATGCATATGTTGTATACTTACCAGAATATCGCAAAAAACTTGGATTACACGCTACAATTACAAAATTTTTGAAAGAAGAAAGATCAAGTTGTGACTTAGTCAAATTTCAAGGTTTAGTATGCAAATTATTTAAACCATAAGTTACTGGTCATTTGTCAATTGTTTGAAGTAAACAGCTATGTGAACTGGGGGCATACACCGGTACATAAATAAAAATACTTAAAAAAAGTAATTTCACAAGTTCTATTACTTCAAACAAAGAGTTTTACTCCAAACAAAGAATTTTGGCAATAATCAAAGGACTAGATAAAGTGAAGTGAAAGTATATAGAGTAAACGTAAGTGCATAGAACACACATAAGCAAATAAGTGCAAACAAAACGAGTATAAGTGCACTGAACACATATGAACAAATGAGTAAGAATACAGTCAAAATATCAACAATGCATTACTTATAACTTTCTTTTATACAAGGTCAAAGCATGGGGGCCGTACGCACACAATGCCGGCCAACAAAGGAAAAATGCAGACACCATGACAAAAACATAAAGTGCAGACTTGGAACTTGAAAATAAAACACAAAATGAATCAAAATCGGATCAGTGACCCCCAAGCTTCTCTATGCTTTTTTCCACCACTCCCCTTTCTACCTTTTGTTTGAAGTTTTTGCTTCGCCTCTGGAGTGGTGTCACTGCCGGTATTGTCAACTATTTCCTTAGTGCTGACATCTTAATCCTGCTCCCTGACCTTCTCTGAAGATGCGCCCTTTGTTTTATGCTTTCGAGACCTCCAAGTGCTCTTCGAGGCCTTGAACACTTCAACTTTATCTTTCTTGATAGCGATCAGTTCCTGTTGAGTCTTGCGTGGCTGCTCGGTTTGAACTTCTTACTCCCGAACTTCGGCTGCTGTTATGCCACCTTCCAAAGATACGGAAGGGTCATCCTAGCCATGAAGTGCGACGATCTTATCGGACTCCAGCTTTGGCAATGAGCCAGACATGGATATAGTGACCGGAGCAGGTACAGAAATGAGCACGGAAGTGGTAGAGATAGCAGTAGATCCAGGCACCGATGAAATATGCAGATCGATAGACAAGGAGGAAGGACACATAAAATCAAAAATGAAAGTATTAAATTCTTCCTTCTTTTGCGGCGTGACCTGAAACCTCCCAAACTCAGGGGAAACATGTAACATCCCCTATTTAGAGGCCCAAAATTAAGCGCTACAAATGTTGTACTCATCTATAGTATTAGCTTCCGGCAGCTAAATACGGCTATGTTAATGGTATCAATAATATCGGAAGCACTTGAATATGAAACAAAAAACAGATTTCAAAAACCATTTTTACTTCATTACATTTCAAAGTAAAATGTTTTACATTCGCAACACATAATCCCAAATCGTTCTGAGGCACGGATCAAATATAATTATCACAAAATATACAAAGAGAGTTATATGAAGATACACCCTTGGTTGATTAGAGTCATATGGACATACAAAACAACACATTGGAAAAACCAACAAAACATAACAAGAACTGTAACCCCTAAATAGCAATCCATTTGAATCCTGCATCCTCCGGTAGCTTATTCGTCATCCTACTAAAACCAGAAAAGGACCTTAATCCCTCATTCTACTCAAATTAATGTTATGCACCCAAGAGTTTAAGGGGAAAACATAAACTTCGAGCCAGATATAAAGCTTGGTGTGAATAATATTACACATCCTGGAATAATTATGTTAAGGTAGACACGCCGCTTAGCGGAACGGGTTTCTCCTCACTAACATCCTTTTAAAACATATCTTTGTAAAACCATTCATAAAACCATATATTATGCTCTTGCATTCAAATTTTTAAATATTGTAAAGCAATCATTATGCAAACATACATAAATATCAGGTAATGATGAACTATCTGTTCAAACACGCAAGTTTTATTTGGATAACTTTTAACCTTTGGCTGACTCGAGCCTACCAGCCAATACGTTCAAAATTAACCTAACACCTGTTATGTATTCTTCTTCTGGATTATTTATCCTTAACTATCTGTTAAACATTTTCCATTTGGACAATATGTCCTTAACTATTTGTTAAATACTTCACTTCTGCACAGTTTGTCCCTAATTAATCATCTCCCAGGTCTTCCCTATCCTAATGGTTTTTCGGGCTCACCAATAACCTATCTATATACATACATATATTCCTTTCGGTGAGTAATCATAATTTTAGTCTACCTTTGACAAAGCCCTAAACACTGGAATTTTGGAAAAAAACAATTAGCTGGGTCTATTAGCTAATGTATAGGGTGCGGCGCCATACTAGTCTCATCAAGTATTCTAATATCTTAGTCATTTTCACTTAAGGATCCCCTTCCATAATTTTCCTTGAAAACATTTTCAAATTGATTTAAAACCTTTAGATCCAACTTAAACAAGGAAAAGTATATAATCATTATACTTTATTCAAAATCATATCACTGTATCATATATATATATATATATATATATATATACACACACACACACACACGCGCTTTACTCAAAATTTAGTTGATGAAACATTTAACCGTTTGATAGATTCTCTTTCTCAACATTTGAAATCATCCCCTTCAAAATCGATATCAAACCTTTCAAAATCATTCCTAAACCTTTCGAAATCATACATCGAACCTTTTGAAACCATTCTCTAGACCTTTTAAACCCATTGAAAAGTAAACCTTTTGAAAGCTATAAAACTTTGGACATCAACCTTTCGAAATCATTCACTTAAACCTTTTGAAATTATTTACTTACACTTTTCGTTGGCTTATCGGTTTCAACTCAAAACTGTTAGTCCTTGAGATAATGGTTTTGATGAAAACAACCTTAGGACTTGTTATAAAATATAAATACTAACATTATAGTTTAGACATATATGTATATACAGGATATAGACATGCAGGTACCAAGAATGAAGACTGTATAGTATAGAGAGTCAAGACTGAAGATATCAAGATTGAAGACTCATGAGTATCAAGATATCAAGAGTTCAAGATTTCAATAGTACAAGATAAGTATTGGGTCTAGAATTATGTCAAAACTTCATGAAATAACTTACATTATTATTCGAAATTTATTCATGAAATGGAATCCACTTCGAGCCTGTTAAAGGGATGGAACCCTAGTGGGATGCAACCCACGATAATATCTACTAGAACATATAGTGGTCCTATTTTGGTATCCACTAATTTTACAAAAATGCTTTACAAAATTATATATCTTGTTTTTTAAAATGTTTTCAAAACATTCTTTTCAAAAACATCTCTCTTGGTTTTATATATTTTAGCCTCAAAACTATTTTTATCATTTTTAATATTTTGATTTCAAAATTGTCCTTGTTTTTAAAACCATCTCTTCTTTTAAATATATAGCTTTAAAATATTCGTACTCGGATTTTAAATCACTTTATAGATTAAAATATATATATTAAAAATTACTTTCTAAACTCTTTTATAAGTTTAAACTATATTCAAATATATTTACAAAGTTTAGAAATGTTTTGAAAAAATATAGAAATCATTTTTAATAAGAAAATCAAAACATCAATTTTGGCCTTGAGCATGTCGACATCCCTCAACACCCTATGTCGACATATTGCCCGTTAAATTCAAAATTCAAATTTTCAAAAGATGTGTCTATTCATCGTATCCTTTCACGAATAGACATGGTTGTTGCTCTATTATAAATACCAGTAGTTCTAAACGAATTTAACATCATATTTCACTTGTTTTCTCTCCTCTTCATCTTCCATATTTATTTTAAAGAATCCTAGACTATACTCTGCCGAAATACCAAGTGAATCAAACTTGATTATCTCCTGTTTAATTCTCTACCACTCTCTCATAAGATCTCAGTGCTATTCGGAGTTATAGGATCTTTTGTAAATCAAGATGTTGAGTAAAAGGTGCGGTTAAGCCTTGAAATCAATTGGGTGTGATTGTAGCCCTGAAAATCAATTAGATGATCACGTATACAAGAGGGTGTAATCTAGTAGATTATTTTGATAAGAAATCCAAACGATTATACAGGACTGGATGTAGGGTAACTCCGAACCATTATAAATCCCGGTGTTTTCTTTCCCTTACCGCTTTTATTTAGTTTTTGCATTTGTGTTTGATTTTATGATTATATCTCTATTTGTGAATTGCATTTGTTGGTGATTAAATTACGTAAGTTTAAAAAAAAGATTTAGAAAATTCATAAAACACTATTCACCCCCCCTCCCCTCCTCTAGTATTATTCCAGCCTTAAGATCTATAATCCGCATTTCTCACATTTGATATCAGAGAATTGGTTTTCAATATTTTCATAATCTGAATTTTGAAAAAGTTTTTTTAAATGGCTATTCTTAAGGATTTTGTTAACACTATTTTAAAACTGTTCAAATCATCATTGTCTCATAAGTTTGCATATAGTTATTATAGAAAATCAAGATATTGCCGAGTTTGTATTATGTGTAGAAAGAAAAATGTTGTATGGCCTTTGAAGAATCAACAGTTAATGGACAAATTGTGCAAATCAAGAAGAATAAGTGGATACTTGATAGTGGATGTTTAAGACACACGACTAGTAATTCAGATATGCTGAATGATATTATCTATAAAGACAGAGGATTGGTTAATTTTGGAGACAACTCAAAAGGATATGTGATTGGCATCGGCAATGTCGGTAACTCTAAAACTTCTACTATTTCTAATGTTTAGTTAATCAAGAATCTTAAACACAATCTGCTTAGCATTAGTCAACTTTGCAATAAAGGATACAGAATTAAATTTGAAAAAGATAAAGTGTCACATCGAAGATAATAATTCAAATATTATATTTGAAGGAATTAGGAAGAAAAATATTTACATTCTTAGTGTGAAAATATCAAATGATAATCTATGTTTTTTGGCGAATACAGGTGACCCTTTGATTTGACATAAAAGATATGGGCAATTAAATTTTAAACTCTTATCTAGACTTTTTAAACTTGATCTAGTAAGAGGTCTCCCTAGAATGAATTTTAAAATAGATAGTATATGTGATACTTGTCAATTTGGAAAACTTCGGAAGAGTTCTTTCAAATTAAAAGATATGATTTCAACTTCAAAACCTCTTGAGTTACATCATTTGGATTTGTTTGGTTCATCTCAAATTCATCAAAAATCACAATAAATATGTCTTTGTAATTGTAAATGATTATTCTAGGTTTACATGGACAATTTTTATTAAACATAAAAGTGATACTTTTGATTCATTTAAAAATTTTACAAAAAGACTTCAAAATCAACTTTCTTTAAAATTTAACTGTTCGTAGTGATCACGGTGGGGAATATGAAAACAAAATTTTTGAGAGATTCTGCAATAAAAAGGGAATAACTCATAATTTCTCTTTTCCAAGGACTCCACAACAAAATGGAACGGTAGAACGTAAAAATAGGACGAATCAAGAGTGTGCTAGAATAATGCTTTCAGATAGTAATTGACCGAAACATTTTTGGGCTGAAGCACTCGCTACAGCTTGCTACATTTTGAATAGAATATTACTTAGATTGTTAACCGATAAAACATTTTATGAACTTCTTTACAAGAAGAAACCAAAGGTATCTTATTTTAGAATCTTTGGAAGTAAATGTTTTATTCTAAATACAAAAGACAATTTGGGATAAATTTGATTCTAAATCCGATAAAGGAATCTTTATCGGATACTCTAATAGAAGTAAAGCATATAGATTTTGCAATTTAAGAACTAAAATAATTGAAGAAACAATGCATGTTTCTCTTGATGAAAATTTCAAAGATGTTGAACAAATTAATGATGAAGAAGATTTTGCTACCCTAAGTAATGAATCAATTGAAACAAATAATGAACTTATTCAAATAAAAAGGTTAAGCTTTTAAAAGATCATCCTATAAAAATATATTAGGAGATATTGAATCTGTTGTTACTAGAAATCAACTAAACAACATGAGTAATGTAGCTTTTATATCATTATTGAACCTAAAAATCAAAAGGAATCACCGTTTGATGATCTATGGATTTTGGCTATGCAAGAAGAACTGAATCAATTCACCAGAATTGCTGTATGGGAACTTGTTCCTAAACCCGATTATAAAACTATAATAGGAACTAAATGGGTTTATAAAAATGAAATGAATAAACTAAGTGAGGTCATTTGAAATAAAGCTCGATTAGTCGCACAAGATAATTGCCAAGAAGAAAGAATAGATTTTGGTGAAACCTTCGTACTTGTAGCAAGATTAGAAACCACTAGAATTCTATTTTCTTTGAAAAACTATAATAATTTCAAATTATTTTAAATGGATGTTAAAAGTGCTTTTCTAAATGGATTTGTCAAAGAGGAAGTTTAAGTTGAACAACCTTCACTCTTTGAAGATGAAAATTTTCCAAACCATGTTTTCGAACTTAAGAAAGCTCTATATGGTCTGAAACAAGCTCTTAGAGTATGATATGACAGACTAAGATCTTTTTTATTACAATCAAATTTTGAAATTGGTAAAGTAGAAAATACTCTTTTCATTAAAAGAAATAAAAATGATGTCCAACTAGTACAAGTTTATATAGATGATATTATTTTTGGTTCAACTAATCATGAAATGAATAAAAAAAACTATGAAATAATGATAAAAGAGTTTGAGGTGAGTCATATGGGTGAACCTATTTCTTCGTGGGTTTAAAAATAAAACAATTAGATAATGGCATTTTTATTAGTCAAGAAAAATATGCTAGGGATCTGGTTAGTAAATTTGGTAGGGTTACTACGAGTGGAAAACCCACTCCCATGGCAACCAATGAAGCTTTAAATAAAGAAGATCATTCACAAGATGTAAATCAAAAACTAATGAGGGGAATACTGGACACTATTTTATATCACTGCGAGTAGATCTGATATCATGCATAGTGTTTGTCTCTGTGCAAGATACTAATCTCAATCCAAAGAGACTCATTTAAAAGCTGTGAAACGTATCATAGGATATGTCAAACATACTTTTGACTATTGTTTATTTTACCCTAAAATTGATTCATTTGATTTAATCTCTTATTGTGATGCTGATAATGCTAGTTGCAAATCTGACCGAAAAAGTACAAGTGGAACTTTACTTTTGGGGCATTCTCTGGTTTCATGGTTTAGTAAAAAGCAAAACACTGTTTCTTTATCAACAACTGAAGCAGAATATATCTATGCTGCTTTGGCTTGCTCCCTAGTCATTTATATGCAACAAACCCTAAAAGATTTTGGATTAACAATTTCAAAATCCCCAATTTATTGTGATAATGCTAGTGCAATAAATTTATCTAAAAATTCTATTCATCATGCTAGGACTAAACATATTAATATCAAGCATCATTTTCTCAGAGATAATATAAGTAAAGAGATTATTTCTCTTGAATTTATCAACTCTGAGAATCAAATTGCTGATGTTTAACCAAACCCTTAAGTCAATTTATATTTAATAAATTAAGAAGAGAACTAGGCATTTGTTTGAGAACTGAGATATAGAATATAGATGTCGTAACGTATATTTTTAAATAACAAAGATATACAAGAAAATGATATATCTCATATGGATATTTCCCTCTAAAATTGTTCTGGTAGTTATATAAACCAATGTATTTCGAATTTTTCTGTCTTCTCACTTCTCTTTCCCTGTAGTAAACTTCTAAAAATTAAAATTAATGGCCTTCTCCACTAGATCATATCAAAATGACACCGTTTCTTTCCCTTCTCATTTTGGTCCATTCCAACGCGCTACACTGGCATGTAATAAAGATTGAAGAATCTATGAAGGATGCCATGCAAATGTTAACTGAACTTCAAGTTGTATAAATAAGGATGGCAAAAGAACAAGAAAAGAAAGGAAAAATTCTTTGGAATTTGCAAAAATTCCTAGTGGATAAACATGCAAATCCTATTGTGATTGAAGAAGATTCTCCTAACATTCAAGTGCATAACCCCTTAGAGCACAGCGAAGAGGAATAAGAAGAAGAGGAAGAAGCACCTATGGAAGAAGACAACAACGTGGTCTGCCTAGGCGAAGTCTATTTTGGGAAAGATGGGAATTTGGTTAAACAACGTGGAAGCTTTTGTTTTCATTATCCAAATTGTTTGATTCACAAATCTCCAATTGTCAAAAACTCTGTTAGTAGTTTTATTCTATCATTTATGTACGTAAATATATTTATGTGTTTATATTCCATTTACATATATATATATGTAAATATAACATCGTATATAATACAATATTTGTTTCACTCGTTATACTTCCTTATTAGTATTTAGTTTGGGTAGTATTAGATCAAGGGGGAGTTATATTAGTTTATGATAAGTTTTTGTTGATGACAAAGGGGATAAATATAAACTAGAGTAGTTATAGTAGTTAAGCTTAGATTAAAGGGGAGTTGCTAGTTTTAGGGGGAGTTATAGTGAAGAAGAAGTATATTTTATAAACATCGGTTGTCATCATAAAGAAGGGGAAGATTATTAGTCCTTGAGATAATGGTTTTGATGACAACAATCTTAGAACTTGTTATAAAATATAAATACTAACATTATAGATATATATATACGTGTATATGCAAGATTGATGTGCACGTAAATGTGCATATTTTTACCACCATATTTATTCTATTTAAATTAAATAAATGATCATATTGGGTATTTTAACTTTTTTTAACCAAAATTCATATTAATTCCAAATTTTCACATATTCATCTTCATATAGGGGCAAAACGGTCATTTTAGTGCATAAATTTCTTTGATAAAAATTGATTGGAAATTTATATATATTTTTGTAGGAAAATGGTCTCAAATAGGAGTGGTTTCATGAAGGAATATGCATGCACAAAGAATATAAGGAATGAAGATGGAAATAATTCAAAGTGAAGATCATGGAGGACCCCACCTACCCACCTACCTTAATGTACAAATTAAAGGCTAATGCACATGCTTATGGAGTTAATGGTTTCATGTACATTTAATGAGGGATTAAGACATGTTAATGATTACTTGGCATCCACACTTCCTAAGGGGCATTTTGGGCATTCCCTAAAAAGTGAATTAGGGTTTTAAAACTTGTATATATACCCTTATGTTTCATGTAATAAGGACTCTCTTCACTTAGTCTCTCTTAGGCCTCCTTCTCTTTAATTTAGTTTAGATCAAAAATAAAATGAAAGCTCCTCTTTCTCTTTTCATGGCTACTTAGCCATTTTTATTTTATGTAATCTTTTTTATTTTATGCAATTTAATACATGCTCTTTCCTTTTCATGTTCATTTACTTTCATGTTGTAGTGTAGATCTCTTTTCTTTTATGCAAGTTAATTAGCTTATCTTTTCATTTTGCTCTCTTTTTCCTCTTCATTTTGCTTTCATGTTGTTAGCTACATTTGTTAATAAAATGACAAATATGAGAAGCTAAACCCCTTCAATTTAGGGGTAATGAAGCTCTCTAATTAATGTAGCTTCAACATTTTGTTAATTCATGCTCTCTTTTTGTGCTTAATGATGATGATATAAGTGGTTTTATTTGTTGTTTTTGCCTTGAATTTTGATAGCCTATATTGTTGACACCAAATAGGCTATGCTTAAACAATCACTAACACTAATTGCCTCTTCATCAAAATATGATTATGGCAAAAGAAAGTGATTTGAAATTAAAATTTGATGGTCTATGTTTCTAATCAATAGTTAATAGGCCATACTTAAAATAGATTTCATTTTCATTTTCTTTGTCAAGTTTCATGAAAGTTAGTAAGTGTTTTAAGGGGTGTGTTATAGTTTGATGACTTATGTTGGCTAATTAATAGCTCAAATATGTCATACTTATGATAAACACATCAATTAAAACACTAATGACCATAAAAGAGAAATCATGATTTCATGTGTTGAACTACATGATCTAGAGAGTGGATTTATTCTCTAAATTGTCATTTAACTCTCATATTTGCATTTCTTTTCTTTTTGTTAGTTAGTTCATTTTCTCATTCTCTAGCTTAAACACACTCTCGACTTTGGTATAATTTGATTGAATAGAAATTTTAAAATCATCAATTCCGTACGGATCGACCCGTATTCACCACGTGCTACATTCGCACACCGTGCGCTTGCGGTTATTTTTAATTTAAATTCGTTCGACGGTTTTCTAAACCGATAGAATTTCATCGACGAACAAGTTTTTAGCGCCGTTGCCGGGTAATTTGTTTTGATTTTGATTTTCTATTCTTCGGATTATTTTTGTGTGATTTTATTTGTGCGTTTGTTGTGTGTGTTTGCATCTAAAAAAAAAATAAAAAAGTTGTTGTGTTTGTATGATTTTTGATTACATTTTCTTTGTGTGCTTGTTTCTAGTTTGCTTTTCCATTTGCATTTGCATTTATTAAAAAAAGTGAGAGAGAGAACATATACAAATTCATTTCGAAAACAATTTTGTTTTATTGCATTCCATTTACATTTTTGCATTTACAGTTCATTTTCTTCTTTTCTTTACATTAAAAAAAAGAAAAAAAAAACAACATTGTTCACTGTTCATTTCACTGTGCAGTGCAACATTACCCTCTCTGTTGCTCCCTTCCATTCAAACTCTCTGCAACCACTGTCAACCTTCCCCACATTCACTTCTACAAAAGCTCCACAATCTTCTCTCTACCATCACCACAGCAGTAAACTACTACTGCCCAACAGTCAAAACACTGCCTTCTCCCAGCCTACTTGCAACTACTTACAAACAAGCTTCTGCATCCCATCAACCATCAAACATCCCCTACCCACTGACCACCAGTCGCTAGATAACCACATTCATACATACGACAGTATATCCCATTGCCTTCAAGCCACTGAACATCCCCCTCACCTGAACAATTCCACATCAACTTGCACTTACATATCACCTCCACCATTATAACATCCATCATCAGTCAACCTCCCAACAACAACCATATTGCTTCACTCTTCACTGCCTTTAAATTCCACCTTACTACCTTCTTATTCACCCTCTTCAGTGTACATTGTCTTCCCTGGTAGAACTCAATCACTTTTTTCACCACTTAAAGTCCAACATCTCTCCAACACTACCCATACTTCACCTGACTTAATTGTCTGCCTTCCATACAAAAAAGTGCTTCACAACTGCAACCACCTCCAAGCAATTTCACTGCCAAACCATAGTCCATCCACTGCCGTTCAATTTCACCTCTGTCATCACAAACTTCGCAACTAGCCTCGCTATAACTTCCTTCCCTGTCTCTACTGTCAACCAACCACTTGCCATATCCACTCAACAACCTGCCTGAATCAAGTCCTGACCAACAACCATACCCCTGCTTGCTATCACTGTCCCCCTTCGCTCCACTCAGTCAACATAATTCATATCAGCCATCAACATATCCACTTTTCATCTCCACGTTCACTCAAACTCAAACATACAACTGCTGTGCACTCACCCCTTCATCGTCTGCTGCAAACCCCACTTCACGTCATCACAGTAATCCTCCATATGACATCTACTGCCTGCCTGTCTCCGTTGCGCTTCCAGTGTCCAGTATCCAATTCAGTTCATCTAACAATTCACACTCGAAACCATCACTCATCCATCATCTGACATCTCCACAAACCTGAGACTTCCCCAGCAAACTACGACTATTCACGAATTTCAACGCTTACCTCCAGCTGCGATCTCCTTCTCGACATCAAATAACCCAACAACCGTAAATTCCTACCAGTAAATCCCCAAATCTCCTGCAAGCAACCCAACCTCATCAATCGTCGAAGCAACACGAACCAAATAATCAATTCCACAACCATCATAGCGAATCGCGAAGATCACGCGACTCCAAGCCAACGTTCGAACACTCGAAAAACCCAAAACTCGAATTTCTAGTCTCTTTTCTCTTTTGATTTCTTGTCACTTTTGAGTTGGTGATTTCCTGGTTGTTTGATCCTGGATATAAACGATTTTGAACTCGGAAATTCATTTGGGAATTAATGTTAATTTTCTTATTGTGCCAGGTTTGAGTGTTTATACAAGTCAATTGCTTATATGTTGGTTTGAATTAGTTAAGTGGGTCGGGGCTGATTTTGGGTTCCTATTCAAATTTGTTTAGTGAAGTTTATTTTGAACAGAAGTGAAAGTTTGTTTATTGAATTTTGTTTAGTGAAGTTGTGTTAGAATTTTTTTTTCTTTTTGGTTTGTTTGTTTGTTTTGTTTTGTCCTGTTTTATTTTAATTCTTTCTTTTAAAAAAAAAAAGTCTCAAAGTGATTTATTTCGTTTGTTTTGTTTTCAATTTGTTTCAGTTTTGTTTGAATATACCTTGTTTAATTTCAGGTTGCCAAAGCAGAATTTGAGAAGGAGACTGGCAAAAATAAATTGTTTCGTCTAGATTGCCAAAATAAACTGCTTTGCTTGCGTGCTAAAAAAATTTTGCTACTTCCATCTATAGTTTTATTTGTATTGCATTGTTGATTGCTTGCATTTGCATTTATATATATATATATATATAAATTCAAAAAAAAAATCATTCGTAGTTGCACTATTAATCCACGTTAATTTCAGTTTTGCATTTCATCTTAGATTTTGATTAATAATAACGATTAGAAATTGATAGCTCTTAATTGTATATTGGCAATTTATCTTCTTTGAACAATTTAATTTCTCGGTGTCTAGGCTATGGCAGAGCAATAATCAGTTATAAGTATTACGGTGATTCGTAAATATTGTACCGAATTGTTTCTCTGAAGGTACTTAAACCTTTGGCTGCATTGCTACGGTGATTCGTGGTGCACCGATAACTCCTGCCCGTTACCTGGCTGAGAACTATATTGTTGATTTAAGACAATTTGTGATTATACAATTTTGGGTAAACGTAGGATAAATCATTTGTAATTAACCCTTGCATTCATTTAGTTGCATTAGTTCATGCATATTTTAAAAAAAAAATCAAAATCCAAAACTAAAAAGAAAAAACTGTAAATATTTCTTTTCCTTGGCAATTTTTAAATCATTTTCCCTTGAAATTTCTAAAATCCAAAAAAAATTAGGAAAACAAAAAACAAAAAAAAATCTTTTCAAAAAGCAAAAAAACAAACAATTTCCCTTTTGAAAAATAAATTTTATTTGTAAATACTTTTCCTTTAATAAAAAAAGCCAAAAAAAATTCGTGAAAATGTCTGAGTTTCCTCACTTACTTGAATTTTACAATAATTGTGAAAATCAATATAATCCATATAATTTCACTTCAAATTCTTATGGATATTTCAACAACAACTATTGTTTAAATGATTCGAATTTTGTACCACAAAATTTCCAAAGTAATGGTCAACCCTCAACTCTTGAAAATTGCATTTCGTCGTTACTTGAACTCTCTACGCAACAAAATCAAGAGATAAATGAGTTGTGCAATTCACGTTTGTGCTATAACTCGAATCAAAGTTTTCAAAATAAACAAAATCTGAATTCACTTCAAAATTCAAATGATTTCGAATGTAACCCATGCCAATTCAATTTCGAGCTTCAAAATGAATTTCAAAATCAAAATGAAAATGAGATCCACTTTTCAAATAATTTTAGCAATGGGAATAATCTCGACTACGATGCGATTGAAAAAAATTTGTCCTCAACAAATCCAAATTGAAAATTCTCAAGTTAATAACTACAAATTGGATTTTTTTGAACAAATGAACGAAATTTACGATGATCACACGGATTTGTTGTTTGAAACATATATGAAACAACGTGTAAAACAAAATCAAATCCCAACGTGTGACGAGTCAAATAATAATCCATCTTTTACCACAATTGACGAGTTTGAAATAACAACTTTTGAAACTGAAAATGATGATCATAATGAAGTTGTTGAAAATACGGTAATTGAGTTGGATTTCAATTCTTTTGAGGGTGTGGAACCAAATTTAAAACTCAATCTTCCTTTTCTCAATTTCGAAAATTTGAATACAACAGCTTTGGATTTTGAACTTGAGATACGCAATGAAGTTGTTGATAATCCAACAAAGGAAGGCGAATTTAACGAACACGATTTCTTTGGACTTTTTGAAGATGGGTTGTTAGATTCCAAAGGGGACGATTCACATCACCGTTTTGAAATCAATAATTTTGATGAATTTTTCAATGACAAACTTGAATTTCAATTTGGTGAAAATAAATGTGAATTTCAATCAATCGTTATATCTACCCCAAAAATCTTCGAAAATAAAACAACTCGTAAGATTTTTAAAACGACATTCGTTTTTCCAAAGCCACATTCGACTTCAAAATCTTTTACGGTTTGGTTTTTCGAGCCTAAGCTTTGTCTCGTATATTTGACGAGACAAATGAATCGGTCTTTGGAAGACCGTTTCATTTACTTTTCGGCAATATACTTTCTGCTGTCGTGTAAATACATTTCATTTTCATGTAAATAATAATAAACGTTCCTTTTGACTTGGGTTGACTGTGGGGACACAGTCAAAATCAAGTGTGGGGGGAGATTCATCTTCTTCTTGATTTTTCAGGATTAATTTTTCATTTTTCTTCCAAAAACTCAAAAAAAAAAATCCAAAAACAAAAGAAGAATTATTTTTTAGCGTTTTTGATTTATAGGATAAATATAAGGTTTTGGTTTATTAAATTGAAATTATTGAAAATTTATTTGTCTTAACAAAAATAAAAATGAAGTTTGATTGTAAATAACAATGGTTTAACTTGTATATAGGAAGATTCATACGTGTTAATTATGAAATACATCCTAATTGAAAATCTTTGTCTTAAAAGTGGTGAATTTAAAGTAAAGGATGTAACATTTTTTTTGTCTTCTAAGTTAAATGGTGCTAAGATGATTTTGCAAAACTCTCTCTCTTTTAAAAAAAATATTAAAAAAATAAAAAAATAATAACAAAGTATTCACTCTCATTTAAAAGTCCTCACGGTTATGCATGGGTGAATTACTTAGAATCTTTGATTATGTGCTTTCATACTCATTTAAAAGTCCTCACGGTTATGCATGTATGGAACACATGTAAAAAAAAGAATAGACTTAATAAAAACCACCTACGGTCGATAGGTGTATGCACAAAAGTGTGTGCACTCGCCATGCTCTGTACTCCCCTCACATAAGCCCGAAAGGCAGTGCATGGGTGGTATATCTGGCATCAGTTTACCTGAGCTAGGTGTGTAATTTTTCTTGCAAATAATGAGAGAGCAAGCAATTGAAATCCTAGCACTATTTTTACTTAGTTGATTTGATTTGTTATTGAAAAGAAATAAAAATACCACTTTGATAAACTTTGATAATCAACTAAGAAACCTTTTCATAATTACACTTTGTTATCAACCAAAATAACAAGTTAAACTATAGTCTATTTGTTATGGTAACTTTGTTTTTATTGAAAATTTTGACGAGTAAATGACTAAAAAATTTCAAGATGATAACCAAAACCAATATTTAACTTATTTGTGTCGATTTAAAAGTAAATCCTTCATTGTCAATATTTTCGAACATTCGCATTCATCTCTTTGTAAATAAATCTTGCATTTTGTAAATATTTTCATCCTGCATGTGGATTTTGTGGGTAGTATCCGCTGAAAACCCTCACGAGACAACACTCGTCCTACTGGGGACACCCAGAGGTTTAACGGCTTGTTGCATAGGCTCAATGCAATCGTGCTCCCTACGAAAACGGATTTATCTTAGTTTTTCTTTATTCGAGGACGAATAAAAAGATAAGTGTGGGGATATTTGATGTGCACGTAAATGTGCATATTTTTACCACCATATTTATTCTATTTAAATTAAATAAATGATCATATTGGGTATTTTAACTTGTTTTAACCAAAATTCATATTAATTCCAAATTTTCACATATTCATCTTCATATAGGGGCAAAACGGTCATTTAAGTGCATATATTTCTTTGAGAAAAATTGATTGGAAATTTATATATATTTTTGTAGGAAAATGGTCTCAAATAGGAGTGGTTTCATGAAGGAATATGCATGCACAAAGAATATAAGGAATGAAGATGGAAATAATTCAAAGTGAAGATCATGGAAGACCCCACCTACCCACCTACCTTAATGTACAAATTAAAGGCTAATGCACATGCTTATGGAGTTAATGGTTTCATGTATATTTAATGGGGTTAAGATATGTTAATGATTACTTGGCATCCACACTTCCTAAGGGGCATTTTGGGCATTTCCTAAAAAGTGAATTAGGGTTTTAAAACTTGTATATATACCCTTATGTTTCATGTAATAAGGACTCTCTTCACTTAGTCTCTCTTAGGCCTCCTTCTCTTTAGTTTAGTTTAGATCAAAAATAAAATGAAAGCTCCTCTTTCTCTTTTCATGGCTACTTAGCCATTTTTATTTTATGTAATCTTTTTTATTTTATGCAATTTAATACATGCTCTTTCCTTTTCATGTTCATTTACTTTCATGTTGTAGTGTAGATCTCTTTTCTTTTATGCAAGTTAATTAGCTTATTTTTCATTTTGCTCTCTTTTTCCTCTTCATTTTGCTTTCATGTTGTTATCTACATTTGTTAATAAAATGACAAATATAAGAAGCTAAACCAATTCAATTTAGGGGTAATGAAGCTCTCTAATTAATGTAGCTTCAACATTTGGTTAATTCATGCTATCTTTTTGTGCTTAATGATGATGATAGAAGTGGTTTTATTTGTTGTTTTTGCCTTGAATTTTGATAGCCTATATTGTTGACACCAAATAGGCTATGCTTAAACAATCACTAACACTAATTGCCTCTTCATCAAAATATGATTATGGCAAAAGAAAGTGATTTGAAATTAAAATTTGATGGTCTGTGTTTCTAATCAATAGTTAATAGGCCATACTTAAAATAGATTTCATTTTCATTTTCTTTGTCAAGTTTCATGAAAGTTAGTAAATGTTTTAAGGGGTGTGTTATAGTTTGATGACTTGTGTTGGCTAATTAGTAGCTCAAATATGTCATACTTATGATAAACACATCAATTAAAACACTAATGACCATAAAAGAGAAATCATGATTTCATGTGTTGAACTACATGATCTAGAGAGTGGATTTATTCTCTAAATTGTCATTTAACTCTCATATTTGCATTTCTTTTCTTTTTGTTAGTTAGTTCATTTTCTCATTCTCTAGCTTAAACACACTCTCGACTTTGGTATAATTTGATTGAATAGAAATTTTAAAATCATCAATTCCCTACGGATCGACCCGTATTCGCATCGTGCTACATTCGTACACCGTGCACTTGCAGTTATTTTTAATTTAAATTCGTTTGACATTTTTCTAAACTGATAGAATTTCGTCGACGAACAAAGATATAAACATGCAGGCAACAAGAATGAAGACTGTATGGTATAAAGATTCAAGACTGAAGATATCAAGATTGAAGACTCACGAGTATCAAGATATCAAAAGTTCAAGATTTCAATAGAACAAGATGAGTATTGAGTCAAGAATTATGTTAAAACTTTTTGAAACCACTTACATTTTTATTCGAAATTTATTCATGGAATGGAATCCATTTCGAGCCTGTTAAAGGGATGAAACCCTAGTGGGATGGAACACATGACAATATCTAATGGAACATATAGTGGTCCTATTTTGATATCCACTAATTTTATAAAATTGATTTTCAAAAATATATATCTTGTTTTTAAAAATGTTTTCAAAACTTTCTTTTCAAAAAGACATCTCTCTTGGTTTTAAAAATTTTAGCCTCAAAACTATTTTTATCGTTCTTAATATTTTTATTTCAAAATTATCCTTGTTTTTAAAACCATCTCTTCTTTTAAATATTTAGCTTTTAAATATTTATACTTAGATTTTAAATCACTTTATAAATTAAGATTGTATATATTAAAAATTACTTTCTAAACTCTTTTATATGTTTAAACTACATTCAAATATATTTACAAAGTTTAGAAATTGTTTTGACAAATTATAAAAACCATTTTTAATAAGAAAATCAAAACATCAATTTTTGCCTTGAGCATTTCGACATCCCTCAACCCCCCTATGTCGACATGGTGCCCGTTAAACTAAAAATTCAAATTTTCAAAAGAGGTGTTTATTCATCGTATTCTTTAACAAATAGATATGGATGTTGCTTTACTATAAATACTAGTAATTCTAAACGAATTTAACATTAGATTTCACTTGTTTTCTCTCCTTTTTATCTTCCACATTTAGCATAAAGAATCCTAAACTATACTCTACCGAAATACCAAGTGAATGAAACTTGATTATCTCTTATTTGATTCTCTGGCACTCTCTCACAAGATCTCAGTGCTTTTCAGAGTTATAGGATCATTTGTAATCAAACTATTGAGTAAAAGGTGTGATTGTAGCCTCGAAAATCAATTAGGTGATCTTATAGCCTGGTTAAATCAAGAGAGTTGCCCTGAACTCGAATGCAGGAGGGTGTACCTCATAGCCTTGAAACCGAGGGTGTAATCTGGGAGATTATTTTGATAAGAAATCCGTACGATTATATGGGACTGGATGCAGGGTAATTCCGAACCACTATAAAATCCTGGTGCGTCCTTTCCTTTACTGTTTTTATTTAGTATTTGCATCTGTGTCTGATTCTGTGATTATATCTGTCTGTGAACTGCATTTGTTGGTGATTAAATTACATAAATTTCAAAAAGATTTAGAAAATCTATAAAACCCTATTCACCCCCCTCTAGTGTTATTCCAGCCTTAAGATCCGTAATCCACATTTCTCACAAAAACAAATGAAAACCATTTTAAAACCATTCGAAGTCGTTGGAAGCAATATTTCGACTAAGTCGAAAGGTCTACTTCAAAAGCTTTACATATCCTTTAAAACAACTCTTTCGAAAGCTTTGGGTTATACTTAAATTTATAAAACAAGGGTAAGTCACCTAAGTCAAAAGCTTCCTTTTGAAAGCATTGGGAGAAGCGACTAGTTTTAAAATGAGTATACCTTTCGTCTTTGTCGAAAGGTTCAAAACCAAACAAAGTGGCAGTAACCTTTCAACTATGTCAGAAGGTTTCAAAACAAAGTAGCAGTAGTAACCTTTCGACCATATCGAAAGTTTTAAAACCTTTCTTTCAAACGTTTTTGATATAGTCGGAGGCAACCAAGTCGAAATCTCTAATTCGAAAGCAAAGTTCAGCTTTTGGTTTATAAAACAAACATGTCACAGCCTCTTTGGCCATCAACCTTTCGACTAAGAAGCCTTCGACTGTGTCCAATTCATCACGTACCAAGTAGATCATATGCATTGGTTTGACCTTGTCGAAAGCTTAGAACGTTTCGACCTTGTCGGAAGTTCTGGGACGAAAGGTTTACTGCTGTAATAGCCTGAAACATGCTAAAAGTATGATTTCTTAGTTTTTAACTTAAAAAGGATAACTTTTCAATCAACATGCCTTTGTTTGTCAAATTCTCATTGGTTAAGAAATTATTTTTAGAAATATGCTGCCATTTTTTTAAAATTAATAATCGTTTTATTTTACAAAATGCCCATTCTCCTTAATTAAATATATAAAACATTTAAGTCTCGTACCTTAAATATTTTTATATATTCATCAAAAAATTAGGAAAAATAAAATAAAATAAATTTTAATATGTTGCCTAACATATAAAAATTTCAACTCCAAATAACTATTATTTTTGTCGAAAATTATTTACAAACCAATACACAATTTCCTTCACTAGAAAATTAATATAAAATCTATATTAATTCAAAAAATTATGTAAATCAAAATTCATCTCTAAAATATCATTTCCGTCCTATATTTTAATTTTCAAGGCATTTGGATGTCATTTAATAGGGTTTTCATGTCAAACATATCATAAAAACTAACATAAATATATATTATCCATCAACAACATATATGTATATAACTTTAATCATCAAAACATGGCATATACTTGCAAAATCATTTCGGTTCTAATCTTAAAACCGAAAACTAAAAGAAACTGGGATGTAGTAAATATCCGCCTTAGCTTTGAGATTACAGATGCGAGATTTGATGCTGATTTTGTTGATTGCTTCCTTTCTATTGAATCCTAGCTTTAATCTCCTTCTTGACAGCGAAAATGGTGGCCGGCCTTAGTGTTTTTAGGTTGAGTAAAATGAAATGAATGTAAGTTTCTATCCCTTAAGGTTTAGGGTATAAGCTCCGTTATTTCTCATATTGCCCTTGTTATTTCGTAACGCCTTTGTTTAGGTTATTTTATTTTAATTAACACACTAACATGGCACCGGTACCCTTTGTTAATATAATCTCACCCTTCTAATCTTCACATTATTTAATTTAATTTACCCAATTAATTATTCTAAATAATGTTATAAAAATATAGGTGTTACAAAACAAGAAGATTACCTGCACTGGAAGAATGACCAAGAATGTCAACTTATTACTCACCGCCTTCACCCTCCTTCGATGGCTCTACAATCCAAGGGGAAGCCTCAAGCCCGGAACTTATTAACGAATAGCGGGGCTACCTTTGATGGTTCATCGGAATGAGAAATAGAAGGCACCATAAGCGCTTCGGCAGCCGCAGTCATGGCGGCATTAACGGCTTCTTTCTCTCTCACGATCCGTAAAATCTCTTAGCCCTCTAGCAATGCCTTCTTTGATTTTTCATTAAGGTAAGCATTCTTTACCTCTCACTTGGTATAGATGTCACCGCTATCATGAAAGCCAGCGAACATTTCCTCCCAAACAAAAGCGAGAGTGCACAGGAATTTAGGGCCTAAGTAGGTTAGGCTCCTCTGGTGTAGTAGAGAGTTGACATAAAAATTCAAGATTGTCTCATCCATCTTATCCATCTTCCTTTCAAAAAGCATTCTGAAGCTCCAGATAATATGCCATAATGGTGGCCTTTTCAACTTCAATGCGGGACTTATCGGTGCTAAGATTTGCAACATGATCCTGCAGCCTAGCGGTTGTCTCAGCCAGGTCGGAGATGGTCTTATTATGCCCCTCTACGATAAGGTCGTAATCGGAGATGGTTTTGGTTTGAGCCTCAATTTTCATGCTGCAAGCTGCTGCCTCCTCTTTTAATTTGGCCTCTTCTACATGAGCTTTCATAATTTCATACCTGTAGACGATCTCTATTCTCTCGTGAGCTTCTTTTAATTCCTTCAGCAAGTCGGCATTCTTTTTTCTTTCTCGAAGCGCCGCTTCCTTTTCCTCTTCCAGTTGTTTGACCTTAGTGTCACGTTTAGCCAATGCTCTCTCAAATCAAATTTCTCCAATTTGAAGGAGAGAAATTCTTGATAATTATTGCGGTTTGTGTCTACCAACTTCTTGCATAATTTTTCCCACCCTTCGGCCTGCTCTAAATCATTCTGAATAGCCTGAAGATGTAGCATATTTGAATCTCTACGAACCAGATGAAGATCGCAATCAAACTTAACCTCCTTTAAGAACCACCCAAGAAGCGCCGCCGGAAGCCTGGGAGGACTATCTGAAAGAACATAGGTGGATCTTCACTTGAGGTGAGAAGCACCGGGGCCAAGTGCAATAGAAGATGGCGGAATTTTAGTTGAAGATGAAATGAGGACAGATGTGACGGGGATTTCCTGACCCGATGAAGACAGTGTCAGAGCAAAAGCTTGCTATTCTGAAGAATGGGGAACGCGATCAAATTCTCCTTTTCGACGGCTCCTCACTCTCGTCGAAAATCATCATCTTTTCATATCCACCTTTGTATATTCAGCTTCTATCGTCTCGATGATGAACTTCATCTTCTAAATCTTTTTTTCTTCAATACTCCTCCTCTATCTCGTGGGGTTGGTGAGGTCTGGAAGATCGCTTCGACCAGTGCTAAGTGTTGATAAATTCTTCAAGATCATCATAAATGTCGTGTCATCTTGTCATACCTAACGCGAAGAGTAAATAAAATGCCTTAGAAATGGAAAATAAACATGAAAAGTATGTGTACAAGTGAGTGTAACCCTAGTGAAACGTGTGATATGTTAGGGAGGAGTGCCCAAAATGACGTCACAAACCGGACCGAGCAGGTATCGCGGAAGGAATCAGACTAACTTCGGGTGCAACGTGGCTCGAATGAGGAAGAACCTCCACAAATTTGAAATCTTCCCCTATGAGCGCGTCAAAATCGACATAAACATCCCTTTAATCTCCAAAGTCCATGCCATCATCTTTACTCGGAGGATCCCGGCTTCTTCCAATCTCGAGGGCATCGTCTTTACCACTCATGTCTGGAGGAGTTGAGCTCGAAATAACGAGACTCATCCCTGGAGTCTAGCCGCATGATTCAGAATCCACATAATCGTATTCCATATAGAAATCATCACTAAACTTGGACTCATCGTTAATACTCCAAATATCCCTCTCCTCTTTTTCTAAGTCCATCGCGGCTTTGCCTTCCCTCTGATTAAACTCCTCCTATTCATTCGAAATCTGATGCATTTCGACCGTGCAACTAACTCCGATCGCAGTAGCATCTCTTCCATTATGAGTCTCTTCGGCTGACTCATCGGAATCGTGAGAAGAGGAGGTGTATCGCGTGCGTACCCTAGATTAAGAAGGAGAAGAGACCTCAACTAGAAGAGCCGATCTCCCCAGATGCAATAATCTGTATCAAAGATAGTTTTTGTCGGTCAACAAGAGTTTAATGGATCCTTCCTCATCATCGATAGCCTTCAAGGTTCGAAAAACTTCATCGAGAGACAAGTTCCTCTTCGGCCTCGAGATAACCGCAAGAGGTAATGGACTTGTTAGAAACTCCATAATGTCACTTCAAAACTCAATAAGTAAGGAAAAGAACTTGCCCCCCTCCCCCCATTTTCCAAAGATGGTTAAACCCCTCGGGGCATCGGACGAAGAATACTGGGTCTTGAACTTGGATAGATTGCTCTATAGTCGTAATATGATTTTTCGATTCCTTTGAGCTTCGATTACAATCAAGGACGGACACACATCTCTTCTCTTGAAAGAAAGAAAGTATCGCAACTCGTCAAATCTTGGAGCATGATTGAATGTTTGCATGAATAGGACGTGCAAACAAGTTGAGATGGCATATCCATTAGGATGAATCTCGAATAGTGCAATGCCTAAGTTCAAGAGGGTCTCGTGCAAAAACTCGTTAAAAGGAGGCACGACTCCTTTCAGGCACATATACCGATATACCAATGATAAACGGTATATCCCCGACGAGGCATGTGGGCAAACTTGTCCTTCTCTGGAAGGTATAATTCTTCCTCCATTATGCCATATTGCACGCAGATATTGTGCAGGACCATAGCGAAAATAACATAAGAAGCTCTCTCCGGCGGGTTGAGAAGAACACTAAAGTTAGCAAGGGTTCAATCCAAGACCAGATCGATTGGGACTAAATAGTCATATTCCACCTACGAGGCGGAAGAAGAAATGGCAATGGAGGAGGACTCGGCTTTCGAAAGTTCCAGAATTCATCCGCTGGACTTACGGTAAACAACAAGTATTCGCATATAAAACGTCGGGTAATTCTATTCTAAACTGATAATTTCCCCTACAACAATTGAATTCCAAAGGGACATTGATTGATGTTGTCACATTAGATTTCAACTATGTACCGGGGTGAGTGTAGTGTACTATTTATAGGGGGTGAGCTCGGTGCTCGAAACACTACAAACGATATATCCCGTGTAGATAGTATGTTCACAGCCAAAAGATAAAAGGGCTGCGGGCATCATTTTCTTCTTGAAGTTACTTCTCCTACACTTACCTGTTATCGATCAAAGATCGATAATGGATCTATTGTCCGAAACAATGCAAAAATTCCCTTCCAGTACAGTACACCATGCGTGCAAAAGAAAGCAAAATCAATCTGAATTCTCCAAAAGGACGGGACTAATTCACAATGTGTCGTGCAATATCAGTTGTGGAACTTGTCATAAGTCAATTTTGGCTCAATGGACAAAGGTAGCAACACATGTCAAGCATCGAGGCAAGGCCTGAATGTCGTTCCAAAAGGAACTTAAGACTCGATTTACTATCATATTCCATTAAGCCGCAATCAACTCGAACTCATCACGACAAACATCACGAATACAACTTCCCCGCCAAATCATTTAACGAACATCATAATCAGCGAATCCTCCTCGGATTAATGACTTAAACACAAAGTTTGTAAAGCTTTACGATCAGCGAACTACGATAGGATGATGGCGATCTACGAATGAGTCGGAGGCGATCTATAGTGTCAAGCAAGCTAGGCTTTCGACTTCAGGCGGCTTAGAAAAGCAATGACAAGGCTCTCGAGTTGGCAGAATAGAAGGAAGTACGATGGAGGCTTAGACGAGGTTAAATGGCCGGAAGTGATGGATCGAATCGATAAAACGAAGGATCGAATCGCTGCAAGGGGCTTGGATCACAAGAAGAAAATGAAGCATGGGTTGTGAGATAAGTGAAGAGGAAGGTCAGGTCAAAGGTTCAAATAAGGGAAGGAAACAAGCGAAAATTTTGCCAAGTAGTCAGGTCGCTAGCTATCCATCTGCTATAGATCGCTAGTGGCCCATGGATTGCACACCTCCGACTTAAAAATTGCCTAGCGACATTCCAAAACTATTTCAAGACATACCTAGAAGTTATGGAGAAAATTTTGATCTGTTATGACAAGCAATGGTGGTCAAGATCAAAACTAAGCAAGCAACAACATAACCTAGTTCACCTTCACGAAACTGTAACACGATTACTTGGAATTCAACAAGCAGAGACTTAAAAAATAACCGTCGGAGCATGCCTTGTTTTCAATGAAGACTTATTCTAAGGGGCAAATGTTATCTGGGTTTTCAATCCAGGCAGAATCCATGAGGAGTCGAAACAACTTGGTGGAGTCAGAATAGCTTAGTGATGGACCAAAAAGACTAAACCAACAAGCCAAAGATAGCCAAGAAAAGAGAAAGAGGAAATCCACTAAGGGCATGGATCGTTAGCGATCCATGGCCTACGGATCGCTAGCAATCCATAGATATAGCTCAGGGTTCAACTGTTTTTCTTGTATCATGATTCAATCCATATTATAAAAGTAGTGACCAAGTTTGATGAGATTTCGAGTTAATACAATTAAGAGACAATCATCTGTTTAGTTCAATCAACAACTAAATACAACTAGTAAGTAAATCGTCATCAAAACAAAGCAACTGCAACAAGATTACACAAACAAAATCTATACAAGGCAACAAAAGCAATTTGGACATCAAAGAACAAACATATACTAAGTGCGTGGATCGCCAGTGATCCACACACTGTGGATCACCAGCGATCCATAAATCATCATAGTATAAGCGTGACCTAAACTAAGTGATGCAAGGGAAAAGGCTAAGTAAATAGCTCGTGCTCGACCTAATGCTATGGATCACTGGCGATCCATAAACCATGGATCGCTAACGATCCATTTTTTGGCTCGGGTAGCGTGGTAATTTCCAATGTGTCTTCTTATGACTATTTGCAAACAGCTGGTGAAAAGGTTTGGCCAATAACTCTCCAATCTCTATAAATATTATCCCATTTGCAACATAAACGGGATCTTCTCCAGTTTGTTTGCTGAAACTCTACTGGAAGGTTTCCTCACTCTTTACCTTCCTCACAACAATCTTAAAAAGAGTATACTACGATTCTCCAGTGGATTTTAACTTCGGAGATTCAATCTAGCTAAGGACAATTAATAGCTTTATAATCAAACACTCCTTGTAACAATAGTCGGTCTATAATAAAAACTATAAATTGGACATAGGCTTCGTTAATAGCCAAACCACTATAAAAATCTTCTTGTCTTCTTTCTCTTATTGCTTTTTTCTATATCTATTATCTATATTATTGCTCTGTAAGAAAAGGGCGGGTGCTTTAACACTTAAACTAGGGTGTTGATCCATTTTCTGAGTTAACACCATATTTTGCCTTATCACCGCCCTCCTTGGATTTAATTTTCATTTCTCACTTTTCTCCAATTTTTCCTTAAACTTCAATTCCAAATCTCACCTCACAATCCCAAAACAGAACCAAAGCAAAGTTTCTACTCTTTCTTTCACTAATTTCTCACTTTCTCCACCACAATATCACAATACCCGTGCCCTAAATTCGAAGCCAAGTCAATAAAAGAAGATCTTATTCGTCGTCGATGGCCATTCCATATTTTAGTAGAAGCTCCCAAATAGGTATTTTGGAAACAAGATTGTGTTGATGAACATGATGTGTGAGGCAGGGGAGCTGATTGATGGATCCATTGGGTGCACAGTTAAATGGGTGCTCGCCGGACTACTGTACTTAGCAAGTTTGAATTTTTTATAATAATTTTAAGTCTTCAATAAGTCAATGTAAGTATGAAAAATAATGAACTAGTTTTGAATTAATAATCTATAATAGACCGTGTTTATATTCGGATATTGATGCGCAAAATTCATGGTTGTCAATACGTTCAATGGATTGATAGTCAACATATGTTTAGAACGTGTAAAAATGATTTGTGTTTAGATCCTTTTTGTAGATGTTGATGTAGTGTGCATGATGATTGTTTGAATTTATTCCTGATTATTATCTTTACCTCCTATTGATTAATTCATAGAACATGTTAAAATAGCAATCCAACATGTTAAAAAATAAACCACAAATGTCGGATAAAGCTGCCATCTAGTGCGAAGAAGATAATACGAGAGAATGCTGTGCTTGATAGGGCAAGTAGCTAGAGGTGTAAGAACGGAAAAGTCGCTTCTAAAAGCTATAAATGCATACCACTAGTATAGAGTGAAAAGGAACTACTGGCCAAGGCTTATGATGTTCCTATGAATTTAGTGGAGCGTCCTCACAGTGTTGATAACCGTTAAGACGTTGAGAATGCTTTCACCATGCATTGTGATGCACCTCTCAAGCAGTAGGTTGTTCTTATTATATTTAGTTTCTATATATCTTGTAATTTATTTAATTATTTTAATGAATCATGCAGTTTATTTTGATAAAGATAAAGATAGGGTTGTCGATAACTTCAGTTGAGGCAGTTGCCTTGATTTGAAAGCAGTCTTCTTCATATGTACTCTTTCTTCTAAATTGAACATCAAACATCAAATTAACATATTTTTGAAAACTATTTGTTTTTTAATCACCATGCTCTAGTTTAGCATATAAAGGCAACTTTTTGTGTTTGTGACGCATTATTATTTACCTGAATCAAACAATATAATGTTATAGAATTGGTAACAGGAGTGGCTGCAGCTTTTTAACATTAGTATTTCCATTTTTATCAATGTCTGTGCAATTATCCCTGTGATCAGTTGAATGAAATAGCAATTTTGGAATCCAAAAGTGACCAAAGCTAAAATTAATTAGTCCTTTTGACAACTGCTTACACCTCAAGTACCCAATGTACCTATGTGATGAATTATGGAGGTAACTGGCCGATGTAGGACAGTAATTAAGAATATAGAGTAAAGAAAGTCCAACGATGGAACCTGCATAACATCAGAATGCATCGGGTTTACAGATTATAGAAAAACTGAATAAAGAGTTTATACAACCTAAATCACCATAATAAATCTACAACTGACTCTAATAATACAAGTACTGACATAGCTCCATAGCATTGCACAACCGAATATAAGCAATAGTAAGCTCTAAGTATAGATATATGAAAGCGTAGCCTCCAACTCGTACCCCGTACAGCTCCTTGCGCTATCCATACCTATTATCCCTAATCTACTCATTTAAGTGTACCGGAAATAGTAAGAAGCAAAGCATAAAGCCAAGGGTCATACAACAGTCTTGTGTAAGCGATATATCATCTTAAACAGTCTGTGTAAGCGATAGACCATTGTAAAATGCTATAAAAATCGTATATAGTAAATAGGGTACAAGGTATGAACAACCATACCTAACATGTCCCTACATCCAAAGAGTTAGCATATAAGCATAATATATGCTACACTGATATCACAAATGGAAGGTGTAGGTATTGGGGTATCACATAGCACACCAAGCACAAAGTAAATATATCATCCATCACACAAACTTGCATCTCTCACTCAAGTGCTTCAGATATACGATAACTCTCTTTCAAATGCTCAATTTTTGCTGTTAGTTCCTAAGATGATGGTTTTGATGAAAACAGCCTTAGGACTTGTTATAAAATATAAATAGAAATATTCTTGTTTAGATATATGTGTGTGTGTGCGCAAGCATATATATGCAGGTACTAAGAATGAAGAGCATACAGTATAGAGATTCAAGACTAACGAATTCAAGATTGTAGAAATCAAGATAGAAGAATCATGAGTATTAAGATTATCAAGAGTTCAAGAGTTCAAAATATCAATATAACCAATAGAGTCTATATTTATTTTAAAACTTTATTATAGCACTAAAATCTTTATTTGGATTTTAATTGTGGAATGGAATTCACCTTCTCGCTTTAATAGTGGGATGGAACCCACGGCCACTTTAGCAGGATGGAACCCACGGCCTTTTCTAGTGGAATGGAATCCACAAAATTTTCAAAATAATTTATTTCAACTATTTTTCCCAAAACTATCTTTTTAAAAGTCATCTCTGTCAATTTAAATATTTTAGCCTTAATTCAAAAACTATTCTTACCATCTTTTAATATTTTGATCTCAAAACCATCTCTTGCTTTTTAAAATATCTCTTGCTTTTAATATTTTAGCTTCAAATCTCAAAAAAATATTTTAAAGAAGTCTACACTTAGTTTTTAATGTTTCTTTTATACTATAGATTATATATTTTAATATTACTTTCTAAAAATCTTTTATAAGTTTAAACTATATTCAAAATGGTTTATAAAGTATAGAAATTGTTTTGACAAGTTTTAGAATAGAAATCATTTTAAGGAAAAATCAATTTTCAAAAATAACATAGGCATGTTGACATTCTTATACCCTCTATGTCGACATGGTAGCCGTAGATTTCAATTTCAAATTTTCAAAAGAAGTGTCTATTCGTCATAACCTTTCGCGAATGGACATGAATGTTGTTCTCCTATATATACCAGTTGTTTTCAACGAATTTTAAGTTAGTTTTTCTTCATTTCTTCACTCCTTCTCCACTCAAATATTCTCTTATATTTCAAATTCTTTAACAAAATTTTGCCCAAAATCCTAAGTGAATCAAACTCGATCGTCTCTAGTTTGATTCTCTGCCACTCTCTCTCAAAGATCTCAGTGTTATTCAAAGTTATAGGATCATTTGTAATCAAAGATCAAAAGATCGATGTTAGCACTAAAATTGGTAACTACCACCCAAATCCGAATGAAAGCATCAAATACCAGTCACAACTCACAAATAGAGTGCATGTAGAGAGTATAAATATGAAGAACGGTAAAAATTAAAATGAAAGCAATAAAAAAACAACAAATTTTATAGTGGTTCGGCTGACTTCGGCCCACGTACACTCTAGAAATTTCCTTTTTATTGCTTTAATAATCTGTTACAGTTACAAAATGGCAGAGTAGTCGTAAACTTCGAAAATAGAAGGCCAGAGAGCAGAAAGAAGATCCCCTTTCTGCCCACATGTTGTATTTATAGGCGAATCTCGAGTTATTGTGCTTCCTGAGTAGTGTGGGCCCACCATGACCTTAGTTGAGCTCGCCCCTCTCATTTCGACCAACACCAAGCAGTTGAAATGCCGAACGGCTCAAATGCCGATCCACTTGTGTCCCTCGTCCCTGACCAGACCGCCTCAATAAAGTTGGATCGTGCCACCTTGACTGAACCATCTTACCTAAGCTGAACTACCATTACCGAGCCATCCTGAATGAACCACAATGTCGTGCCATCAATGCCAAGCCACTCATGCCGAACGACCCACAACTTCCAAACTGAGCCGCCCATGCCGAAAGACCCACAACTTCCAGACCGAACCGCCCATGCCGAAAGACCCACAACTTCCAAACCGAGCCGTCCATACCCAACGACCCACAACTTCCAGATCGAGCCACCCATGTTGAACGACCCACAACTTCCAGACCGAGCTGCCCATGCCAAACGACCCATAAATTCCAGACCTAACCGCCCTATCTTCATCGAACCATACATCTTCTCCATGTCTCGACTGACCATACTACTACATTGAGCTACTAGCCTATGCTGACCCACTCCGTTCAATCCAATATCCATCTTCCAAGCATGCTACATCATCTATCCATCCAGTCGACTCAACCTTGTTGTATTCCATCCACAACAGCCGAGCAATCGTTTTAGTTAAATTCTCCTATCCATGGCCTTTCCAAAACGGCGGGTTAACATTTGCCCCCCAAAACATGTCTTGCTATTGGAAGGTGTGTTTTGAATAGCCTCGAATCTGATATCCGAGGTCTATGTTCCGTTTATAACCATCCTATAATATCCATGATTCAAGCCATCATATCCAAGTGCCATCGCCGTATTCTTATCTAAACCTATGACTGCTCTGAGTCGATATCCGATTCTAAATCCGATGACCAAACCGTGAGCCAATTCCATAGTCATCCAAACCTCTCTGGTGTAGTCTTTGAATCCGTAGACCATGTCGGGTCGCGTTATCCCGTTCCAGCCTCGACTCTCCGGTCGAGGGATTGTATGTTCTCCAGCCTCGACTCTCCAGTCAAGGACTTCTTATATTTTTCGGCCATGGCTATCCGGTCAAGGACTTTTATATTCTCCAGCCTCGATTCTCCGGTCAAGGACTTCTATATTCTCCAGCCTCGGCTCTCCGACCAAGGACTTTTTATATTCTCCGGCCTCGACTCTCCGACCAAGGACTTTTATATTCTCTGACCTCGGCTCTCCGATCAAGGACATTTATATTCTCCGGCCTCGACTCTCCGGTCAAGGACTTCTATATTCTTCGGCCTTCACTCTCCAGTCAAGGACTTCTTATATTCTTCGGCCTCGACTCCCCGGTCAATGACTTCTATATTCTTCGGCCTCTACTCTCCGGTCAAGGATTTCTATATTGTGTTCGAGTCCATTCCACCGCTCTCCGACGAAGGGACTCGTAGTTTGCGATTTGTTAATCGATGGAATTTCTATCGGATTAGAAAACCATCGAAAAATTTAGAAATAAAAATAACCGTAAGCGCACGGCGTACACTTGTAGTACGTGGCGAACATGAGTCGATCCGTAGGGAATTGATGATTTTAAAGTTCTGTTCAATCAAATTATACTAAAGTCGAGTGAAAGTTAAGCTTGAGAATTAGAAAATTCGCTAACTAAAAGAAAGTGCTAAAAATATGAGAGTTAAATGACAATTTAGAGATAACTCCACTCTCTAGATCATATAGTTCGACAAATTATCAAATTATGATTTCGCTTTTTTTGGTCATAAGTGAATTTAAATGACGTGTTTATCATAAGTATGGCTCATTTGTACTATTAATTAGCTCAAATTAAGCCATCAAACTATAACACAACCTTTAAACCACTTACTAACTCTCATGAAAATGACAACAAAGTTAAAAATGAAACCTATTTTAAGTATGGCCTATTAACTATTAATTAGAAATATAGACCATCAAATTTGAATTACAAATCACTTTCTTATGCCATAATCATATTTTGATAAAGAGGCGTTTGTGTTTGTGATTGTTTAAGCATGGCATATTAGGTGTCAACAATATACGCTATCAAATTCAAAACAACAATAACAAATTAAACCACTTCAAGCATTGTCATTAAGCACAAAAAGAGAGCTATAATTATCAAAATGTTGAAGCTACATGATTAGAGGCTTCATTACCCCTAAATTGATGGGATTAGCCTCTCATATTAGTTATCAAAACAACAAATATAGCTTGCAATATGAAAGAAAAAGAAAAGGAAAAACAGAGCAAAGTAAAGAAAAAAACTATTCTACTTGCATGAAAAATAAATCTACGCTACAACATGAAAGGAAAAAAAAGGAAAAGAAGAAAAGAGAATGTATTTAAAGTTGCATAAAAAGAAATTACATGAAATAAAAATGGTTAAGTAGCCATGTAAAGAAAAGAGAAGCTTTCTTTTATTTTGAGCCTAAACTAATCTAAGAGAGACTAAGGGAGAGGGAGAGATTACATGAAACATATGGGTATTTATACATGTATAAAACCCTAATTCATATTTTTGGGGAATGCCCAAAATGCCCTTGAGGTAGTGTGGCCACCAAGTAATCATTAGCATGTCATAATCCCTATGTAAGTGTACATGAAGCCATTGATTTCATAAGCATGTGCATTAGCCTCTAATTTGTACATTAATGTGGTAGGTAGGTGGGGTTCTCCATTATAATGCCTTTAAATTATTTCCATCTTCATTTCTTTATCTTCACTCTTGTGCATGCATATATCATTATGAAACCACTTGTAAAATCCACTAAATTTCCTACAAAACAACATAGAAAATTCCAAGTAAATTTTCACAATTTAATAAATGCACAAAAAAGACCATTTTGCCCCTATATGAAGATGAATACGTGACAATTTGAAAACAATTTGAATTTGTTTTAAATAAGTAAAAATATCCAATATGATCATTTATTTAATTTACATAGAATAAATATGGTGGTAAAAATATGCATCTTTATGTGCATAACAAATGCCCCTGCACTTATCTTTTTATTAGTCCTCGAATAAAGAAAAACAATGATAAATCTGTTTTCATAGGGAGCACGACTGCATTGAGCATATGAAACAAGCCATTAAACCTCTGGATATCCCCAGTAGGATGATTGTTGTCTCGTGAGGGTTTTCAGCGGATGCTACCTACAAAATCCAAATGCAGGATGAAAATATTTACAAAATGCAAGATTTATTTACAAAGAGATGAATTCGAGTTTTTGAAATATTTATAAATAAAGGATTTATATTTTAATCAACACAAATAAGTTATAAATAGGTTTTGGTTATTATCTCGAGAATATAAGTCATTTTACTTGTCAAAATTTCCAATAAAAATCAAGTTATCAAAGCAAATAGACTATAATTTAACTCGTTGTTTTGGTTGATTACGTAGTGTAACTATGAAATGGATACTTAATTGATTATCAAAGTTTATCAAAGTGGTATTTTCATTTCTTTTCAATAACAAATCAAATCAAAAAAGTAAAAGTAGTGCTAGGATTTCAATTGCTTGCTCTCTCATTATTTGCAAGAAAAATTACACGTCCAGCTCAGGTAAACTGAGGCAAGATATGCCACCCATGTACTGCCTTCCGGGCTTATGTGAGGGGAGTACAGAGCAAGGAGAGTGCACACATTTTCGTGTATACACCTATCGACCGTACGTGGTTTTTATTAAGTCTGTTCTTATTTTCCTTTTTTTTACATGTGTTTCATACATGCATTCCCGTGAGGACTTTTAAATGAGTATGAAAGCACATAATCAAAGATTCCAAGTAATTCACCCATGCATAAACATGAGTGATGTGCACATAAATGTGCATATTTTTACCACCATATTTATTCTTTTTAAATTAAATAAATGATCATATTGGGTATTTTAACTTGTTTAAACCAAAATTCATATTATTTGAAACTGTCACATATTCATCTTCATCCAGGGGCAAAATGGTCTTTTTTTGTGCATATATTTCTTTGAGAAAAATTAATTGAAAATTTGTATATATTTTTATACGAATTTGATCTCAAATAGAAGTGGTTTCATGAAGATATGCGTGCACAAAATTAAAACAAAGGAATGAAGATGGAAATAATTTAAAGTGAAGAACATGGAGGACCCCACCTACTCACCTACCTTAATGTACAAATTAAAGGCTAATGCACATGCTTTTGGAGTTATTGGCTTCATGTACACTTAATGGGGGATTAAGACATGTTAATGATAACTTGGTCTCCACACTTCCTAAGGGTCATTTTGGGCATTCCTCAAAAAAATGAATTAGGGTATTAACACTTGTATAAATACCCCTTATGTTTCATGTAGCCCTCTTCCTCTTAGTTAGTTAGTTTTAGTTTAGAAAATAAAAGAAAGCACTCTTTCTCTTTTCATGGCTACTTAGCCATTTTTCTTCATGTATTTTTTTTTTATGCAATGTTATTTAGTGTTTCCTTTTAATTACATGTTCATTTCCTTTTATGCAAGTAGTGTAGATTTTCCTTTATGCAATTAGAATAGTTGTCTTTTCCATTAGCTTTCATTTTCCTTTAGCTTTCATTTTCCTTTCCTTTTGCTTTCATGTTGCTTTCTACATTTGTTGATTTGATAACAAATATGAGAGCTTAATCCCTACAATTTAGGGGTAATGAAGCTCTCTAGTATGTAGATGCAACATTTTGATGTTTATACTCTCTTTTTGTGCTTTAATGGAAACACTTGAAGTGGTTTAATGATGTTGTTTAGCTTTGAATTTGATAGTCTATGTTGTTCATAACAAATAGGCTATGCTTAAACAAACATAACACAAATTGCCTCTTCATTTAAATATGATTATGGCAAAGAAGTGAATGTTGAAATTGAAATTTGATAGCCTATATTTCTAAACAATAGTTAATTGGCTATGCTTAAAATAGATTTTTATTTCAACTTTGTTGTCATATATCATGAGAGTTAAAAGTGTATTAGTGGTTGTGTTATAGTTTGATGGTTTATATTGAGGTAATTAATAGCACAAATATACCATACTTATGATAAGCACATCATCTAATTCACTAATGACAAGAAAAGAGAGATCATAACTTCATTTTGTTGATTTATGCGATCTAGAGAGTGGAAATTGCCTCTAAATTGTCTTAACACTCTCATTTTTTTTTAGTTAATCACTCTTCCAACTTTGGTTAATTTGATTGAATAGAATTTTAAAATCATCAATTCCCTACGGATCGACCCGTATTCGCCGCGTGCTACATTCGTACACCGTGCGCTTGCGGTATAAATTTTATTTCAAAATTCGTTCGGCGGTTTTCTAAACCGATAGAATTTCCTTCGACGAACAAGTTTTTGGCGCGTTGCTAAATTCTGTAGGGGACGATTTGAATCACCATTTCGATTTTGAAATCGATGATAAACTTGAATTTGGTGAAAATAAATTTCAAGCAATTGTTTTATCAACCCCGAAAATCATTGAAAATAAAACAACTCATATGATTCTCAATAAAATGACATTCGTTTTTCCAAATCGCAATCAACTTCGGAATCTTTTACGAATTGGTTTTTCGAGCTTAAACTGTGTCTCACACAGTTGACGAGACAAATGAATCGGTCTTTAGAAGACCGTTTCATTTACTTTTTGACTGTATACTTTCTCATCTCTTGTAAACAATAATCTTTCATGTAAATATAAGATTTTTATTTTATTTTTCTCCTTCCACTTGGGTTGACTGTGGGGACGCAGTCAAAATCAAGTGTGGGGGGGAGACTCACCTTCATTTTTTTTTCATGGTTTATTTTTGCTTTAAAATAACAAAAAAAAAAAAAAAATTTAAAAAAAAAATTCCCAAAAACAAATTTTCTTTTGATTTATTTTTAAAAGAAACACTATAAGATAAATATATGGCTTTGGTTTATTAAATTGAAATTTTTGAAAATTTATTGGTCTTAACAAAAATAAAAATGAAGTTTGATTACAAATAATAATGGTTTAACTAGTATATAGGAAGATTCATACGTGTTAATTATGAAGTACATCCTAATTGAAAATCTTTGTTTTAAAAAGTGGTTGATTTAAAGTAAAGGATATAACATTTTTTTTGTCTTCTAAGTTAAATGCTGCTAAGATGATTTTGCAAAACTCCCACTCAAAAAAATTATAAAAATAAAAAATAATAACATCCAAGTATTCACTCTCATTTAAAAGTCCTCACGGTTATGCATGGGTGATTACTTGGAATTTTTGATTATGTGCTTTCATACTCATTTAAAAGTCCTCACGGTTATGGTGTATGGAACACATGTGGAAAAAAAAGACTTAATAAAAACCACCTACGGTCGATAGTGTATGCATGAAAGTGTGTGCACTCGCCATGCTTTGTACTCCCCTCACATAAGCCCGAAAGGCAGTGCATGGGTGGTATATCTGGCCTCAGTTTACCTGAGCTAGGTGTGTAATTTTTCTCGCAAAGAATGAGAGAGCAGGCAATTGAAATTCTAGCACTATTTTTACTTATTTGATTTGATTTGTTATTGAAAAGAAATGAAAATACCACTTTGATAAACTTTGATAATCAACTAAGAATCCATTTTATAATTACACTTTGTTATCAACCGAAACAACAAGTGAACTATTGTCTATTTGTTATGATAACTTGATTTTTGTTGAAAATTTTGACGAGTAAATGACATAAATTTTCAAGATAATAACCAAAACCTATATTTAACTTATTTGTGTCAATTTAAAAATAAATCATTCATTTGTAAATATTTTCAAAAATTTGCATTCATCTCTTTGTAAATAAATCTTGCATTTTGTAAATATTTTCATCATGCATTTGGATTTTGTGGGTAGTATCCGCTGAAAACCCTCACGAGATAACACTCGTCCTACTGGGGACACCCAGAGGTTTAACGGCTTATTGCATACGCTCAATGCAATCGTGCTCCCTACGAAAACGGATTCACCTTAGTTTTAGTTTATTCGAGGACGAATAAAAAGATAAGTGTGGGGGTATTTGATGTGCACGTAAATGTGCATATTTTTACCACCATGTTTATTCTTTTTAAATTAAATAAATGATCATATTGGGTATTTTAACTTGTTTAAACCAAAATTCATATTATTTGAAATTGTCACGTATTCATCTTCATCCAGGGGCAAAATGGTCATTTTTTGTGCATATATTTCTTTGAGAAAAATTAATTGAAAATTTGTATATATTTTTATACGAATTTGATCTCAAATAGAAGTGGTTTCATGAAGATATGCATGCACAAAATTAAAACAAAGGAATGAAGATGGAAATAATTCAAAGTGAAGAACATGGAGGACCCCACCTACTCACCTACCTTAATGTACAAATTAAAGGCTAATGCACATGCTTTTGGAGTTATTGGCTTCATGTACACTTAATGGAGGATTAAGACATGTTAATGATAACTTGGCCTCCACACTTCCTAAGGGGCATTTTGGGCATTCCCCAAAAAAATGAATTAGGGTTTTAACACTTGTATAAATACCCCTTATGTTTCATGTAGCCCTCTTCCTCTTAGTTAGTTAGTTTTAGTTTAGAAATTAAAAGAAAGCTCTCTTTCCCTTTTCATGGCTACTTAGCCATTTTTCTTCATGTATTTTTTTTTTTTTTTTTTTACGCAATGTTATTTAGTGTTTCCTTTTAATTACATGTTCATTTCTTTTTATGCAAGTAGTGTAGATTTTCCTTTATGCAATTAGAATAGTTGTCTTTTCCATTAGCTTTCATTTTCTTTTAGCTTTCATTTTCCTTTCCTTTTGCTTTCATGTTGCTTTCTACATTTGTTGATTTGATAACAAATATGAGAGCTTAATCCCTACAATTTAGGGGTAATGAAGCTCTCTAGTATGTAGATGCAACATTTTGATGTTTATACTCTCTTTTTGTGCTTTAATGGAAACACTTGAAATGGTTTAATGATGTTGTTTAGCTTTGAATTTGATAGTCTATGTTGTTCATAACAAATAGGCTATGCTTAAACAAACATAACACAAATTGCCTCTTCATTTAAATATGATTATGGCAAATAAGTGAATGTTGAAATTGAAATTTGATAGCCTATATTTCTAAACAATAGTTAATAGGCTATGCTTAAAATAGATTTTTATTTCAACTTTGTTGTCATATATCATGAGAGTTAAAAGTGTATTAGTGGTTGTGTTATAGTTTGATGGTTTATATTGAGCTAATTAATAGCACAAATATACCATACTTATGATAAGCACATCAACTAATTCACTAATGATAAGAAAAGAGAGATCATAACTTCATTTTGTTGATTTATGCGATCTAGAGAGTGGAAATTGCCTCTAAATTGTCTTAACACTCTCATATTTTTTTTTAGTTAATCACTCTTCCAACTTTGGTTAATTTGATTGTGTAGAATTTTAAAATCATCGATTCCCTGCGGATCGACCCGTATTCGCCTCGTGCTACATTCGTACACCGTGCGCTTGCGGTATAAATTTTATTTCAAAATTCGTTCGACGGTTTTCTAAACCGATAGAATTTCCGTCGACGAACAATGAGAACTTTTAAATTAGAGCGATTACTTTGGGTGTTATTATTATTATTTTTTTAAGAGAGAGAGAGAGTTTTGCAAAATCATCTTAGTACCATTTAACTTATAAGACAAAAAATGTTATATCTTTACTTTAAATCAACCACTTTTTAAAACAAAGATTTTCTAGTTAGGATATATTTCATAATTAACACATGTGAATCTTCGTATATACTAGTTAAACCATTGTTATTTGTGATCAAACTTTATTTTTATTTTTGTTAAGATAAATAAATTTTCAAAAATTTCAATTAAGTAAACCAAAACCATATATTTATCCTATAGTGTTTCTTTAAAAATAAATCAAAATAATTTTTTTTGGGTTTTCTTTTCTTTTTTTTTGAGATTTTAAAAGAAAACGCAAAACTAAACTATGAAAATAAAATAAAAATGAAGACGAGTCTCCTCCCACACTTGATTTTGACCGTGTCCCCACATTCAACCCAAGTGGAAGGAGAGAAATAAAATAAAAATCCTATATTTACATGAAAGATTATTATTTACAATAGATGAGAAAGTATATAGTCAAAAAGTAAATGGAACGATCTGCTAAAGATCGATTCATTTGTCTCATGAAGTGTGTGAGACACAGCTCAAGCGCACAAAACCAAACCGTAAAAGATTTCGAAGTTGAATGTTGATTTGGAAAAACGAATTTCGTTTTATCAAAAATTGAATGAGTTGTTTTATTTTCAATGATTTTCGGGGTTGACAAAACAATTGCTCGATATTTATTTTCACCAAATTCAAGTTTATCATCGATTTCAAAATCAAAATGGTGATTCAAATCGTCCCCTTTAGAATTTAGCAACTCATTTCAAAATGTCCATAAAACTCATGTTCATTAAATTTGACTTCCTTTGTTGGATTTTCAACAACTTCATCGCGTAAATCGAGTTTACAATTCAAAGTTGTCGCATTCAAATTTTCAGAAAAAGGAAGATCGAAGTTTAAATCGAATTTCGCACCCTCAAAAGAATTGAAATCCAAGTTAATTGCCATATTTTCAACAACTTGATTAAGATCGTCATTATTAAATTCAGAAGTTGTTATTTGAAAATCATCGATTTGGGTAAAAGATGGATTATCGTTTGACTCGTCACACGATGAAATTTTATTTTGTTTCTCATGAAAATTTTCCAATGTTTTAATAGACAAATTCATGTGATCATTGTAAATTTCATTCATTTGCTCAACAAAGTCAAATTTGTAATTATTAACTTGAAAATTTTCGATTTGGACTTGTTGAGAACAAGAATTGTCAATTTTGATAAACGGTAGATTATAATTTGATTCTTTGCAAGTTGAGATTTGATTATGGTTTTCACGAAAAGTTTTGTATTTTTCAAGCAACGAATCCCCGTTACCTTTTTCCATTTGGTCAACAAATCAGATTCATGATTATTAATTCGAAAATTTTCATTTTGAATTTGTTGATAACCAAAATTTTCAATCGTATCTTTATTGAAACTATTTCCATTGCCAAAATTATTTGAAAATTGGTTCACGTTTTCGTCTTGATTTTGAAATTGATTTTTAAGCTAGAAATTGAATGGGCATGGGTTATACTCGAAATACTTTGAATTTTGAAGTGAATTCAACTCTTGATTATTTTGAAAATTTTAATTTAGATTATCACGCAAATATGAACTACACAAATCATTTATCATTTGATTTTGTTGTTAGAGATTTCAAGTAAAGACAAAATGTTAGTTTCAAGATTTGAAGGATGGTCATTGTTTTGAAAACTTTATTGTTCAAAATTTGAATCATTTAAACAATAGTTGTTGTTGAAATATCCATAAAAATTTGAAGTAAAATTATATGGATTATATTGATTTTCACAACTACCGTAAAATTCATGTCAATATGGAAATTCGGACATTTTGAAGAATGTTTTTTTTGTTTTTTATATATAAAGGAAAAGTGTTTACAAATAAAATTTATTTTCCAAAAGCGGCTTTGATTTTTGTTTTGTTTTTTGGTTTTTCAAATTTTTTCTTTGCTTTTGGAAAGGTTTTATATTATTTTTGATTTTGGTTTTTCTAATTTTTTTTTTCGGATTTTTGAAATTTCAAAGAAATAGGATTTAAAAATTTCAAGGGAAAAAGAATATTTACAATTTTTTTTAGTTGTTAGTTTTGAATTTTTTCTTTTAAATATGCATGATCTAATGCAACTAAATGAATACAAGGGTCTAATTACAAATTATTTATCCTAAGTTAACCCAAAATTGTATAATCACACTTTGTCTTAAATCAACTAGATAGTTCTCAGCCAAGTAACGGTCAGGGGTTATCGATGCACCATGAATCACTGTAGCAATGCAGCCGAAGGTTTATGTACCTTCAGAGAAACAATTAAGTAAAATATTTACGAATCACCATAATATTTATAGCTGATTATTGCTCTGTTGTAGCCTAGACACAAAGGAATTAAATTGTTCAAAGAAAACAAATTGTCAATATACAATTATGTGTTATCAATGTCTAACCGTTATTATTAGTCAAAATATAGAATGAAATGCATTGCAGAAAGTAAACGTGTATTACCAATGCAACTATGAATGTTTTTTGTTTATGTTTTTGTTTATGAATTTTTGATTTTTTTTTTAAATATATAAATGTAAATGCAAGCAATCAACAATACAACTAAAATAAAAACAAGATATATATATATATATATAATGTAAGGAAAATAAAAAAATTATAAGCAAGCAAGCGGTTAATTTTTTGGACAAGTTAAGCGAAGCATTTTTTTTCCAGCAACTCCTTTTTATTTTCCACAACCCGAAAATAAAAAACAAGATATACACAATTTATTTTTTATAAATGTTTTTGCTTGTGTTTTTCTTTTTTGTGATAGAACAAAAACAAGAGCTAAATGAATTTACACTAAAATAAAAACAAGAATTTTTTTTTTGGTTTTTTGATAGAAAAAGCTAAAATAAATGAAAACAAAATAGAAATGAAATTAAATCAAAATAATTGAAACTAAAAAACGAAAACGAAATGAGAACAAATTGAAAAAAAAAACACCACAATTATTTTTTTTCACTAACAAGGATAGACTTGAAAACAAACTAAACTAAATAACTTAAGAAAGAAAATTGATATAAAAACAATTTAAGACAAAGAAGAAAATAGAAAAAAGGTAAAATTACTCGGCCCACGCCCTCATATATTATAACCCGGGCCCCTTAAAAATCTCGAAATCGAAGTACTTCTTTCAAAATTCGATTTCACAGCAATCATACTTTAACTACTCAAAACTCCTTACAAAATCGAACTCCCATCTGAAATCATGAAAAATTCACAACAATTCAGTTCGCGGCTGAAGTGGACGTTCCGCGGATGCTCTGGTTTTGTCGATGTTTGCAATTGAGTTGCGGTGAGGTTTATGGATTTGGGTGATTGGAATTTTGCAATTTAGTTGGCGATTATGGTGATTCAGACGTTTGATTGTGGTGGTTGGCAATTTTCTGGTGATTTTCGAGGCAGTAAATGTGAAGTTTTAGGTATAGGCAATTGGTGGAAGATGTTAAAGTAGAAAAAGAGAGAGAATTATAATTTTAGAGGAGAATAGACAATTTTTTTTTTATAACTTGCTTTTTGTCTTGCCTACAACTTGCTTTCAACACAACAAAATGACCACATATATATAGTGGTTTACAACCCTTACAAACGGACATAACCTTTTTGAACAGACACCCTTTCACTTCAATAGACATGACTTTTACTTAATAGACACGACTCTTCATTTCAATAGACACGACTTTTCAGTGAACGGACACGACTCTTCACTGAATAGATATGACTTTTCATTCGAATAGACATGACTCTTCATTCGAATAGACATGACTTTTCACATCAGCAGACACAACTCTTAATTTTGGTTTACACCAACAATGCCTCCCCTAAACCAAAATTCCTTCGAACACCTAATGCAGCAACAATTCTTGAGGAAGCAGTCCCTCCAAGCGGCTTTGTGAAGATATCAGCAATTTGTTCTTCACTTCGACAATACTCAAGACTCACTTCTTCTTCACGAACGAGTTCTCGTAGGAAATGGAAACGTAGACGAATATGTTTTGTTCTTCCATGCAAAATAGGATCCTTTGAGACAGAGATAGTAGAACTATTGTCGCAATAAATGATCGTAGGATCTTTTTGCTTGAAGCTTAGATTTTCAAGAATTCCTCTTAGCCACAAAGTTTGACATCCTGCTAGAGATGCTGCGATGTACTCCGCTTCGGTGGTAGAAAGTGCCACAACTGGTTGTTTTTTTGAACACCAAGAAATAATTCCACTTCCAAGGTTAAATGCATAACCTGAAGTACTCCTTGAATCATCGATACTTCCACCTAGATCGCTGTCCGTATATCCAACAAGCTTCACAGGCACATGAGCTTCATAGAAAATTCCATAGTCAATAGTTCCTTTAACGTATCGTAAAATTCTTTTTGCAGCTTCCCAATGGTTTGAGAAAGGCTTCTCCATGAATCTGCTAATCAAGCTTACTGCGTACATGATGTCGGGTCTTGTAGCAGTGAGATACATCAAATTTCCAACTAGGCTTCGAAAAATAGTTGGATCCACAAACTTTCCTTCACCATTTTTGCACAATTTCGAACCTGCAACACAAGGAGTTGAAACTGGATTTGCATTCATCATATTGAACTTCTCCAATACTTGAGCAGCATATTTTTCTTGCGAGATAAAAATCCCACATTTTGATTGCTGAACACCTATCCCTAGAAAATGATGTAATTCTCCCAAATCCGTCATCTCGAACTCCTTCATCATTGAATTTTTGAATTCAGATAACATCTTCATATTATCTCCAGTAAAAATCAGATCATCCACGTATAAACTCACGATCATGAAACCTCCTTTTGAATGCTTCTTCATGTAAAGAGTGTGTTCAAAAGGACACCTTTCAAAACCATTCTTTAAGAAGAAATTGTTGATACGATCATACCATGCACGGGGGGATTGCTTCAGCCCGTATAAAGCTTTCCGCAGCTTATACACCTTTTCCTCTTCGCCCCTCTTCACAAAACCAGGAGGTTGTTGAAGGTAAATTTCATCTTGAAGAAAACCATTCAAGAAAGCTGATTTCACATCCATATGCAGCAGCTTCCAGCCATTTTGGGCAGCAAGAGAAATCAATAATCGAATTGTATCAAGTCGAGAGACAGGAGCGAATACCTCATTGAAATCTTCCCCTTCCTTTTGCTTATACCCCTTCGCAACCAAACGTACTTTGTACTTGTTGATGGAGCCATCAAGATTTGTTTTGGTTTTGAACACCCATTTTACACCAATGGCTGATTTGTGTGAAGGCAATGTGGTAAGCTCCCACGTACCATTTTTCTCAATAGACTTGATTTCATCCTTCATTGCATTCACCCATTTTTCTTCCTTTGATGCTTCTTCATAAGTGATTGGATCTTCTCCCGCAAAAAATGCAAAATATACATGATCCATAGTGTGAACTTCTTCGGTTGCATCATAGATTTCTCTCAAGGATCGCGTCCTTCTTTCCGCCATTGGTGGTGAATTTTGCTCCTGCTCAACCCCATTATTTTTAGGCTGTTGTTCTTCAATACCAACATCAACATCAACATCTTGTTCCAAAGAAGTTTCCTCTTCAAGATTTAGAGTTTGCCATCCAGGTAATTCTGCAAAATCTGAAAAATTATAACAACCATTTTCATCAAAGCGAACATCTCTGCTGATAATCATCTTCTTCGTCTTCGGATTGTAAAGCTTGTAAGCTTTAGTCCTTTGACTATAACCAATGAAAATGCCTTTTTCAGATTTGTCGTCGAGCTTCGATCTTAAAGCATCAGGAATATGAGAGTATGCAAGACAACCAAAAGTTTTTAAATGAGCAACATTTGGTTTCTTGCCATACCAGACTTCATTTGGAGTGGAATCCTTTAAGCTCTTCGTTGGTGATCGGTTGATTAAGTAAACGGCACAAGAGACCGCTTCAGCCCAAAAACATGCAGGCAAGTTCTTATTCTTCAACATGCATCTGACCATATTCATTATTGTTCGATTTTTGCGCTCTGCGACTCCGTTTTGTTGAGGTGAGTACCTAGCAGTTAACTCATGGCGGATTCCATGATTTTGGCAGAATTCTTCAAACTGAGAGGACATGTATTCTCCTCCACGGTCACTCCTTAGATTTTTTATTTGATGACCGGAATGTTTTTCAACTTGAAATTTGAACTCTTTGAAGCAAGAGAAGGCATCTGATTTTTCTTTGACACAATAAACCCAAATTTTTCTTGTGTAATCGTCAACAAATAACAAGAAATATCTGCTGCCTCCAAGCATGGCACTTGCATTGGTCCACAGAGGTCGGTGTGAACAAGCTCCAGAGGTGATTGAGAAATCCACTTCGATTTGGATGGGAAAGATTCACGATGTTGTTTTCCCAATTGGCATTCCTCACATGCTTCGTTTATCACTTCAAGTTTAGGCAGCCCTCGGACTATTTCTTTGGTAGACATTTCCTTCAAACTCCGGAAGTTTAAATGGCCAAACCTCTCATGCCATAACTTGGAAACTTCATCATTAGAAGTAGCAATCATGCACGTACTGCTTACGATGTCAAGTTTGATCGGAAATAATTTGTTGGATCCCATCACAATATTTGCCACTTGTTGGTCGTTCTTCTTCATGCTACATTGATCTCCAACGAATCGAAAATCAAATCCTTTCTTCAGCAAGTGACCGACGCTAAGAAGATTGCTACGTATGCCTGGTACATAAAGAACCTCCGACATTTTTTCAACTTTTCCAGCCTTGGTTTTGAAAGAAATTTCGCCAACACCTTGAATTTTGTATGATTTTGCATCTCCAATAGTAACCTGACCATCATCAGCTTCCACAAGACTTGAAAATAGATTTTTATTTCCAGTCATATGCCTACTTGCACCACTATCCAAGTACCATACGTTTTCAACATTTCCATCCGAAGCGATCAACAAAGATTCAGATTTTTCTGCTTCATTATGCATAAAACCAGCAACTGGCTTCTTTTCAGGATGTTTCTCCCAACAATCATTTGCTTTATGACCCGGATTGTGACAGAAATTGCATTCAAAATATGGTTTTTTGCCTTTGTATTTGCCTCGCGCCTTGTTACTTTGGAATGATCGTTTCTCCTCCTTTGATTCTTCAAATTTTCCACTATTCCTGCTGTTACTTTTGCCATGGGATGGGCCTTGAACTTTTATGGATGTGAATTGATATTTTAAGGCTTGATCTTGAGAAGAATTTGTTTGTTTACTTCTCATCAAGATCCTAGCCTCATGAGCTTCCAGCCTTCCTTGCAAGCCTTCAAGAGAAAGTGAAGCAATATCATTTGATTCCTCAATTGCAACCACAATATGATCGAACTTGATTGGTAGGCTCCGTAGAATTTTTTCAAAGGCTCTTTGAGTCTCCACGACTTCTCCGTTTGAAGCCATCTGATTTATAATGGAAGTGAGACGAGTAAAATACTCTGAGATTTTCTCACTATCCTTCATTTCGAGCTTTTCGAATTCAGCTCGTAGTGACTGCAGGCGAACCTTTTTTACTTGATCTTGGCCAGAATACGTTGTATTAAATATTTTCCAAGCCTCCTGAGCATTTGCAACTTTTGAAATTCTCTCATAAACATGAATTTCAAGTGTTTGGTAGATTTGGAAGAGAGCCTTCCGATCTTTCTGTTTTTTGCTTTTCAGAAGATCTCTTTGGGCAACTGTGAGTTGCGTTTCATCTTCCGGCGCACCAACACCTTCTTCAACAACTGTCCACAAGTCTTGAGATTCAAGACAGAGCCTCATTAGATTGCTCCAATAATCAAACTTTTCACCATTGAATCGAGGAACAAGGGAGACAAGGTTGTTTGACATTTTTCAACCAAGCTCTGATACCAATTTGTTAAAGTAGAAAAAGAGAGAGAATTATAATTTTAGAGGAGAATAGACAATTTTTTTTTTATAACTTGCTTTTTGTCTTGCCTACAACTTGCTTTCAACACAACAAAATGACCACATATATATAGTGGTTTACAACCCTTACAAACGGACATAACCTTTTTGAACAGACACCCTTTCACTTCAATAGACATGACTTTTACTTAATAGACACGACTCTTCATTTCAATAGACACGACTTTTCAGTGAACGGACACGACTCTTCACTGAATAGATATGACTTTTCATTCGAATAGACATGACTCTTCATTCGAATAGACATGACTTTTCACATCAGCAGACACAACTCTTAATTTTGGTTTACACCAACAGAAGAATGGAAGGTGCTGTATCGCGATGTGCTAGGAGATGGACTGCGATGTGGTTTTGGAAGTTTTGAAGGTACGACGGTAAGGGGATGTCGGAGTACCAGGTCTAGGCGCTCGATTTGGGTATCGATTGTGAATTTGAGGGATGTTGGGGTTCACTTTTGGTTTTGGAGAGAAGCTGTTTTTGTTTTGGTATGTGGCGGTTTGTGATGTTAGTTGCTGTTGTAGGCAGTTTGATGTAGTGCAAGGAGGATGATGTGCAGTAAGTCTTGGTTGTAGTATGCACAGAGGAGAAAGTTCGTTGAGGTCACTGAATTGTAGTGTTGTCTAGTAGAAGTTGTTGCCACTGAGGTATGTTGAAGAAGTGGTTGGTGAGGGGTTCACAAGAAGTTGCACGGTAGAGAAGTAAGACAATGTGAGATATAAGTGATAGAGGATGTGTAGGTGGGTGCAATGTCTTTGAATTGAATGGATGATCACAGGCAGGTAATTTGATTTGATTGCTGTAATGAAGTGTATGTATGGAGTTTTGAATGTTTTCGAGTTGCACAACTGAGAAGGTTTTGTAGATGACTGTTATAAGGCAATAAAGTTTTGGTACGTGGGCAGAGACAGGTTACAACTGGAATGTTGGGGAGTTGAAGGTTGAAAGCGAGGAGATGGTTTTCAGGTTGACATTAGATGATGATGTGAATATGGCAGCAATGGCTTATGGAAGGTGTTTGTGGTGGAGAAGGGTGGTACTGTGTGCAGGTTGATGTATGGGGGAGGAGTGGAAGTCAGTTGATTGAGGAATGCAGGCAAGCAATGCTGGTCAGGGGTGGTGGAAGTAGAGTGAAGTAAGTTAAGTAAATACCAGAGGTGTAACTAAAGTGAATGACAGTGAATGTATGGAATTGTTTGAAGTATCTGCGGATGGCTCAAGGGGCAGAGGGCATGTGCACTGATGGTTGATGAAGCAATGGTGAAGCTATGGGTGAATTGAGTGCACTGTGCACTGTGATTCTGATAATGAAGTATAGTAGAGAAGTGAAGTGTGATGCAGCAATATTTAGAGGTATGCGGGTGAAGTTGTTGTTTACAGGCAGATGTTTAGGCTAATGACTATTGTGGTGCACAGTGAAGAGGATGCCACTGGAATGTGGCGTGTGCTTGATGCTGGAGGCGTGCTGTGGTTTGAGAAGGAGGCAGTCAGTTGGTTGTTCAGGCAACTGATGGTGAAGTTTGGATGGTGAGAAAGCTGCCTGATGATGGTGAGTAGTAGGCAGTTAGGCGAGGAGGTTGGTGAACTGTTTGTAGTAGTTGAAAGAGGAATTTGTTGTTGATTAAAGGAGCGAAGGTGGTATTTGATAGTTTGATGTTGACTGAGAAGGGAAGCAGTGGTGTACTGGAAGTCTGGATGCACTGGTATTTTGATGGAAGTTGAATAAAATGGTGGATGGAAGAAGTGTTGTTTGATGATGTGATGGGTTTATGTTGTAGAGTAGATGTGGCTCTAGTGATGAGAAGAAGTGATATTGAGGTGCTGTTTGAATAGAAGGTGATTGGTTTGTCCAGAAAGGAGGAAGGCAGTAAGGTTTGGAAATGTAACAGACAGAGATGCACAAAACTGTGTACAAAACAGTGGAAGAAGAAGTGTTAGAGAGCATTTTATTTATTTATTTTGAAAGCATTGTAAGCAAAAGAAGAAAGTGCAAATGATATGTAAATGCAACTTGAATTGAATGAAATTTTTTTCTTTTTGAATTGTGTATGTTTTTTTCTTTTTCTTTTTTATAGAAAATGCAAATGCTAATGGGAAAGAAACTAGCAAACTACAAACAACAAAAATCAAAATGCACACAAACACATAATTATTTTTTAAATGTACAAGCACACAAAACAGACACACGAAAATAAAAAAAAAATTCGAAAAATAGAAAATCAAAATCAAAACATACTCTCCGGCCACGGCGCCAAAAACTTGTTAATCGACGGAATTTCTGTCGGATTAGAAAACCGTCGAAAAATTTAGAAAATAAAAATAACGGCAAGCACACGGCGTACACTTGTAGTACGTGGCGAATACGGGTCGATCCACAGAGAATTGATGATTTTAAAAATTCTATTCAATCAAATTATACCAAAGTCGAGTCAAAGTTAAGCTAGAGAATTAGAAAATTAGCTAGCTAACTAACTAAAAGAAAGTGATAAAAATATAAGAGTTAAATGATAATTTAAAGATAATTCCACTCTCTAGATCATATAGTTTAACAAATTATCAAATTATGACCTCTTTTTTTTGTCATTAGTGAATTTAAATGATGTGTTTATCATAAGTATGACCCACTTGTGCTATTAATTAGCTCAACATATGTCATCTGACTATAACACAACCTTTAAACCACTTACTAACTCTCATGAAAATGACAATGAAAATGACAACAAAGTTAAAAATGAAATCTATTTTAAGTATGGCATATTAACTATTAATTAGAAATATAGGCCATCTAATTTGAATTTTAAATCACTTTCTTATGCCATTAATCAAATTTGATTAAGAGGCATTTGTGTTAGTGATTGTTTGCTATTTGGTGTCAACAATATAGGCTATCAAATTCAAAAAAAAAAACAACAAATTAAACCACTTCAAGCATGGTCATTAAGCACAAAAAAGAGCTATAATTACTTAAATGTTTAAGCTATATGATTAAAAGTTTCATTACCCCTAAGTTGAAGGGATTAGCTTCTCATATTTGTTATCAAAACAACAAATATAACTTGCAACATGAAAGAAAAAGAAAAGAAAAAAGAGAGCAAAGTAAAGAAAAAAAACTATTCTACTTGCATGAAAAATAAATCTACACTACAACATGAAACGAAATAAAATAGAAAAGAAGAAAAGAGCATGTATTTAAAGTTGCATAAAAAGAAATTACATGAAATAAAAATGGCTAAGTAGCCATGAAAAGAAAAGAGAAGCTTTCTTTTACTTTGAGCCTAAAATAATCTAAGAGAGACTAAGGGAGAGGGAGAGTTGACATGAAACATATTGGTATTTATACATGTATCATACCCTAATTCATATTTTTGAGGAATGCCCAAAATGCGCTTGAGGTAGTGTGACCATCAAGTAATCATTAGCATGTCATAATTCATATTTAATTGTACATGGAGCCATTAATTCCATAAGCATGTGCATTAGCCTCTAATTTGTACATTAAGGTGTGGGTAGGTGAGGTCTTCCATTATCATGTCATTGAATTATTTCCATCTTTATTTCTTTATCTTCACTCTTGTGCATGCATATATCATTATGAAACCACTTATAATATCCACTAAATTTCCTACAAAACAACATAGAAAATTCCAAGCAAATTTTCACAATTTAATAAATCACAAAAACGACCATTTTGCCCTGAAGATGAATATGCGACAATTTGAAAACAATTTAAATTCGGTTTAAAAAAATAAAAATACCTAATATGATCGTTTATTTAATTTAAATAGAATAAATATGGTGATAAAAATATGCACATTTACGTGCACATCACGATTACTGCCTCATCTCTCTAGTCGGGACCATGATCGCAAGATCTGTACTAGTTATTACATTGATCCAACTCCAACCATTAAGAATTTAGTTATCTATGCTAAAGTTTGTAAAACGAAGGGAATTAAATGTCCAAAGTAAAAAGGAAGAAACCAGAGTTTGTAGAAAAACAGAAAGAAAACAGGATTTCATGAACCTAAGCAGTACGGTTTTCCATCATCTCAGAGCATGCCTAGGGACCATCCTCGAATCTATATGTGTTTAAGTGACCTAGCCGTATTACTTCAAGTTCTATTACTTATTTAGAACCATCAAACCATTCAGTTGATAACAAGCCGGCGATCACCAGATCCAGCGCCACCTTCGTTCGAGGTAGGCGGTGGCCGCTCCTATTCCACTGCTACAGATCGATTCCTTATGTACTGTTGCAAGTGACCATTCCTTACATGCTCCTCCACAATATCTTTCAAACGCCTACAATCGTTTGTGTTGTGCAGATCTAGCTCATGGAATACGCAATGGTTTCTCGATGCCCGTTCGTACTCAGAAGGTTCCCTCCTTGCCAGTCTTCGATACTAGAGGTGCCCTCTAGTATCCAAGTAAATCCTTTTTACAGTATCGGTTAAATCTATGTACGAAGGAAACTTTGACTCCCTCCATAGCCTCTTAGAAGTGCTACCGTTGCCATCCGTTTTCCTTTTTCCATTATCGTTATTTTTATCCGAACTTCCACTGGATAGCCCTCCATCCTCAGCCGCGTTCACCTCCTCTAATTTCATATCTGAACATGCATCTTCTTGCCCAAGGAATCTCTCAGCTTCGTGGAAGAATTCCTCGAGATCCATTGATGGGTCCCGTATCAATGACACTTTGAAATCCAAATTCTCTCTGACTCCTGACACTGCTGCCATCAAAACCATCAATGGATCCATCCGATCCCCCAAAGCAACTGCAGCGTTGAACTAAGTTAAGAAAGCTCTGAACGATTCCTCTGTCCTTTGCTTTACAGATGTTAGCGTCATTATGATATTCGGCCTTTTGATACGAACCCAAAACTGCTTCAGAAACCTATCCACCAAATCTGTCCATGTCCTGATAGGTCCCTCTTCCAACTGTCTGAACCACATAGCAGCTATGTCCATCAAGTACATGGGGAAACATCGGGCCATCATTTCCTCCGATGCCCCCAGCACTTCCATATGTCTTGTGTATCTCATCAAGTGATCAGTAGGATCAGCCTTTCCATTGTACACTTTCAGAGTAGGTAGCTTGAACTCCGGTGAGTTTCGGGCCATTCTGATTTCATGGGTAAACGGACTCCTGTTTACTCCTTTTAAATCTCTGTTTGTCAAACTTCCATGCATAATTTGCTTAATAATCTCAACAAATCTAGCTATGTCTGTCAAAGGTTGCCCCTCGAGTTCCCGAGGGAATTCCGGTACGTACTCCTCATCACACGCTCCTGTATTCCTACTAGCATCTCGTTGCATGGTATCGCCTGGAGTTCCTCTACGGATCGATCCATCATTGCCAGGTGGTATGCCCCTAGCCTGGATCCATCCAGATTAGCAGTTGTGTGTTGATTAGGGGCTGCGCCCTGTTGAGCTGATTCGTTTGATTGCCTGTTGGGTCCTTTTTCCCAGCTTCGTGGATCTGAACTCCAGCAACTCGAGCGATCCCTGCTTGTTTAAAATGTCTGAGGAGGTTTTGGATCATTTCCTCCTGTCTTTTCAGAAACTCTTCATGCATAGCTCCCATCATCATCTCAATCTCGTCTCTGGTGATGAAGGCTGAAGTCTGATTAGCTCTTGAAGATGCTTCCTGACATCCTTCATGCTGACTTCTCTCTACTCTTTGTCTCCTTGTTGATTGCTTTGTCATTGCCTCCTAGAATCCAAGTTCCCAGCTTCAAAATCATTGAGTTCATTTCTCAATGAAAGCACCAAAATGATAGCGCCAAAATTGGTCGCTACCACCCAAATCCAAATGAAAGCACCAAATACCAGTCACAGCTTATAGATAGAGTTTATGTAGAGAGTATAAATATGAAGAACAGTAAAAATTAAAATGAAAGCAGTAGAGAAAAACATATTTTATAGTGGTTCAGCTAACTCTGGCCTACGTCCACTCTAGAAAATTCCTTTTTATTGCTGTAATAATCGACTACAGTTTCAAAATGGTAGAGTAGTCCTAGCCTTAGAAAACAGAAGGCCATAGAGCAGAAAAAAGATCCCCTTTCTAAAGACCCACATGATGTATTTATAGGCGAATCGTGAGTTACTGGGCTTCTTGAGTAGTGTGTACCCACCATGACCTTGGCCGAGCTCACACCTCTCATTTCGACAAACTACAAGCAGTTGAAATGCCGAATGGCTCAAATGTCGACCCAATTGTGTCCCTCGTCCTTGACCGGACCAACTTGCTAAAGTCGGGCCGTGCCACCTTGACCGAACCACCTAACCTAAGTCGAACTACCGTTATTGAGCCATCCTGACCAAACCACAATGCCTAGCCATCAATGTCGAGCCACTCATGCCGAACGACACTCAACTTCCAGACTGAGTCGCCCATGCCGAATGACCCATAACTTACAGACCGAGCCGTCTATGCCGAACGCCCACCACTTCCAAACAGAGCCGCCCATTCTGAACAACCCACAACTTCCAGACCGAGCCGCCCATGCCAAACAACCCACAACTTCCAGACCAAGCCGCACCATCTTGATCGAACCATGCATCTTTTCCACTTCTCGACCGATCTATACTACTACACTGAGCCACTAGCCTATGTCGACCCACTCCGTTCAATCCAATATCCATCTTCCAAGCGTGCTACATCATCTATCCATCCAGTCGATTCAACCCTGTCGTATTCCATCCTCAACAGCCGAGCAATCGTTTTATTTAAATCCGCCTGTCCACGGCCTTGCCAGAAAGGGGGGGTTAGCAATCAAAGTGTATGGAGTCTCTCTCTATCAAAGTATGGATTGGAAACGGTGTGATTATGGCTGTAAATCAATTGGGTGTGATTGTAGCCCGTAAATCAATTAGGTGATCTTGTAGCCTGGTTAAATCAAGAGAGTTTGACCTGCACTTGAAGACAAGATAGTGTATCTCGTGGCCTTGAAATCGAGGTTGTAATATTGACAGTATATTTGAAAGGAAATCTGCATAAGAAATTATGTAGGACTGGATATAGGTAACTACGAACCAGTATAAAATTCTGGTGTGTTCTTTCCTTTATCGCTTTTATTTACTATTTGCATCTGTGTCTGGTTCTGTGGTTGTCTTTATGTTTGTAAATTGCATCTTTTTGTGTTTAATTTGAAAAGATTTCAAAAACTCCATAAAATTCATTAAACACTATTCACCCCACTCTAGTGGTAATCCAGGCTTAAGATCCGTAATCCACAATTCCAACATTTGGTATTAGAGCATTGGTTTTCAAATTTTTTATTATCTAATTTTTGAAAAGTCTTTAAATGGCTTCCAACACTGTTAATATCAACACTATCACTAGTTCATTTGTAAAGGGTCAGTCTACTACCAGACCTCCACTTTTTAATGCAGTAACTATGCATATTGGACATGTAGGATGAAAATCTATTTACAATCAATAGGATTAGACACTTGAAATATTACACAAATTGAGTACATTGAACCATCAACTAATTTTGCATAGTGGACTACTGAGCAAAAGACTGTTGCACAAAACAATTCCAAAGCGATGAATATTCTATTATGTTCACTTGATAGGAATGAGTTTAATAGAGTGTCTGTCTATAAGTCTACATATGAGATCTGGAAAATTTTGCAAGTTACTCATGATGGAACAAGAAAAGTTAAACAGACCAAAATATCTATCTTGTCCAATCAGTTTCAATTATTCAAGATGAATCCAAATGAGTCCATTTCAGACATGCACAGTAGGTTTCAAGACTTTGTGCACTCACTAATTGCATTAGGAAAGAACTTTTCTAATGAAGATCAAGTTAGAAAACTTTTAAATTCACTCACTCACTCTAGCAATTGAAGAGGCTGATGATATTAGTACTCTGAAAATTGAAGAATTGTTTGGGAGTTTGTTGTTGTTTGAAGTACAAATGCAAGGGAGAAGAGAAAGCAAGGCCTCAGAAAAGAAGTCAATAGCGTTCAATGCAATAACAGATGGTTCAGACTCAAACAGAGACGACGATGAAGAAATAGCTTTGATGACAAGAAATTTTAGGAAGTTTCTAAAATATAGAAAGATGAACAATTACAAGAGAAATGATCACCAGAATTCTAGAAATAGTAATAAGATTCAAAACAACATCAGATGCTACAATTGTGATGAGCCAAGCCACCTAAAAAAAGATAGTCCACATCCGTATAAACAAATATTTTCTCCAAGTAATGATTCGCCAAAGAAAAGAAAGAAAGCATATACTGCTGCGCTACACGATTCAGACTCATCCTTTAGTGATGATGATCAAGAGACGAAAAATTCAAACATGTGCTTTATAGCTATTCACAAGTCTGATGATCTCGAAAATATGGGTCTAAAAATAGTATGCATTTAAATTATATTGATTGAAATTGCTTGTTTGGTTGTTTGCATGTTTTGAAATTGCTCGTTGTTTGAACTTAAAATTTTGATTTTCAAAATAATATTACTTTAATATTAAAATATTAATATTATAATGTTATTATATTTAATATTATTTCAGATAAAATTTAAATTAGATATAGTATATATAGATATAGATATTAAACAAAGTAGGAAAAATAAGTCACATGATTTAGGGGACCCATGTCGACATCCCCTACCCCCATGTCAACTTGTAATGGACAGAAATGTTTTTTGTTTTAAAATTGAAATTGACATAACTACCTTGTGTCTTTTCAATTCAAACGATTTTCTAACTCTTTAAATACCTGTTTCTTCCAAAAAAATGAATACTTTCAATTCTCTATATTTTCCATTGAATTTCTTCATATTTTATCAAAAAATGGCCTCTCCATTCATAATCTAAGTGAGAATCTTGAAGAACTCTCAATTCCTTCAAGAACATACTTACTTCTATCCTTCACAATCAACGACACTTAAAATTAAGCCAAATGCAAATGATAAAGGAACAAGAACGACACTTCGATGCCATTCATTGAATGAGCTCTGCCCTCGACAGAGAAGAACTTGAAGCGAATCCAAAAGGAACTCTGAACAAAGATAATGAAGAATAGGATGTTATAAAGGCAGATCCTATCTTTGGTGAAGAAGGATGGGATCAAGTTCTAGAAATGTTTGATTTAACATATGTGGTTTGATTTATTTTGATTTGGTTTGAATTGTTTGGTTTGATTTGATTTAGATTGATATGGTTTGGATTGATTTGAATATGGTGTTTAATATATGATTGAACATGGTATGGTTTGGCAAAAACCTGATGTATATATTGATTGATTGTGTTTAAAATTTTCATATCTCTTACATATACCTTACTATATTTTACTCATATTATTATCTACCTCATTTACATTCTATTATACTATGGTATTGTCATCTACGGTGCTATAATATAAGACTTAGGGGGAACTATGTAGATTAGGATTAGTTTTTGTTAATGACGAAGAGGGAGAATTATAAAATAGGATAGATAGGCTTAGCTTAAGGGGGAGTTATTGGAATAAGTGGAAGCCGGAGTAGATCAAAATTTGTTGAAGTAAATTTTATAAACAAAGATTGTCATCATCAAAACGGGGGAGAATGTTAGTTTCTGAGATGATGGTTTTGATGACAACAACTTTAGGACTTGTTATAAAATACAAATACTGATATTCTTGTCTAGATATATATGTATATGCAGGATATATATATGCAGGTACTGAGAATGAAGACTATACACTATAGAGGTTCAAGACTGATGAATTCAAGATTGTAGAAATCAAGAAGTGAAGACTCATGAGTATAAAGATTATCAAGAGTTCAAGAGATCAAGATCTCAATAAAATTAATAGAGTGTGGTTTTATGTTAAAACTTCATAATAGCACTAAAATCTTTATTCGGATTTTAATTGTGGAGTGGAATCCACCTACTCGCTTTAATAGTGGGATAAAACCCACGATCTCTTTAGTGGAATGGCACCCACGACCTTCTCTAGTGGAATGGAATCCACATAATTTTCAAAATAATTATTTTAACTATTTTTCCAAAAACTATCTTTTCAAATGTAATCTCTGTCAATTTAAATATTTTAGCCTTAATTCAAAAACTATTCTTATCACCTTTTAGCATTTTTATCTCAAAATCATCTACTGTTTTTTATACTATCTCTTGATTTTAATATTTTTTCTTTAAATCTCAAAAATATATTATAATTAAGTCTATACTTAGATTTTAATATTACTTTTATATTATAGATTATATATTTTAAGATTACTTTCTAAAATTCTTTTATACGTTTAAACTATATTCAAAATGGTTACAAAGTTTAGAAATTGTTTTGACATGTTTTAGAATAGAAATCATTTTAAAGCAAAATCAATTTTCAAAAATAACATAAGCATGTCGACATCCCTATACCCCCATATCGACATGGTTGTCGTAGATTTCTAATTTCAAATTTTCAAAAGAAGTGTCTATTCGTTATAACCTTTCACGAATGGACGTGATTGTTGTTTTCGTATATATACCAGTTGTTTTCAACGAATTTTAAGTTAGTTTTTCTTTATTTCTTCATTCCTTCTTCTCCACTCAAATATTCTCTTATATTTCAAATGCTTTAACAAAATTCTTTCGAAATCCTAAGTGAATCAAACTCGATCGTCTCTAGTTTGATTCTCAGTCATTCCCTCTCAAAGATCTCAGTGCAATTCAAAGTTACATGATCATTTCTAATCAAAGATCGAAATATCAAAGTGTAATGAGTCTCTCTCTATCAAAGTGTGACTGGAAACGATGTGATTGTGGCCCACAAACCAAATGGGTGTGAATGTAGCCTGTAAATCAATTAGGTGATCTTATAGCCTAGTTAAATCAAGAGGTTTGCCTTGGACATGAAGATAAGAGGGTGCATCTTGTAGCCTTGAAATCGAGGTTGTACTATCGACATTATATTTGAAAAGAAATCTGCACAGGAAATTGTTTGGGACTGGATGTAGGATAACTCCGAACTAGTATAATATTCTGTATGTTCTTTCCTTTACCGCTTTTATTTACTATTTGCATCTGTGTCTGGTTCTGTGATTGTCTCTGTGTTTGTGAATTGCATCTGTTTGTGTTTAGTTTGAAAATTTTCAAAAATCCCATAAAAGCCATTAAACACTATTCACCCTCTCCCCCTTCCTCTAGTGTTAATCCAGCTTTAAGATCTGTAATCCGTATTTCCAATAATTGCCTGCATAGATGGCTAGGGACTGGACATACGCAGACGTCCAACACAATTGTACACACAGACTACGCTATCCCATTAATGTGCATCACAACCACATAGTTATCCTTAATCCCTTAGCACACATATCGATAATAGAACTACTCCATAGATGCTCACTCTTGTCTATTTAGATGGCTAAGAATTGGACACACACAGACGTCCAAAATATGGGTACGCGTAGACCACCCTTTCCTACTCATGACATCATAACCTTATATTCTACTCTACGATGTATCATGAAGAACTCGTCCTTTCGGTCCACTATCATATGCCATAGTCACTCTCTATATCTTTTTATCAAGTCGTCATACTTCTTTGGTTACCGTCCTAAAGTCATCTAGAGCAATCCCGGGGTCATCCAACCTTACCTCGAACCAATTTCCCGGACAACTAAGCAAACACACGCCTTGCCACGGAGCCATCATCCTATAGCCATGCCTCATGCTCTATTCGACATCCTCCTATATCCGACCCGCATATCCCCTGAGCCAAGCCTTATGTCCAACCACTGACCATGCTCCCTTGCCGGCCACTGACCCATCACCTGCCAACTAGGTTTCCAGGACTGGCCTTCGACCCAACTACCTACCGAACAAGTTTACAAGATCGGCCACCGAGCCACCTACATGCCGACCAAGTTTTGGCACCCGCTCACCAAGCCAACCCCTACCCGCTGACCAAGATTCCAAGACTGGTCGCCAACCCATCCACTTACCGACTAGAGGCCTTGTAGTTTTTCTAGCACTCCAAAATGTGTCAATTTCATCGCTACCCTTAACCCTTCAACTCTCATACATCGCCTATGCGACAACATGTGTCCAAATGCTCTAGAGTTGATCTGTCGAAGTCTTGTTTCATGGTTCCTAACTCTAAATCTCTCCAATGAGCATTTCAACCATACAAACATTCAGGCAAACACCATACATTCACCAACAATTATCTAACCATTCAAGCATTTAAACATGCAACGATCCATTGCAAATCATCCTATAATTTGTATCTAAGATAGCCTAACACAAACCCGCGCAACCGGATATCAAATCAACATGATTAAAACACAAACATTTTAAATTCATTTTACTTTAGGTTTGACTCAGAAAACAGTCCCAAAACATAATTTGGACTTTAAAATGAGTTTAAAACATTCCAAAACCTATAGATACATATATTGTGAGGTGAGAGATGATAAATCACTTACCAAAACACCAAAAATCCATGTTTTGCACACGAATCGAGGTAAATCCGAGAATCAACAGCAAAAACTGGATTTTTCATCCTTAAAAATGTAGATTTGAAGATCTCTAATGAACCCCTTTGCTAATCCAACCTTAGTCTATGATTAGACTTGATTTGGAGTAGAAAAGAGATGGTTTTGAGTAGAGAATTGGTTATTGGAGGCTTAGATCTATTGAAAAAAGGCATAAAAGCTTTTGGGGATGAATGTTTAGCCATATAAGGTCTCCAAATCAAAAATTGATTAGTGGGCTTGCTCCCAAATTCACTAGTTACCCACTAAGTTGCTTTAAAATTTTCAATATTCAAATAACCATATCTCTTAGTCAGAAAGTCCAAATTGCTATTATGAGCACTCAACGGAAAGGGATGCCATTCTATTTTACCAAGGAAGCGCTCTCAAGTGCTAATTCGGTACCTATCAAAAGTTATAGCCAAAATAAATTTATAGGGTTAAAATCGTCTGGAAAAATTATAAATATATAAAATGTCTCTAATAGCATTTCCTGAAATTATAGAGTCATAGGACCTCACATGAATTTAAAAATAATATTATGATCCTCCGATACATAAAATACGGATCGTCACACTCTCCCACCGTTTAGGAATTTCTCCCACAAAATCCCTAATATAAACAAAGCTGAATCAAACATAACTACCTTGCATGCCTATCATCCACGAGCAAACATATCGAACATCAAACATGCATACAAAAGCAATAAATTATATTTATGCCTACTCTAGCATAAAGGTGCTAAACTACCTTATATGTTATCGAAAGTGAAAGTAAATGCGGTAGGTAGAAGTCTCACCAAGTAAAGAGCTCCGGATAAGTGGTCCTCATGCTCTCCTCGGTCTTCCAAGTATAATCTCCTTCGCTCTCACTCCACTAAAACTTCACAAGTTCTACCATCTTCCTCATAAGTTGCTTCATATCACATCTGACGATACGAATAGTCCTACAAGGTGTCGATGCTTCTTGTTCAGTCTCTATATCATAAAGCTGATCTGGTTGAACTAGCACGCCTGAGTGATGCACAAACTTCCACAAATGAGTTACAAAGAACAAATTGTGCACACCCGCCATCTTCTAAGGTAAGTCGACTCTGTAAGCCAGGTTATCAATCATCTCAAGTATCAGAAAAGGACCAACAAATCTCTATGCCAACTCCCCATAGTATCGAATCAACCAACATTCTTTAAAGGAGAGATCTTGATAATAACCATATCGCCAATGGAGAACTCAAAGTTATGCCTTCTCCTATCGACATAGCTCTTTTGCATATCCTATGTAGCTTTCATTTGTTGTTGAATGATCTCAATCTTCTTCGATGTCTCTCTAACTTTTTCTGGCTCAACAGTCAATTTCTCGGTCGCTTCCCACCAATATGAAGGAGCGTTGCACAGTTGGCCATATAATGCCTAAAATAGTGCCATACCGATGCTAGATTTATAACTATTGTTATATGCAAACTCTACTAGATGAAAATGATCATCCTATGAACCACCAAAATTGAGAATGTAAGCTTGTAATAGATCCTCCAAAGCATGGCTCACCTATTCAGTCTACCCATTTATTTGTGGGGCATAAGCTATACTGTGATGCAATTCTGTCTCCAACACCTCTTGCAAGCTCTTTCCAAACCCGTTAGTGAACAAAGGGTCTTAGTCTCTCATAATGCTCTTTGACACACTATGGAATCATAAAAATCATTTCACATACAATTCGGCCAATTTGGAAGAAGTTCATTAAAACTATGACCTATATGCTATCGTACCCTCCCCTAGTCCTCGTTAATCCACCGATGAAGTCCATCAAAACTTATTTCCATTTTCACTCGAAAACCTCGAGTGGTTGCAGCAACTCGGCTTCTTCTACTCTGCCTTTACCAACTAATAGTTCATGCACTTCGAGATGAATATACCAACATCCTTCTTTATCCCTTCCCAATAAAATGTCCGTGTCATGTTGTAGTACATTTTGTTACCATCGGGATGTATAGTTAATTTTGAATGATGGCACCTATGCAGTACCTTATCCCTTGACCCATCGACATCAGGAACATAAAATCTCCCATCCCCATGGAGCGAACTATCACATTCGATCTCGTACTGTTTCATTTCCTCAGACTCTTCCCCTCCCTCTATCTTCTCCATTGTCTTTGCTAATTTAGCATCACGCCTCTAACTAGTACTGATCCATTCAATCAATGTAGGTATGACGTCAAGCTAACCAATTCTTCTGACTACCCTCACATCGAGGTCTAAAATCATTGCCAGCAATAAATTCCAACCGCTATCACTCTAGGAATATCGCTCCTAAGCTAGCATGTCTTCTACTCAAAGCATCAACAACCATATTTCCGTTATCAGGCATGTAGGAAATGCCAAAGTCATAGGAGGCAACTAACTCTAACCATTTCTATTGTTGAAGGTTAAGATACTTCTTGAAGAATAGATATTTCAATGACTTTTGTTCCGTATAAAACTCAAACCTCTCCCTAAGAAAATAATGCCCATATATCTTCAAAGATAATACTATCCCTACCAACTCCAAATCATGAGTTGGATACTTTCATTCTTTTGGTTTCAATTGTCGTCTAGTATAGATGACAACCTATCTCCTCTGCATCAACCCCACACGTAGTCCAGTACCACATGCATCTGTGTATACCATCAGCTCCTTATTCCCTTATAGAATAACTGACACCGGTGCACTTGTCAGCCTCTCCTTCAGAATCATAAACACGTGCTCGCACCTCGCATGCCTGATAAAAGTCCAATTCTTCTTCGTCAAGTTGGTTAACGGAAGTGCTATCTTAGAGAAGTCCTAGATAAAACGTCAATGGTATCCAACTAGTCCAAGGAAGCTTCCCACGTCTGTAGCGGTCTTTGGCCGATCCCAGTCCTGTACTGCTGCCACCTTTATAGAATCTACAACAAAACCCTGCTCAGAAACAATTGACCTAAGAATCACACTTTTCTCCACACTTTTCTCCTCAAGAAGTGACACTTTGAAAAAATCTCTATCAATCGATGGTTCCTTAATACCTCGAGCAAAAACTTCAAGAGATCCATGTATTCTTTCTTCATCCTCAAATAAACAAGGATGTCATCCATAAACATAAGTATAAACTTATTTACCTGATCCTTGAAAACATAGTTCATAAGATCAACAAAGTACTTCAGCGCATTTGTTAGCCCGAACGGATCAACCACTCATATAATCCATATAGCATACGGAACGTTGTAATCGGCATACTCTTCTTCACCGCTCTTAGTCGTAGAAACCTCATCACAAGGTTCAACTGAGAGAACACGCTAGCACAATGTAGCTAGTCGAACAAGTCACTAAAAAGCGAAAGTGGATACTTGCTCTTCTTCGTCACCTTATTCAGCTTGGGTAATCTACACACAATCTTAGAGATTCGCCCATCTTAGTGGTGAATAATACAGTTGTACCCCACTCGGATATTCTCCTATAAATAAAACCTCGTCATAAAAAGTCATTCACTTGCACCTCCAACTCGTTCTACTCCCTGGGTGCTATAAGCCTCAAAGGCATAACTATCGGTCTAGCATCCTTCGCTATGTCTATGTAGAAATAAATATCTCGGTGTGGTAGTAATCCGGTTACCTCCTTGAATATGTCCGGATACTCTCTCGCTATAAGCACAGATGACAACTCATCCTATGGAATTCCAAGTGAATATAGAAAGCTAACCATAATTCCATTCTCTAGCAGGTAGCCAATCACTACCATCCACCCCCCACAACCCCAATCGTCACCAATCCCTCTCGCGATCGACAACTATCGCATACTTCCTCAGCCAGTCCATCCTTGTTATAATACCTAACCCCACAACAACCAAAAAAAAGAAATCACAAGCAAACAACATCCATGACTCGATGAGGCTAAGTTTTGGCATACCGTGCATAGACTAGTTGATCCTCTAACTAAGTTTGTGACAATTAAAGATCGTCAAGTATCTCAGGTTTCAATCCCAATCTATTTACCATATCATTAGATATAAGGGAATGTGAAGCCTCAGTATCGAATAAAACACGTATAGGTATATCAAAAATAGAAAGCATACCATGTATAACAACGCTCTTCCCCTTCTCCTTCACCGATGGAGCACTTAACAAAGCTAAAATAACATTCGAAGCATAAGCTGACACAACTTGCTTATTTTTTGGTGGTTCTAGGCAATCCATCTTGATATGCTCTGGCTTGCTACAGTTGAAACATCCTTTCTTCCCATTCCTGCAATCTTTGCTAAGATGGCCCCCTTTGTTCACAGTTATAGTATGTAGGCTCCTACTTGCTCTTCTTCTGGCTATCTCTCTGAAGTTGCTTCTTTTTGCTGTTGTCCCGCTTCTGTTTGCCTCCGCTACTAGCTTGCAGCTTTGGCACATCCTTAGGAGCAACAACCAACTTAGGCTTAGAGTATAGACTCTCATGTCGAAGAGCCTTCTCTACCAGCCTTTCAAATGGCTCATCAATATGCCCTACAAGCTTTTCTCCAAGATAATTACCCAAGCCCATGATGAACTTCTCATTCCTCTTGAGTGGAGTATCGATAAAAGATAAGCCGTAATTCGATAGCATGTCAAACTCGGCCATATACTTCATCACAGACATATCCCCGTATACCAGGTCAACAAAATTTCGAAAGAGTATCGACTTTTAGGTGACAAGTATATACAATCTCGTTTTTATCTGTTCCTAAGAAACTTGATCCTTAGGCGTGGTAATCTTGATGGCCTTCCACCATCTTATAGCCCTTCCTTAAAGTTGTCTAGAGGCTAGCTTCCTCTTTATCACATCTTCTAACTCCATATCCCCAAAGATGCAATCGTAGCTATCCAACCAATCCTGCACTTCGACGGCTGATTCTATTCCATAAAACATTTTTTCACCTGGGGTAGAGAAATCCTTGCTAAATTTGGTGAAATCAGCCCTCGTTGCTTGCATTGGAGCACCAACATCTACAGCTGTAGAAGGAACAACTTGGACATTCTGGACCATGTTCCGCACCATCTCTACGAAATGTTTTGCAAATCAAGGTTAGTAGCCTCCGATACTACCCCCTCATCAACTAAAAGATGAAGTTCCTAGCAGCATTTCTTATTAGCCGACTCACCCTTACAGGCTGTTAAAAGAATGATCAGTCACTCTGAAAGGAATAAGTTGTGTCGATGAATGCAATGCAACTTAAATACTATATAGTTTTAAAGCCCAAAATATAACAAGTATGATCTATTATATATCACTAGATCCTTTCTTAGGCGATGCTCCTTCCTTATCCCTAACGGATCCAATTATCAACTTGGGTAGTTTACGCAACCTAATCTCTAATACTAAATGTTACGACCGCCAGACACTTTCGGTACCCAGTATACTTATGCATTGCGCTGTGGAGATACATGGCCAACGTAGAACAGTAGTAAATCATATAAAGTAAAAAATCTAAACATAGAACCTGTAGAACATCTCATGGTGCATGGATAAAATATAATATAACAAATAGATGTAAAATAAGCAAGACAGTGATATAATCAAATGAACCATAAATAAGAATATCAGAGTGCATCGGGTTCACAAACTATATATAATAAAGAAATAAAGAGTTTATACATCCTCAATCTCGATAATAAACTCTATAACTATCTCTAATAATAGAAGTACCGACATATCTCCACAGTACTGCACAGAGGAATATAAATGATAGCAGGCTCCAAGTATAGATATATAAAAGCATAGCTCTTTCTCATACCCCATACAGCTCCATGCGCTATACAAACCTGCTATACCTAATCTAATCATTTAAGAGAGCTCGAGATAATAAGATGCAAAGCTTAAAACCTTTGGTTAGAAAATCCGATGTGTGCGATATATCATCCCAAAATACTATAAAACTCATATATAGTAAATAGAGTATCGAGCATGAACAATCATACCTGACCTATCCCTACACACTAAAAATGATCACAAACAACCAGTTGTAAGTGAAAGCACCAATGTCCAATATTTAGATCCAAAAAGAGAAATATAGGTTCACAGATCATAGAGTAGATTGCAAAAGAGTAAATGAATACACAAGTTTTATAGTGGTTCGGCAAACTCCGACCAACATCCACTCCACTAAACTTTTATTTATACCATAAGATTACAGGTACAATTGTTTTTGCCTTAGAAAATTAATGGAAGAAGAGATAAGAAGTAACGAACGAGAGCCAGCCATAAAGTCCTTTGCAATGAGCCAAGTCTGCTGTATTTATAGGTGAAGATGTGCATGGATCGGGCTGAAATTCTGCAAGTAGAACCTCCAGATCCATATGATTCGGTCCACCAATTTTTGGATCGATCGCACATCATTGGAATGATTGGAGATGATCATTCATATGAGCTCCAATCGATCTGCGTTTGATCAAGGGGTTTCTCCATGATGTAAGCTACTTGCTCTCTAAATTTCGTGTAAATCCGACGTACGATTTATCAGATATCGCATTTTCAGTGGAGTTGAATTGATTCATAATAAATCAATTGCGATCATTCCATGCTCCACCCAATTAAGCTGCGATCAACCATGTAGGATTACCATGATGAATGCTACTTTCTCTCCAAATTTCGTGTAGTTCCGATGTAACAGTAGTGAGATATCGCATTTTTCATGAAACTATGAATCGTTCTCGCTGATTTGTAAGATCGTTCCAATAACGATCAACTTCTTTTTCCTAGATTAGGGAGTTTTGAGCTATGATTGATCATGTGGGTCACCAATGATGTAAGCTACTTGACCTTGAAATTTTGTGCAATTCCGATGTACCGTTTGTGAGATATCACATTTTGGGTGAAACTATGGATCGTTTTGGTTGATTTGTACAATCGTTCCAATAACGATCGACCTCTTTTTCTAAGATTTTGGAGTTTTTTCATGTGATCGATTATGAGGACTCCTTTCTTCAATATATTAGTCCTAAAGTTTCATCGGTAATGGAGTTGTAGTTCTTGATATATTGATCGATCTTCGTCGATTTACGTTGTTTAATGGATCATTCAAGATTGATCCATATAAATTCTTCGTTTGCCCATAACTCGAGCATACAAACTCCGATTGACTTGAAATTTAAAATATAGCCACATAGGCCTTTCTAGTCACTTTATATTGAATTCACTTTGATTGGGACCCGGTCTGAAACCGCCCAACTACTGTCCGTATTTTCAAATATCATCGATTCCCGAGCTTGATAGCCGCCTCTCCGGACTTTCTGCCTTGATGATCACAGAATCCATTTCATCAACTTTTATGATATACTGCCCGGTCAAAAGGCGGTATTACATTTTCCTCCTGAAATATGACTTGCAGTAGGAAGGCATGTTATAAAGTGCTATAAATCCAAAATATGAAATCCATAATCCATTGATGGCCGAATATTGTAATCCAGAATCCAATACGTTGCCAATCCAATTCCTTGATCTCTCTGGATCATTAGCGAAATCCATGACTATTCTGAGTCGATATCCAATTCGAAATCCATTCTAAATTCACAAACCAAACCTGCGATCTCTCTAGATAGTTTTATCCAAATCCACATCCATCCAAAGCCAAATTTATTATTGTTCAAAGTTGATATCCGAATCCATGACCTCTTCAGGTCATTAGCCAAAGCCGGTACCGCTATGGGTCCATACCCAATCCCGCAACCTCTCCAGGTCAATCATAGCTTTTGCAAGCTCTTGTTATGCTCCAGTCACTCTCTAGCAAGAAGAGCACAACGATAATTAGGTTGATCCTATCGCTCTTCGACGAAGTGGCCCACTTCTTGCTTTTTTGGCCTGGCTTGTGACGATCCGTATTTTTCATATCAAAGGATCGTAAAATAATTCTATTTAATTCATTTAAGATCTTATCATTCTAGTATTTGAAATATGATTCTTAGAGATGTTTTACACGTCCATGATTTTTCCCGAATTTCTATGTGACAATTTTGCCATTGGAGATCTTATTTTGGCCATAGTTTTTTATAGGATCCGAATTAGATATTCTAACCTGGTTCATTGCTTTGGGATGGTAGTTTCCCATTCTGTAAAGTGGTTATATAGGAAAATCGGATGAGTTAAGAAGTTACAACAGTTTTAAGTTTATGAACCGCTGGCTAGAATTAGAAAGGGGATTAATGGACCAATTGGTATGTCCATTAGTATAATCTTGTTTGACGATAAATATGAGGTGAGAGAGACTATTTGAAACCTTTGTCTTTCATTTCATATCAGCCTCAAAACCTATCTCCTCTCTAATCATCCATCGTTTACAGAGATTTTATCTCAAATCGTCTCTAATCTCAAATTAGAGGCTAGGTCTTCATCGAGGGGATTGATCTCATTGATTGGATCACATCTACATCTAGTTTGCTATTATCTGGATCGGATCTCCTCTCATTTTCATAGGTTTGATTGGTTTGGTGAGTGGTTATGATATCTCACTAGTACATGATGGATAATATGTTATAATTTGGTGGTTATAAGTTAGGATTGTCAAATTAAACTATAAATTGATGTGATAAAGGTAATTTTGGATTTCGAAACCCTAGATCGACCTAATCGAACACGTAATATGGATTAGATCATTTCCTAGTGTCATTTATGCATATATAGCTATATAATTCTATGATTTAGATTAGATCTATGCTTGTTTATAATCATTGATTGAATTGGTTGGATCGGTACCGATCTTGTCCAATTGGATTGGTACTCGATTCGAATTCTATGCACCAATCAACGTGAGATCTAGGGGGATGGTAGAGCATGAGTTCCAGTGATGCTTTATGAAGTTGGATCGGAGGATAGGTCAAGTACTGAAGATTTTATGGATCATCTATGTTGGATCGTCTGTGAAGCATAGATGGAAGGAATAAGAGGCTAAGAGAGAAAGCAAGGGGTTTAAGACATATAGAGGAAATGTACTAGAAGCTGGAAGTGAGAAGGAGCCAAAATTAGCTAAGTATTTGGATCGGTACCGATTTGATCCAATTGAATTGGTACAGATCTAAGTTATTGGCTCCAATTGATGTGAGATTCAGAATGGAGACTCTAGGGTTGTAGCGGATCATACTGCAAGGTGTGGCTTGCTGATTACTTCTACGGTTTGGTATTTATGGCATGATGAAGTTTTAGCTCTTCGATTGGAAACTCGGATAGGAGTAGGATCGAAGGAGTAGATTGACAGCTTGGGATGGAAAAACGCTTTAAGATAATTGACTGGGATGAGTAGTAGGCTCACACCCAAAAATGGATTGGAGTTGTGGAAAGCTCTGAAGGTTTGGTAGTGCCAAGGAACCGTTGATGACTCGGAGTGTTCTGGTCGTGTTCAAAGCAAGAGTTATATATGCAGGGCATCCAAGGGTTGGTAGCACCAGTCATGTACTCTGGACTGATAGGGTCAACGTCAGGTGGTAAAGAGGTATCACAAAAGGCAACCTTACAAGATTTTTAATCGTTGAGTAAGGTGAACACGATCGAAAACAGAGATTTCCATTGGTCTCTAGAAAATCAAGGACAAAGCTATACAAGTTATCATATTTTCAAGGCTTTAGAAGATGATATCCAGGTTTTGAATTATATGGTTACTTTGAATGCTATGTCTACTTTTTGGCAGGCTATCATCTATAGGAATGCTAGGGAAGGGATTGGGAATAGGGCTAATGGAGGAGACTGCTTTGATTCTTCTGTCATGTTCTATTACAATATCCTATTGTGTTTACTTTAAGTGGCATATTATATCTTATTATTATGTGCTAACTCTTTGGTTGCAGGGACAAGTCCGGTATGTTTTTGTGTACCTACCTAGTACCATATTTTATATTTTTTTATAGTCATTTACCGCTCACGCCAGACCATTTTCTAACCTATGGTTTTATGTTTCCTTTTATCATCTTGGTTACTGTTAAATGAGTAGACTAATGATAGATTTGGAGTCACAGTTGCTGTATGAAGATGGGCTTGGAGGAACTATGGCATATTGCTCTATACTTCTAATTTCCACTATTTATTGTTATATACTATGAGGGATGTTGAGAGGAAATGTTGTACTGAGATTTATGACATTTGTACCGTAACTCAAGATGTTCTAGTAGAGATGTTATCTTCATTTATTATGGCTCACTATATTTCTGCTGTAAATTATATTTTATCCATGCATTGTGAGATATAGAATAGGCTTCCTATTTTTCATTTCAACATTGATGAACGTCTCGAATCAAAACTGGCACATTTACAGCGCTCTTTTAGGTCATTTGGTGCGGGTGATGTAAGATGGTCGTCACATTTGGTATCAAAGTTTTGGTTATGAGTTAATTGAAGCAATACCAGAGTATATGCTAAAGGAGCGAGCTTACTTATTAATGATGATATTAGGCTATATGATATTATTATATAATATGGTATGCACTTGGGTACCATTACAGCTGTTCTTGGAAAGAGGCTAATCATTCTTATTACAAATAAGGATGAATCGGAATACATGAAGCAATGTTAGGAATAACTTGGCATCAGGATTGGAAGAGGGAGCGGATTCAAAGCTATTACACCCGAATTTCAAGCCATATTCGCTGCAATGATGGGTTTGCTGATGAAAAGAGCCCAAACTACTTCTGGTGTGGCTTGAGATGGTGCTGCTCCTGTGCAAGTACCCAGAGTGGACTTTGCCAAGCTTTGTAAGGATTATTCTACGCTAGGAGGAAAGCCATTCTTAGGGATAGAATCAACTAATGAAGTGCAAGATTGGATGGATAGTTATGAGCGCATTTTCAAGGATATAGAGGTGGAAGATGCTATGAAAAGAAAGCTTGCTTCAAGAAAACCATAGGGCCAAGCAATGAATTAGTGGAATTCTATTAGCATTACTATTCTAGAGGATCAAATTTTTTTAGGATCAACCCAAAGCTAGATTTAAAGAGAATTGATTGCAGCAACTCAGAAATCAGTGGTTTTCAAGAAGTTTGTTGAGTTGAAGTAAGGAGAGATGTCTATTTTTGAGTATTTGGCAGAGTCTGATGCTTTGTCGAGGTATGAGATGTCTTTTATCGATACACCTTTGAAGAATTGTGAGAAGGACGACCACTTAGGAGAAAAGCTAGTGGACCATATCGAAGTGTCTTTTGAGAAGCTTGTTGAGAAAGCCCTTAGACATGAGAGTTTGTACCCTAAGAATATGGCTGCTATTGTGGCTGTTGCCGAAAAGGAGGAACCAAAACTACAACAGGGCGGTAGGGGTATGAAGAAATGGAATGGAAAGAGGAAGCAACAACAACAACACAAAAGTAATAAAAAGGAAGCCAGAAGTAGAGCAAGGGTGAGGTTGTTTGTCGCCCTTGTAGTGAGAAAGTTCACTACGCTAATGAATGTAAGGTGGCTAAAAAGTGCTCCAACTGTGATAAGCCTGGCGATATGAAGAGGAATCGTCCAGAATCGCCTAAGGATAAGCAAATTGTGAGGGCATATGCTTTGGATGTTGTCTCAACTTCATCTTGTGCTCCTACTACTAGGGATGAGGGAAAAGGAGTCATGGTGCAAGGTATGCTTTCCATATGAGATTTTTCTGTTATAGTTCTTTTTTATACTGGAGCTTCATATTCGTTCATCTATGGTGACTTAGTTTGCAGACTAAGTTCGGAACCGAGATAGTAGACCGACCTTTGATTTTGATGAATCCTGTTGAATGACCTACTAGTATTTGTATGGTTTGTCATGGTTTTGTGTTATTGAGTCATGGATGTTCTTTTGTTTGTGATTGCTTTGTTATTAATTTTGTTGGGTTTGGAATTATTTTGGGAATGGACTAGCTTAAGAGGTATGCAACTGTAGTGGATTGCGAGAAGCTAGAGGTGACAATTAGGAATTTGGAAGGCAAACGGTAGTGATATGCTGCTTACCAAAGGATGGGATATTAGTCAACTTTCTTTATTCGCTTGAGATTCCACAAGAAGGATTGTCATCCGTGCCTATCACTAGAGAGTTTCTTGGAGTCTTCGAGGAAGTGACAAGTCTGCCGCCGCATAGGGAGTTCAAGTTTCGAATCAACTTAGTGGATGGAGCCAGAACCATAATTATGCCTTTGAGGTGTATGGGACCCAAAAGTAGAAAGAATTAGAGGTGCAACTGGATGATATGCTGAAGAAAGGGTTCATTTAGAGAAGAATATTTGAACAGGGTGCACCTGTTGCATTCGCAACGAAGGCAGATGGTTCTCTGAGGCTATGTGTGGATTATCACGAGCTGAACAAGGTTACCAAGAAATAAGTATCTGCTTCCATGGATTGATGACATGTTTGATTAGCTGCATGGGGCAAAGGCGTTTTCTCAAATGTATTTGGCAACGGGATTTCACCAATTGCGAGTGGCTAAAGAAAATGTGCCCATTACTTCATTTCGGGCACCATTGGGTTTCTACGAGTGGTTGTGATGCCTTTTGTATTGACCAACGCTCTGGCATACTTTGTGGATCTTATGAATAGAGTCTTCATAGATCGGTTGAGCAAGTTCATGTTTGCGTTTGTGGATGATATTCTGATTTATTCTAGGACCAAGAAAGAGCACAAGACACAATTGAGGATTGTGCTTGAGATGTTGAGGAAGCATAAGTTGAAAGTTACGTTCTCTAAATGTCTCTTCTAGAAGGAAGAAGTGAGATTCTTGGGGCATGTCGTGTATAAACAAGGAGTTGCGGTGGATCCTGAAAAAGTGGTGGCGATCCAAGGTTGGAACAGCCCAAGAATGCTACGAATATGAGAAGTTTCCTTGAATTGGCAGGATATTATAGGCGCTTCATAAAGGACTTCTCAAAGATTGAAGCATCATTGACCAAATCAACCAAGAAGAATCAGACTTTTATTTAGGATGTAAGATGTAAGCATGCAGTTGTAACTTTGAAGGAAGGTCGATGAGTGCACCTATATCGGTTATTCCAGTGGGAATGAAGCGATGATAGTATACATAAATGCTTATGGTACTGGTCTTGGAGCTATGTTGATGCAGAAAAGGAGAGTTGTCAATTATGCTAGTCGACAGTTGAAACTGCATAAAAGGAATTATCCAAATCATGACTTGGAGCTAGCGGCTTTTGTATTTGCTTTGAAGATGTGAAGGCCCTGTTTGTTGCGAGAAAGATTTGAGCTATTTACGGACCATAAATTCTTGAAGTATCTCTTCTCTCAAAAGAATCTTAACCTTCGACGGTAACAATGGTTAAAGTACCTAGCTTCTTATGACTTTGATATTTCCTATACTCTAGGGAAAGGTAATGCAGTGTTAGATGCATTGACCAGAATACATGCTGAATTGGGAGTTATGTTTTTGGAATGGAAAGATATGGAGTATATAGAAGGATTTCATTTCCGGCCACATTGTGGGCTCGAGCCTTACATGCTAGCAAGTTTATTAATCAGACTAATCTCACTGAAAGGGTTGGTACTAGTCAGAAGCAAGATGCTAGGCTGGAAGAGATCATGGAGAAGATTGAAATGGGAGTAGAATCTGAAGACTTGAGATAGTACGAGGTTGATCGAGATGGTTGGCTTTGTAAGGATAAGAGACCGATTGTTCTAGATATTGATGGATTAAGAATGAAACACTAAGGGAATGCCATCATTCTAGATTAACCATTCATCCTGGTGGTTACAAAATCTACAGGGATATGGATAGGACTTGCTACTAGGAAGGAATGAAGACAATGTTGGGAGTTCATCTTGAAGTGTATGAATTGCCAGTTGGTAAAGGCTGAGCAGAAGAAGCCTAGTGGATTACTACAACCATTCGATATTCCCGAATGGATGGAACAAATATCTACGGATTTTATAGATGGATTACGAAGGATTAGAGCACGATATGATAATATTTGTGTAGTGGTAGATCATCTGACCAAAAGTGCAAGATTCATACCTATCAATTCTACTAGAACGGCATCCAAGTTGGCAGAATTATATGTTAATTGGCTTGTTCGATTCTACGGTGTGCCAAAGAGTATTTGAAGCAATAGGGACCTATTGTTTACTAGTGGATTCTAGAAGAGCTTATAAGAGATTTTGGGAACCAAGCTGCATTTGAGTACAACTTATCACCCATAGATGGATGGCCCAACCGAGATAGTGAAACGGATATTGAAGATCTTCTTCGATCATGTAGTATAGATTTTTGGAGGTCTTGGGATGATCACTTTCATTTAGTGAAGTTCGCCTAAAACAACAGTTATTAGTCAAGTATTGGCATGGCACCATATGAACCATTGTATGAAGGACATTGTAATTCCCCTTCAAGTTGGTGGGAAGTAGGTGAGAAGTCGATTCTTGGACCAGAGATGATTAGAGAGACTTCCAAGAAGGTAGAGATCATTCGGCAATGAATGAAGACTCCTCAAGATCGTCAAAAGAGCTATGTAGACAAGAGAAGAAGAGATTTGGAATTCTCAATTGGGGACATGGTATTTGTTAAGATTTCTCCTCTGAAGAATGTTGTTCGATTTGGTAGGAAGGGAAAATTTGCACCTAGATTTATTGGAACTTTTCCAATTATCGAGAGAATTGAGAAATTAGCTTATAGGGTGGATCTACCTCCAAATATGACAGGTGCGCACAATGTTTTTATATATATCCTATCTACGGAAGTTTGTGCATGACTCAGGAATTGTGGTAGCACTAGATCAACTAAATGAGGTAGAGGTTGTGCCAGAAGATCAAGACTTCATAAGCCGCTTCGAGTTGTTGCAAATGACACGAAACATCTTAGGAGGAATATAGTTAAGCTGGTTAAGGTGCAATGGAGTGAGGACGAAAGCTATTGTACATGGAAGACCGAGGAGAGTACGAGGACGGCATATCCATAACTCTTTGAATGATAAGACCCATAAGTCATATCTACTTGCACCATTGTATATTATACTATTAGAATTCCGCTTGCTAGGATATGTTTTGCTCGCTATTATTGATTTGGCTGCTTAGTTGGATTGTTAGATGGTTGCTAGTGGATGGTTGGCATGCCAAATAACCTTGGTTGCATATGTTTGTTTATTTATTTCGGGGGCAAAATTTCTAAAGGGGGAAGAATGCAATGACCTGTATTTTACATAACAAAGGATTGTAAAACAATTCTATTTAATTCATTTAAGGTCGTATCATTCTAATATTTTGGAATATGATTCTTAGGGAGGTTTTACACGTCCATGATTTTTCTTGTATTTCTATCTGACCAATTTACCTTCAGAGATCTTATTTCGGCCATAAATTTTGATAGGAGTCGAATCAGATATTCTAACCTGGTTCACTGCTTTGGGATGGTGGTTTCCCTTAGTAGAGTGGTCATATAGAAAATCAAATAAGTAGTTAAGAAGTTATAGGAGTTTTAAGTTTTGTAAACCGCTAGCTAGAATTAGAAACGAGATTAATGAACCAATTAGTAAATCCTTTAGTCTAATTCGGTTTTGCTATAAATATGAGCTGAGAGAGACCATTTGAAACCTTTGTCTCTCATTTCCAACTTCAAAACCTACCTCCTCTCTAATCCTCCATTCTTTGCATAGATTTCATCCCAAATCGTCTCTAATCTCAAATTAGAGGCTAGATCTTTATCGAGGGGCATGATCCCGTCGACCGGATCACATCTACATTTAATTAACTACGGTATGGATCAGATATCCACTCATTTTCATAGTTTGGTTTGGTTTGGTGAGCGATTATGATCTCTCACTAGTCTATGATGGATAATATGTTGTAATTAGGTGATTATAAGTTAGGATTGACAAACTAAACTATAAATTAATCAGATATAGGTAATTTCAGAAGTAGAAACCCTAAATCGGCCTAATGAAACACGTAATATCATTTTTGTGAATGAATTTCTTTCTATGCTTGATTTGTTTACTAGCGTTGTGCATATTTAGGACTTAGATCGGTGATCAGAGCATATTGCGAGCAGAGTTCGTCGGAATCACACGAAACTTGGAGGATAGGCTCTGGATCATGCAAGGAAGACTCCTTGAAACTTTCGTGATGATTGGAGCAAAGTATTTTGATCGGTATCGATCCAATCCATATAGATCAGTACTCGATCTGAATTTTGTGCACCATTAACATGAGATCCAGGGGATGGAAGAGCATGGGACCTAGCGATGCTCTATGAAGTTGGATCGAAGGATTGGCTAATTATTGAAGATTTTATGGATCATCTATGTTGGATTAGCTTTGAAGCATAGATGGAAGGACCAAGAGTCTAAGAGAGAAAGCAAGGGGTCTATGGCACCTAGTGCAAATGTAATAAAGGGTGGAAGTGGGAGGGAGCCAAAATTGGCCAATTATTCAGATCGGTACCAATCCAAATTATTGGCTCCAACTGATGTGAGATTCGGGGAGGAGACTCTGGAGTTGTACTGGATCATGTTGGAAGTCATGGATCGCTGATTGCTTCTACAGTTTGGTAGTTATGGCATGATGAAGTTTTAGCTCTTTGATCGGAAACTCAGATGGGAGCGGGATTGAAGGAGTGGATTGATAAGTCGGGATGGAACAAGGCTGTAAGATAATTGTAACACCACTCATTTTTGATAACATTATTCAGGAGATTTAATTAGATAAATTAAACTGAATATTGTTAATGCTAAGTGACAAGGAGATTGAGACTTGAATTAATTTAATAAAGGTAGAGCCTAATATAAAATTAATGGACTTAAGAATGGGTTTTTGGTTTGCTAAGTTACATATGGGTATATTAGGAAATTTCCATCCATAACTCCCACCCTTATATATTTTCGTTCCTACCATCTTACATCCCATTTACGTCATTTTTAAAACTAAATGCAAGGAAGAGAGGTCGGCCATCAATGAGAAGAACTCAAAATAAAAGCTAGAGAATCAAGCTTAGGGGAAATGAATCTAATTCCAATCTCCTTATCTGAATCATGGTGAATAATAATTCCATCTCTATTTTTTTTAATTATATATTTCAAATTTAAGGGTAAATTCGTTTTTATGATATATTGGATGATGATATGCTTGATTTATAATTTATATGGTTTTAAAAAAGGTTGTTTAAAAGAAGATAAGCGTTGTTATTGGGCAAAATTTAGATTTAAATATGTTTAAATGTCGTGGGAAAATTTTATGTTGAGAAATATAACTTTAGATTTGGGTATCTGTAGCGACCCTGACTCGACCTTCGAAAATCGACATCGAATACGACACTCGTATTCAAATGCCGCAGATCCAAACGTCGAATCTGGTTCGCCAGAGCTTATATCACATTAAGTACAACACAGCGGAAGAAATGAATAATACATCAGATATACAACATTTAATACAATATCCAGATACAATGATGATACAACGAACATTAATATACATCAGAGATATGATACAATGACAATAGCAGGGGGAAGAAAAGATAACACTAGCAGTGGAACAATATCTCCAAGATGGTCTTCAAGAGAGAACTCCAGTATCGCTAATCTCCATCTCCAAGGCACCAATCCAGAAATAGCTCGAACTCCCAATAACGATGCCCGAAGATAAGCAAGGTCAGTCATCCAAAGACTGAACTAGCACTAGATAATCTACTAAACCTGATTATCTGAAAAACCCAACTCTAGACGGCCCGTGTGGGAAAATTGTGGGCACCCAGAGTTTAGGAAAGGAACAATAAACTCCAGGTCAGTCGTGGAACTGGTGTGAGAAAACAAAACAGTTTATCTTTTAAAATAAACAACAAAAAAATTTAAATAAATGCGCAATGCTTTTTGGAAAATGAAACTACCATAAGGCCTCCCGACACACACACAATGCAATCGCACACTTAGGGGAGATTTTCCCTTATGATAGTCAAATATGCTTAATACGAGAAAACTCTTTGATATTATTACTAGTGCATAGTGAGAAAACATTTCGAAAGTATAATATTAATCCTAGCCAGCATAAGTACCATGATACTATGCCTACTATAGCTGCCATGTTAAATGGCAGGATCTACAACTAAAACCCTACAAGGCACGTATTTATGATTGGATTTCCAACAGATGGTCAGGCTAAGGAACTTCCAACTGCCACATGGGTACGCCTCTGGAGGGACGTCCCAAGAGCTTAACCAGCTCTCTGCCAACACAAGGCCGGATTACCTCTATAACTAGGTAACTACTACACGAGCATGCCACCCCCCGGTCCTTTGGGACCTTTATCCGAGGCGCCTCTCAACCACAAAGCAATCACAAAGGAATAAATTTGCAGTGACCACATGAGTAAAGTATTTGGGCTCCATACCATGATACCACCCTTTTCCAGAAGGGAATGACACACCCAAAAGGGAGTGAACCTCATAACCTTGCCGCACCTTTCCCGTTTCGACCATTTCCGGGGTGTGAGGTCCTGATGCAGTCTCGTGCACAAAGCTACGCGTTATACAAAAGCCATGCTTTGATCAACAAATGATACACATCAGCACTCAGCATGCCACACTACCAAATTGGGAGTATATCACTGATAACTATCAACTACATAACCTCTGAGCTCGTACGTCTTAGAGAAGGGTGTTAACCTAAGAGAATAAATTCTCTGCCACCAAGCAGAAATGTATTTGATAGAGATCAGTTTAATATCTCAAAGTGTAATGTCAGAACATACAACCATACAAGTCTTTTCTGGGTTCGAACAGAACCGAAGGCACTTCCGAAGAAGCCCTTGCAATCCGGGTATCCACAATCCCGATCGGACTTCCCATCACTTAGAGAATCTCTATACCGTAGCTACTCGGTGCAGAGGCAATCGATATGTTATCCTATCGTTCTCGCAAATACCCGGTCTTCAACACCGGTCTTCAAATGCAATCCATAACGTCGTATCATTATTTGGAATGGGTTATATGACACAAGGTCCTCTCTCGGCTATACCGTATAATGAGCGCAATATTTAAAATATGTGGATATTGGATTTCAGTTAAGTCACAATTTTTAAAACCCAAAATCTTTCTTCAAATGGTTTAAACAAATTACCATTTCAAATCTTTAAACAAAAAGATTTATTTCACAAAGTTCACCCAGTTACACAAAGATCCATTCACAGATTTCAAAACAATTTCTATTTTTATTGGATTAACTCATTAAATCTTTAAATCAAAGATTTAACTTATAGCTTTCAAAACACGTTTCCAAAAATTTAATTGCAATTTGGAAGAACATTTTCATTTTATACTTGAAATCCTTTTAACACAAATTGGAAGTTCATTTCTTATGTGAAAGCTTTTATTTGAAAATAAATAGTTTTCGTTTTGGAAAAATACGTTTATATTTATACAAGTTAAAGCTTTTGAATTAAATTCAAATTCCTAAATCAATACCTTTAAAATGGTTTAACCCTTATATAACTTGTATAACATCTCTTATCCCTAGTTTCCAAACATGGAATTCAATTTTGAATTTTGAATTTAAATTTAAATCAAATTATTTAACTTCAAAACTTAATCATGTTATTCAAAAATAAATTTTTATCTTTGAAATTCCTTTTCAAAAACTTTTTACTTTAATCCCTATCCATTTCCAAAACCATTTGGATTCAAAAATTCAATCTTTAAATTCAAAAATCTATGACTTAACCAATTTTCTCGTGCAATCCATATTAGTGTGTGCATAAGTGTGGTCCAGGGGTTTTACATAGTAAAAGTGCAACAACATCAATCAGTACACATTCAAATACAGCAATATATTTAATAAGCGGTATAAACTATACCGCTTATCTTTCATTCACAGATCACATATATATATCACATATAGTAAATTACATTAAACACAGCTCAAATCAAAACAGAGCATCACAATCAGGGATATCAAATGATTCAATCATCCAATAGAATCCAAACATTCATAAGTAAGATCAGTTAATTGTCCGATTAATTCAAATCAGATTAATGAATTACTAATCCTGGTTAATTAACATTAATAAATTACAAATCATTTTGATTAATTATTCTTTAATCATTTATTAATTAACCATTAATAATAAATCAATTAACCTTTAATCATTTAATTCACCATTTAATTAATCATCTTTAATTAATTAATTAACCCTTAATTAATTATCCTTTATTAATTTCACTAAGTAATAAGGTTTTATTTAATTACACAAAGTAATTATGTTCAATTTACTTTCATAAATAATTTATCTTTAAATTAATTATCCTTTATTAATCTTAAATTAATTGCATTAAGAAATTAACCCTTATTCGTTAATTAATTAAGTTTTTTATTAATTAATTATTTCTCAATTAATTACTAATTAATTATTCTTCAATTACAATTGAATTAATTTTTTTTAAATTATTACTTAATTAACCTTTAATTATCCATTACATCGATTAATTAACCATAGATTAATCACATTAACAAATTATTCTTTCAAATTAATTATCCCTTTTTAAACACTTGATTAATCAAGTTTTAAATCATTAATTATACGTCCTTAATTACTTTCAATTAATTAATTATTTTTATTAATTAAATAATATTTAATTAATTAATCTCTTCTTAAATTAATTACTTTTAATTTCATTAATTGATTATCTTTAATTCATTAACCTTTAAACGCCTGATTAGTCAATCTTTAATCTTAATTATCAATCCTTAATTACTTAATTACATCATTACATTTTTGAAAACAATTGGAGATTGAATAAGATAATTAGTTTAATACAAAATTTTATAAACCAAAACAATTTTAAAAAACATTTAACTTCAAATTTTTATCTTTTAAAAGCTTAATTTAAAAACCTGTTTATAAATTAAATTTGATTTCATTTTGCATTAGAAATTTCATTTTGCATTAGAAATTTCATTTCTTTATTTCCTTTAAATTTCAAAAACCTGGGAATTACATTTTAATAACAAACACGAGCCCAACCCGGGATTCACCCGAGCCTGTCTTCAAGTAACCCTCATTTTCCCTTCTCTTCGAGTCAGATGCCTGCTTCCTCGTGCTTGAACCCGAGCCCATTATCTTCTTCCCCAAAACATCACTACCCAGGCACAAACGTGGATGCGTGCACATGCACGGATGACCGCCATCGTTCCGATCATCATCGCTGATGCCAACAAGTCACCTACGACTTCCTCCATCCATCCCAATCACTAAATCTTTAAATTGAACTCGAAATCAAAATCGAGTTCGAGCAAACCCAAACTGGAACTCACTGATCAACCCAAAACCACCTTGCTCTGCCACATCACGACACCAGAAAATGTGCGATTGCTTCCAAAGCTTCGCCATAGTCCAATGCTTCATTCCCCCTAGGTGCGATAGCACTCGATGCATCGATGTCACCGTAATAACTCGAATTCTGACCTTAACTAAAACTTAGGGTTAAATACAAAATCGATCTCGCCCGTCTTCCATGGTGAACTATAAATTTATCTAGCATTTTTCTGATAATCTACGACCCTCTAGCATGCCTCAGATACAATCACGAGATAAATCATCAACCCGATCACCAAAATTTAACAAAAATAGATTTTTTGTTCAACTTGCACATTCCCCCTTAAAGCAAGACTAAAAATCTTGATACTATTTTTAAAAATCATAGTTTTTGATTACAAAATAGATTATATAAATGAATCAACAAATTATTCAAGTCGAATTTGGTCATACTTTTGAATTTCACTGTTGTTTTTCAATTCTTAAAATAATTACCAAATATTTTTACTGGAAATTATTTTTACCAGTAATGTCCCTTGTTATCATCATTTCTTCTTTAAAGATCAAGGTCTAAGATTGATTTGTTTAGAACATAGGAATTCATTTATAATTTTGGGTCCTGTTATATATTTTTTAACAGAGAGGATATATGTATATACATAAACTCATATATCCACAAGCATTTAATATTTTCAACTTGTAATCACAGTTAATATTCATACAAACACATTCACAAAACATTCGTACTTCAACCATTTATCTCATCAATCAAGATATAGCAATACTAAGGTTGAAAGAGTAAGGTTTGCTCATAGTTGATGTTTTTGAAACTGTATAATGTAACAGAGGTGTATATATACATATACACAGGCATGCATCAATTATCCTATCACATAAATTCATTCATGGAAACTTTGTTGATTTTATCACAAGCAACAACATATAACAGGGTTGAAAATTTGGTCATCTGGTTGATGAAGCAGAAAACAAGTACTTGATATTTGAAAACTGGTAGTTTGAACAGAGAAGCATTTTATTTTTGTTTAGCTTGCCTGAAGCTTTGAATCTGGAACTTGTAAATAAAAATCCTTGCTTATTCACTATTGTATTTGTTTATTCAGTTCACCAATGATATACAAACTTAAATTTACTTACAGTTTGCAAAAAAATTTTATACAACAGAGAAAGCTTTCTCTTTCTCCTGCTACTTTAAGTCCAGAAACAGGTTTAATCTTTGATCTTGATTTCTCCTGCAACTGATTAATATTATTGTTTTATATCTTTGCTTTATCACTGATTAACAACTTCATATTCAAATTTTCTTAAAAGAAACTTACTTGCCTTAGATTACTCCAGAGAATTGCTACACTGGCAAAACTGAAGCTCTCTTCTTTAAACTAATCTACAGTTTTGAATAGGTTTATTGAAACTTGATCTTAAACCTACAAATCCATTAAACTATAAAGTTTTAAATTTTACCTGAGATATGGAATTATAAACTACAGCTTGATGTTTTCAGAAGATTTTCATATTTTAATTTTTTTTTGAATTGAAGAAGAGTTGGCAATTTTCTTCTTCTGATTTTCTCTTTTTTTTGGGTGTTGGAGTTTGAAATGCCCAAATCTTTGTTACTGTTCTTTAAGAGATTTGTTGAGGCTAAATAATTTGAAAATAGGGGAGACGAAAGGTTTTTGTAATTTTTAAATCTTATTATTTGATTCAATCAATCATAGTGAATGCCATTTGTAAAAAATAATCATGAGATCTCAATGTATGTAAATTCCTTTACTCCATCTCCTTTGTGTATGTTTATCATTTGTAATTTTACAAGATAAAAGAATTTTTAATAAATTTTTATATCATATTCACTTAAGTCTTATATGTACATAAGTTTGTATTTTACATTTTCATGTATATACTATTATTGGTTTGGCCTTTTTATACTTACACTTTCAAAATATACATTCATATCAAAGTCTTGTGTTAATTTATATATATATATATATATATAGATGAAATTTAAATTAAACACATTCTAAAAGGAGGTATATAAATTCTTTATTCAATTCTTAAACTTGAACTTAAGTTTGAAATATTTCTATGCATAAGTACACATTTTATTCAAAATTTTAAACTCAAGTTACTATTACACTTTTTAAATAAATAATTATCTATATATGTATTATTTTAAACTTTTTTTTCTTGTTTTATCTACATTTTTTTTATTATCTCTACTTATACCAATTTAAAGAAAGAAATGATTTTAAACTAATTATCTTTTAACAAAAAAACATATATATAATAATATTTAGTTTTAAACAATTGTTTTGAAAAATCATTTATATCTAATTCAAAATATAACTTTCAAAATAAATATTACATATGTCTTCTAAAATTAGAAAACAAATTTCTACTAGTATAAAATTATATAGTTTTCAAATCCAAATTTTATTTATCTATAAGATATTAAATATAGAATTTCGAAGCCCCAATTAAATTTTAAAATCAATGTCCAAATAAACAAATATCCTATTTAATCTTGGAAAAATTAATTTAATTTACAATTTAAATTCAAAAATTTATATCAATTACTAAATTTAATTTTACTCAAAAATCGAAATCGTTACAGTTTCCCCCCTTGAAAAAAATTCGTCCTTGAAATTTGCAAGGGAGGCAACAAAGGAAAGATGAAAGATAGAGAAATATCTTTCCAAATCAAACTGGATATCAATTCTGTATTTGGCTTACCAAACAGAATATCAAAAATATGAGAACAAACTCATACAATTATTTCATAAGATACTCGGGTCCACCGGTCTACGAATATGGAAGGGCATTGATTAGTTCGAAGGGATAACTAATCATTCGTAGAATATATCGAGACCCTAGAGAATAGATAGATTCAATCTTCTACAATTTCTCAAACATTACGTATGGATTCCGAATTCAGGTCGGAATACTCCAAAGTTTACACCAACTTGTCCCTCTTCGGACTTCGATCTACACAAGAAATTACAATAGAATTCGAATTTGGTTTTAACTGATATCATTTTATTGATATAATTCAAATTTATCCATGTATTCTATTAACCAATTTAACTCAATTTAAAATTTCCAATTTATTTAAAATTTTCAATTTCAAATTTCAAATTCATTAAAGTTTAAATCGAAAAGCTGATAAGAAACCGATGAAGATACGAAGTAAGGATTTTCTACAACGATTTGTAGGGCCACCATCACAACGAAGCTTCTTCTTGTAGCTGCTACGAAGCAATCAAAAGAATTTGATATTGAATCAAAGGAGATTGAGAAGAAAGTTATTTCCACTACTGTAGGGTATTGACCATTTGTAGTGGTACTCCCTTGTCCCCCATCTCGTCCTCTTCTCGCACTCATACTCACTATCAGTGGATAGTAAGAGAATTTACTAGGGAGTTCGAACGGATATCTTAGGGATTTACTCACTCTAGGGTATACTTCACCCTATCTCTAATGAGTTACTTAATGTGTTATACTCCTAAGCTAAAGTTTCAACCTTCGGCTTTGATAGCAAATGTAGTGACCCTGACTCGACCTTCGAAAATCGGCACCGAAAATGACACTCGTATTCAAATGCCGCAGATCAAACGTCGAATCTGGTTTGCCGGAGCTGATAAGACATTAAGTACAACATAGCGGAAGAAATGAATAATACATTAGATATAAAAAATTTGATACAATATCCAGATACAATTATGATACAATGAATATTAATATACATCATAGATATGATACAATGACAATAGCAGCGGGAAGAAAAGATAACACAAGCAGCGGAACAATATCTCCAAGATGGTCTTCAAGAGAGAACTCCAGTATTGGTAATCTCCATCTCCAAGGCACCAATCCAGAAAAAGCTCGAACTCCCAATAATGATGCCTAAAGATAAGCAAGGTCGGTCGTCCAAAGACTGAACTAGCTCCAGATAATCTACTAAACTAGATTATCTGAAAAACCCAACTCTAGACTGCCTATGTGGGAAAATTGTGGGCACCCAGAGTTTAGGAAAGGAACAATAGACTCCAGGTCAGTCGTGGGACAGGTGTGAGCAAACAAAACAGTTTATCTTTTAAAATAAACAACAAAAGAATTTAAATAAATCCACAATGCTTTTGGGAAAATGAAACTACCATAAGGCCTCCCGGCACACACACATAATGCAATCGTACACTTGGGTGAGATTTCCCCTTATGACAGTCAAATATGCTTAATACGAGAAAACTTTTTGATATTATTACTAGTGCATAGTGAGAAAACCTTTCGAAAGTATAATATTAATCCTAGCCAGCATAGGTACCATGATACTATGCCTACTATAGTTGCCATATTAAATGGCAGGTTCTACAACTAAAACCGTACAAGGCACGTATTGGATGATTGGATTTCCAACAAATGGTCAGGCTAAGGAACTTCCTACTACCACATGGGTACGCCTATGGAGGGACATCCCTAGAGCTTAACCAGCTCTCTGTCAACACAAGGCCGGGTTACCTCTGTAACTAGGTAACTACTACACGAGCGTGCCATCCCCCGGTCCTTTGGGACCATTATCCAAGGCTCCTCTCAACCACAAAGCAATCACAAAGGAATAGATTTGCAGTAACCACATGAGTAAAGTATCTGGGCTCCATACCATGATACCACCCTTTTCCATAAGGGAATGACACACCCTAAAGGGCACGACCCTCATAACCTTGCCGCACCTTTCCTGTTTCGACCATTTCCAAGGTGTGAGGTCCTAATGCAGTCTTGTCCACAAAGTTACGCTTTATACAAAAGCCATGCTTTGATCAACAAATGATACACATCAGCACTCAGCATGCCACACTACCAAATTGGGAGTATATCACTGATAACTATCAACTACATAACCTCTGAGCTCGTACGTCTCAGATAAGGGTGTTAAGCTAAGAGAATAAATTCTCCGCCACCAAGCAGAAATGTATTTGATAGAGATCAGTTTAACTCAAAGTGTAATGTCAGAACATACGACCATACAATTCTGTTACGGGTTCGAACAGAAACGAAGTTACTTCCGAAGAAGCCCTTGCAATCCGGGTATCTACAATCCCGATTAGACTTCCCATCACTTAGGGAATCTCTATACCATAGCTTCCAGGTGCAGAGACAATCGATAGGTTATCCTATCGTTCTCACAAATACCCGATCTTCAACACCGGTCTTCAACACCGGTCTTCAAATGCAATCCATAACGTCGTATCATTATTCGAAATAGGTTATATGACACAAGGTCCTCTCCCGGCTAAACCGAATAATGAGCGCAATATTTAAAACATATGGATATTAGATTTCAGTTAAGTCACAACTTTTAAAACCCAAAATCTTTCTTCAAATGGTTTAAATAAATTACCATTTCAAATCTTTAAACAAAAAGATTTATTTCACAAAGTTCACCCAATTTCACAAAGACCCATCACAGATTTCAAAACAATTTCAGCTTTTATTGGATTAACACATTAAATTTTTAAATCAAAGATTTAACTTATAGCTTTCAAAACATGTTTCCAAAGATTTGTTCGTAACTTGGAAGACCATTTTCATTTTAGACTTGAAATCCTTTTAACACAAATTGGAAGTTCATTTCTTATGTAAAAGCTTTTATTATTTGAAAACAAATAGTTTTCGTTTCAGAAAAATCCGATTATAATTGTACAAGTTAAAGCCTTTGAATTAAATTCAAATTCCCAAATCAATACCTTTAAAATGGTTTAACCCATATATAACTTGTATAACATCTCTAATCCCTAGTTTCCAAACATGGAATTCAATTTCAAATTTTGAATTTAAATTTAAATCAAATTATTTAACTTCAAAACATAATCAAGTTATTCAAAATTAAATTTTTATCTTTGAAATTCCTTTTCAAAAACTTTTTACTTTAATCCCAATCCATTTCCAAAACCATTTGGATTCAAAAATTCAATCTTTAAAACCATTTTCAAAAATCTGTGACTTAACCAATTTCCTCATGCAATCCATATTAGTGTGTGTATAAGTGTGGTCTAGGGGTTTTACACAGTAAAAGTGCAACATCATCAATCGGTACATATTCAAATACAACAATATATTTGATAAGCGGTATAAACTATAACGCTTATCTTTCATTCACAGATCACAGATATATATAATATATATTACAGATAATAAATTACATTAAACACAGCCCAAATCAAAACAGAGCATCACAATCAGGGATACCAAACGATTCAATCATCCAATAGAATCCAAACATTCATAAGTAAGATCAGTTAATTGTCCAATTAATTCAAACCAGATTAATTAATTACTAATCTTGGTTAATTAACATTAATAAATTACAAATCATTTTGATTAATTATTCTTTAATCATTTGTTAATTAACCATTAATAATAAGTTAATTAACCTTTAATCATTTAATTCACCATTTAATTAATCATCTTTAATTATTAATCAACCCTTAATTAATGTCCTCTATTAATTTCACTAAGTAATAAGCTTTTATTTAATTACACAAATTAATTATCTTCAATTTACTTTCATAAATAATTTATCTTTAAATTAATTATCCTTTTATTAATCTTAAATTAATTTCATTAAGTAATTAACCATTAATTGTTAATTAATTAAGTTTTTATTAATTAATCATTCCTCAATTAATTACAAATTAATAATCCTTCAACTACAATTGAATTAATTTTTTTTAAATTACTACTTAATTAACCTTTAATTATCGATTACATTGATTAATTAACCATAGATTAATCACATTAACAAATTATTCTTTCAAATTAATTAACCCTTTCTAAACACTTGATTAATCAAATTTTAAGTCATTAATTATACATCCTCAATTACTTTCAATTAATTAATTATTTTTATTAAGTAACTAATATTTAATTAATTAACCACTTCTTAAATTAATTACTTTTAATTTTATTAATTGATTATCTTTAATTCATTAACATTTAAACACCTGATTAGTCAATCTTTAATCTCAATTATCAATCCTTAATTACTTAATTACATCATTACGTTTTTGAAAACAATTAGAGATTGAATAAGATAATTAGTCTAATACAAAATTTTATAAACCAAAACAATTTAAAAAAACATTTAACTTCAAATTCTTAACTTTTAAAAACTTATTTTAAAAACCTGTTTATAAATTAAACTTCAAAAAGTGTTTAATTTCATTTTGCATTAGAAATTTCATTTCTTTATTTCCTTTAAATTTCAAAAACTTGGGAATTACATTTTAAAAAGAAACTCGAGCCCAACCCAAGATTCACTGAGCCTGTCTTCGAGTAACCCCCACTTTCCCTTCTCTTCGAGTCAAATGCCTGCTTCCTCGTGCTTGAACCCGAGCCCATTATCTTATTTCCCAAAACGTCACTACCAAGACACAAACGTGGATGCGTGCACATGCACCGACGCTCGCCATCGTTCCGATCATCATCGCTGATGCCAACAACTCACCTACGACTTCCTCCATCGATCCCAATCACTAAATCTTTAAATTGAACTCGAAATCGAAATCGAGTTCGAGCACACCCAAACTGGAACTCACTGATCAACCCAAAAGCGCCTCGCTCTGCCACATCACGACACCAGAAAATATGCGATATATTCCAAAGCTTTGCTATAGTCCAATGCTTTATTCCCCCTAGGTGCGATGGCACTCGATGCAGCGACGTCGTCGTAATAACTCGAATTCTGACCGTAACTGAAACTTAGGGTTAAATAAAAAATCGAACTAGCCCGTCTTCCATGCTGAACTATAAATTTATCTAGCATTTTTCTGATAATCTACGACCCTCCAGCAAGCCTCAGATACAATCACGAGATATATCATCAACCCGATCACCAAAATTTAACAAAAATAGGTTTTCTGCTCAACTCGCACATTCCACCTTAAATCAAGACTAAAAATCTTGATACTATTTTTAAAAATCATAGTTTTTTATTACAAAACAGATTATATAAATGAATCAACAAATTATTCAAGTCGAATTTGGTCATACTTTTGAATTTCACTTTTGTTTTTCAATTCTTAAAATAACTACCAAATATTTTTACTGGAAATTATTTTTACCATTAATGCCGTATTTTTATCATCATTTCTTCTTTAAAGATCAAGGTCTAAGATTGACTTGTTTAGAAGATAGGAATTCATATAATTTTGGGTCCTGATATATTTTTTTTAAAAGAGAGGATATATGTATATACAGAAACTCATATATCCACAAGCATTTAATATTTTCAACTTGTAATCACAATCAATATTCATACAAGCACATTCACACAACATTCATACTTCAACCATTTATCTCATCAATCAAGATATAGCCATATTAAGGTTGAAAGAGCAAGGTTTGCTCACAATTGATGTTTTTGAAACTGTATAATGTAACAGAGGTGTATATATACATATACACAGGCATGCATCAATTATCTCATCACATAAATTCATTCATGGAAACTTTGCTGATTTCATCACAAGCAAAAACATATAACAGGGTTGAAAATTTGCTCACCGAGTTGATGAAGCAGAAAACAAGAACTTGATATTTGAAAACTGGAAGTTTGAACAGAGGAGCATTTTATTTTTGTTTAGAGTGCCTGAAGCTTTGAATCTGGAACTTGTAAATAAAAATCCTTGCTTATTCACTATTGTATTTGTTTATTCAGTTCATCAATGATATACAAACTTAAATTTTCTTACAGGTTGCAATTTTTTTTTATACAACAGAGAAAGCTTTCTCTTTCTCCTGCTACTTGAAGTCCAGAAATAGGTTTAATCTTTGATCATGATTTCTCCTGCAACTGATTAATATTATTGTTTTAAATCTTTTCTTTATCACTGATTAACAACTTCAGATTCAAATTTTTTATGCCTTAGATTACTTCAGAGAATTACTGCACTGGCAAAACTGAAGCTCTCTTCTTTAAACTAATCTGCTGTTTTGAATAGGTTTATTGAAACTTGATCTTAAACCTACAAATCCATTAAACTATAAAGTTTTAAAATTTACCTGAGAGATGGAATTATAAACTACAGCTTGATGTTTTCAAAAAAATTTCAGATTTTAATTTTTTTTTCTTTTGAATATTAGAAGAGTTGGCAGTTTTTTTCTTCTTCTGATTTTCTCTTTTTTTTGGGTGTTGGAGTTTGAAATGCCCAAATCTTTGTTAGTGTTCCTTCAGAGATTTGTTGAGGCTAAATAATTTGAATATGGGGAGATGAAAGGTTTTGGTAATTTTTAAATCTTATTATTTTATTCAATCAATCATAGTGAATGCCAATTGTAAAAAATAATCATGAGATCTCAATGTATGTTAATTTCTTTACTCCATCTCCTTTGTCTGTGTTTATCATTTGTAATTTTACAAGACAAAAGAATTTTTAATAAATTTTAATATCATATCCACTTAAGTCTTATATGTACATGAGTTTGTATTTTACATTTTCATGTATATACTATTATTGGTTAGGCCTTTTAATACTTATACTTTCAACATATACATTCATATCAAAGTATTGTGTTAATTTATATATATATATAGAGATAAAATTTAGTTTAAACAAATTCTAAAAGGAGGTATATAAATTCTTTATTCAATTCTAATTTAAACTTGAACTTAAGTTAAAATATTTCTATGCATAAGTACACATTTTATTTAAATTTTAAACTCAAGTAACTATTACACTTTTTAAATAAATAATTATCTATATATGTATTATTTTAAACTTTTATTTCTTGTTTTATCTACATTTTTTTTATTTTCTCTACTTACACCAATTTAAAGAAAGAAATGATTTTAAACTAATTATGCTTTTAATAAATAAACACATATATAATTGTATTTAGTTTTAAGCAATTGTTTTGAAAAATCATTTATATCTAATTCAAAATATAACTTTCAAAATAAATATTACATATGTCTCTTGAAATTAGAAAACAAATTTATACTAGTATAAAATTATATGGTTTTTAAATCCAAATTTTATTTATCTATAAGATATTAAATATAGAATTTCAAAGCCCCAATTAAATTTTAAAATCAATGTCCAAATAAACAAATATCCTATTTAATCTTGGAAAAATTAATTTAATTTACAATTTAAATTCACAAATTTATATCAATTACTAAATTTAATTGTACTCAAAAATCGAGATCGTTACAGTTTTAATTTTTATAATTTTCCAATATATGGAATGATTTTTATGAATTTTCAAGGGGAAATATGGTTATTTGGATTTATAAATTTATTTTGGAAAAATATATTGAGAATTTGGGTCTGGAAATTAGGTATGTTAGATGACATGATTAAAGTGAATTTTTGAATTTTTGGGATTTTTCCTAACTGATTTATTATTCAAAATAAATTATTTTAGAAGAGGGACTTTTTGCAAAATTGGTTTTGTTTAATGGAAGGGCTTATTTGATTAACTTAACCATGGTTTAGATCTAAAATAGCGGCAATTATTTTTAAAGAGAATTTGAAAACGTTAAGGCAACCAATCTGGTATTGACAAATTGCAGGTTGGTTAGAGAAAAGTTTACTTTAAGAAGAACTAAACTAGATTTACTCCGAAAAGTGGTTCTACCTACTTTGAAAAGCACCTTTCGACACAGAAGCTTCCGCCTTTATCATAGTCAAAACCAACTCTACCGAAACCAATACACAAGGTATCACAAAGATGGTATGCTGTGGATTGGAGGAAGGCGGGAGATAACCTATTGAAAGCATAGCTTCCAATAGAGTCGAAACATTGGCTTGTTTTTAAAATGAAAAGCGCCTGCCTTTTTGTGTTTTAGCCTTCGACGGCGTCGAAGCAGATGGTTTCGAAAGTGGTTTTATAAAGTTTTCGAAAGGGTTGTCATTAACTTAAGATTTCTTTCAATTGGATTCCTTCATCTATGAAAGAATCTTTTGAAAGAATTTGTTCCCACCTAGTCGAAATCCTGTTGCTGTTCTTTAAACTTTCGATGGTGCTGAAGATATCAATGCTTTCAAAAGGGTACATTGTTTTATAATTTTGAGCCACTTCCTATAGCTTTCGAAAGGGGTTAAGGGTTTGAAAGGCAATGATTCCAAAGTGGTTTCGACGCCAACCTTCCATTATTTTACCAGATGATTTTTGCTTTCGAAAGAGATTGTGCCAACGCCATCAAGTTTTCCCCAATATTTTTATATGATAAAGGATGGTTTCGAAAGAGTTGCTTTCACGTATATTCACTTTGACCAAAATAATGTTTTAAATATAAAATCAGTGCTTTCGAAAGGGGGACTTTGAATGATTTCAAAAGGGTTACTTCCATTAGTGTTGAAAGGGGTACTTTCAACAGGTTTCGAAGCAAAGCTTCTAAAGGTTAAATATTAATACTTCACTACAATTAAATGGTTTCGAAAGGAAGGTTTTAAAATATTATAAGGAGGGTGCCTAATGTTTTGAATGTAGATTTCACGGCATTTGAAGGAGGTCATGCTATGAATTCGAAAGCTATGTTTCGAAGGTATCAAAAGGTTTTATAACCCAAACTCTTTTTTTAAAAGGGAAAATCGATGGCTAAATTAAAGGAGTTTTGTAATAGTTTTAAGAAGAAGTTATCTTTGATAAAGTAATAGGTTAAAGAGATTAACCGTGTTTTATATTAAACCAACATGATTGTTATGTTGCTTCTTCAAATATGAATATATTCACTTTATAATGTAGTCATAACCGCACTTTGAGGATAAAGGGTAGAAGAACCAGTTCGGTTAACCCAGTAGTGAAAATAAATTGATTAAACTCCTGAATGAATAGAATTACATCCAGGAGGTCAAGGGACAAGGACATGGGATGCTAACATATAAAAGAAAGAATTTTAGAGGGGCCAATAGGTTCTAAGTAAGCCCACGAAAAATGTGTAAAGAAAAAGATATCGTCAGGGGCCAATAGGTTCATAGTTAGCCCATGAAAACTGTGCATAATGGATTATGTCAGAAAGACAGGTTCATAGTAAGCCCATGAAAAGTATGGTTGGATACTGGCATGGGCCAGTAGGTTTGTAGTTAGCCCATGAAAACTATATCCGAATTGAAATATTGGCAGACGTCAATAAGTTCCTAGTCAGCCCAGAAAACTAAGGTAAAAAGAAAGAATATTGGGGTAACCAATAGGTTCCTAGTCAGCCCAGAAAACTAGGGTACTAGAAAAGGATATTGGGGTCACCAATAGGTTCCTAGTCAACCAATGAAAACTAGGATAAGAGTAAGATATTGAAGTTAACAATTGTTTCTTAGTGATCTATGAAAACTATGTAATTGGACAGGGAGTCCTTAAATGTTTAACTGGTTATAAGTCGGCCCATGAAAACTAATAGGTTAATAGTAATCCTAGAAACTATTATTGAGACTAATAGTGTAAAATGAATGGGGATGGGTAATCCAAAATTAATTCATTTGTTTTTCATATCATCATATTATACTATTTTGAATTTTTTAACCATTGTGGATGCAGGAGCATAATATATGGTTTTATAAAGTTTTTATGATACTTGTAAGGGGAAAACCCATTACGCTAAGCGAGTTGGTCTCACTAGATATCTAAATGATTTGAGATGGTAGATTATTGTTCATGACAGGCTTTGTGTCTGACTCGAAGTTTATGTTTTCCCATTAAACTCTCGGGTACTCAATTGATTTTGAGTAGTTTGAGAGTTGAGGTTTTCGGGTACCTCTTAAGACGAATAAGCTTGCGAAAACATGCAGAAGGCATGATAGCTATTTAGTGTTCTCTTTTCTTTTAATTCCATTGTGTTGTTTGTAATGGCAAAGCTTTTATATTGCCTATATATACTCTGACCATCCAAAGGGGCATCTTTATATGTCGCCCTTGACATATGTTTTAATAAATATATTTTCTCTTAACATGATTTGCGAATTTGGGATTGTGCAATAAATTGGAAATATTTTGGAATGAAATTTGGTTTTGTTTGAAGTTTAATTTTTTTCCATATTCATGTTTTTCCGTGTATCAATGAATCTAACACCGCCATATCAAGTCGCCGTTGATTAATAACTCTAAGTGACTATACCATCCATAGCCATTAGTTTTGGGCCTCCAAGTAGGAGGATGTTACAAGTTGGTATTAGCGCATAGGTTTATGAAACTTTAAAAGAAAGTTAAACCTAAAAGATTTTCAAACATAATCCAATGAAGTTGAAAATATGATCGGGGTTGGGTTAGGGCTATAGTAACATACTTGTATTTGACATATAAATGTATATATAAGTACGTGTTCCCCTCTCTCATAGAGCACCCTTACGTATCTTACTAAGGCTCATATGTAGACTTATAAGAAAGAGGATATGGAAGCAGGAAACGAAAGAGGAAATCTAGGTGGAGGAAGCACCACAGCCAACGGTAATGCTTGACCTAATACTAAGAGGAATCAAGGTCGGCAGGGTAATGCTAATCCAAATGTTGAAAGCAATATAGGTGCTAGAAATCCGCCAGTAGATGCAGGGACGGTGTATGAGTTGTTAGCCAACCTTTTGCAAGTTGGAGTTGTTGGTAATGTTCGAGGAGCTAATCATGTGGCTCCAGTAGGGAATAACTATGCTAAATTGAGCAGGGACTACTCTAGTTTGGGTGGAAAGTCATTTCTTGGAAAGGAGGATGATGTCGAAGTTAAGAATTGGTTGTTGCACTATGAAAGAATCTATACTTATCTAGGCTTGGATGATGGGCAATAGAGGAGACTAGCCTCTAGGCAGTTGCAAGTGGCAGTGCATCATTAGTGGAATAGTGTGACTATCGGAGTTCCGAATGAAGAGCTGACATAGGTTGATTTTAGGAGAATGTTTGAGCAGAGGTTTCTGTCTGAGGTTGTTAAGTCGGCATTGATGAGGAAGTTCATGGGTCTAGTTCAAGGAGAGATGTCAGTGGTTGAGTACGCTTCTAAGTTTGATGAGCTGTCTTGATATGGATATGCAAAGGTTGACACTGACATCAAAAGGAATGGAAGGTTCAATCGAGGACTGAAACCTGAGCTTGCTAGGATGACCATGACCCATATCCGAGAACCTTGTAATGTGGTGGTGGAGATGGTCATTTGCCATGAATAGATGCTTTCTTTTTCGGCTAGAGAGAAGCCAGTTGAATCCTAGGTTCGTCAGGAAAGGAAGAGGAAGTTCTTTATGAAGAAGGGAGCCAAGAAAGGGGATGCTGCCAAGAAGGCAAAGGCTGATTTGAAATTCTATAAATGTGACAAGAAGGGTCATTATGCGAGTAAGTGTCAGGAACGAAAGGGAAAGAAGGCCGTAGACAAGAAAAATGCGAAGTGCTTTAACTATAATCAAGTTGGGCAATATAAGAACCAGTGTCTACAGCTAGTCAGGGCGGACAAGGGGAAAGCTTTTGCTGTTGGATCATCAGTTAAGCCTACTGCAGCTGATAAAGGAAAGACTGTGATGGAAGGTACGTTTTTTATTTAGAGTATACTAGTTAGGATATATTTTGATACCGATGCATCACATTCATTTATATCCCAGTGTTTGGCTGATGGGTTATGCTTAGAACTCACATACCTTGTTACTTCCTTAAGGGTTGCGAATCCAATAAGAGGTTATGCAACTTTGGAGATGAGATATGACCAGTTAGAACTTGGTTTGTTAGGTCACAATTTTGTATGCAGTTTGTATGTTTACGATTTTGTAGATTTCGAAATCATTTTGGGCATGGATTGGTTGAGGAGGTATGAGGCTAGGATATTCTGCAAGGATGGGGAGATATCTTTAAGACACCCTAATATCCATAACTGAATTATATTCTCAGTAGAGAATTCTGACCGGAATCGTTGGCTTTGTTAAATGCAATGGAAGTGGGAGAAGATTTAAGTCAGGTTCGAATAGCAAAAGATTTTGCAGATGTCTTTTTCCCGATCAGAGGACCACCACCAAAATAAGCTATTGAGTATTGGATAGATCTTGTGCTAGGAGCTGAACTTGTAAGTAGACCACCCAGTAGGATGACCCGACAGATATAAAGGAAGTGAAGGTGTAGCTAGTGGATCTAAAGGGAATGAATTTTATTATACCAGGCAGTTCGACTTAGGCAGCAGCCACGATATTCGTAAAGAAACTAGATGGATCGTTAAGGATGTGTATCAACTATCCAAGGATGATAAAGAATAATTAACCTTTGCCTAGAATTGAAGATCTGTTCGATAAGTTGAGTGGAGCCAGAGTATTTTCCCAATTGGACTTGGCGATAGGGTTCCATCAGTTGAAAGTGGCAGAGGACAGTATTCCTTTCACATCATTTCAGACTAGTATGGTTCGTATGAGTGGTTAGTACTGCTATTTGGGTTGACAAATATACCTACTTTCTTTGTGGATATAATGAATCGAGTCTTCCAAGAGTATTTGGATAGATTCATGTTGATGTTTATAGATGACATTTTGGTGTACTCTAAGGATGAGAGAGAGCATGAATATCATCTTAGAGTTGTGCTAGAGACGATGAGGCAGAATCAGCTAAAGGTGAAGTTTTCCAAGTTCCAATTTTGGAAGAAAGAGGTTAAGTTTCTTAGTCATGTGGTTTCAAAGAAAGAATTTTCAGTCGATCCAGATAAGATCGAAGCTATGAGCAATTGGAAGAAACCGGAAACGATGACCGAGATCAAAAGTTTTCTTGGACTTGTTAGCTACTACCGAAGATTCATTAGGGATTTCTCGTGAATGGCAACGCCTTTGATTAAACTTACCGGGAAGGAAGTGAAGGTTGTTTGGCCTGAAAAATGTGAAAAAGCATTCCTTAAGTTAAAGCATTTGTTGACCAATGCTCTAATGTTATTAGTTCCAGATGAAAACCAAGGGTTGGTGGTATCACATACACATGTGGGACGGGATTGGGAGCAGTGTTAAAGCAGAAAAGCAAAGTCATTGCTTATGCATCTAGGTAGCTTAGACCGCACGAAGTGAGATATTCTACTAATGACTTGGAGTTGGCTGCGGTGATTTTTGCCTTGAAGGTTTGGAGGCATTATCTTTTGGAGGAGAGATTTGAGTTATATACCAATCAAAAGTCTTTAAGATATCTATTCTCTCAAAAGGAGTTGAATATGCGACAACAATGATGGCTGGAATTTTTGGCTGCTTATGATTTTGGTATAGAATATACCCTAGGGAAAGGTAATAAGGTAGTGCATGCTCTTTGCAGAAGGCATCAAAATATGGTTTTAGTCATGTTGGCATAATGGAAGGATCTAGAAGCTTTGGCCAGTTTTGGTGTGCAGTTAACATGGACTACTAGTTCTAGTGAGAATACTGCCCTGTTTTCCTACTTAGAAGTTCGACAGATGTTGATGGAGAGAATTTCTTCTAAGTAGAAGGAGGATCCATTATTAGCTGAGCGGATCAGAAGGCTTGAGGTTGGAACTGAGGTCGACGTTTGGAAAGATTTTTGTCTTGACTAAAAGGATGGTTGAGAAAGAAGGGACGGTTATGTGTTTCCGATGTAGTGAACTTGAGAAAAGAAGTTCTTGAGGAATGTCATTGACCAAAGTTTACGATTTATCCTGGAGGGACCAAGATGTATCAAGATGAAGAGAAGCTTCTATTGGGAAGGCAAGAAGAGGGATGTTGGCTTCTATGTTAGGAAGTGTGCAAATTATCAACAAGTGAAAGCCGAACATGAGAAGCCGAGTGGGTTACTTCAGCCGTTAGTGATTCTAGTTTCGAAATGGGATTCGATATCCATGGATTTCATAGATGGGTTCCCAAGGTCAAGGAGAGAAAATGAAAGTATACGATTTACTGTGGATAGGTTGACCAAGAGTGCCCATTTCATTCCAATAAAGTCGACCAAGACGACGCCAGTTTTGGCGAAGTTGTTCATGAAGAACATAGTTAGACTTCATGGAGTTCCTAGTAGCATAGTCAGTGACAAAGATGCTTTATTCACTAGCAAATTTCGAAAGAGTCTACAAAATATGTTAGGCACTCAGCTCAATATGAGTACCGCATATCACCCACAAACGGATGGGCAAACAGAGAGAGTTAATAAGGTGCTTGAGGAATTGTTGAGAGCTTGTGTGTTGGATTTTGGTGGATCTTGGGAAGATCGCCTGCATTTGGTTGAGTTTTCCTATAATAATAGTTATTAGACTAGTATAGGAATGATGCCTTTTGAAGTTTTGTATGGAAGGCCATGCAAATCCCCTCATGTTGGTTGGCGACGCATGATAGATTGATCTCAGGTCGAGATTTGGTTAGAGGCATCAGAGAAGATTGAGTTGATCCGAGAACGGATGAAGGAAGCTCAATCCAGATAGAAGAGTTACGTAGATAAGAGGCGTAAAGACCTAGATTTTTCATTGGAGATAGAGTCTTCATTAAGGTATCACCGACGAAGGGAGTGGTACAATTTACGAAATCTGGAAAGTGAAACGACCCTGATTCAACTTTCGAAGATCGGCACCGAATACGACACTTGTATTCAAATGTCGCAGATCCAAACGTCGAATCTGGTTCGCCGGAGCTTATAACACAATTAAGTATAACAACACAGCGAAAGAAAGAAATGAATATCATTGATATACAACATTCGATACAACAATGATACAATATGAATCAACATCAGAGATACAAGATAACAATGCTACAACGGAAAACCCCAATGAACTGGCAGCGGAAACAAACAGAAACATGAAACTCTAGAAGAAACCAATATCAGCAATCTCCATAGATAGCTCGGACCACCATCAAGTTGTACCAAGCTCAGCAAGGTCAGTCCATGAATCCAAAGACTCTAATATCCAGGATCTCCAAAGAATTACAAAGAGAAAGCTGAAAGCTACTGGATCGATATCTATATCTACTATCTGAAAAACCCAACTCTAGACTGCCTGTGTGGAAAATAGTAGGCACCCGTAGTTTAGGAAGGAAACAATAAACTCCGGGTCAGTCATGGGACTGGTATGAGAAAAAAAACAGTTCTATCTTGAAAACAAACAAAAGAATTTTAATTTGAAATCCGCATTGCTTTTTAGAAAATGAAACTACCATAAGGCCACCCGCCACACACACAATGCAAACGCAGAATTGGAGGAGATTTCTCCTTATGATAATCAAATATGCTTGATACGGGAAAATTTCTTTTATATTATTATTATTATAAGCGCACGGTGTGGAAAATCATTTCGAAAGTACAATATAAATCTTAGCCAGCATAGACATTCCGAATTATGCCTACTATAGCTACCATCTAAACAGTGGTGACCACCATAAGTAAATGGCAGGTTCTACAACTAAAACCGTACAAGGCACGCATTGGTAATTGGATTTCCAACAAATGGTCTGGCCAAGGAACTTCCCATTGCCACATGGGTACGCCTCTGGAAGGACGCCCCGAGAACCTAACCGGATGTCTGCCAACAAAAGGCCGGGTTACCTCTATAACTAGGTAACTACTGACACGAGTATGCCATCCCTCGGTCGTAACCAACCTTTATCCTGGGATTCACCAACAACCACAAAGTAATAAATTTACAGCTACCACATAGGTTAAGTGTATGGGCTCCATACCATGATACCACCTCTATCCAGAAGGAAATGAACATACCCTCGGGGGGCGCTACCCCCAAATAACCTTGCCGCATTCTTCCTGTTTCGACCATTCCGGGTTGTGAAGTTCGACGAAGTCTCGTTCACAAAGCTACGCTTTTCACAAAAGCCATGCTTTGATCAACAAATGATCAGCAGCCCTTCGTACCACATTACCAAATTGGTAATGTATCACTAGTTACCATCAACTACATAACCTCTGAGCTCGTACGTCTCAGAGAAGGGTGTTAAGCTAAGAGAATAAATCTTCGCCGCCAAACAGAAATGTATGTGATAGAAACCGGGTTTACATCAGACACACATCCATACAAGTCTGTTTCGGGTTTGAACAGAACCGAAGGCACTTCCGAAGAAGCCCTTGCAATCCGGATAACTCCTAAGCACGTCCGGACTTCCCATCACAATGGGTGCTCGAATCTCTATACCGGGGATCAGCCGATGCAGAGACTTTCGACAAGAAATTCTTTCATTTTCGAAAGTATCCGGTCTTCACCACCAGTCTTCAATTTCTATCCATAACGTCGTATCACTATTCGAAATGGGTTATATGACACAAAGGTCCTCTCCTGGCTAAACCGAATAATGAGCGCAATATTTAAAAACATATGAATATGGGATCTCAGTTAAGTCACAACTTATTATCCAAAACTTTTCTTCCAAATGGTCAAAAAAATTTACCATTTACAAATATTTTAAACAAAAAGATTCATTTCAAAAACCATCAATGGTTTAAAACAATTTCCACATTTAAATTTTTTAAACAAAAGATTCACTTTTAAGACCCCTTTCAATTTAAAACAAGGTTTACCAATCTTTGACAAAGATTCATTCATAACTTTCAAAACAACTCCATTTCAAATTGGAAATCTTTTCATCATAATTTTGGAAATTCTTTCCTTATATAAAAGCTATTGTTATTTGAAAACCTCTTGTTCCGTTTTGGAAAACCCGATTATAATTGCACGAGTTAAGGCCTTTAAATATAAACTTGGGTTAAATTCAAATTCTCGAAGTAATACTTTTAAAATGATTTAAAATCGATATAAACACATTTATAACTTTTTATAACATTTTTACGTCATAAATGCCAGATGTAGAATTCAATTTCAGATGTTGAATTCGGTTTAAATCAAAATTTTCAAATTTCAAATCTTTATTAAGTTATTCAAAATAAATTTCATTTTTAAAACACCTTTTCAAAAGTTTTTCACTTTAAACCTAATCCATTTCCAAAACCATTTGAATTTAAAATTCAAATTCAAAACTGTTTTCAAAATCTGTGACTTAACCGATTTCCATGTGCAATCCATATTTGTGTGTGTATAGTGTAGTCTAGGGGCTTTACACAATAGTGCACAACATCAATCATCACAGATACAAACACAGAAATATCGATAAGCGGTATAATCTACAACGCTTATCCTTATTCACAGATAAAGTACATTTATTAATTACAAATATTCATCATTTACGATTCGATGTGGCTTTCGGATAACCAACTGGAATCCGATTCCCTGTCGCATCGAAATCTAAATGTCGTTTAACGGGTCAAGGGGAATTTACACATAAACATATCATAGAAATCATAGATCAATACATAGCAACTCTCATCACAAAATATCACAAAGCAGCACATATGAGAAATATCAACCATCCAAATATTCAATAGAATCCGAAACATCCATAAGTAAAAATAAATTAAATTATCCGATTCAAATTAAATCCGATTAATTACTTGTGAATAAATTTTAAATCTTGGTTAATTAATATTAATAATTACAAATCAATTTGATTAATTACTCGTTAATCATTTATTAATTAAAATTTATAATTAATCCCTTGATTAATTATCCTTGATTACTTACAAAAAAATTTAATTAATCCTTAATAAATAATCCTTCCTTAATCCCTCTCGTTAATTAATTGACTTTTAATTAATCATTTAAATTAATTACATTGATTAATTAACTATTAATTAATTGCCATTTAATTAATTACAATAAGAAATTATCTCAAATAAATTTCATTAATTAATTAACCTTTAAATTAATTGTCCTCAAATTGATCACCATAATTAATTAATCACATAAATCAAAAATCCTTAAATTATAAATTAATGAACTTCACTAATTAACTTAAATCAAATTTGATTAACCAATTAATCAATCTTTAATCATTAGATAATTAACTCTTTATTTTAAATAATTAACCTTTAAATTATCCGATCATCCTTTAGTAATTATCTTAATTCAATAAATTAACCCCTTAATTAATCATCATTTTAATTGATTTTTCTTAAATAATAAATTTAAACTTAAAATTACAAAGGTATTTTACACAAAACATTAATTATTCCATTCTCATTTACTTAATAATTAATGCATATAAATCGTTATTACTTAAGGTAGACTCATTTTTATTAACAATTTAATTACCACTTATAAATATGTTTGGAAACAGTCATTTCCAAATTTTACATTTAAAACTTTGATTTTAAAAAAATTCCAAATTTTCTTTTTTAAAACTTAAAGATTTAAAAATTTATTTGAACCTAAACTCCATACTAGATTTAAACTTTATTTAAATCTAACTCACAATTTAAATTTCATTTAAATTTGTTTTAAATTCAAATTTCAATCAGGTTTACAAAAACCTAAAACCTGTCATAATTAACCCGAGGCAAAGTCAAAATGCTTCGAGTCATTTCCTCTCCTGCTTCGAGTCAAGTACTGGAATAACTCGAACTCAACCCGAGTGCATTTCCTACCCAAAACCCAAAGTTCAACAGAACTTCAAAATGCACGGTGCACGTGCACCGTCACTCTGGCCATCTCCGGCCGCTACCCATGTCTTCAACACATCCACGACCATCACTTGACACCACCTTGGCCTTCCAAATCCGCCACAAAAGCTCGAAATCAAATCGAGCTTGCAACCCAAACCTGAAACAAGTAACAGGAAATACCACCAAGCCTGTCAACGCACCATTCTCGACGCCTTAACCACCGGAGGTGCTGAAATTCCAATCATGACCTCGTCAACTCACAAGCTACCATTACCCAAATTCCCATGCTAATCGATCAATCAGGGGAAGAGAACAAATCAAAATACTCAACTCAGTAAAAACTAGGGTTAAATCCTGAATTTTCCACTATAACGCCACCTTGATGCTTTACAATTTTCTCGAGTATTTTTCCTTGTAACTCCATCGTACTAGCTACCTTCAGGCCTGGTCTGACGAACAAATTCATCGTCGATCAACGACGATTAACAAAAAGGCACTTTCCATTCATTTTGAAATATCCCATTGTAAACAAACCTAAAAATCTCATATTGATCATTAAAATTCATCAATTTTGAAAAGCAAATCTATTTGTAAAGTTAAAACATAAAATAGAGATCACTGATTTTTGACTTGATTTAGATTTTCACTGTTATTTCACGGTTTCGAAATAGTTACTGAACATTTTCAACTTGAAACCATTTTAAAAATTTAAATCTTATTAGTTTGAACATACTTTATTTAAACAACTAAGCCTACAAAGAATTGGAAGGAGTGCTTTTGAAATTTTTTAACAGGTTTTAAACCTGTAAAATGAAGACAGAGGTATACACATACTTACTTACACGCATGCAACCTCAACTTGTACACATATGAACACATGTGTATACATTCCAAATAAGTTACCACATCATTCATTTCATCCATCGACACTGAACACAATCTAGATAAAAAAAATTGGGTTTTTAAAAAAGAGTTGCTCACCAATTTTATGAAGGCAGAGGATATTGATCAGATTTGTGCCTGGAAATGCTCTAATTTATAATTTGTTTTGATTTGCTTTTGAATCCATAGCTTAAATTGTTTGTTCCAGGTTTCAACTTGCTTCTTTTGCTTCAGGTTTCAGGTTGAAATTTGAATTTGCTGAGATGAATTTGCACATGCTTTGATTTTGCTTTGTTTTATACTGCTTTCATATTATTTTTATTTCCAGGTTGTGTAGATTTGCTTTGAGATGATCTTGGAATTTGCTTCTAGCTTTAATTTCAGGTTTTAGAATTTGTTCATGTTTTGATCAGCTTGCTTTCTGATCTGCTGTTGCCTTTAAATCTGAACTGGTATTTGACTAAAGCTCTGAATTGATCTCTGTAATTTGATTTAGTTACATGCTAGCACTTCTGATCTGTATTTGATCTGCTGAATTGTTGAATTTACTTGTAACTGGGTTTCAAAACTGAGAATTTGGTTGTTGAAAATCTTTGCTTTGGAATGATAAAACTAAAATTTTCTTTTGTATATAGGTTTCTTTGTTTCCTGGTTTGAATCTTTACAAGTTTCTTTTCTTTGATTAATAGTTTTAAGATGAAAAAAAATATATGACACTTGTTTATTTGTTAAACCATTTGAGTTACACTTGTAAACTTCTTTAAAAAAAATGCTTACACTTGTTATTATAAGCAATATTATGTTTTATCTCCTTAACTTTAAATAAATTTGTATATTTAGTTTTAAACCATTAGTTTGAATATATTGCTAAATATATAAACAATTATTTTATGTTAAATCCTTTTGTTTTTAATCCTTATTTTATTTTTATTTACAAATCATGTTTATTTTCAAAAGATAATTTTAACTACTTATACTTATACATCTTTTCACATCGAAATGCATATTTTACAAAAATTAAGAAACAAAATTTTTATTAGTTTCAAATATATAGAAATTTTAAATTCAAGATACTTACTAAATTTCAAAATCACACTTTGTTTTGTGCTTATGCGATTTAAAGAAAAATGGTTTGAAATTAAATTATACATTACTAATAAAGATTTATAAGTTAGTAAATACAATTTTTATTTTCAATACATTTATATTTTTAGACTTAAGATATCAAACTTATTTCAAATATAAATTTCTTTAAATCTTATTAAATTTCAATATATTAACATTTGAATTTCAAATTCAAATCTCAAATTATAATTTATTTATAAAATATTCACATTTGAATTCCAAATCATTAATCTTTATTTATTTTGAAGATAAAAACATTTTTTTTCTTATTAATGAATCAAGTTATCAATTTGTTGAATTTTCAAATCGATTCCTTTATTTACAATCTTTATATATATATATATATATTCAAAATATTTATTCCAGAATTTCCAATAAAAAAAATCCATTTAAAAATCATATTTACATTCATTTACATTAATAAACAAACAAATATTTATTAATTTTTTGTAAAACACCAGTTTAAATCATAATTAAATTCCAAAAATTAAATTTATTTCCAATTTCAATTTGATTAAAAACGGGAATGTTACAGATTTCCTCCCTTAGAAAATTTCGTCCTCGAAATTTGAAAGGGAGACAATCAAGAAAAATATTTTTCCGTTAAAATTGAATATCTATTCTGCATTTGGCTTACCAAATCAGAATATCAATAATAGATACAAGAATGAATCAAGATACTCAGGTCATCAGATCTACGAATATACAGGGATATTGATTAGTTCAAAAGATAACTAACCATTTGTAGAATATACCGGAACCCAACATAATAAAAAGATATATGGATGCAATCCAAATTTTTTAGTTTAAACAACAAAAACATATTTGTCAACCATAACAACCAAAGCAAACAATTTATCCAGACAAACAATTCTGACCCATCTGGAGTTTATGTCCCATGCAAATATATCAAAGCTTCTTCGTGGAGCTGCTAGGAATGATCAAAGAATTGAAAAGACGAATCAAAGGAGATTGATAGAGAAAGTTGTTTCCGCTATTGTAGGGTACTGACCATTTGTAGTCGTACTCCCCCGTCCCTTATCTCGTCCTCTTCTTGCACTCCTACTCACTATCAGTGGATAGTAAGAGAATTTACTGATGCATTCAGATGGATATCTTAGGGATATACTCATTCTAGGGTATACTTCATCCTATCTCTAATGAGTTACTTAATGTGTTATACTCCTGAGCTAAAGTTTCAACCTTCAGTATGATACCACTATAAAACGACCCTGACTCGACGTTCGAAAATCGACACCGAATACGACACTTGTATTCAAATGCCACAGATCCAAACATCAAATCTGGCTTGCTGGAGCTTATACCACAATTAAGTATAACAACACAGCGGAAGAAAAAAATGAATATCATTGATATACAACATTCGATACAACAATGATACAATATGAATCAACATCAGAGATACAAGATAACAATACTACAGCGGAAAACCCCAATGAACTGGCAGCGGAAACAAACAGAAACTTGAAACTCCAGAAGAAACCAATATCAGCAATCTCCATAGATAGCTCGGACCACCATCAAGTTGCACCAAGCTCAGCAAGGTCAGTCCATGAATCCAAAGACTCCAATATCCAGGATCTCCAAAGAATTACAAAGAGAAAGCTGAAAGCTACTGGAACGATATCTATATCTACTATCTGAAAAACCCAACTCTAGACTGCCCGTGTGGAAAATAGTGGGCATCCAGAGTTTAGGAAGGGAGCAATAAACTCCGGGTCAGTCATGAGACTGGTATGAGCAAACAAAAACAATTTTATCTTGAAAACAAACAGAAGAATTATAATTTGAAATCAGCAATGATTTTTAGAAAATGAAACTACCGTAAGGCCTCCTGCTACACACACAATGCAAACGTAGAATTGTAGGAGAATTCTCCTTATGATAGTCAAATATGCTTGATACAGGAAAATTTCTTTTATATTATTATTATAAGTGCACGGTGTGGAAAATCATTTCGAAAGTATAATATAAATCTTAGCCAGCATAGACATTCCGAACTATGCCTACTATAGCTACCATCTAAACAGTGGTGACCACCATAAGTAAATGGCAGGTTCTACAACTAAAACCGTACAAGGCGCGTATTGGTAATTGGATTTCCAACAAATGGTCATGTCAAGGAACTTCCCATTGCCACATGGGTATGCCTCTGAAGGGACGCCCCGAGAACCTAACCGGATCTCTGCCAACACAAGGCTGGGTTACCTCTGTAACTAGGTAACTACTGACATGAGTATGCCATCCCCCGGTCGTAACCAACCTTCATCCCGGGATTCACCAACAAACACAAAGTAATAAATTTGCAACTACCACATAGGTTAAGTATCTGGGCTCCATTCCATAATACCACCTCTATCCAGAAGGAAATGAACATATCCTCATTGGGCGCTACCCCCAAATAACCTTGCCGCATTCTTCCTGTTTCGACCGTTCTGGGTTGTGAAGTTCGACGAAGTCTCGTTCACAAAGCTTCGCTTTTCACAAAAGCCATGCTTTGATCAACAAATGTTCAGTAGCACTTCGTATGCCACATTACCAAATTGGGAATGTATCACTAGTTACCATTAACTACATAACCTCCAAGCTCATACGTCTCAGAGAAGTGTGTTAAGCTAAAAGAATAAATCTCCGCCACCAAACAGAAATGTATTTGATAGAAACCAGTTTTACATCTCAAAGTGTAATGTCAGACACACATCCATACAAGTCTGTTACGGGTTCGAACAGAATCGAAGGCACTTCCGAAGAAGCCATTGCAATCCGGATAATTCCTAATCACGTCCGGACTTCCCATCACAATGGGTACTCGTATCTCTATACCGAGGATCAGCTGATGTAGAGACTTTTGACAAGAAATCCTTTTGTTTTTGAAAGTATCCGGTCTTCACCACCGGTCTTCAATTGCTATCCATAACATCGTATCACTATTTAGAATGAGTTATATGACACAAAGGTCCTCTCCCGGCTAAACCGAATAGTGAGTGCGATAGTTAAAAACATATGGATATGCGATCTCAGTTAAGTCACAACTTATTACCCAAAACTTTTCTTCCAAATGGTTAAAAAAATTACCATTTACCAATCTTTTAAACAAAAAGATTCATTTCAAAAACCTTCAATGGTTTAAAACAATTTCCACATTTAAATCTTTTAAACAAAAGATTCACTTTTAAGACCCCTTTCAATTTAAAACAAGGTTTACCAATCTTTGACAAAGATTCATTCATAACTTTCAAAACACCTCCATTTCAAATTGGATATCTTTTCATCATAATTTTGGAAATTCTTTCCTTATATAAAAGCTATTATTATTTGAAAACCTCTTGTTCCGTTTCGAAAAACCCGATTATAATTGCACGAGTTAAGGCCTTTAAATATAAAATTAGGTTAAATTCAAATTCTCAAAGTAATACTTTAAAATGATTTAAAATCCATATAAACACATTTGTAACTTTGTATAACATTTTTACGTCATAAATACCAGATGTAGAATTCAATTTCAGATATTGAATTCAGTTTAAATCAAAATTTTCAAATTTCAAATATTTATTAAGTTATTCAAAATAATTTTCATTTTTAAAACACCTTTTCAAAAGTTTTTCACTTTAAACCCAATCCATTTCCAGAACCATTTGAATTTAAAATTGAAATTCAAAACTCTGTGACTTAACCGATTTCCATGTGCAATCCATATTTGTGTGTGTATAGTGTAGTCTAGAGGCTATACACAATAGTGCACGACATCAATTATCACAGATACAAACACAAAAATATCGATAAGCGGTATAATCTACAACGCTTATCCTTATTCACAGATAAAGTACATTTATCAATTACAAATATTCATCATTTACGATTCGATGTGGGTTTCGGATAACCAACTGGAATCTGAATCCCTGTCGAATCGAAATCCTAATGTCGTTTAACGGGTCAAGGGTTATTTACACATAAACATATCACAGAAATCACGGATCAATACATAGCAACTCTCATCACAAAATATCACAAAGCATCACATATGAGAAATATCAACCATCCAAAAATTCAATAGAATTCAAAACATCCATAAGTAAAAATAAATTAAATTATCCGATTCAAACTAAATCAGATTAATTACTTATGAATAAATTTTAAATCTTGATCAATTTGATTAATTACTCCTTAATCATTTATTAATTAAAATTTTAATTTATAATTAATCCCTTGATTAATTATCCTTGATTACTTACAAAAAATTTAATTAATCCTTAATAAATAATCCTTCCTTAATCCCTCTCATTAATTAATTTACTTTTAATTAATCGTCTAAATTAATCACATTGTTTAATTAACCATTAATTAATTACCTTTTAATTAATTACAATAAGAAATTATCTCTAATAAATTTCATTAATTAATTTACCATTAAATTAATTGTCCACAAATTGATCACCTTAATTAATTAATCACATAAATCAAAATCCTTAAATTATAAGTTAATGACTTCACTAATTAATATAAATCAAATTTGATTAACCAATTAATCAATCTTTAATCATTAGATAATTAACTCTTTATTTTAAATAACTAACCTTTAAATTACCCAATTATCCTTTAGTTAATTATCTTAATTTAATAAATTAACCCCTCAATTAATCATCATTTTAATTGATTTTTCTTAATTAATAAATTTATACTTAAAATTACAAAGGTAATTAACATAGAACATTAATTATTCCATTCTCATTTACTTAATGATTAACGTATATAAATCGTTGTTACTTAAAGTAGACTAATTTTTATTAACAATTTAATTATCACTTATAAATATGTTTGGAAACAGTCATTTCCAAATTTTACATTTAAAACTTTGATTTTAAAAAAAAATCCAAATTTCGTTTTTAAAACTTAAAGATTTAAAAGTTTATTTGAACCCAAACTCCATACTAGATTTAAACTTTATTTAAATCTAAGTCACAATTTAAATTTCATTTAAATTTGTTTTAAATTCAAATTTCAATCAAGTTTAGAAAAACCTGAAACCTATCATAATTAACTCGAGGCAAAATCAAAATGCTTCGAGTCGTTTCCTCTCCTGCTTCGAATCAAGTACTGGAATAACTCGAGCTCAACCCGAGTGCATTTCCTACCCAAAACTCAAAGTTCAACAAAACTTCAAAATGCACGGTGCACATGCACCGTGACTATGGCCATCTCCGGCCACCACCCATGTCTTCAACACATCCACGACCATCACTTGACACCACCACGGCCTTCCAAATCCACCACAAAAGCTCGAAATCAGATCGAGCTTACAACCCAAACCTGAAACAGGTAACAGGAAATACCACCAAGCCTGTCAATGCACCATTCTCGACGCCTCAACCACCGGAGGTGCTGAAATTCCGGTCACAACCTCGTCAACTCACAAGCTGCCATTACCCAAATTCCCATGCTACTCGATCAATCAGGGGAAGAGAACAAATCAAAATACTCAACTCAGTAAAAACTAAGGTTAAATCCTGAATTTTCCACTATAACGCCACCTCGATGCTTTACAATTTTCTCGAGTATTTTTTCCTATAACTCCATCGTACTAGCAACCTTCAGGCCCGGTCTGACGAACAAATTCGTCGCCGATCAACGATGATTAACAAAAAGGCACTTTCCATTCATTTTGAAATATCTGATTGTAAACAAACTTAAAAATCTCAAATTGATCATTAAAATTCATCATTTTTAAATGCAAATCTATTTGTAAAGTTAAAACATAAAATAGAGATCACTGATTTTTGACTCGATTTAGATTTTCACTGTTATTTCATAGTTTCGAAATAGTTACTGAACATTTTCAACTTGAAACAATTTTAAAAATCTAAATCTTATTAGTTTGAACATACTTTTTTTAAACAACTAAGCCTAAAAAGAATTGGAAGGAGTGATTTTGAATTTTTTTAAAAGGTTTTAAACCTGTAAAATGAAGACAGAGGTATACACATACTTACTTACAGTCATGCAACCTCAACCTGTACACATATGAACACATGTGTATACAATCCAAACAAGTTACCACATCATTCTTTCATCCATCGACACCGAACACAATCTAGATAAAAAAATTGGGTTTTAAAAGAGAGTCGCTCACCAATTTTATGAAGACAGAGGATATTGGTCAGATTTGTGCCTGGAAATGCTCTAATTTATAATTTGTTTTGATTTGCTTTTGAATCCATAGCTTAAATTGTTTGTTTCGAGTTTCAACTTGCTTCTTTTGCTTCAGATTTCAGGTTGAAGTTTGAATTTGCTGTGATGAATTTGCACATGCTTTGATTTTGCTTTGGTTTATACTGCTTTCAGAATTTTTTTTATTTCCTGGTTGTGTAGATTTGCTTTGAGATATCTTGGAATTTGCTTCTTGCTTTGATTTCAGGTTTTAGAATTTGTTCATGTTTTGATCAGCTTGCTTTCTGATCTGCTGTTGCCCTTAAATTTGAACTGGTATTTGATTAAAGCTCTGAATTGATCTGTGTAATTTGATTTAGTTTCATGCTAGCACTTCTGATCTGTATTTGATTTGCTGAATTGTTGAATTTACTTGTAACTAGGTTTCAAAGCTGAGAATTTGTTTGTTGAAAATCTTTGCTTTGGAATGATAAAACTGAAATTTTCTTTTGTATATAGGTTTCTTTGTTTCCTGGTTTGAATCTTTACAAGTTTCTTTTCTTTGAAATTTTCTTTTATTTAATAATTTTAAAGATGGAAAAAGTATATATACATGACACTAGTTTATTTGTTAAGCCATTTGAGTTACACTTGTAAACTTATTTTAAAAAAATGCTTACACTTGTTATTATAAGCAATATTATGTTTTAACTCCTTAACTTTAAATAAATTTATATATTTAGTTTTAAACCCTTAGTTTGAATATATTGCTAAATCCATAAACAATTATTTTATGTTAAATCCTTTCGTTTTTAATCCTTATTTTATTTTTGTTTACAAATCATGTTTACATTCAAAAGATAATTTTAACTACTTATACTTATATATCTTTTCACATCGAAATGCATATTTACAAAAATTAAGAAATAAATTTTTTATTAGTTTTAAATATATAGAAATTTTTAATTCAAGATATTTATTAGATTTCAAAATCACACTCTGTTTTGGACTTATATAATTTAAAGAAAAATGATTTGAAATTAAATTATACATTACTAATAAAGATTTATAAGTTAGTAAATACAATTTTTATTTTCAATACATTTATATTTTTAAACTTAAGATATCAAACTTATTTCAAATATAAATGTCTTTAAATCTAATTAAATTTCAATATATTAACATTTGAATTTCAAATTCAAATCTCAAATTATAATTTATTTATAAAATATTCACTTTTGAATTCCAAATCATTAATCTTTATTTATTTTAAAGATAAAAACATTTTTTTTCTTATTAATGAATCAAGTTATCAAATTGTTGAACTTTCAAATCGATTCCTTTATTTACAATCTTTATATATATTTATTCAAAATATTTATCCCAGAATTTCCAATAAAAAAATTCTATTTAAAAATCATATTTACATTCATTTACATTAATAAACAAACAAATATTTATTAATTTTTTGTAAAACACCAGTTTAAATCATAATTGAATTCCAAAAATTAAATTTATTTCCAATTTCAATTTGATTTAAAAACGGGAATGTTACAGATTTCCCCCCTTAGAAAATTTCGTCCTCGAAATTTGAAAGGGAGACAATCAAGAGAATTGTTTTTCCAATAAAATTGAATATCTAAACTGCATTTGGCTTACCAAATCAGAATATCAATAATAGATACAAGAATGAATCAAGATACTCGGGTCACCTGATCTACGAATATACAGGGGTATTGATTAGTTCAAAAGATAACTAACCATTTGTAGAATATACCGGAAACCAACATAATAAATAGATATATGGATGCAATCCAAAAAATTTAGTTTAAACAACCAAAATATAATTATCAACCAAAACAACCAAAGCAAAAATTTTATCCAAACAAACAATTCTGACCCATCTGGAATTTATATCCCTTGCAAATATATCGAAGCTTCTTCCTGGAGCTGCCAGGAATCATCAAAGAATTGAAAAGACGAATCAAAGGATATCTAAGGGATATACTCATCCTCTTCTTGCGCTCCTACTCACTATCAGTGGATAGTAAGAGAATTTACTGAGGCATTCAGACGGATATCTTACGGATATACTCATTCTAGGGTATATTTCACCCTATCTCTAAAGAGTTACTTAATGTGTTATACTCCTAAGCTAAAGTTTCAACCTTCGGCTCTGATACCGCTATAAAAGGACCCTAACTCGACCTTCGAAAATCGACACCGAGTATGACACTTGTATTCAAATGCCGCAGATCCAAACGTCGAATCCGGTTCGTCGGAGCTTATAACACAATTAAGTATAACAACACAGTGGAAGAAAGAAATGAATATCATTGATATACAACATTCGATACAACAATGGTACAATATGAATCAACATTAGAGATACAAGATAACAATGCTATAGCAAAAAACCCCAATGAACTGGCAGCGGAAACAAACAGAAACTTGAAACTCCAGAAGAAACCAATATCAGCAATCTCCATGATAGCTCGGATCACCATCAAGTTGCACCAAGCTCAGTCCATGAATCCAAAGACTCCAATATCCAGGATCTCCAAAGAATTACAAAGAAAAAGCTGAAAGCTACTGGATCGATATCTATATCTATTATCTGAAAAACCCAACTCTAGACAGCCCATGTAGAAAATAGTGGGCACCCAGAGTTTAGGAAGGGAACAGTAAACTCCAGATCAGTCATGGGACTGGTATGAGCAAACAAAAACAGTTTTGCCCTGAAAACAAACAAAAGAATTTTAATTTGAAATCCGCAATGCTTTTTAGAAAATGAAACTACCGTAAGGCCTCCCGCCACACACACAATGCAAACGCAGAATTGGAGGTGATTTCTCCTTATGATAGTCAAATATGCTTGATACGGGAAAATTTCTTTTATATTATTATTATAAGTGCACGGTGTGGAAAATCATTTCGAAAGTATAATATAAATCTTAGCCAGCATAGACATTCCAAACTATGCCTACTATAGCTACCATCTAAACAGTGGTGACCACCATAAGTAAATGGCAGGTTCTACAACTAAAACCGTACAAGGCGCTTATTGGTAATTGGATTTCCAAAAAATGGTCAGGTCAAGGAACTTCCCATTTCCACATGGGTACGCCTCTGAAGGGACGCCCCGAGAACCAAACCGGATCTCTGCCAACAGAAGGCCGAGTTACCTATGTAACTAGGTAACTACTGACACGAGTATGCCATCCCCCGGTCGTAACCAACCTTTATCCCGGGATTCACCAACAACAACAAAGTAATAAATTTGCAGCTACCGCATAGGTTAAGTATCTGGGCTCCATACCATGATACCACCTCTATCTAGAAGGAAATGAACATACCCTCATGGGGCGCTACCCCCAAATAACCTTGCCACATTATTCCTGTTTCGACCATTCCGGGTTGTGAAGTTCGACGAAGTCTCATTCACAAAGCTACGCTTTTCACAAAAGCCATGCTTTGATCAACAAATGATCGACAGCACTTCGTATGCCACATTACCAAATTGGGAATATGTCACTAGTTACCATCAACTACATAACCTCTGAGCTCGTACATCTCAGAGAATGGTGTTAAGTTAAGGGAATAAATCTCCGCCACCAAACAGAAATGTATTTGATAGAAACCAGCTTTACATCTCAAAGTGTAATGCCAGACACACATCCATACAAGTCTTATTCGGGTTCGAACAGAACCGAAGGCATTTCCGAAGAAGCCCTTGCAATTCGGATAATTCTTAATCACGTCCGGACTTCCCATCACAATGGGTGCTCGAATCTCCATACCGGGGATCAGCCGATGCAGAGACTTTCGACAAGATATCCTTTCGTTTTCGAAAGTATCCGGTCTTCACCACCGGTCTTCAATTGCTATCCATAACGTCATATCACTATTCGGAATGGGTTATATGACACAAAGATCCTCTCCCGGCTAAACCAAATAGTGAGCGCAATATTTAAAAACATATGGATATGGGATCTCAGTTAAGTCACAACTTATTGTCCAAAACTTTTCTTCAAAATGGTTAAACAAATTTACCATTTACAAATCTTTTAAACAAAAAGATTCATTTCAAAAACCTTCAATGGTTTAAAACAATTTCCACATTCAAATCATTTAAACAAAAGATTCACTTTTAAGACCCCTTTCAATTTAAAACAAGGTTTACCAATCTTTGACAAAGATTCATTCATAACTTTCAAAACAACTCCACTTCAAATTGGAAACCTTTTCATCATAATTTTGCAAATTCTTTCCTTATGTAAAAGCTATTGTTATTTGAAAACCTCTTGTTCCGTTTCGGAAAACCCGATTATAATTGCACGAGTTAAGGCCTTTAAATATAAACTTGGGTTAAATTAAAATTCTCAAAGTAATACTTTTAAAATGATTTAAAATGCATATAAACACATTTATAACTTTATATAACATTTTTACATCATAAATACCAGATGTAGAATTCAATTTCAGATATTGAATTCGGTTTAAATCAAAATTTTCAAATTTCAAATCTTTATTAAGTTATTCAAAATAACTTTCATTTTTAAAACACCTTTTCAAAAGATATTCACTTTAAACCCAATCCATTTCCAAAACCATTTGAATTTAAAATACAAATTCAAAACTGTTTTAAAATTCTGTGACTTAACCGATTTCCATGTACAATCCATATTTGTGTGTGTATAGTGTAGTCTAGGCCCTTTACCCAATAGTGCACAACATCAATCATCACAGATACAAACACAAAAATATCGATAAGCGGTATACTCTACAACGCTTATCCTTATTCACAAATAAAGTACATTTATCAATTACAAATATTCATCATTTACGATTCGATGTGGGTTTTGGATAACCAACTGGAATCCGACTCCCTGTGGCATCGAAATCCAAATGTCGTTTAACGGGTCAAGGGGTATTTACACATAAACATATCACAGAAATCACAGATCAATACATAGCAACTCTCATCACAAAATATCACAAAGCATCACATATAAGAAATATCAACCATCCAAAAATTCAATAGAATCCAAAACATCCATAAGTAAAAATAAATTAAATTATCTAATTCAAATTAAATCAAACTAATTACTAATGATAAAAATTTAAATCTTGGTTAATTAATATTAATATTTACAAATCAATTTGATTAATTACTCCTTAATCATTTATTAATTAAAATTTTAATTTATAATTAATCCCTTGATTAATTATCCTTGATTACTTACAAAAAAAATTAATTAATCCTTAATAAATAATCCTTCCTTAATCCATCTCATTAATTAATTGACTTTTAATTAACCATCTAAATTAATTACATTGAATAATTAACCGTTAATTAATTACCATTTAATTAATTACAACAAGAAATTATCTCTAATAAATTTCATTAATTAATTAACCTTTAAATTAATTGCCCTCAAATTGATCACCTTAATTAACTTATCACATAAATCAAAAGTCCTTAAATTGTAAATTAATGAACTTCACTAATTAATTTAAATCAAATTTGATTAACCAATTAATCAATCTTTAATCGTTATATAATTAACTCTTTATTTTAAATAATTAACCTTTAAATTATCCAATTATCCTTTAGTTAATTATCTTAATTTAATAAATTAACCCCTCAATAATCATCATTTTAATTGATTTTTCTTAATTAATAAATTGAAACTTAAAATTACAGAGGTAATTAACACAAAACATTAATTATTCCATTCTCATTTACTTAATAATTTGTATATATAAATCGTTATTACTTAAGGTAGACAAATTTTTATTAACAATTTAATTATTACTTATAAATATGTTTGGAAACAGTCATTTCCAAATTTTACATTTAAAAATTTGATTTTAAAAAAAATCCAAATTTCCTTTTTAAAACTTGAAGAATTAAAAGTTTATTTGAACCTAAATTCCATACTAGATTTAAACTTTATTTAAAACTAACTCACAATTTAAATTTCATTTAAATTTGTTTTAAATTCAAATTTCAATCAGGTTTACAAAAACCTGAAACCTGTCATAATTAACCCGTGGCAAAGTCAAAATGCTTCGAGTCGTTTCCTCTCTTGCTTCGAGTCAAGTACCGGAATAACTCGAGCTCAACCCGAGTGCATTTCCGACCCAAAACCCAAAGTTCAATAGAACTTCAAAATGAACGGTGCACATGCACCGTGACTCTAGCCATCTCCGGCCACCACCCATCTCTTCAACACATCCACGACCATCACTTGACACCACCACGGCCTTCCAAATCCACCACAAAAGCTCGAAATCAAATCGAGCTTGCAACCCAAACCTTGAACAGGTAACAGGAAATACCACCAAGCCTGTCAACGCACCATTCTCGACGCCTCAACCACCGGAGGCGCTGAAATTACGGTCACGACCTCGTCAACTCACAAGCTACCATTACCCAAATTCCCATGTAACTCGATCAATAAGGGGAAGAGAACAAATCAAAATACTCAACTCAGTAAAAACTAGGGTTAAATCCTTAATTTTCCACTGTGACGCCACCTCGATGCTTTACAATATTCTCAAGTATTTTTCCCTGTAACTCCATCGTACTAGCTACCTTCAGGCCCGGTCTGACGAACAAATTCATCGCCGATCAACGACGATTAACAAAAAGGCACTTTCCATTCATTTTGAAATATCCGATTATAAACAAACTTAAAAATCTCAAATTGATCATTAAAATTCATCATTTTGAAATGCAAATCTATTTGTAAAGTTAAAACATAAAATAGAGATCACTGATTTTTAACTTGATTTAGATTTTCACTGTTATTTCATAGTTTCGAAATAGTTGCTGAACATTTTCAACTTGAAACCATTTTAAAAATCCAAATCTTATTAGTTTGAACGTACTTTGTTTAAAAACACTGAGCCTACAAAGAATTGGAAGGAGTGCTTTTGAAATTTTTTAGCAGGTTTTAAACCTGTAAAATGAAGACAGAGGTATGCACATACTTACTTACAGGCATGCAACCTCAACCTGTATACATATGAACACGTGTATACATTCCAAACAAGTTACCACATCATTCATTTCATCCTTCAACACTGAACACAATCTAGATAAAAAAAATATGTTTTTAAAAGAGAGTCGCTCACCAATTTTACGAAGGCAGAGGATATTGATAAGATTTGTGCCTGGAAATGCGCTGATTTATAATTTGTTTTGATTTGCTTTTGAATCCATAGCTTAAATTATTTGTTCCAGGTTTCAACTTGCTTCTTTTGCTTCAGATTTCAGGTTGAAGTTTGAACTTCCTAAGACGAATTTGCACATGCTTTGATTTTTCTTTGTTTTATACTGCTTTCAGATTTTTTTTTAATTCCAAATTGTGTAGATTTGCTTTGAGTTGATCTTGGAATTTGCTTCTAGCTTTCATTTCAGGTTTTAGAATTTGTTCATGTTTTGATCAGCTTGCTTTCTGATCCGCTGTTGCCTTTAAATCTGAACTTGTATTTGATTAAAGCTCTGAATTGATCTGTGTAATTTGATTTAGTTGCATGCTAGCACTTCTGATCTGTATTTGACTTGCTGAACTGTTGAATTTACTTGTAACCGGGTTTCAAAACTAATAATTTGGTTGTTGAAAATCTTTACTTTGGAATGATAAAGCTGAAATTTTCTTTTGTATATAGGTTTCTTTGTTTCCTGGTTTGAATTTTACAAGTTTCTTTTCTTTGAAATTTTCTTTTATTTAATAATTTTAAAGATGAAAAAAATAATATACATGACACTTGTTTATTTGTTAAACCATTTGAGTTACACTTGTAAACTTCTTTAAAAAAAATGCTTACACTTGTTATTATAAGCAATATTATGTTTTAACTCCTTAACTTTAAATAAATTTATATATTTAGTTTTAAACCCTTAGTTTGAATATATTGATAAATATATAAACAATTATTTTATGTTAAATCATTTTATTTTTAATCCTTATTTTATTTTTATTTACAAATCATGTTTATTTTCAAAAGATAATTTTAACTACTTATACTTATATATCTTTTCACATCAAAATGCATATTTACAAAAATTAAGAAACAAAATTTTTATAATTTTAAATATATAGAAATTTTAAATTCAAGATATTTATTAAATTTCAAAGTCACACTTTGTTTCGTACTTATACAATTTGGAGGAAAATGGTTTGAAATTAAATTATACATTACTAATAAAGATATATAAGTTAGTAAATACAATTTTTATTTTCAATACATTTATATTTTCAAACTTAAGATATCAAACTTATTTCAAATATAAATTTCTTTAAGTCTAATTAAATTTCAATATATTAACATTTGAATTTCAAATTCAAATCACAAATTATAATTTATTTCTAAAATATTCACTTTTGAATTCCAAATCGTTAATCTTTATTTATTTTAAAGATAAAAACATTTTTTTCTTATTAATGAATCAAGTTATCAATTTATTTAATTTTCAAATCGATTCCTTTATTTACAATCTTTATATATATTTATTCAAAATATTTATTCCAGAATTTCCAATAAAAAAATTCTATTTAAAAATCATATTTACATTCATTTACATTAATAAACAAACAAATATTTATTAAATTTTTGGAAAACACCAGTTTAAATCATAATTAAATTCCAAAAATTAAATTTATTTCCAATTTCAATTTGATTTAAAAACGGGAATGTTACAAAAAGTTAGTCCCGAGATATGTTGGTCAATTCCACATTATAGAGAGGAATGGAAAGCTCGCTTATAGAGTAGAATTGCCGAGAAATATGGCAGGTGTCCATAATGTGTTTCATGTGTCTCATCTTTGAAAATATGTGCATGATCTATAGGCTATTATTCCTCAGACAGAGTTGGAGGACTTGGTAGTAGAACCTGATTAGACTTTTGTTGGACAATTAGTTCGGGTTGTAGCGAGGGATGAGAAAATATTGGGAAACAAGACAGTCAAGTTGATAAAAGTTCTGTGGAGAGACAAGAAGAAGTACTGTACTTGGAAGACAAAGGACGGGATTCGAGATACTTATCCTGATCTGCTTTGAGGGTATCTCTATATTAAATTTATATAGATAATACCTAATTAGGTTGCCTAGTATGGTTGTTAGGAGTCGTTACATATGATTGCTATGTTTAATATTTAGTCCTTAATGAATTTCGAGACGAAATCATTAAGGAGTGGAGCCTGTAACACCGTTAATTTTTTATAACATTATCCGGGAGATTTAGTTACATAAATTAAACAGAATAATGTAAATGTTAAGTGATAAAAGGATTGAGACTTGAATTAATTTAATTAAGGCCGAGCCTAATATAAAGTTAATGGGCTTAAAAATGGGTTTTTGGTTAGCTAAGTTACATAAGGGTATATTAGGAAATTGCCATCTATAGCTCCCACCCTTATATTTTCGTTCCTGCCATCTTACATTCCATTTACGTCATTTTGAAAACTAAAACGCAAGGAAGAGTGGCTGGCCATTAACGAGAAGAACTCAAAGTGAAAGCTAGAGAATCAAGCTTAAGGGAAATCAATCTCAATCCAATCTCCTTATCTAAATCAAGGTAAATAATAATTTCATCTCTATTTTTTTGAATTATATATTTCGGATTTAAGGTTATATTCATTTTTATGATATATTAGATGATGATATTCTTGATTTATAATTTATATGGTTTTAACAAGGTTATTTAAAAGAAGATAAGCACAGTATTAGGGTAAAACCAAGATTTAAGGATATTCAAATGCCATAGGAAAATTTTATGCTATAAGAAACATTATTTTGGAGTTGAATTTCAATTTTGATAATTTTCCAAGCCGTGGAAAGATTATTATGAATTTTCAAAGGTAAATATGGTTATTTAGTTTTATAAATTTATTTTGAAAAATATATTGAGAATTTGGGTCTGGAATTTTGATATGTTAGATAACATGATTAAGGTGAATTTCTGAAATTTTTGGGGATTTTTCGAAAGTGATTTGCGATGCAAAACAAATTATTTTAGAAGAGTAAGTTTTTTGCAAATAGTTTTTGCTTAATGGAAGGGCTTATTTTGATTAACTTAACCATGGTTTAGATCTAAATTAGCGGTAGTTATTTTTGAAAAAAATTTGAAAAAGTTAAGGCAACCAACCTATTGTTGACACGTGGCAGGTTGGTTAAAGAAAAGTTTACTTTAAGAAGATCAAAACTAAATTTACTCAGAAAGTGGTTCCGCCTACTTTGAAAAGCATCTTTCGATACAGAAGCTTCCGCCTTCATTTTAGTTTAAACCAACTCTGCCGAAACAATTACACAAGATATCACAAAGATGGTACGCGGTGGATTGGAGGAAGGCAAAAGGTAAGCTGTCGAAAGCGTAGCTTCCGATGGAGTCGAAACCTTGGTTTGTTTTTAAAATGAAAAGCTTCTGCCTTTGTTTTGTTTTAGCCTTCAACGGAGTTGAAGTAGATGGTTTCGAAAGAGGTTCTTTAAAGGTTTTGAAAGGGTTTCCATTAACGTAAGATTGCTTTCGACTAGATTCCTTTACTTATGAAAGAATGTTCTGAAAGAAGGGTTTCCGACCTAGTTTAAACCTTGTTGCCATTATTTAACCTTTCGACGGTGTTGAAGATATCAATGCTTTCAAAATGGTATATTGTTTTATAAGTTTGAGCCACTTCCTACGGCTTTCGAAAGGGGTTAGGGTTTCGAAGGCAATGGATTCGAAAGGGGTTTCGACGCTAATCTTCCATTATTTTACCCAGATGATTTATGCTTTCAAAAGAGATTGTGCCGACACCATCAAGTTTTCTGTAATATTTTTATAAGATAAAGGATGGTTTTGAAAGAGTTGCTTTCTCTTATATTCACTTCGATCCAGATAATGTTTTAAGTATAAACCCAATGCTTTCGAAAGGGGGACTTTCAATGATTTCGGAAGGGTTACTTCCATTGGTGTCGGAAGGGGCACTTTCAACTGGTTTCAAAGCTAAGCTTCTAAAGGTTAAATATGAATACTTTACTACAATTGAAAGGTTTCGAAAGGAAGGTTTTAAAGTATTAAAAGGTAGGAGCCTAATGTTTTGAAGATAGATTTTAAGGCTTTCAAAGGAGGTCATCCTATGAAGTCGAAAGCTATGTTTCGAAGGAATCGAAAGGTTTTATAACCCAAACTCTATTTTTTGAAAGGAAAAACCGATGGCTAAATTAAATGATTTTTGTAATAGTTTAGGAAGAAGCTATCTTTGATGAAGTAATAGGTTAAAGGGATTAACTATGTTTTATATTAAACCCACAGGAGTGTTATTGCTATGTTGTTATGTTGCTTCCTCAAATATGAATATATTCACTTTATAATAGACCCATAACTGATTTTAGGGCAAAAAGGTTGAAGAACCAGTTAGATTAACCTAGAAGTGAATATAAATTGATTAAACTCTTAAATGATTAGAATTGCATCTATGAGGTCAGGTAAACCAGAATATAGGTTGCTAAAATATAAAAGAAAGATATTGGCAGGGGCCAATAGGTTCTCAGTAAGTCCATGAAAACAATGTAAAGGAAAAAAGATATTAGCAGGGGCCAATAGGTTCATAGTTAGCCCATGGAAACTATGTATAAAGGAAGATGTCAGAAAGACATCTCATAGTAAGCCCATGAAAACTATGATTGGATACTGGCAGGGGCCAGTAGGTTTGTAGTTATCCCTTGAAAACTATATCCTAATCGAAATATTGACAGATGTCAATCGGTTTCTAGTCAGCCCCGAAAACCAGGGTAAAAAGAAAGAATATTGAGGTTGCCAGTAGGTTCCTAGTAAGCCCAGAAAACTATGGTAAGAAGAAAGGATATTAGGGTCACCAATAGGTTCCTAGTCAACCCATGAAAACTAGGATAAGATTAAGATATTGGAGTTATCAATAGGTTCTTAGTGATCCCATGCAAAATATATAACTAGACAGGGAGTCCTTAATGTTTAACCGGTTATTAGTCAGCCCATGAAAACTAATAGGTTAATAGTAATCCTAGAAACTATAATTGAGACAGATAGTGTAAAATGAATGAGTTTGGGTAATCCAGAATTAATTCATTTTTTTGCATATCATAATATTATATTGTTTTGAATTGTTTTAACCATTGTGGATGCAGGAGCACAATACATTGTTTTATAAAGGTTTTGATATACTGGTGAGGGAAAAATTTGTGCCGCTAAGCGACGTGGTCTCACTAGATATCTAAATGATTTGAGATGGTAGATTATTATTCATAGCAGGATTTATGTTTGACTCGAAGTTTACGTTTTCCCCTTAAATCTCGGGTACTCAATTGATTTTGAGTAGTATGAGAGTTGAGATTTTCATGTACCTCTTAAGACGCATAAGCTTCCGGAGACATGCAGAAGGCCTGATAGCTATTAGAGTGCTCTTTTCTTTTGATTCCGCCATGTTGTTTGTAATGACCAATTTGTTATACTGCCTATATATACTCTGACCATCCAAGGGGGCATCTTCATATGTTTCTCATGGTGTATGTTGTAATAAATATATTTTCTCTACATGTGATTTACGAATTTGGGATTATGTAATAAATTGGAAATATTTGTGAATGAATTGTGATTTTATTAGAATTTTTTCTCCATATTCGTGTGTTTCTGTATATCAATGAATCTAACCACTCCATGTTTGGTCGTTGAGGATTAATATCTATGGATGACTGCAACATCCGTAGCCATTTGTTTTGCATCTCGAAGCGGGGGAATGTTATAATAATGGACTGTGATTAGTAGTAGTCTCGCACCCGAAAATGGATTGGAGTTGTGGAAAGCTCTGAAGATTTGGTAGTTCCAAGGAACCGTTAATGGCACAGAGTGTTCTGGTTGTGTTCAAAGCAAGGGTTCTATATGAAGGGGCACCCAAGGGTTGGTAGCTCTAGTCATGTACTCTAGACCGGTAGGGTCTAGGTCAGGTATCACAAGAAACAAATGTGTGGGATTTTTTACTGGTGAGTACGGTGAGCACGATCGAGAACCAGGATTTCCATTAGCTTTTGGAAAAGTGAGGATAAGGCAATACGGGTTATCATATGTTCAAGGATTTAGAAGATGATAGCTAGATTTTGGATTCTATAGTTGCTATGATTGCTATATCTACTTTTGGGTAGGCTAGCATCTGTGGGTATGCTGGTGAAGGGATTTGGAATAGGGACAATGAAGGAGACTGCTTAGATTCTTCTTTCCTGTTCTGTTACAATACTCTATTGTCTATTTTGAGTGGCATGTTATATCTTATTATTATGTGCTAGCTCTTTAGTTCTAGGGATAGGTCAGGTATGATTTTAAGTACCTGTCTAGTACCATATTTTAGTGTATAGTTGATAGTCATTTACCGCTCACACTAGACTGTTGTCTAACCCAAGGTTTTGTGTTTCCTCTTATTATCTTGGGTACTCTTAAATGAGTAGACTAGATGATAGGTTTGCAGTCGTAGTGCTGTATGAAGATAGGCTGGAGGAGCTATGGCCTACTTCTCTATACTTATAGTCTCTGCCGTTTGTTTTTATATAATCAGAAGGATGTAGGGACGAAATGTTGTACTGAGATAATTTGACATTTGTATCGTAACTCATGATGTTCTAGTAGAGATGTTTTCTTTCATTTTTGATGGCTCGCTGTATTTCTATTGTATAATTTCTATATTATATTTTATCCATGCGCCATGCGATATGTAGGTTTTTTTTTTCATTTCAACCTTGATGATTATACCGTATCAGTTTGGCACATTTACATTGCTCTTTTAGGTCATTTGTTGCGGGTGTATGGGGCGCCATCACATGTCTCCCTCATCGGGGCAGAGCACGATATTTAGGGTATCCTTCTCCGCCTAGTTCCCTAGTCGAGGACTTAATCCATGGGGTATCCTTCTCTGGCCTCGATCCTTAGTCGAGGATTTAATCAGTTGGGTATCCTTCTCCAGCCTCGATCCTCGGTCGAGGACTTGATTCATGGGATATCCTTCTCCAGTCTTGATCCCCAATCATGGACTTAATCCATGTACAAGTCCATCCTATCGCTTTCCGATGAAGGGACTTGCACCTTGCGGTTACTGCCCCGTCTCTTCGGTCGAGGCCACAACCATGACCTGTGTTATTTATCATAGTCGTGAAGATCTAAGTTTTTTAAGGTTCATTAATTATGGTGGGTTATTGCCATCAGAGCATGCCTAGGAATTGTCCTCGATCCCTTACATGTGTAAGTAAATTAGCCATTTTAATATAGAATTTATTAGTTATTTAGTTCATGCCATCCAATCAAGATATTACGACCTATGCACTTAAGCTGGGCTCGCTTCGATTTGTGATGGATAATGGCTACTCCTGTTCCATAACTATTATCTGATTCCTTCCAAAGTCAACTAGATCTGTTCCCCCAAATCCATGAGGATCAATGCTATTCCATTCTCTTTGGCTGGGATTTTCCCCTGGCTTCTTTAATCCATATAAAGTCTGCTAGTTTCCGCTCCAAGTTCTGGAGTCCAATTTCCAACTGTTCGAACATCCATAATTCATTTCCATCCTGTCCCCTCCCCGGAGTCTACGAGGAAATAGCAGAGCATCCTCTTCCTGACAAGCATCCAAGTTTCGATTAACACTAAACTGCTCAGCATTGTCCAACACCCCACATGTGATCGATCCAGCATAACCCGAGGGCATGCCCCTACGTCTAGATAGATCAGCGCCGATCATTATGTGTCGGTCAGGGACTGCCCTCTGCTATACTACTCCATCCTGTTGTCTATTAGCTTCATTTCCTCGGTCTCGATTCTAGTTGTCCTCAGCTCGGCTGCTCCAACTGTGTGATCCATATTTTCAGCGTTTCCCACTTCATTTTCTTGGTTTCGTCTCCAACTTGTCCTATCTACCTAAGGAGATTCTGAATCATCTCCTCGTATCTCTTTAGCATCCTTTCCTGAATAGCTTCCATTATCATTTCCATATCATCTATGATGATATAGATATATGTCTTATTTGCTTCAGCTCCAGAAGAAGCGCCTCAATTCCCACCATGGTGACCCCTATCTGCTAATGGTCTCCTTGTTGATTGCCTAGTTATTGCTTCCTAGATCCAATTGTACAAGCTTCCAAATCTAAGATACTACTGTCTAAATCCCCAGGTGGAAGTCCTTATCAACGAAAGCACCAAAATGTTTGTGTAAAATATGGTCGCAAACAACCGGTTGAAAGTGAAAGCACCAGTATCCAATATTTAGATCCAAATAGACAAATACAGATTCATAGATCACATAATAAAATGCAAAAAAGTAAATGAACACCAAGGTTTTATCGTGGTTCGACAAACTTTAGTCTTCGTCCACTCCAATAATATTTTATTTATCTTGTAAGATTACAAATACAGTTGTTTTCACATTAGAAAATTAATGGATAGAGAGATAATATGTGATGAAGGAGAGCCAGCCGAAATGTCCTTTGCAATAAGCCAAGTCCATTGTATTTATAACCGTAGACATTCATGTATCGAGCTAAATTTCGCCATAAGAACCTCTAGATCCGTATGACTTGGTCCCCCAATTTTCAAAACTATCGCACACCATTAGCATGATCGAGGCTGATCATTTGTATAAGCTTTAATGGAGCTAAAATCGATTATGGTGGTGCTCCATAATGTAAGCTATTTCCTCTCTAAATTTCTTGCAATTCTGACGTAGCGTTTGTGAGATATCACATTTTCAGTGGAGTCGAGTTAAGTCATAGTAAATCAAGTGCGATCGTTCCATGCTTCATCCAATTGAGATGTGATCAATCATGTAGGTTCCCTACGATGTAATGATGTGCATGTAAATGTGCACATTTTTACTTCCATATTTAATCTAATTTAATTAAATAAATGAACATATATGGTATTTTAACATGTTTAAACCATAATTTAAATTATTTTCAAATCATCATTTATTCATCTTCATATAGGGGAAAAATGGCCATTTGTGTATGTGTATGTGCATGCACAAAATTTTGAAGGCAAATAAAGATGGAAATAAATCAACTCATGAAACATGGAGGACCCCACCTGCCTGTGATAACCTGGATTTTTAGGTTTCAGGTAGTTGGATAATTATCTGATTGCATCTATTGAAAACACTAATTTATAAGTTGAACAAATAAATCTGATAAATAAATATATATACTTGGATAGATATTTATTTGGCAATCCCCTAATATAATTATTTCAAATGGGCAAACTTATTATTTTCAAACAAATTAAATATGTGTTTGTTTAAATATATATATATATATATATGAGTTTATTTTAAATTAAATTAGAAATTTAATTTGAATTAGAAATTCAAAAGATAAATATCTTAAAATATTTTGGATTTAAAAATATATTAGGTATGATTTTATCTAGAATATAATTGGTTTTATATTATTTCTTCAAAAGATTTATTTATACAAATTAAAAAAGTATTTATTAGTTAGTAAATTAAATACAAAATATTATACATTTTGAAATAAATAAAAACATGCATAATTACATATGTTAGTTAAATGTGTATAGTTTAACAAATGGTAGAAAATTAACACACCCTTAATGACAAATGTTAACAAGTTAAACAATTGTCACCATGTTATTTTTATTTTCTTTTATTTTCAATAAATCCTAATTAAGCCTATATAACCATCTATCTCTTCTCTTCATTTCTTTTTCTATCTTCCCATTTTCAAATAAGGGAAACAAGAGCCTGTAAACTATATTCTAAACTAGATCAAAACAATGCCTATAACAAAAAGCTCAAACCAGTGAACAAAATAAAAAAGAAATCAAATTTCAAACTACAATCATCTTTGAAATCTACAACCTGAAGCTCAACAATTCAAATTCAAGCAAATTCAAAAAGGATTCAACAAATTAGATTAAAAAATCAAAGCAAGTAGGTCATCTCAACTAAATTTTCAAATTTCAAAACCTCGGGCTTTCTCTGTTCACAAATTCACTGTGAGTAAACAAATCTATTTAAAAAGTTTTAAATCTGTCTTAAATATAGATGCATGCTGTAATTCCTTAAAATGAATTATGACAAGTGATTGCATGATTTTTTTTAAACAGAAATGCATGTATATATGTATGTAGATGTTTGCATGAATGTCTGGAAAATGATATATGCTCTGTTCTTAGTTCTATAGTTTTAAAATATGTTCAAAACTAATTTCTCACCCTCTAATCTTCTTTAAGATTTGATATATAAACAAATCTTGTTAGTAATAACAAGGTGATGGAATTAAAAATGTTTCCAGTAAGAATCTGATGGTCATTGTGATATTAAGGAAGAAGAACAGTAGATTTAAAAAAATATCAACATCCCGATCATAATAATTGGATGTTTCAGGTGTATTATCTGTTTTGTCACCGAAGATTAGGATTTTTAAAATTATAATCAAGATTTTTAGGCTGTTAAATCATGATAAATTGAGAGTTGAACATATTTTGGATTTTGAGCAATTTCTGATGATCGAGAAATTTTGGGGTCTTGAGTTCTTGGGGGCAGCAAGCCTGGAGGTAAACGATGTCGTCAAAAATGGTGGCTCAAATTCTCTGACATTATGGAGGTGTGGCGGTAGAGATTTAGGGTTTTAGACGATGTTTTAGCCGGAGTTGTTTATTGGGTGTTCGCGGCAACGTGATAGCGTCAAGTTAGACCAGAGGTGGAGGAAAAGGAGGATGAAGATCAAGAAAAGGTCCAGGCAAGAGACCCGGGTCTCTGGTGGTCGGAGATGTTGATGAGTGGTGGATCTTGGCAATGGGTTTAGAAGCCTGCTGTTGTTCTTTCGATCGATTTTGAATTTACGTGTGGTTCGACAACCTGGGTGGTCGGGTCGACTCAGTGGCAGATCGACGACTTGTGGATGGTTGGAGTAATGGTGGGAGGTGGTCTGGTCGCATGTGCACATGTAGGGGGTTGATCTCGTGTCTGTTGATTTCAGGATTGCAGAAGGAAAGGTAGTCCTGGGTTCGTGCACGAGGAAAGAGAGGTTTGGCTTAAGTTTTTTGTCGCGGTAGTTTGTGTGTGGAGGCTCAAGCTTGTTTGTTTAAATTTTTGGTTTTTGAGTTAACAGGCTTTTGGAAATTTGAAAGTAAAATTAGTACCATATTTTTAAGTCTAAAAAGAAATATGACCAAGTAATAGTAGAAACAAGGAATGCGGGTTTAAAGTAAAATTAAATTTGTTAGAACAAGATTTTAAAAAGCAAAGAAATGAAGGTTTTCAAAGTAAAGTAATGTTAGCAAGGTTTCAAGGTTAAATATTTGAACAAATTTCAAGTATAAAATTATAAATCAAATGTTTTTGAATTTAAATTGTTTGGTTTAAATAATTATATAATAAGTTAATTATTTTATAATATTTCTATGTGATTTTCGAACAATATTTAATAATAATTATGTAATTAATTAAGATAATGGTTTATCTTAAGTTAATTAAAGTGATAAATCAAGGATAGTCAATTTAAGTGATTGATCAAGAATAATTACTTAAGTAAGGAGGGCAATTAATGGGTAATTATTAAATATGACTTACTAAATGATAATTACTTAATGGAAGTAATTAAGGATTAATTATTTAGTGTAATTAGTTAAAGGATTGATTAATTAAGGAAATTAATTAAAGGGTTAGTTAATTAATGAATGTGATTAATTAAGGATAATTAATCAATATAAGTGATTATAGAATAATTAATTGAGGATCAATGTAATAAATTATTATTAATTAATTTATGAGAATAATTAAAGGTTGAAGGTTAATTAATTTGTGTAATTAATTAAAGGCTGATTACTTAATGTAATTAAAGATGATAATTAAAGAATGATTAATTAATTGATTTGAAATTAATTAATGTTAAGTAAGCATGATTAGAAGTTATTAATTTAATTTATTTAAATTAATTAGAAATGGTGTGACTAATTAATCTTGTTTATGGATGATTGAACGATATTGAATGCCTTGGATTATTTATTATCCCTGGTATGTGATTGTGATGCTATGGTGTTTGGATATGATTATCTATCAGTAATAGGATCGCTATGTGAATTATGTTACTCTAAGTATAAATTAATTTGTTTTCAATTAAACATTTGGCTTAAAGAATAACATTGGATTCGAAGAGATCGGGATCGGGTATTAGTAAATACCCAAACCACTTCGATTTGTGATGTATAATAATTCTTTATAGATTTGATATGTGAAATCAATAGGCCGGAATGGAATAATATGGACCATTGAAACTAATTAAGGATACTTAGGGATTGATTAGTGAAAATAAGTGTTGAATATAATAAGTTAAGAACTAGTAATAAGGTACGAGTTACCCCGGGTTTTAAATAAGTTTTATGCATTAGAATTTCCTGTTTGATGGATTTACTCACGCTGGTTTCTAGCCTGAGCCAGGTGTTACTTTGATGTAATGCTTGGGTTAGACAGAGTATTACAATTTTCAGGTTAGGGCATTCTGGAGCTCAGGAGGCAAGCTGGATGGCAGGAACATATGGAGTTGACCCTGTGTATTAGAGTTGTATTGATAGTAGTATGGGACAGGTTGATATAACTGTCTAGTCTATTTGTAATGGTTGTAACTCTGATGTATTGTTGTAATAGTAATAATTCAGTTTTCTTTGTGAATGCTATTTTATGATATTATATTTTGATCCACTGCGAAATGTGAGATTCTGAGTTTTGTTTTTTGTTCTTCTTCTACCTCTTTTCTTCTTAACCTAACAATCTAAGATTTCCGGCAATCGATTGCTTGGAACTTCTACAGTTGAACGTATTAGTGTCGAATAGTTGAGGTCGAAAATTTCGGGTCGTTACATTTTGGTATCAGAGCTGAAGGTTAAGCGAGAATCTTGGCTCTGGTGGGTTTACTCATTAAGGATAAGGTAAGTAGTACCCTAGAATGAGTTGGGTATATATACATACATATATATATTTGTGTGTGTGTGTGTATATATGAGAGCGTACTAGTTATTTTCTTATATAAAGATTTTAAAATTGAATTTAAAATTAGTCTTTATATTAGTTTATATTTTGATATATAAAGCAATATTTCTTCCTAATTGTTATAAATATTATGGTAATTGGTTGTTGAATCATTGGAATTAAGTAAAATGATAAGAATTAAAGTGGTAATAGAAATACAACCAGATTGAAATTGAATGAAGATAGGTCTGAAATGGATCCAAACTGAAATTTAATCCTGAATTTGTAGAAGTGTTTTCAGAATAAGATAATAATGAAATATTTGTAAATGATTAAGCAAAATGAAATGTTTTAGGGAAGTAAACATTTATGTGAGTATGACTTATAAATTGGAATTGAAGATAATTTAAAATTGTGAAGTTTTAAATCTAAGTCAAGAAAATTTGGAATTTGTTTCAAAGTGCTAAATGAAATAATAAATAGTATTATTTGAATGAAAGGGTCCTGTTTCAAATAAGAGTTATTTGAAAATTTTAAAGAAATTTGTTCTGAATTAAAACCAAAGATGGTTTAAAAATTTAAAGTACAACTTGGTGTGCAAAGGAAATAAATATGTATATATGTGGGATATACATAATATTAATAATGATTTGAAATAAAATCTAAGGTTGAGTCTTGAATTTTTCCTTAGATTGTGATGTGAAAACCCAAACTAAAATAAGTTTTTAAACTTGAGTGGGAAGATTATTAATAAGAAGTTTAACATTTGAAATGGAAACTCAAATTGGGTAAAGTCGACTGGATTAAATAAATTGAATTTAACTTGGGAAGTTAAATGGTTGATTTGAATTGGGAGTATGTGTGATCTTAAAATGGGTTTGAGATCTAGAAATTGGAATTAGATGCTAATGATGAATGTTTTAAATAATTTGGATATCTATTTATTTTGACTTATCTTAATATCATCATGTTGTTATTAATAATCTATGAAAATAAGAAATGGATTGAGATAATATACATCCATTACTTAAAAAAATAGAAATAAGATTGAACTTATGAAAAGGGAAATTGTTTTGAACTTAAAGATTTAAATGTTAGAAATGAGCTTGCTGAAAATTTGTTAAGGGTTGGTTTCGAAGTTAAAATTGGGTAATAAATTGGATTCTAAAGATTAAATCACTTAAAAAGTTTTGAACTCTAATTTGAACTTTGAAATAAGTTAAGTAAAGGTAATTTAAAATGGAATTTTGAAATTTGGACTCGGAATTAAATGGTTTAAAAAATTTATGTTGTTAATTTAAAAATAAAGGTTGGCTTGATTTAAAGGATTAAGTCAACATTTAAAAATTTAACTTGAATTTATGAAATACGAGATGGTCTAAAGTTGAGACTTGAATTGAATTAGTTCAAATTGAATTTGACTTGAATTAATAAGAATTGTGATTGAAGATGGATAAGCATAAAATTCAAATGGAAAATTTGAATTGAATTTATTTGAAATGAAATTGAAATTGAATAATTTTGAATTCAAATGGGAGTTGGTTTGAATTTGGGATAGGAATTAAAGTTAATTTAAATTGAATTGAAATCGATTTAAATGGAAGTGGAAATTAGAAATTGATTGGAAATGGAGATTGGGAATTGAACAGTTGGCTCTGAACTAATTTTTTCAAATAAATTGTTTAATATAAACTGTTTTAAATCTATTTTCCTAGCTATTTACTATAAAACTTTTCTTTTTAAAACCCAAAACTATCTTATAATTATTTTACAACTACTTTTGGAACTACTTAACTATTTTACAACAATTTGACAACTGTTTTACAAATTAACTACTATTTTATAACTATTTTGCAATTATCTAACTACTTTACAACTATTTGACTATTTTACAACTATTTTATAATTACTTAACTATTTTATTTCTAATTTACAACTACTTAACTATTTTAAAAAAATTCAAGATATTTTATTAATACAAGTTGGTCAGAGTGCAAACTGTCTATAATTGAATACCGATTGAGATAGGAATTGAAGTGCTAACCCAAATGAAAATCGAAAGCAATTATGGATGAGTGAATAGAATCAAAATGAAGGTGAATAGAAAGAATATCGATTTAGCTAATAATCAATAAAGATAAATACATAGGATGTACGTATATTATTCTATTCGCATAATGATTTGATCCCGATTCGAGCACAGAATTTCGAGATAGTATATCGATCCGATTTAGAATTTTTCATTCGATTTTCGACAGCGAACCCAGGATATGGCTTTTTTATTGGTTTTGGAAATTCTCTATCATAGTTATGACTATGCAAATAGAATGACGGTTTTTGATCAAGAAACCATATCTGAGTCCGCACTAGGAAGTTTGGTGGACGATGCTAGTTCAGAAGTGAAATTGTGTGATCGAGTGAGCGATCAGAGTTGATATTGCATACGGATGGTATACGTACATCGTACATGCTTAAATGACATAGATATTGAAATTTTGAAAGAATGAGAAATGGTTTTGAAAGGAATGGTATATTTTTAGAAAAATTTTGATGATCAAAGTGGAAGTTGAATATCTCTATTATTGAAATTTACTTTTTGGAAAGTAAGTATTATGGTGAATAAATTTATAAGGGAAATCAAATTTGAATATTTGATTTGGTATAAATAAAGTTATATATATTTTTTATACATGATAAACTCCCCTTGTTGAATCTATAGCCAGAAGAATAAATTTCTGAAAAATATTTGAAGTATAAATAGAGAATTTATATGAGTATAAACTGATCCAAGATTTTTTAGGATATATATCTACATATATATAAATGATTTTATGAGAATAATTTTGGGAAAAAGGTTCTTGAACTTATGGATTTGGTAAAGGCTTTTGATTTTTAGGAAAAATCAAATTTTGGAAGTTTGAAAAGCCAAGTTTGGAATTATCGATTTGAGATATTGATTTTGTGTAAAGAAGATTTTGATGTAAATCATAAACAGTATGATTTGAAAGATACTATAAGTGTATAGTATAACGTGTTTTGAGATTGGCTATGGAGAAAAAGGCGCTTTCATTGAAATGAACTTCATAGGAGATCCACGGGGTGGTTCTGCCTTGAGCCCTAAAGGGGAGGCTCTTAATTGCATCTTGGGAGGAAGTCCGGACAAACTGAAGCTCCTGAGGATTTTGTGTTTTGGGTAGCGAAAGTCGAGGGTGCTGATGCCTACAGAGACATTTGGATTATGCTATGATGACGGTGTAACTCGATGTCACTGCGATCAACTTGGACCATAGCGGAAGTCGTGTGTCCGTGAGATCCAACAGTCTACGTTTGATTTTTTCATGATGGCAACATAACATCGGTAGACTATGACCTATGGAGACATAGCGAAAGTTGAGAGGCCGTGAGAGCCTAAGGCTACATTGGGACTTGACTGATGTAGTCTGCGACCTATGTAGGAGTGGTGAAGTTTCATTTGGCAGCGAAAATCGAGGGCGCTGATGCCTACAGTTACACGGACCTTTGCCATGATGGCAACATAATTCGGGATGTAACTGCGATCTGTGGTGGGTTCCATGGCGTAATCGAGGGGTGCGGAGTGCCTAAAGTTATCTGTGGATTTTGCCGGGACGGCAACGTAACCATCGGGTTAACTGCTACCATGGAGAGGGGGTGATGATTTCCAAAGCATTCTCACCAAAGATGTTACCTCTATTTTCAAAAATGTTTTCTATATTTTCACAAAGTTTTCGAAAATGTTTTCACTGGGTGTTGAAAACGGGTCTGCTAAGTACTTTTAGATTTTCAGTCTTACGCCTAATCAACATATGATTGAATTTCTATGAGAACAACAATGGACTAGTTGAGACATCGAGTTATAAAAAGTATTTTTTATAAAGCTATTCTGGTAACATTATATAGATTTTAAAGTGTTTTAAACATTTCTGGCTTCGTTTCTTTTCGGGGACAAAAAGATTTAAATGGGGAGGAATGTGATAACCCGAATTTTTGGGCATCGGGTAATTGGATAATTATCTGATTGTAACTATTGAAAACACTGATTTATAAGTTGAACCAATCAATCTGATAATAAATATTTATACTTGAATGAATATTTATTTGGTAATCTCATGATATAATTATTTAGAATGGGCAAACTTATTATTTTCAAAAAAAATTAAAGATGTGTTTGTTTAAATATATATATATATATATATATATGAGTTGATTTTAAATTAAATTAGAAATTGAATTTGAATGGGAAATTCAAAAGATAAATATCTTAAAATATTTTAGATTTAAAAATATATTATATATGATTTTATTTAGAATATAATTAGTTTTATATTATTGTCTTTAAAATATTTTATTTATATAAATTAAGAAAAGTATTTATTAATTAGTAAATTAAATATTTTTAAATAAATAAAGATATGCATAATCACACATGTTAGTTAAATGTGTATAGTTTAACAAATGGATGAAAATTAACACACATTAATGACAAATGTTAATAAGTTAAACAAGAGTCACCATGTTATTTTTATCTTATTTTATTTATAAATCCTAATTAAGCCTATATAAACATCTATCGCTTCTCTTCATTTCTTTTTCTATCTTCCCATTTTCAAACAAGGGAAACAAGAGCCTGTAAACTATATTCAAAACAAGATCAAAACAAAGCCTGTAACGAAAAACTCAAACCAGTGAACAAAATCAATAAGAAATCAAATTTCAAACTACAGTCATCTTTGCAATCTACAATCTAAAGCTCAACAATTCAAATTCAAGAAAATTCCAAAAGGATTCAATAACTCAAATCAATAATCAAGGAAAGCAGATCATCTCAACTAATTTTCCAAATTTCAAAACCTCAGGCTTTCTCTGTTCACAAATTCACTGTGAGTAAACAAATCTATTTAAAAAGTTTTAAATCTGTCTTAAATATAGATGCATGTTGTAATTCCTTAAAATGAATTGTGATAAGAGATTGCATGATTTTTTTTAAACAGAAATGCATGTATATATGTATATAGATGTTTCCATGAATATTTGGAAAATGATATATGCTCTGTTCTTAGTTCTACAGTTTTAAAATATGTTCAAAACTAATTTCTCACCCTCTAATCTTCTTTAAGATTTGATACATAAACAAAGCTTGTTAGTAATAACATGATGATGGAATTAAAAATGTTTCCAGTAAGAATCTGATGGTCATTGTGATATTAAGGAAGAAGAATAGTAGATTTGAAAACATATCAAAATCTCGATCATTATACTTGGATGTTTTAGGTGTATTATGTGTTTTGTCATCGAAGATTGGGATTTTTAAAATCATAATCAAGATTTTTAGGCTGTTAAATCATGAGAAATCGAGAGTTGAACGTATTTTGGATTTCGAGCAATTTCTGATTATTGGAAAATTTTAGGATCGCGAGTTCTTGGGTGCAACAAGCCTGGAGGTAGGCGATGTCGGCAAAAATGATGGCTCAGAATCTCTAACGTCGTGGAGGTGCGGCGGTAGAGATTTAGGGTTTTTGGCTGTGTTTTGGTCAGAGTTGTTTACTGGGTATTCGCGGCGACGTGATAGCGTCGAGTTGGACCGGAGGAGGAGGAAAAGGAGTATGAAGGTCGGGCGAAGGTCGAGGAAAGGGACCAGGTCTCCGGTGGTCGGAGATGGCGATGAGTGGTGGATCTTGGCGATGGGTTCAGAGCCTTCTGTTGTTCTTTCGATCGATTTTGAATTTACGAGTGGTTCAACGACCTAGGTGGTCTGGTCAACTCTGGGTTAGATCGACGAGTTGTGGATGGTCGGAGTAACGGTCGGAGGTGGTCTAGTCACATGTGCACGTGCATGGGGTGTTCACGTGTTTGTTGATTTCAAGGATTGGAGAAGGAGGGGTAATCTCGGGTTCGTGCACAAGGAAAGAAGGGTTTGGCTCGAATTTGTTGTCGAGGTAGTTTGTGTGTGGAGGCTTGAGCTTGTTAGTTTAAATTCTGGGTTTTTGAGTAAACAGGCTTTTGGAAATTTGAAAGTAAAATTTGTACCAGATTTTTAAGTTTAAAAAGAAATATGACCAGGTAATAGTAGAAACAAGGAATGCAGGTTTAAAGTAAAAGTAAATTTGTTAAAACAAGTTTTTAAAAAAGCAAAGAAATGAAGGTTTTCAAAGTAAAGTAATGTTAGCAAGGTTTCAAAGTTAAATATTTGAACAAGTTTCAAGTATAAAATTATAAATCAAATGTTTTTGACTTTAAATTATTTGGTTTAAAATAATTATATAATAAGTTAATTATTTTATTAAATTTCTATGTGATTTTCAAACAATATTTAATAATGATTAAGTAATTAATTAAGATAATGGATTATCTTAAGTTAATTGAAGTGATAAATCAAGGATAATTAATGCAATTGATTAATCAAGAATAATTACTTAATTAAGGAGGGTAATTAGTGGGTAATTACTAAATGTGACTTATTAAATGATAATTACTTAATGGAAATAATTAAGGATTAATTACTTAATGTAATTAGTTAAAGGATTGATTAATCAAGGAAACTAATTAAAGGGTTAGTTAATTAATGAATGTGATTAATTAAGGATAATTAATCAATGCAAGTGATTATAGAATAATTAATTGAGGATTAATGTAATAAATTATTATTAATTAATTTATGAGAATAATTAAAGGTTGAAGGTTAATTAATTTGTGTAATTAATTAAAGGCTGATGACATAATGTAATTAAAGATGATAATTAAAGAATGATTAATTAATTGATTTGTAATTATTAATGTTAAGTAAGCAAGATTAGAAGTGATTAGTTTAGTTTATTTAAATTAATTAGAAATGGTGTGACTAATTAATCTTGCTTATGGATGATTGAACGATATTGAATGCCTTTGTTATCCCTAGTATGTGATTGTGATGCTATGGTGTTTGGATATGGATTATCTATCTGTAATAGGATCGCTATGTAAATTATGTTACTCTAAGTATAAATTGATTTGTTTTCACTTAAACATTTGGCTTAAAGAATAACATTGGGTTCGAAGAGACTAGTGTTGGGTATCAATAAATGCCCGAAACCACTTCGATTTGTATTTTACAATAATTCTTTATAGATTTGATATGTGAAATCAATAGGCTGGAATGGAATAATATGGACCATTGAAAATAAGTAAGGATACTTAGCGATTGATTTGTGAAAATAAGTGTTGAATATAACAAGTTAAGAACATGTAATAAGGTACAAGTACCCCAGGTTCTAAATAAGTATAATGCATTAGAATTTCCTGTTTGATGGGTTTACTCATGTTAGTTTCCAGCCTGACCCGGGTGTTACTTTGATGTAATGCTCGGGGTTAGACCGGGTACTACAAATTTTCAGGTTAGGTCGTTGTGGAGCTCCGAAGGCGAGCTGGATGGCACAAACCTATGGAATTGACCCCTATGTATTAAAATTGTATTGATAGTAGTCTAGGACATGTTGATATAACTGTCTGGTGTATTCGTAATGGTTGTAACCTTGATGTATTGTTGTAATAGTAACAATTTCAGCTTTCTTTGTAAATGCTATTTTGTGATATTATATTTTGATCCGCTGCGAAATGTGAGATTTTGAGTTTTATTTTCTGTTTTTCTTCTACTTCTTTTCTTCTTAACCTAATAATCTGAGATTTTCGGCAATCGATTGCTCTACACTTCTACGGTTGAACGTATTAGTGTCGAATACTCGAGGTCGAAAATTTCGGGTCATTACACTACCCACTTATCATGATATACAATTAGGAGCTAATGCACATATTAGTAGAGATTAGAGTTACATACGCATGTAATGGTGGATTATGCTCATGCTAATAATAAGTTAGAGGCCATACTTCCCAAGGGGTATTTTGGGTATCCAAAAATATGCATTAGAGTTTTAGACATGTATAAATACCCCTTATGTTTCATCTAATGAAGCTCTTAGCCTCCTCTTTAGTTAGTTCAGTTTTAGGCACAAATTGTAAATATAAACTCTCTTTCTCTCTTTCATGGCTTCTTAGCCTTTTCCTCATATGTAATTTTCTTAATGCAGCTTATTTACATGCAATTTTAATTCATGTTCTTCTCTTGTTCTTTTATTTTATGTTAGTAGCAAGTAGTTAATTTTCTTTTTATTTTAATTAGCTTGCATTTTCTCCTTATTTTTATTTTATGTTGCAATCTACATTTATTGACGTGATAACAAATATGAGATGCTAAACCCCTTCAATTTAGGGGTAATAAAGCTCTCTTAATCATGTATATTCAACATAATTGCTAATTGATGATCTCCTTTAATGCTTAATGAAAGGTTGATGTAGTAAATATTTTGCTGTTCAGCTTTGAGTTTGATAGCCTATATTTTTGACACCAAATAGGCGATGCTTAAACAAAAAATAAACTCAAATTACCTCTTCATCTACATATGATTATGGTAATGTGTGAATTTTAGAATCAAAAGTTGTTGGTCTATATTACTAATCAATAATAAATAGATCATGCGTAGAATAGATTATATTTTCAAGTTCATTGTCAATTTTTATGAGATTTAACAAGTGGTTTAGTGGGCGTGTTAAAAGTTTGATGGCTTATGTTGGGTTAATTAATAACACAAATAGGCCATACTTATGATAAACACATCAAATAAATTCACTAATGACCAAAAAAGAGAGATTATAATTTCATAGTGTCGATTTATGTGATCATGATTAGTGATTTGCCTCTAAATTGTCTTCTACTCTCATATTTTTATCCACTTTTAGTTTTTGTTAGGTTTTAGAAATTTGTTGTTAACACATCTCAAATTCTTCGTTTAATTTGATTGAGTAGAATTTAAATCACTTTGATTCCCTACGGATCCTCACCACATACTAGAATTGGACGCCGTGCGCTTGTGTTTATTTTTATTATAATTTTCAACTATTTTCTAATTCGATAGAAAATTAGTCGTTAAACAAGTTTTTGGCACCGTTACGGGGGAGTAGACTTCATTTTTTATTTTATTCTTCGAATTATTTTTGTTTGATTTTAGTGTGTTTTCATTTCATGTGTTAATTTGCATTTTAAAAAATTACGTGTTGTGTGTTTGTTGTTTGATTTTTGTTTCCATTTTGTTGTGTGCTTGTTGATTTTACATTTGCATTTCCGTATTAAAATATACGTACACACACAAAATTTCATTTGAAAAAGAAAAAAAATTGTATTCCATTTCATTTTAGATTACATTTGCATTTATATTTCATATTTTTACAAATTTTCCTTTTTCCTTTTGTTTTTACTCTCTACACTTCACTGTGCATTTTCTTTGCATACACTGTGCGCTATGTCCTCCAACAAACTTCACCATTTCAAACTTCAATACCTTTCTGTCATCAATACCCTTCACCCTTCACCAGTAAATCCTATATACTAGTGACATACAATCCACTACTCAATGCCTTAACAGTCAGTACATGACATTCCTTTCGATTTTAACTTTGTGAAAGACTTTAGCAAAATCGCTTGTCCTTTAACTACTCTCCTCGAGAAAGACGTTCATTTCGATTTTAACTCTGATTGAATCTATTCTTTCAAACGTCTCAAGAATGAACTCATTTCTGCTCCAATCATTTGCGCGCCCAATTGGAATCTTCCGTTCGAAATAATGTGTGATGCTTCTAACTTTACGGTTCATGCAGTCTTAGGACAACGCATCAACAAAATCCTTCATATCATTTACTACGCGCGTATGACTTTTAATGACGCTCAACTCAACTGCGCAACAACCGAAAAGGAGCTTATAGCTGTCGTTTTTGCTCTCAAAAAATTCCGACCATACTTGATAGGTACACATTTCTATGTACATGGACCACTCTGCACTTCGATATCTCTTCGTTAAAAAGGATGCCGAATCCCTTTTGATTCGTTGGATCCTTTTACTTCAAGAATTTGACCTTACAATCAAAGAAAAAAAAAGGATTTGATAATGTCATAGCCGATCACTTATCTTATCTTCCGAACAGGCCATCTTCTTTGCCAATCAATGAAAAAATTTCGATGAACAACTTCTTTCAATTTCTATCGATCCATGGTACGCTGATATAGTGAACTACATAGTCACTAAAGAAACTCCCTCATCTTGGTCCAAACGGGACAAATGAAAATTCATGTCCCAAGTGAAATACTTCTATTGGGACAATCCATACTTGTTCAAATATTGTTCCGACCAAATCATCTGACGTTGCATTCCGGATAATGAGATCAGTAGTTTTCTTTTGCTTTGCCATGATTAAGTGTGCGGTGGACATTTCGGTCCTCAAAAAACTGTGGAAAAAGTGCTTCAATGTGATTTTTTTTTTGGCCTTCTCTTTTCAAAGACGTTTGAATTTTGCAAAACTTGCGATCGATCTCAAATGCTTGGATTAATTTCTCGACGAGATATGATGCCTCTAAGCCCCATTCTTATGATCGAAATGTTTGGGTATCGACTTTATGGGACCTTTTCCCATTTCTTTTGGAAACTTATATATCCTCCTAGCCGTCGATTACGTCTCAAAATGAGTTGAAGCCGTTCCTTGCAAAACCAACGACCATAGACTTTTTATGAAATTTCTCAAAGAAAACATATTTTCGAGGTGCGGTGTGACTACCCGGATTTTCGCGTATGAAAATCGACATCCATACTTAACTCGTATTCGTATGCCGCAGATTCAACCATAAAAATTCGATTCACTGGAGCTTATAACACATTAAGTATAACAACAAAGTGGAAGAAAACAATATCATTGATACAACAATGAATACAATATCTGATACAATATGGATATCAACACTATCAGAGACAATACACATAGCGTAGAAGATAACATAAAAAACAAAAGGGCTTCAAAGTAATCCAACTCCCATACTGCAACTCCACCTCTAATGCTTCAAAACCAAATAGCTCATCCCAAAGCTTCGAAGACTCCAATTCAATAAGCTCGAATCACCCTCAAGATGTATTAAGCAAGGTAGGTCCGAATGCGACCGCCAACATCCAAAGACTGAAGAAGATTTCCAAAAGCTACCAAACCTGAGACTAAAAGCTACCGAATCTACATCTACTAGCTGATTATCTAAAAATCTAATTCTAGGCTGCCCATGCGGAAAATTGTGGGCACCCAGAGTTTAGAATGGGAACAATAAACTCCATGACAGTCATAAGACTGGTGTGAGCAATCAAAAATAGTTTATCTTTAAAACAAACAACAAAAGAAGTAAAAGAAATCTGCAATGCTTTTTGGAAAATGGAACTGCCATAAGGCCTTCCGCCACACACACAATGCAAGCGCACACTTAGAGGAGATTTCTCCTTATGACAGTCAAAAATGATTGATACGCGAAAACCATTTGATATTATTATTAGTGCATAGTGCAGAAAACATTTGCAAGTATAATATTAATCTTAGCTAGCATACGTACCATTATAGTTATGCCTACTATAGCTACCATATTAGATGGCAGGTTATACAACTAAAACTGTACAAGGCACGTATTGGATGATTGGATTTCCAACAATGGTTAGGCAAAGGAACTTCCTACGCCGAATGGAACGCCTCTGGAGGGACGCCCCCGAGAACCTAACCGGATCTCTACCAACACAAGGCCGGGTTACCTCTATAACTAGGTAACTACTGACACGAGTATGCCAACCCCGGTCGTTACCAACCTTTATCCGAGGCGCCTATCAACCAGTAACCACAAAGCAATAAGTTTGCAGCAACCACATAGGTTAAATATTTGGGCTCCATACATGATACCACCTTTTGTCCAGAAGAAAATGACATACCCTCAAGGGGTGCTAACCCCAAATAACCTTTCTACAACGATTCCTGTTTCGACCATTACCAGGTAGTGAGGCACGACGAAGTCATGTCCACAAAGCTATGCTTTACACAAAAGCCATGCTTCGATCAACAAATGATCTGCAGCACTTCGTATGCCACATTACCAAACTGGGAATGTATCACTAGTAACCATCAACTACATAACCTCTAAGCTTGTACGTCTCAGAGAAGGGTTTTAAGCTAAGAGAATAAATTCTCCACCACCAAACAGAAATGTATTTGATAGAAACCAGCTTTACATCTCAAAGTGTAATGTCAGACACACATCAATACAAGTCTGCTCCGGGTTAGAACAAAACCAAAGGCACTTCACAAAGAAGCCCTTGCAAATCTGAATAATCCCTAATCACGTCCGGATGCCCCATCACAAAGGATGATCAAATCTCTATACCGGGGATTAGCCGGTGCAGAGACATTCGACGAGTTATCCTTTCGCTTTCAAAAATATCCCGTCTTCACCACCGGTCTTTACATGCTATCCATATCATTGTAGCATTATTCGGAATAGGTTTTACGACACAAAGTCCTCTCCCGGCTAAACCGAATAATGAGCGCAATATTTAAAAACATATGGATATTGGGACTCAGTTAAGCCACAACTTAAAGCCCAAAACCTTTCTTTAAATGGTTTAAACAAATTACCATTTTAATCTTTTAAACAAAAAGATTCACTTCACAAAGTTCACCAATCTTTTACAAAGATTTATTTATAGTTTTCAAAACTATTTAGAATTCAAATCTTTTATACAAAAGATACACCGTTAAGGTCCTCTTCAATTTGAAAACAAATTCTCAAATCTTTAACAAAGATTCATTTCACAATATAAAAACAAAAGATCTATCTTTGAGATCCTCTTTTAAACAAAGTTCACCAAAAACTTTAACCAAGGTTCATTTATAGCCTTTAGTCTTTTAAGTAAAAGATCCACTTCAGTTCAACAACAAGATTTACCAAATCTTTTAACAAAGATAGCTTTCAAAACTATTTCCTTTTTAAATTTTGATTTATTCATAACTCGGAAATCCTTTGGACAAAACTGGGAATTCTTTCTTTTATATGAAATCTACTATTATTTGAAAACAAATACTTTTTGTTCGAAAAAATCCGATCATATACACACAAGTTATAGCTTCTAAAAGTATAAACTTGGGTTGAATTTAAATTCCTAAAATAATACTTTTTAAAATACTTTAAAGATGGTTTTAATTCATACATATATGTTATATAACATGTATAAATCTTTCAAACCAAATTTCCAAAACAATTTCAAATAATATTTTCAAACTAAACTTAAATTTCAAAACACGCCTTTCAAAAGCTTTCCATACCCAATTCCATTTACAAAATCATTCAAAATTCAACTTTCAAAACCATTTCAAATAATAATATTAAATTCCAAATATCTGTGACTTAACCGATTTTCTCGTGAAATCCATATTTTTGTGTGTATGGTGTAGTCCAGGGGTTTTACACAATAGTGCAACATTATCAATCATCATAATCCAAACACAGCAATATCAATAAGCGGTATAATCCTATAACGTTATCTTCATTCACAGATTCACATATAAATAATATACCTTCATCACAGATAAATAAATTACATTCATCACAGCTCAAATCAAATCAAAACAGAGCATCACACATCAGGGATATCAAACAATTCACAGTATTCCATACAATCCAAACATCCATAAATAAGATCAATTAATTATCTGATTAATTTAAATCAGATTAATTACTTATGAATAAATCACTAATCCTGGTTAACTAATATTAATTAATTACAAACCATTTTGATTAATTATTCTTTAATTATTTATTAATTAACCATTAATCATAAATTAATCAACCTTTAATTATTAATTAATCAACCTTTATTAATAAATCGATTAGCCTTTAATCATTAAATAATTAACCTTTTATTATTTAATTATCCTTTAATTAATTACTCTTAATTAATTAATTAATTATCCCTTAATTAATTACCATTTAATTAATTATCCTTAATTAATTACAATAATTAATTAATCCTCAATTAATTATCATTCTTCATTGATTAAATAAACTTTAAATAATTAATTATCCTTAAATTAATTACCTTAATTAATCACCATTTAATTAATTACCATTAATTAATTATCCTATAATTATTGATTATCCCTAATCATATAAATTAAGTATTACTTGATTAATAAACTTCGATCATTATTTAATTACTTTAAATTAAGTAATTATCTTTTAAGTAATTAATTACCTTTAATTACTCCTTAATTTAATCACAATAATTAATTTGCCTTTAAATAATTACACAAAGTAATTTGCTTGAATTCAATTACACAAAATAATTACTCATTAGTTAACTTTAAAAACATTTAATCTTTAAATCTTAAATCTTTAAACAAAATTAACATTAATCCTTAAATTAACATAAGACTTTAAATTCAAACAACAATTCAAAGCATTATACTTTTTAAATTAACTATTTAATTTCATTTTGATTTAAGATTTAAAATAACTTACCAATTTAACTTAACAAAACTTAGATTAAACAAATTACATAACTTCTTAATTAAATATTGAACAAAACATTCATAACATGTAAAAGAAATTTATATAAGAGAAATATTTGAACTAGATTTATTTTGAATTTAAAATCTTGTTTTTATAAAACTTAAAAACTTGTTAAACCTTTTATTTACTTTTAAACTTGATTTTCTTTGCTTAATATAAATTTGGATTTTGTTTTATTTAAATTTAAAAACCTGTACATGTTTTACTTAAAACTTTAACCTGGAATAAACAAAATCGACTCTAGCCCAAACCATCAAACCCGAGCCAACAAAAATCTTTCTTGAGCAACTCACGAGAAAAACTTCGAGCTCTCACCTAAATTTCACGATCACAAAATTTGAGTTTCCTTCTTTCTTCTTCCTACGGTAGAATATTGATATCACCTCACCACGGTGCATGTGCACCATCAATCCGGTCATCATCGACCATCACTGCCATCACTATAAAACCCAAATTTGGGTATATGCCTGTACACAGTCATGGTCATCAAAATGTCATCATCGTCGTATTTATGCCTGTACACAGTCGTATTTATATATGTATATATAAACATATTTACATCCATACAACATATTCAACAACAACATTAATTTCATCCATCTTAACATAGATCAATATAAAAGATTTGGGCTTAAAAGTGGAGTTTACTCAACTTGAAAAGAAGGACAGAGGACTGACATTTTGATTTGAAGCCAGACTTTTGATCTGAACTTGAAATATTTGATCTGGACTTTGATTCATGTTAAAGATTGTTTGATTCCAGACTAAAAGCTTTATGTTTTGATTGCTTTTAAACTTTGCCTTGATTTCTATTTGAATTTTGTTGGGAGGATGCTACTTTTCAGGCTTCCAGGTTTGAAACTTGAATTGACTTTCCTTTTTAGTTTACAGGCTTACAGGCTTTTGGTTTTTGATTTGTGATCTTTGGTTTCAGTTTTGAAATTGAAACAGTTGAAGTTGCTATAGTTTGATTTCCTGGGTTTTATTTTCAGATTTGAAAATTGACGAGGACTTGTTTTGAATTAAATTTACTGGTTTTGGTTTTACAGATTTTGATTATGGTTTTGATTTTGAGAAGATGATAAAGTTTTCAACTGAAATGAAGTAGTCATGTTTTCTCGAATAACAAGTTATTATAATTTTCATAATTTAAATTTTAAGAGAAATTTAAGTGTGCCGCTTGTTATTATTAAGTTACATTTGTAAGTTTATATCCTACTTATTAAACATTTGTCACAGCATGATTTTAAAAATTTTACGCTTGTTAAAATTAAGTAAATTTATATTTAAATCCTTTTCTTTATTTTATTTATAAATTATGTTTTAAACCTTTCACTTGTTAATATTTGATAAATTTATATATTATGTTTTTTCTTAAATGTTTATATTTGTACATTTTCCATTATTTATTTTTATACAACTTTTAAAGAAATGATTTAAAATGTAATTATATACAAATTACAAATTATATATACATATTTATTACTTCTTTAAAATGTAAAGATTTTTAACTTCAATTTGTAAAATATTTACTTTTGAATTCCTAGTCAATATATATATACACACCTATATATACATTATAATATTAGAAAGCAAATTTTTATTAATTTTAAATACGGAGTTTTCAAATCAAATTTATTTTTCAAATAAATTTATTTTGAATTTCAAATCAAAATTCTATTTAAAATCAATTTATATACATATATTTACATTAAAAAAATATCTTGTTTTTAAAAAAAAAAAATTAAATTAGTTCACCAATTAAATCCAAAAATTTATATTAATCACCAATTTTAAATTTGACCCAAAAATTAGGATTGTTACATTCGACATACCTCGCACAATAATAAGTGATAAATTTAATGAAAAAAATACTCGATAACCCACAAGTTATCCACTCCGTATCATCCTCAAACTTGTGGCCAAGTTGAAGTTTCAAATCGACAAATAAAATAGATTTTGGAGAAAAGTGTTGACAAAAATCGAAAAGATTGGTCTCAGAAATTGGCCGACGTGCTTTGGGCTTACCGTACTGCTTTTAAAACTAACCTTAGGATGTCCCCATTTCGTTTAGTTTACGGTAAAGCTTGTCATTTACCCTTTGAAATCGAACACAAAGCGTTGTGGGCAATAAAGAACATAAACTTTGATCTGAGAAAGCTGGCGAAAACTGAAAATTACAACTCAACGAACTAGAAGAACTTAGGAATGACACGTATGAAAATGAGAAACTTTACAAAGAAAGAACAAAAGTTTTTATTGACAAGTCAATCCTAAGTAAAACGTTTTCGCCTAAGTAGAAAGTTTTTTTATATGACTCGAGACTTCATTTATTTCCTAGGAAACTTAAATCAAGGTGGAACAGATCTTTGTGGTACGAACTGTTTTTCCATATGGTGCCGTAGAAATAGAATACCTAGGGATGGATCGAATTTCAAAGTCAACGATCATTGTTTGAAACCTTTCTTGAAATTGCCAAGTAACCAAGAGGATTGCTCATGATTCTTCATGATCAAAGCTACGTCTAGTAAGAATGTTAACCCTCTTTTTTAAATATACACATAGTTTCCCCGTTACGCTCATTATATCGTGCAATACTATGGGGACACGGTCCATAATTGAGTGTGGGGGGAGTCTCATTTTCATTTTTTAAGTTTTTCATGGAAATTTTGAATTTTCATTTTCTTTTAACTAAAAAAATCTCAAAATTTCTAAATCTAAAAAAAAATTGTGTTAAGCATTTTGATTTATTTTTGAAGAAACACTAAGGGATAAGTATAAGTTTTAGTTTTAAATCGAAATTGTTGAAAATTTATTTGTCTTAACAAAAATAAAAATGAAGTTTGATTATAAATAACATTAGTTCAACTAGTATATAGGAAGGGTCATATGTGTTAATTATGAAGTATGTTCTAATTGAAAATCTTTTTTTAAAAAAGTGGTAAATTTAAAGTAAAGGATATAACAATTTTGTCTTCTATGTTAAATGGTGCTAAGATAATTTATGCAAAACTCTCTCTTTCTAAAAAAATATAGAAAATTTTTTTAAAAAAACTTTTCTACATATGTATATATTTTTAACACATAGAGTCATGTGTTCACTCGCCATGCTCTATACCCTTCTCACGTAAGCTCGAAAGGCAGTGCACGATCGGCATATCTGGCATCAGTTTATCTGAGTTAGGTGCATGTATATAAAAATTCTTTTTATTAGCGCCTATAGTCGATAAGTGTTCGCACTTGTGTGTTCACTCGCCACGCTCTGTATTCCCCTCATATCAGTAAGCAAGGCAGTGCACGGGTAATATATCTTGCCTCATTTTACTTGAGTTAGGCATATGTAAATATTGTTAATATCAATAAAATTTTCAAATAAGAGAGAGTAAGCAATTGAAATCTAAGCATTATTTTTACTTGTGTGATTTAACTTGTTATTGAAAAGAAATGAGAATATCACTTTGACAAACTTTGATGATCAACTAAGAATCCATTTCATAACTACATTGCGTTATCAACCGAAACAACTAGCCAAACTATTTGTCTATCTGTTATGGCAACTTAGTTTTTTTGGAAATTTTGACAAGTAAATAACCTATATTTTCAAGGTAATGACAAAAACTTATATTTAACTTATTTGTGTCTATTTAAAAGTAAATCATTCTGTGACGACCCGGTATTTTTGCAGTATTATTTTAATAGATATTCAATCTAATTTGAATAAAAAGTAAACTGATCATTTTTAAAATGAATAAATCTTTTGGAATAATTGTCATTTACTTATAATGGATTTTAATTTTAAAAAGGAAATTGATTTGGAGATTTAAAATAAATCTCTTAATAATATTTATAATAAAATTTATCTTATATAATTTAATTAAAATACTTTGTTTTGTTAACATGTGATAAATAAATATATAGATGTGGACGATAATGTTTAAATTAAAATCTAAATCTATCAACATAAAAATAAGTCAAATATATGAATATAACTTAATTGTTGACAGCTAAAATACAAATAGAAATAAATATAAATATAAGTAAGTAAACCATATTGAATATAACTTAAATATTGATAGTTAGAAATAAAAAAAATAAAAGGAAACAAGGATTAAATATTTTGGTAAACATACAACATAGATTTAAAATTGGTAAGAATAGAGTATAAAAACACAAGTATATATATAACATAACTTTAACATTTGTAAACAAAGCATAAGTTAAAGCAAGAAAATAAGACCTGACAAACGCTTGTATGTGGAGTACAAGCTAAACTATAAAATGGAACAAGACCAAAGAAAAGTAAAACCTAAGACAAATATCTACATGAGTTCCAGCTAGATAATAACAAAACATAATATCTTCATTTGCAAGCTAAGTTTTTGCCTGCAAAGTGTATATTTTCGTACACAATATTTATGTACAGCTAAACATAATTATAGTTTGTAAACGAATTAAGAAACAAATCATTTAAATGCTTTCATCTCAGCCACCAACATTTGTTCAGCCAAAATTTGAAACATCACTTCAATAATCACAGTATGTAAATACACAAGAAAAAAAATCTCTGATCAACAGGTTAAAGCTGAACCAGTTGTAGCCTACCACTGTTCAAGCTACTTCTTTATATATCACCTTATTCTAGTTCGTTCCAAAAACTTAGTTAACCTAAGAAGTAAACCTTAAAAAAAAGGGTAGCATCATTAGTATGCAAATTAAAATAACATCTCAATTAAACAAAGTAAAGAAGGATCAAATGGGAATCAAGCTTACAGCTTCCAGAAGTTGTTCTCTGTTCTCTACTTAATAGGTGAGTAAACTCTTTTACTTATAAACAATTTAAAAACCTGTGATGTAACCTTGTTGCATTTGTAGAAATATAGACTAATAAACTTACTTGAATATAAAGGTGCGCATTGAGTATAAGATGTCTGCAATGGCCTCTGTGTATTTATATATGTACTCTGTTGTTAATAAAAGACTAAACATCACCAAAAATAATTCCTATTTCACTGTGTAATCAATATTAGACTGAGATTTCTAAAAGAAAGATGTCAATAGTAGTGTGATCTTGTTTTTAAAATAGTTTTAAGTAATCACATTTACTAGGTAGTTTGGAAAATATTAGTTTACGGTGGAAATTTGTTATTTTGTTGAAAACCAATAGCTATACTTTCATGATTTGATTATATAAATGGATTCAAGCAAGGAAATCATGAATTTAGGTATGAAGATTTTGATTTTTAGTTCGGGTTTCGTTAAGATAATCTGAGTTGCTCGTCTTTGGGATCTTGGGTAACTGCCGATGATCGACGATAAGTGGGGGTGTGGGGTTTGACCGGGAGGTGGGCGGGGAGTGGATGAACTCTGGAAAATTGGCGAGGGGTTTTATTGTTGGCCGGGGTGGTCGGATAAGGGAAAAATAGGGTTTTGTGGGAAGTTTTGGAGGTCGGCTGTGTTGAGATGAGAACGACGATGATGGCGCACCGGGAGATATCGCATAGGGGGAATGGACTCGGGGGTTCGAGGCGCAACTGTGGTCAAAGCAGTTTGGTTCCAAGTGGCACGGTTCGTCGTTGGTCGTTGGTTTTGTCGATCATGCTACTTCCAGTTTTCGATTTGAATTGGTTATTTTGAGGTTGACCTCGATTTGGGTTGTGTTGTGTCGCTGGAGTGGTTGTTGAAGTCGAAGGTGAGTTGCTGAAGGCTAGGGGATCGATCCGCGGTGGGATTTCCAGCAGTGTATGTGCACAATGGCGATGGCGTGCATCCCTGTTGTTGAAGTTCGGCGGAAGAACGAATGGCCAGGGTGATTTTCGAAATTCCCTCATGTTCGTCTCGGCGTAGTAGTGAAGAGTGGTTGCGAAGTTTTGCTACTTCGGGTTTTCTCGGGTTTGTTCCGAATCTGTCTCGGGAAGATTTGCATTTTTGCCTCGGAAACAAGTTTGTTTCCAGTTTTTAACTTAACCAGAGTTTAAATTAAGGTGATTTTAAAATATATTTATGATTTAAGTAAAGAGTATTTAACCTTAATAAATTAAAAGATGACGATATTAAATAAATCAAATTCAAACTTAAAGTTTAGTTTAATTTAAACGGAAGTTAAGAGTTAATATAAGAATGATTTATCTTAATTAAATTATGTTTTATTGACTAAAGTAATTAGCGTATAATTTATTAATAAATCTTAAAATGTTTAATTTGGGTAATTAAATTAAGTTAAATTAAATTGTGGAAGTTATTAAGTATAGATGATCACTAATTAGGAATTGATTAATCAAGGTTAATTAAGGAATTATTAAGAAATAAGTAATTAAAAGGTTACTTACTGAATGTTAAGATGATTATTAATAATTACTTAATGAAGTAATTTAAAGAGAATACTCGGTATAATGAATTAAGTTAATGTGGTTAATTTAGTTAATTCGTTAAGGAAAGAAAATTATTGATGATGGGTTAGGTATAATTACTTAATGTAGTTAAGGAACTATAATTACTTAGAGAAGTGATTAATGGATAATTACTGGATAAAATAAAAAGGGGATTTACGAAATGGGAAATAATTGAAGGATAACTATTTAGTGGAAGAAAATAAGAGTTAATTACTCGGTAAAATTTATAAAAGGATTTATTAGGATACTAAATCAAGGGGTTTGATTTAATTATTGTAGATAATTAAATGATATTGAATGATATTGAATTTTTGAAATGTGTATGAATGTAGATTACATTGAATGCTAGGATTTTGTTGTCCTTGGTATGTGAGTGAGATGCTTATGATATAGTGCTGAATTTGGATTATCTATCAAAATAGAAGTGCTATGTAAATCTATGACAATGAGTGTAAATAGTATTGTTCAAAGCTTGAACAGCTTTGTTTTTAAGATGACACGAGATTCGAAGAGACCGAGGTCGGGTATCAGTAAATACTCGAAACCACTTCGATTTGTTTGATATGTGAAATCAAAAGGCTAGAATGGAATGAATTAAGTAAATGAAACCAGTTAATCTAAGTTTTGATACATAGAAACCATTATGTGGATATGGGTTGTCTAAACAAATTTTGAATTTGTAAATTGATACAAGTTACCCCCGGGTTTATATAAGTTGATTGCTTTGGTATTCCATGTTAGTTGGGTTTACTCACGCTAGTTTCCAGCCTGACCCGGGTGTTACTTTGGTGTAATGCTCGGGTCAGACCGAGTATTACAGATTTTTAGGTAGGTACGTTCTGGAGCTCAAGAGGCGAGCTGGATGGCGATAGCGTATAGAGTATTTCCGCTGTATTCATATTATTGTTAATCCGAGACATGATATCTGTATTTATTCAGTGACTGTATATAGGTAAAACTCTGATGTGTAATAAATGTAATCGACAGATATAGTATTCTTTTGTAAACTGTTATTATGTATTATTATATTTTATCCGCTGTGAATGTGAGTTATTGATGTTTCTGTTCTTCTTCTTCTATCTCTTTCTTCTTTTTCATAACTATCTGGAATTTTCGGGTTCGAAAATTTCGGGTCGCTGCAGTTGGTATCAGAGCTGAAGGTTAAGCGAGAACCTTGGCTCTGTTGGGATTACTCATTAAGGAAAGGGTCAATGGTACCCTAGAATGAGTTGAGTGTATGTATGTATATATATATATATGAGAGAGCGTACTTGTTATTTTCTTATATAAGGATTTTTAAATGATTTTATATAAGATTATATTTTGATATATAAAGCAATATTTCACACTAATAAATAATAAGGAAATTGCCGAGTAATATAATACAACCAAGCTGAAATAGATAAAGATAAGTTCGAAATAGATTCAAACTGAAATTTGAAATCTTGAATTGGAGAAGTATTTCAGAATAAGATGATAATGAGTGGTTTTAGATATGATAATCTTGGTTATTATCATAAGTGATTGTTGTGTGTTTGATAATAAGATGTGTATTAATGAGTAAGCAAAATGAAATATTCTAAAGAAGAAAACCTTTAAGTAAAGTGTGACTTAGAAAATTTGAAATACCTAAATTGTGAAATTTTAAATCTGGGTCCAGAATTATAAAATTTTGTTTCAAAGTAATGAGAAATAATAAATAAGTATTATTTGAATAAATGGGACTTGTTGCAAACAATGGGTTGTTTGAAAATTTGATTTGAATTGAAACCAAAGATGGTTTAAAATTTTAAAACATGGCTGGGAGGGCCAAGAAATAATATGTATATATGTATGGATATACATGATATAAAGATAATTTGAAATAAACTCTAAATGTTGAGTTTTGATTTTCCCTGGAGTGTGATGTAAAACCCAAAGTGATATAAGTTTTGAACTTATAAGAGGGAAAGAAATTTGAAATTTGAAGTGGGAATTCAAATATGAATAGAGTTGATTGGATTAAGTAAATTGAAATTTAACTTTGGGAAAGTTAAATAAGTAAACAAGCAATCCGCATTGGAAGTTTCAAGATGAAAATGGAATTTAACTTGGAAAGTTAAATGGTTGATTTGAATTGGGAGTTTGTGTAATCTCAAAATGGATTTGAGATCTGAAAATTAAAAATGAATGGATGTTTTAAAATAAATTGGATGATATCATCCGATTGTTATTAATAATCTTTAAATTGTAAATTAGATTTGTTTTAAATGAACGAGGAATAAAGTGGAGTAATATAACTATTATTGAGATAAAAGAAAAATTTAACTTTAATTTGAAATTAAGGATATGGAATTACTTTGAATTAAAAATTTGAATAATAGAATCTGTAAATTAAAATTGTTTAAGAACTGGCTTCAAATTGGAAGATAAAGTTTAGTAATAAATTATTATTTTTTGAATAAAATTGTATTGAATTCTTATTCGAACCTTGAAATACATAAATTTAAATATTTAAAATGGAATTTTGAGAATTGGACTCAGGAATTAAATGGTTTAAAAGGTTAATTTGGTTTAAAGGGGTCAAATCAATCTTTGAAAATTTAACTCGAATTTATATAATTCGAGATGATTGAATTAGTTCAAATTGAAATTGATTGGACTTGAGATTGAAGATGAATAAGCTTAAATAAAAAAAATTAATGGAAAATTAAATTGAAATGATTGAAATTGAAGTGGGTTCAATTGAATGGATGTTAGTCCAAAGTGATTGGAATGACTTGGGATTGTAATTAAAGATTGAATATGTTTAAAATCAAATGGAATTTGATTTGAAGTCGGAAAGAAATTGAGAATTAATTCAACTTGAATTGGGAATAAATCAAGCCCAATGGAAATTGGAGTTGTTTTAAATTGGAATTGTGTCAATTTAAATAGAAGTGGAAATTTAAATTGAATTGTTGGGAAAGTGAACAGTTTTGACTCTGGACTATTTTCAAAATAAATTGTTTTAATATAAACTCATTTTTCCAAGCTATTAAATAAATACAACCTTTCTTTTAAAGCCAAATTATGTTATACTTGTTTTACAATTATTTTTGGAGCTATTTAACCATTTTTCAACTGTTTTCTAAACTAATTACTATTTTTCAACTATTTTACAAATTAATTATTATTTTACAACTATTTTGCAATTATCTAAAATCTTTGAAACTATTTAACTATTTTTCAACTATTTTACAATTACGTAACTATTTTACAGCTATTTTGCAAACTAATAATTTTTTTTAACTACTTATCTATTTATAAAATTTTCAAGCTATTTTCTAAACTGGTCGGAGTTCAAACTGTTATTGATTAAATATCCGATGGAGATAAGAATTGAAGTGGTAATCCGAATGGGGATTAAGAAAAATGTGAATAGGTGAATGAACATTTAAGTGAATGTGAATAGAAAGGAAATTGATTTGGCTAATAATCAATGAAGATAAATACGTAGGATGTACGTATATTATTCTATTCGCATAGTGATTTGATCCAGATTCGAGCACAGGATTTCGAGATAGTTTATCGATCCAGGTTGGGATTTTTCACTCGATTTTCGACGGCGAACCTGGATATGGATTGTTGATTGGTTCTGGATATTCTCTATCACAGTTATGGCTATGCAAGGAGAATGACGATTTCTAATCAAGAAACCAGATCTGTGTCCGCACTAGAAAGTCGGGTGGACGATACTAGTTCGGAAGTGAAATTGTGTGATCGAGTGAGCGATCAGATTGGTATAGCGTACGGATGATAAGTGTACATCGTACAGTTTTTAATGAAATTGATATTGGAGAGAGTAATCAAATTTGAATATTTGATTTTGAGTAAACAAAGTTATATATCTTTGTTATATAAGATAAATCTTCCCTTGTTGAATCTATTGCTGGAAGAACAAGGATTTTGGAAGTGCTTGAAGTATAAAGGGAGTTTTATACAAGATTGAAATGATCCAAAGTTTTAAAAATTATATATATCCGTATATATATAAAGGATCTTATGAGGATTTTAGAAAATGTTTTGGGAACCTTTGGATTCGGAAAGGCTTTTGATTTTTGGGTAAAATCAATATTGAATTTGAAAAGCCTAGTTTGAGAATTATCGATTTTGGGATAATTGATTTTGTGTAAAGGAACTTTGTATGAGATCATACTAGGTGTATGATTTGAAAGATACTATATGTGTATAGTATAAAGTGTTTTGATGATGGCTCTGGAGAAAAAGGCGCTCCCTTGAAATGAACTTGTCAGGAGTGCCACCGGGTGGTGCTGCCTTGAGCCCCAAGGGGGGTTCTAAAGTTGATCCTGTGAGGAGTCCGGACAAACTAGTTCCTGAGGATTATTGGGTAGCGAAAGTCGATGGCGTTGATGCCTACAGGGGCATTTGGGTTATGCTGTGACGACAGTGTAACTCGATGTCACTGCGATCTATTGTGGGGACCATAGCGAAAATTGTATGGAGGATGAGTGTCAACGGTCTACACTTGATTTTGCCGGGAAGGCAATGCAACATCGGTAGACTACGATCTATGGTCGAGTGTAGTGGAGAAGTTTCATTCTTTTGGCAGCGAAATTCGAGGGCCCTGATACTTACAGTTATATGGGTTTTTGCTGTGATAACTACGTAACCCCAATTGTAGCTGCGATCTGTAGCGGGTTCCATGGCGTAATTGAGGGGCGCGGAGGCCTACAGTTATCTATGGATTTTTTCGGGATGGCAACGTAACCATCGGGTTAACTACGACCATGGATGGGGGTGATGATTTCCAGAGCATTCTCACCAAAGATATTACCTCTATTTTCAAAAAAAAAAACTGTTTTTGATATTTTCAACAAAATTATTTTCCAAGTATTTTCACTGGATGTTGAAAACGGGTTTACCAAGTACTTGTAGATTTTCAGTCTTACGCCTGATCAACGTATGACTGAATTTCTGTGAGAACAAGGATGAACTGGTTGAGACATCGAGTTATAAAAGTATTTTATAAAAACTATTTTAGAAATATTATATATATTTTTAAAGTAGTTTAAAAATGATCAAAGAAAATTTGTATGATTTTAAACCTTTTAATCAATATAGCTTCGTTCCTTTTCAAGGACGAAAAGATTCAAAAGGGGGAGGAATGTGACGACCCGGTATTTTAGCAGTATTATTTTAATAGATATTTAACCTAATTTGAATAAAAAGTAAACTGATCATTTTTAAAATGAATAAATCTTTTGGAATAATTGTCATTTATTTATAATGGATTTGTATTTTAAAAAGGAAATTGATTTGGAGATTTAAAATAAATCTCTTAATAATATTTATAATAAAATTTATCTTATATAATTTAATTAAAATACTTTGTTTTGTTAACATGTGATAAATAAATATATAGATGTGGACGATAATGTCTAAATTAAAATCTAAATCTATCAACATAAAAATAAGTCAAATATATGAATATAACTTAATTGTTGACAGCTAAAATACAAATAGAAATAAATATAAATATAAGTAAGTAAACCATATTGAATATAACTTAAATATTGATAGTTAGAAATTAAAAAAAATAAAAGGAAACAAGGATTAAATAATTTTGGTAAACATACAACATAGATTTAAAACTGGTAAGAACAGAGTATAAAAACACAAGTATATATATATAACATAACTTTAACATTTGTAAACAAAGCATAAGCTAAAGCAAGAAAATAAGACCTGACAAACATTTGTATATGGTGTACAAGCTAAACTATAAAATGGAACAAGGCCAAAGAAAAGTAAAACCTGAGACAAATATGTACATGAGTTCAAGCTAGATAATAACAAAACATAATGCCTTCATTTGCAAGCTAAGTTTTTGCCTGCAAAGTGTATATTTTCGTACACAATATTTATTTACAGCTAAACATAATTATAGTTTGTAAACGAATTAAGAAACAAAGCATTTAAATGCTTTCATCCCAGCCACCAACATTTGTTCAGCCGAAATTTGAAACATCACTTCAATAATCACAGTAAGAAACACACAAGAAAAAAAAAATCTCCGATCAACAGGTTGAAGCCGAACCAGTTGTAGCCTACCACTGTTCAAGCTACTTCTTTATATATCACCTTATTCTAGTTCGTTCCAAAAACTTAGTTAACCTGAGAAGTAAACCTTTAAAAAAAAAAAAAGGGTAGCATCATTAGTATGCAAATTAAAATAACATCTCAATTAAACAAAGTAAAGAACGATCAAAGGGGAATCAAGCTTACAGCTTCCAGAAGTTGTTCTCTGTTCTCTGCTTAATAGGTGAGTAAACTCTTTTACTTAAAAACAGTTTAAAAACCTGTGATGTAACCTTGTTGCATTTTTAGAAATATAGAATATTAAGCTTACTTGAATATAAGGCGCATTGAGTATAAGATGTATGCAATGGCCTCTGTTGTTAATAGCAGACCAAACATCACCAAAAATAATTCCTATTTCACTGTGTAATCAATATTAGACTGAGATTTCTGAAAGAAAGATGTCAATAGTAGTGTGATCTTGTTATTAAAAATATTTTTAAGTAATCACATTTACTAGGTAGTCTGGAAAATATTAGTTTACAGTGAAAATTTGTTATTTTGTTGAAAACCAATATCTATACTTTCATGATTTGATTATATAAATGGATTCAAGCAAGGAAATCATGAATTTAGGTATGAAGATTTTGATTTTTAGTTTAGGTTTCGTTAAGATAATCTGAGTTGCTCGTCTTTGGGATCTTGGGTAATTGCCGATGATCGGCGACAAGTGGGGGTGTGGGGTTTGACCGGGAGGTGGGCGGGGAGTGGGTGAACTCTGGAAAATTGGCGACGGGTTTTATTGTTGGCCGGGGTGGTCGGAGAAGGGAAAAATAGGGTTTTGTGGGAATTTTTGGAGGTCGGCTGTGTCGAGATGAGAACAACGATGATGGCGCACCAGGAGAGATCGCATAGGGGGGAATGGACTCGGGGGTTCGAGACGCAACTGTGGTCAAAGCAGTTTGGTTCCAAGTGGCACGGTTCGTCGTTGGTCGTTGGTTTTGCCGATCATGCTACTTCTAGTTTTTGATTTGAAATGGTGATTTTGAGGTTGACCTCGATTTGGGTTGTGTTGTGTCGCTGGAGTGGTTGTTGAAGTCGAAGGTGAGTTGCTGAAGGCCAGGGGATCGATCGGCGGTGGGATTTCTGACAGCATGTGCACAATGGCGATGGTGTGCATCCCTGTTGTTGAAGTTTGGGGGAAGAACGAATGGCCAGGGAGATTTTCGAAATTCCCTCATGTTCGTCTCGGCGTAGTAGTGAAGAGTGGTTGCGAAGTTTTGCTGCTTCGGGTTTTCTCAGGTTTGTTCCGAATCTGTCTTAGGAAGATTTTCATTTTTGCCTCGGAAACAAGTTTGTTTCCAGTTTTTAACTTAACCAGAGTTTAAATTAAGGTGATTTTAAAATATATTTATGATTTAAGTAAAGAGTATTTAACCTTAATAAATTAAAAGATGACGATATTAAATAAATAAAATTCAAACTTAAAGTTTAGTTTAATTTAAACGGAAGTTAAGAGTTAATATAAGAATGATTTATCTTAATTAAATTATGTTTTATTGACTAAAGTAATTAGCATATAATTTCTTAATAAATCTTAAAATGTTTAATTTGGGTAATTAAATTAAGTTAAATTAAATTGTGGAAGTTATTAAGTATAGATGATCACTAATTAGGAATTGATTAATCAAGGTTAATTAAGGAATAATTAAGAAATAAGTAATTAAAAGGTTACTTACTAAATGTTAAGATGATTATTAATAATTACTTAATGAAGTAATTTAAAGAGAATACTCGGTATAATGAATTAAGTTAATGTGGTTAATTTAGTTAATTCGTTAAGTAAAGAAAATTATTGATGATGGGTTAGGTATAATTACTTAATGTAGTTAAGGAACTATAATTACTTAGACAAGTAATTAATGGATAATTACTGGAAAAAATAAAAAGGGGATTTACGAAATGGGAAATAATTGAAGGATAACTACTTAGTGGAAGAAAATAAGAGTTAATTACTCGGTAAAAGTTATAAAAGGATTTATTAGGATACTAAATCAAGGGGTTTGTTTTAATTATTGTAGATAATTAAATGATATTGAATGATATTGAATTTTTGAAATGCGTATGAATGTAGATTATATTGAATGCTTGGATTTTGTTGTCCTTGGTATGTGAGTGAGATGCTTATGATATAGTGCTGAATTTGGATTATCTATCAGAATAGAAGTGCTATGTAAATCTATGACAATGAGTGTAAATAGTATTGTTCAAAGCTTGAACAGCTTTGTTTTTAAGATGACATGAGATTCGAAGAGACCAGGGTCGGGTATCAGTAAATACTCGAAACCACTTTGATTTGTTTGATATGTGAAATCAAAAGGCTAGAATGGAATGAATTAAGTAAATTAAACCAGTTAATCTAAGTTTTGATACTTAGAAACCATTATGTGGATATGGGTTGTCTAAACAAATTTTGAATTTGTAAATTGATACATGTTACCCCCGGGTTTATATAAGTTGATTGTTTTAATATTCCATGTTAGTTGGGTTTACTCACGCTGGTTTCCAACCTGACCCGGGTGTTACTTTGGTGTAATGCTCGGGTCAGACCGAGTATTACAGATTTGCAGGTAGGTACGTTCTGGAGCTCAGGAGGCGAGCTGGATGGCAATAGTGTATAGAGTATTTCCGCTGTATTCATATTATTGTTAATCTGAGACATGATATCTGTATTTATTCAGTGACTGTATATAGGTAAAACTCTGATGCGTATTAAATGTAATCGACAGATATAGTATTCTTTTGTAAACTGTTATTATGTATTATTATATTTTATCCGCTGCGAATGTGAGTTATTGATGTTTCTGTTCTTCTTCTTCTATCTCTTTCTTCTTTTTCATAACTATCTGGAATTTTCGGGTTCGAAAATTTTGGGTCGTTACACTTTCATTTGTAAATACTTTCAAAAAACTTGCATTCATCTCATTGTAAATAAATCTTGCATTTTGTAAATATTTTCACTTTGCATTAGGATTTTGTGGGTAGTATCCGCTAAAAACCCTCACGGGATAACACTCGTCCTACTGGGGACACCTAAAGGTTTAATGGTTTGTTGCATATGCTCAATGCAATCATGCTTTCTACGAAAACGGATTTATCTTAATTTTCCTTTATTCAAGGACGAATAAAAAGATAAGTGTAGGGGTATTTGACGTGTACGTAAATATGCATATTTTTACCACCATATTTAATCTATTTAAATTAAGTAAATGATCATATTGGGTAATTTAACTTGTTGAAAGAAAATTCAAATTATTTTCAAATTGTCACATATTCACCTCCATATAGGGAAAAATGCTCATTGTTGTGCATATATTAATTTGAGAAAACTTAATTGAAAATTTCTCTATTATTTTGTAGGAATTTGGCTTCATGAAGATATATGCATGCACAAGAGTGAATACAAAGGAATGGAGATGAAAATAATTCAAAGCCATGATCATGGAGGACCTCACCTACCCACCTTCCTTCATGTACAAATTAGAAGCTGATCCACATGTTAATGGTCATTACACATTCATGTACATTTAATGGGTGATTATTGAATCTAATGATAAATTGGCCACCACACTTCCTACAAGGGCATTTTGGGCATTCTCCAAAAATATGCATTAGGGTTTCTAACTTGTATAAATACCTCTTATGTTTCATGTAATACTCCTCCAAGTTAGTTTTAGTTTAGGAAAAAACATAAACAAAACTCTTCTCTTTTCTTTTTCATAGCTACGTAGCCATTTTTTTCGCGTAATATTTCTTTTTATGCAATGTTAGTTAATGTTCTTTTAAATTTATGTGCTCTCGTTCTTATTTTCTTAGTAGTTTAGTGTTCATTTGTTTTTATTTAGCTTTTATTTTCACTCTGCTCTCTTTTTCCTCTTGTTTATTTCATGTTGCTTTCTACATTTGTTGATTTAATGACAAATATGAGAGGCTAATCCTTATAATTTAGGAGTAATGAAGTCTCTTAAATCATGTAAATGTAACATAATTTTTCATTTATGTCTCTTTTGTACTTAATGAAAAGTTAGATGTATGTGTGATTTTGTGTTTAATGTTGAGTTTGGTAGTTTATGTTGTTCAAAACAAATAGGATATGCTTAGTCATATGAATCACTAATCACCTCTTCATCTACATATAATCATGGTGATGGAAGTGGATTTAGAATCAAAGTTTGATGGTTTATGTTTTTAATTAAATAGTTAATAAGTCATGCTTAAAATAAATTCTATTTTAAATTTCATATCATTTTCATAATAGTTAGTAAATAGGTTAGAGGGTGCATTAAAGTTTGATGGTTTAAGTTTGTTCATTAATAACACAATTACACCATGCTTATGATAAATGTATCAACTAAACTCACCAATGACCAAAAAGAGATCATAATTTCAGTATGTTGATTTATGTGATCATGAGAGTGGATTTATCTCTAAATTGCTCTTTAATCTCATATTTTTATTCTTCTTGGTTTTAGTTTGTTTTTACCTTTTTTCAGTTAGTTAACAATCTCTCGACTTTGGTTTTATTTGATTAAATAGAGTTTCAAAATCTAAACACTTCCTTGTGATTGACCTGTACTCGCATACGTACTATAATCGTACATCGTGCACTTGCGGTTATTTTAATTTGAAATTTATCGGTGGTTTTCTAACTCGATAGAAAATTCATCGTTAAAAACTACAATCCACCCTTCTTTCATTTTCAACAAACCATCACCCTGCCCACTATTGCTTCAACATTTCATTCACCACTATGCAACCATTTACATATTGCCACTTCAACATCATAACCATCAGTTCTCCCTGTCACCAATGCATATACACACTGCATACCCACCATCTCATTCCATCATCCACACAACAACCTGGTTGCCTGCACAATTATCCACTGCTCCACTCTTCCTCCTACATCACAGCACATCCACTGTCAATATACCCCTCTGCCACAAGCACATACCATTGCAACTCATTACCCAGCAGCAGCCATACCTGCTGTTACACACTACAGCATATCAACTATGCACACACAACATACCACAATGCAATCTCTACCAGCAACACTTGCAATCAAACTCGCACCACCTCTATTAGCAACGTTACCCACTCAGCCACTACCTGATCACAGTTGCACCCACAGTTCCATCATCTGCACCCACCACCTCTATCAACTGACTTCTCTTGCCACTATCTACCTCCTTGTCACCTACACATTATAAAAGCATATAACCCCTTCAAACTGTCAAAACAAGCCTCCTACCTTCAACATATACTTCTACATACAACAACACTTCTGACAATCACTGTTGTTGACGTCCATAAAAAACATCACCAACCACCACTTCAGTCACATATCAACCACCTGACCATCCAATACCCTTCTGCTTTGAACTGCACTACTCCATCCTCTTGCACAACCGTTCAGTTTACCTCAGTTTATCTAAGTTAGTCTAACAAGTTTTGCAATATCCATCCCCTTGCACAGTGCACAATCAAACTACCCCAACCCAAACCACCAGTCTAATTTCTGCCATCCAGACTACATACCAATGCTTCCAAGCAGAACTTACTAGCAGAACTTACAAGTAGTGCTTACATACTAGTGCACAGTCCAACTCGACCACTTCCACATACCCATGATCAACAACCACTACATCACACCCAACAGCCACACCAACTGTCTGTCAAACAACTCCATATAGTCATCCACACCCAAGCAAACCAACTATCCACTGTCTTTAACCACCTGATAGTTATTCATCACATATACCACTGCCATCCCCATGCAATCAAACATCACACTACCACCTACATTCACCAACTTGCCTGCACTACCTAACCAACACTTCAACTACCATCCACAATTCTGCCAAATATGAACAAACTACCAACTATCAATAAGTTTTTATCACTGTTGACCATCACTCACACTTTCCTTTCCTGCCACTGTTCATCATCTAACTGATACTGCCACTGTTCATCATCTGCACTTACTCATTATCCCCTTTGCATTATAACCAGCTGCTTCATCAATCTGCTTCATCCACCCAACTAGCCTCACATTTAAAACTGCCATCCCCTTCATACAACCGTCACATTACCACTACTACACCAGTCTATACATCCACCACCATCTATGACTATCACTGTACACATCATTTTCACCCTCCTCTTATCCAGATTATAAGGAGTCAGTTGTCTCTTTTCTTCCATAATTTGCAACGCCAATAACCTTAATACTTGTTTGTCATGAAACCGAGGGTCATGAGTGATTTGAAAAACTGGTTTGGCCAAGCGAGGCTTGGAAGATCCTTGTTCAAAGATAGCCATTATGCAACTTAATTAATGGGTTTTGCTAGATGGGGTAAGTCCTCCACAGAAAGAGAAAGGTCTTTAATGTTCTTCGTTGGGATATACAAGATATGGACAGTCCTTCATGGAAATATGCAAGTTGGGAAAATCCTTTATGTCCTTTATACATAAGCTAGGCAAAGTCCTTTATCGAAATATGTAGGGGGACTGAGGTTCGAGCCCTTCTTCTAGTGCAAAAATGTTAACAAATTTCTTTGTCAACTCCAAATATGCATGACAAATAAATCTTGGATAGTAAAAGACTTGGATAGCCTTATGTTAACCCAGAAATATGCGAATCCAAAGTGAAGTAGGCATGTTTATGATTTTGGTCCCTGAGAAGAGAAGCCATAATGCGTGTCAAGAATATAAAAAATCATAGGCAAGTCATAAGTCCCATCATAGTCAAATATCTATATTCACTTGTCCTATGCCATGCAAAGTTTACTATCCAAATCCTTAAATGCAAAAGTCATCAATTTAAAATAGGCTCTATAAATCCTTAATTTGATTTAGGGTTCACAACTTTGAAAAAATGTAAGAGAAGGGATGAGAAGAAATCGCCGCTCCTATGTCGCAATTGGGTCCATATTTACAGGGACGGAGGCAAGCAGATCTGCTGCCACGTGTCACTCGGCATGTGGTGAATTTTCGACATCCTCTATGAACAGTTAATTTTCGGTATTGCTTGTTATAATGATAAAATACAGCATCTTCATTTACATTGCTTACTTTCAGCATTCTTCATAACTACAGACATTCAATATTCTTGATGAGCTCATCAAAATTTGACATTCTTCTTGGTTCTGGTGAAATTCAATATCTCTTTATATGTTGGTGGCATTCGACACCTTTGATGAAGCTGATGATATGCGGCATCCTTGATAACTGTAGGTATTCAATATCTCTTATATCCTTTGAAACGAGGCATCTTACGCTACTTGTAGATACTCAAAACCACTCGCTCTTTGCAAACGATTTTCAACTATTATAGTTGTAAAGGCTCGATATCCATAAAGTCTTGATATACCTTCTTTGCACCGCTTTATTTTGTAGTAATTTAGTAATTCCCTCTGATTGCCTTGTGGATAGATATCCACTATACCATAGTCATTTGGCATCTGCCGTCATTTGATAACACTTCGAGCTTGTTACATGCTCGATATCCTTAGAAGCTATTTTGAGATACGATATCTCTTCCCCTTTATACATGCATCAACTCTAGGGTTAGCCAATTGCTTAGAATTCGACATTCTTATAATTTCGTCATCTTCCCCTAGGTGCATGACACCCTTTATTATAGAAGTTCGAAACTTTCCTAAAATGCTTAGAGTTCGATATCCCTTGCTAGATGCTCTACTATTTTTCCTTCGACATCTTGAATGCCGATATGCTCTCTTTACATGTTCAACATCAGTATTTGCAGTAAAATTTGCCCCCCAGTATAGAAGAAATTTTGGCTATTCAAGTAAAAACCTTGATCTCAACACTTGCCGCTTCGTTAACTATATTATCGCCTAGCAGTATTCCTTCCAGTTCTTACTTGCTCATTTAAATTGAGATCAATGGCTCTCAATGTTCCTCTTTTTCCCTATGAATACATGTCATTATTCTTCCTTTTACTTTTTACCCGCAATTCGAACCTGAAACAAAAAAAATATTTCCAGTTTTTACTTAAAAATTTCAACTTTCTTCGGTATTCAGTTAAAGTCGAACTTCAACTTTAATCGATTTAGAAGCAAGATAAAGAAAAAGGTTGGGGGTTTCTATTTCAAAATTAGGTTTAACTAATTAGGTGCTTTGACAAATTTTATTGAAGCGGTATTTTTAATATGATTCTCAGAAACATAGCATTTGAACTCAAGCGTTGATTATGGTATTTCCCTATGTTGATGGAAGTCTCATAGTTACGAATTCGAAAACCTTCTAAAAGGTTATCTTCCTAGAGCTTTGATGATAATAATTAGTGCCCTTTAAGACGCCGACATTTTGATGGATTGTAAAAAATTCGATATCCTTAAAACTTGATAACTTGGCTGATTCTCGAATTGAGCAGTCTGTTGAAATTTGACATCCAACTTGAAATTCAAAACCTTTTTATAACGTCGGCAACTAGTTACGGGTTTGACATCTCTTTAGGAGCTCAGCAACTGTTTCAAGGGATGGTTTTATTAGTTATGAACTCGATAAGTTATAATGAGCTACTATTCCTTTGCAAACTCGATTGCTGCTTAAAGAGTTGATGTATAGTGTATAGATTCGATATATCATATTTAAGTCCGATATGACATTATTAGTTCGGAATGTAGTTATCATATCGTAGACTTATAGACTGTTTATGTATTCGACACTTTATAATTTCAACAAAGGTTAAAGCTTTTCTAAACATGTCTAACACCACTCACCATTTACGAATTCGCTAACCTTTTATGGACTCAATATTAGGTTACTGATTCGACATCCCATTACAAAATGCTATTAGCATAATAGTTTAATTGAACCTTACTAATAAATTATGAACTCATCATCCGGCCATAATTCCAGTAGTTGCTAAGTAATTTTCAATTGGTTTTGTATACTCTAAACATTTACAAATTCGACATCCTGTTATAGGTTCAATACCTATAAATAGAATACTTGGTGAATTTTTCGAATTATTATCAGTTCACATAATTAGCTTTGGTTTTGATATTTCACCATTATGAATCAGATTGTTTTCACTTAGTCAAGTACTTATCGATTAAGCATTCGATTTTTTATTTTAGCATCTATATTTATGTGCATGTCAAACTTTTATAAAATATAATACTTTTCTGATTTTGTGTAATATCACCTCGCTGATAAATGGATAGCAAGAAGTCTGATAAAGGCTCCAAGCCTTCTCCCTCTTTAGAGAAGGGAGGATATAAGCTCAACCAGTCCCCTTCATAACTACTTAGTAAGAAGTAAATTATATCCTTCAATAATTCAGAATTGTAAACATAGAAGCCATGACTACTAGTCCATCTGGTCGGATAGACGATCCTTTAGAGGGATTCTTTGCTTTCTTTCCTATCCACATTTGGCACTCAGGCTACCATCCTTTTCTCGAATTTCTTAAATAGTTCTTGGAACAAATGTATTGCTCGAATTCAACTAACTCCTAATTCGTATTCTTATTTGAGTTGCTTGGAGATACTTGCTTAGGAAGCCAATCACCCTTCACTTAGTGTTGAAACTCACCATCCATTGGCAAATCCTGTAAAAGTAGGAAGGCAATTAGAGGGTTCTATATATACCCTCTTCCTCAACTGAAGATCTTGGCTACTAACATGATCAATAAAGCGAGGGATTGGAAGAACTAATTCATTTATGTTGGCTGCAATATCCCTTAAATCAAAGGGCCCTTTTCTGTTCCCAGTGAGCTTTACTACTTTCTATTGTTTATATTATAATAGGATGTTCCTTTATGACAACCATTCTCTTTTAGGATTCATTTCCAAAGGGATTGATTCTTACATTGCTATTACAGTTAACGCCTTGATCGAGGCTTCTAAAAGTATGTGGAATTGGCTCATACTTCTGATCGAAACCAATATCCGAAAATACTCTATAATCTTGGAAAGCCAAAGGGTACTGGAAGATCTTCCTAAAGCTTGGGGAAGTCCAGACTTTCATTATTGTTGCTAAGGAGTCAAATGTGGAAGCTACTTTTGCCACTCGTGGTCCTCGCATGATTAATTTAAATTTCCCCGGACCAGGGTGCACAAGAACATACAGAGAATGTTCACACCCCAAATCATTTACTAAACATATCGCCTCCCACTATGCTTCTGGTTTTCAACGTTTGTTCGAGGACTTAATTCTAACTCCCCTTCCTACTAAATCTCTCCCTTCAAAGGCCCAGGCTCATACTATCTCTACAGGCTTTCATGATCACTGCGGCTTATCTCATGCCACTGCAGCTATCATCTTTCTCAATGGACCATTTTTATGCTCTTTATCAGTAGCTCTTATTAGCACATGACTTTTAGAATTTTGGCTAATCAATATTTTAGTTTGGTACATCCTTACTTAACTTATATCTGCCTTATGTTTTAGGCGACCAAGCATATGTTTTTCCTTCAACGGTCCTCTTAGGGACCCATTAGTCAAATTGAAAAATTTAAGGAGCAATTTTCTTAGTTAACGACTAAATTTAAGCTTTTAGAGGTCCAAATAGTTAATGTTGCAGCAGAAAGGGATGAGACTATTCTCGAGAAAAGCAAACTTGCCTCCTCCCTTGATGAGGAGAAGAAAGCCAAACTGTTGCTTGAAGATAGTGTTAAGACTTTAAAGACAAAGAAGGCCAAAATTGTCGATAAGATAAAGTCTCTAGAGAGCCAGTTGAAAACCGATGATGCTACCTTAGTCTATGCAAATAATGTTATAAAAACTTCCAAGAAGAAAGTTTCCTTCTTCTTGGATCAGGCTATTACTAAATTCACAAAGAAATGCTATAAAGACACTTCTTTTATTGCTTGTAACAACAACGTTGGAAAATGCCTCGATTTGGACTTTCCTTTCCTTTTGGAATTAAGTAACAAATTCAAGAGGAAATTCGATCTTATGTTAGGAAGAGTTCAAGGATCTCTTTAAGACAAATTTCCTAAAGAAGAAGCTTTCAAGTCGAAGGAGCTGTTATCTTTTGATGCTCCCTCTTGGAGGAGACGAAGACTTTGTCGAAAAGGGAGATGATGATGAATATGATGATGATGATCATGGAGGAGATGATGGCGGTAAGGATTCGTAAGAACCAAGAGAATGGTATAATAGATCATGCGGTCAAAGCTTGGACTTGTTTGCTCATCATACAGAATTTCCCAATCTTCCTAGACCTCATGATGTTTCTCATGAAGACATCGCAACAAAAGAGGTTCACACTGCTAACAAAGAATCAAGCAAGAGAAAACCAAGGTTTCTGCCTCACAAGCTTCCACGGTATAAGCATATAGTTTATCATCTCTAAATGATTATAATTATTTATCTGCTTTAGGTAATAAATTTACTATTTTAGTTAAGGAAAGAAACTAGTATTACTTTGAGATTTTAAATGAGAAGAGTGAGAAGAAGGTGTAGTAATTAAATGGAGAGATTAAGAAGGCAATTGAAGGTTACAATAGTTAATCTAAGAAATATAGATGTTTTCAAATTTATGTCAATCAAATTAAGGATTTCCAAGAAAAACGAGCAGCTAAAATTTTGAAAAACTCCCGCCTTCATCATGAAAGCATTATAATGGAGAACGAGGAGCTAATTACTCTCTTATGGATTCTTATCGAAGATAGGAACATCTAAACAGAATTTTTCTATGAAGTTTATTCCAGAAATGTTTTGACTGATTTTTCCTTCTTATGGGAGAGGAGTGGGGGTTTAATTATGTGTTTGCATAGTAGGTACTTGATGAGCATGGAATAGATCTCCGATGTGAAGAATGCTGGAATCTTCCTAGGGTTACACCATTCCACTTTCCCCTAACACTCTCTCCTCTGAGAAAAATAAGTTCAATAAAGATAGATTCATTTTCGAATTTTTCAAGGGATCAATAATATATGAACCTAAGTAATTCCATTTTTGTAGCATGTAATTTGGACAATTTCATGAAGAATGTTTTTATTTCCTTTCAACTCGGTTTATTATTATTATTTTTATATACAGTGGTTAAGGAGCCATTGGGCACGCCTATTCCAAAAGAACTTTTAAGTAAATTTGTCAAATTAAAAAAGGACTTTAAGGAGAAAATAACAACTCTCAAAATTTCTTGATTAGTAAGATATTGCTTCCTTAGAGATCTCTAGGAAGTTTACACATGATTTTCACACTTCCATTTTGATTTGTTTGGCAATGAGAAGGAAACTTTATTAAAGATATGCAAACTAGTTACGCCTAATTGTTATGTGGTGAAGCTGATCCTCCGACCGAGAAATGGGAATACCATTGATTCTCACCAGTTGATAGCCGTCCAAGGTTTAATGTTCCTTTTTACTCAACCCTTTCTATGTTTATGGGTTCACACAAAAAGGCTCAAACTATTATCTTCAAACTTTAAGAGTATATAAAACTTGCACTGTTAACGTAATGTGAATTTGATTGTGCTTGAAAACCTTCTTGTTGCAAATAAAGAAGGCATTTTCTTGTTTATTAATTTCTTTTTCTTCATTTATTTGTAATAAGAAAGTCAATTGACTATGAATCATGTGATCCAAATCTCCTTTCCCGTTTAGACAACGTTAGCACTAAATTGATGCTGGTCACCAAGGAGAAGCGCTCTTCTCAAGATGCTTCAGTTAGGCCGTCTTCGGATAATCCAGAAGCTCAAAAGTGGTATACTAACTATGACAAACTGAAATCGACATCAAGTGGCATGAAATAAATGACCTCGGGTATAAATGATAAAATTAGAAAGGTGGATAAAGGGATTCTAGAGACGAAGGAACGCATAATTGCGATTTGCTAATCTGATGCTTTAGACTAGATAACTTATGATGATTTAGAAATTGCCTGACTATATCAAAGGGTTGAGGATCTTGAAGTGGATTTATTAAAAATTCGTGTATCTTTTCAATTTTTTGGACTTAACTCAAGTAGGGTTGAATCTAGCCTTTCCACTCGTACTGTTGTGAGAATGACTAGATCCCAATCTTTGGTTGTCAAGGAGAAATTCTCCTCCTTGTTAAACCCACCTCCGGATTTGGATCGTGGATAAATCTCCAGATGGTGCCGAGAGGACAAATATGAATGTATCCAATTTCTAAAAGGAAAACGGGACGAAAAATTTTCGGAGCATCTTAATAATACCAAAGCCAATTCGAGGAGATGAGGCATGAGAGGCACATGAGTAAAAGCTTAAAGGATCATAGAGAAGAGTTAAAACACTTAAAGGAACAAACGAAACACTCAATCATGCATTTAAGGTTCAAATTAGCTCTATCAATGATATGGATGTTACTCAAAAGACGGATAAGAAACTCAAAGAATTACTAGATGTGGTAAGCCATCATACTATTGACCCTTCTTCTACCATTGAAGTTTTGGCAGAAAAAGTACAAGTGCTTGAGTCCCAATTAAGGATAATCAACGTTATGTCACTAGACAATCATTGACTGGATTCACTTGTAGATTATTTAATTGAAGTAATAGTTTCTTTTGGCATTGAAATTGATTATTCTTTCTTAGATCCAGTCATGAATTCGAGGTTAAGCAGAGCAACTGAAACGGGGTTTAAACACTATCTGCATTTCTTTCTATATAGGTGTTTCAACCACCTCAAAGGTGTTGAGGTCCCTTCCTTTTTTCTTAGAGATGGGCCTTCTTTAGGTGGAAACCACCCTTATCTCCTCATGGTTGAGGGAATGAGGAAATAAAAAGTGCATCAACATTACCCACTCCCTCATCCTCCCCCCTTCTTAGGAAGATTTAGCTTTCTTTGATATCTATAATTTTTGCATGTAATAATAAATAAATTTGTAATGACTACCCTACACCTAAGGTGCATAATAGTAGTAAATGGAAAGAAAAATAAACATCATGAAGAAATATAAGAGAAGAGATGGGGAAAAGAAGAAAAAGGGAGCATCAACTAACCAAATTATCTGGTGCATATCTCACATCGCATCAGAGGAAATATAATAATCAATATAGGTATAAATATAGAGACAGTAATAACAATGTGAAAGAATCATCTAAATAAAGTTCCACAAAGTTATACAATACCGTAATAGAGTTTATACAATAGGAAAGTAAAGTCAACCGGTACACTGTCTCACAATAGTAAATCAGCAACGTCAAGGCTCCATAGTGTCACACAACGGAAAGATAATAACAAATGTACATATAAGTATGGACAGCATCACCTCCTATCGTTCCACCTGTAGAACTCCATAGTCGTCCATTGCTTGCAATCTACCCATTTAAGAGTACCCGAGATAATAAGAAGCAAAACATAAAATCTCGAGTCAGACAACAGTCTGGTGTGAGCGATATCAAATCTCAAAATACTATAAAACTCGATAATATATGAAACAAAAGGTATGTAAACCATACCTGACCTATCCTTGCAGCTACAAAGTCAGCACATAAACATAAGAAATATGCTACTTTATAACATCGTAAAAAGGGTATACTATACTCAGTATCTATCAGGGTGCCTAGGTATTTCCACCTATAGTCCTTACTCCGTACTAAGTAAACATCGGGTATCTAGGTATCTCCATCCATACCTACTCCATACTAAGTCATGTCGAGGTATCTAGGTATCCCTACCACAATACCTACCTAGTGTGACATCCCTAAGGTGACGGGTGACGGGTGACTAATGTGAAATTATAATAAAACAATACTAAATGTCACCCAATGTGCCAGATATATAATGACTCATATGACCCTCTACAACTATCAAGAACTAGTGGAAATCCCAGTTCTCTATCATGCTCACGTACAGACGAGTCTTTTTCAACCCCAGTACGACGCAACGCCCGGTATACTGCCACGGCCCAGTACTCTCCCATACCTGCTTGAAAGCAGACCCCCTCGGGGTGGTGCAGCGTATACGACCATCACTATCGTTCCTCAGATATCACCCGCATATAGTACCCCTACTTCGAGAACAAGAGAAAACACTCTGAATCATCAACGATCTCTAGAAACAAACACATCCATCGAGGCCTACTCAATCAATACGGATTTGAACCCTACTGGCTCACTATGGTTTCTAGGCGTAAGCCATAACACTCAACCATGTCCACTATCTACAGCCTTACTCCAATCCGAGATGTTATCCTCGATCCTGCTCTCCATCTTAGCTCTCGATCGAAGAACTCTACTATCATGGCATCTAAATCATGAGGTCTAGCATGATCCATACAATCCTGATATTATCATCTTGGAGTCTACTCCATACATCATCGAGTCACTATCCACAATTTCAGACTACTAGGTCGAAGCAGCACAACCCTACCTCACCATCAAAATCACCAGGTCAAAGCACCACATCACTTTCACACCAACATTATCACTCGTCCTAGGTTAATAGCATCCAATCTCTAAACCGGTCGCATAAAAAAATCGTGACGTCGTGCACCAAGATATCTCATGAAAGTCCAGGCCATATATCGGCCAAATCGCCAATCAACAGCAGTAATGGACATTGACCACTCTACTATGGTTAATACCATCAACATTGGTCTTATACTTAACCGAAAGGTTATGTATAGACCAAACGGAAACCTCCTTCATCCACTCTAAAACCCAGATCCATTGACACATATCTCAAATCCTCTTTTATATCTCATCTCATTCGTTAGATTTTCATATGTGCAGAACTCCAACGTCTAAGATGCTACACTACTAATCAGAGTTTTCAACAAAAAGAACCAATTAACAAACAAGCCAAACAATTAAACATACATCCATACATCCAAACAACTATACATCCATCCAAACTAACATACATTAAACATACACAATCGATCCATATCGATTAATATGGGAAATAACACGATATAGATCTAATCTAATAATTCATTATGGGACGATGATGGAAAATACATGACATTCTTTATAAATCATTTTAAAATAATTACATATTCTTTTATAAAATATAGTTGTTGTATAATAATAATAACTTCATGTTTAAAAACCAAAAATATTTCCTGAATGTCAATATAGCACTAAATAATCAACCATAGTAAAGGGAGGGACAATATCACTCACCTCAGCCAAATCTGTGTAAACCAGTGTCAAAATGCAGATCTTGCAAGTACGAACCCACCACAATAAACCACATCCAAAATGGACTTCAAATGCAAAAGATATAGCCAAAATAAGATTCAATACTAAACCGATAATCAAATAATTAAATAAACGTCAATTACAATAACTAATCCTTCTTCCCTATTGCTTGCCTATACACGCACAATATAAATGTGCATATCCAAGCTCCCTCTTGCCTTAATTTCTTGGACGACTTCCGATGAAATCAAGATCCGACTTCACCAATGAATTCCACCACACGTCCTCTTCGATCAGCACCAAGATTTGACATTGCTCCTCTCCTTAATGCATCATGCTGGGCCCACTCTCGACTTGATCACGACAAAGAAATGGATGGAGGCGGAAAATGGTGACCGGACATGACCAAACTTCATAGAGAGGTGCATCTTTGCACAAGAAACGCAATGGCGATTGCTGATCCCCCCTGTATCGCCTAAATCTCTAACGATCCTTAAACCTAGTTGGAAGTTCCTATTTACAGTTGATCCTAATCGATGTCATACACCAAATCCTCCACATCATCGTGAAGTCCTCCTTGCTATGATCCCAACGTATCCAATCTCATGATTTTTAGTGGTGCATGTTGGCTTATTTTGATTTTTGAAGGAGTGGAAAGAAACGACCATTAAAATGAATGCCACAGTGAAAATGAGAAATAGAAGAACAGAGGAAAGATCTAGATTTGGGCTTTTATGAATTATATTATGTTCCATTTATTTGATTATCAAATAAATGAATGTATGTTTCATAAGATCACACGGTGCATCCGATCATTACGAAACTCGTCTGCATAGATCATCTTATTTTTCTAGATCCAATGACACTAACCACGTCTTCATCTAAGGCTACGCCCCAGAAGGCTAATTTCACGTATTTCATGTCCATTTTGGCCATTGGATCATTCAATATTGGAATATAGTGATCCTTATACTCATTTTAATTCGCAACATTAATCCAAACTCAATGTAAGTGCTCTCGAGTCCTGATATGGTGGTATGCGAATTTTCGAGCCTTTATTTCATTAACAATTAAATGTTTAAATAAACTTTTAAATATTTGATCCTTTAAAAAATGGTTCGTTACATTCTCCTATTCTTAAAGAATTTTTCCCCCAAAATCACAATGCAAAGAGAACATCTTCTAACCTATCGGTCCTAAAAAATCTGTCAGATTTTAGAAAAATTTGGCAGAACCTCCTTTGGACGACTAAGTCTGGAAACTCTATTACAACAAAGATATTTGCACAACTCTTATCTTTAACTATTCTTGATCATCTTTAGCAATCATCAAACAAGAATCCTATACCAAATAATAACTATCCCGCATGCCTAATAACCATACAACATAAACTATCATCTCAAATGCTAACAATCAAATCAAACATGCATACATAAGATCTAGCATCCAAAAATAACATCCATGCCTTTCCTAGCATACGGAATACTAAACCATCTACTATAAGCATCCAATATGATATCCATAACAAAAAACGACAAAAAAAATCCTACAATCTAAAGAGCTCCGGACTAACGGTCCTCATGCTCCCTATAGTCTACCTTACCTATTGCCTTCGCTTTCATTCCACTGAACCCTACCACTCCTTCGTCCTCCTCCTAACCTAATTCATATCACATTTACCGAAATGACTAGGCTTTTGGTATCACCAAGTCTATGATTCAGTCTCAATATCATCTAATCCATTTAGTGCCAAGTATTCAAATGCCTATTGTAAGTTCTCCCACAACCCATTATCAAACAACAGGTCTTGGCTACTTACAATGCCATTGGCACACAACAAAATTACACCAACTACCCCTTGAACAACACAACAAAAAAGGATGCCACGCTAATAGACTTAAGGAATACAAATCTAGCATCATCTGTCAACCAATCGACTATGAATCAAATGCTATCTATCTATCCTTAGTTATCGGCAATCCTTTTGTAACATCCCGGCTTTTCGCACACTTTAAACCGACACTTGTCCCAATTCAAAGCATACGCATGGGCGGATTGTTATGGGGTAAATAAGAAAAATGGAGAAGAAATAAAACGAAAATAGAATCTCACAGCGGAAGGATAAAATATAATAACAAATATACAGTTTCATAAACAGTTTACAAAAGCTTGATTCTTCTTTTACAATAAATATCAGAGTTACACATACCAATACAAGCAATGCAGCGGAATAGAAAGAGTGTGGTGCAATACTATATGTAAAATAATACTGATTCTTCGTCTTCGTCCTCCAATGCTAAAATCTGCTATCCTGAAACGCTCGGACTGACCCGAGCGAATTTGAAAAGACAAAACACTCGAGTCAGACTAGAAAATCTTATGTGAGCTAAATAAACAGAAATAAATATGAGTACAGTAACTCAAGAGATGCTCGGGATTTACATCTCCTAAGGATCCGTTAAACTATTTACTATGTAGTATATTGCGCTATTATAATAGTGTCTAATTGTAAAATAAACTTACTTTTAAATAGCGTTAAGGCTTTACATTTTCCACCTTAACACGTAAAATGCCAATAGTCTATACAGTACCGTAATACCTCCTGATCGGGAAGCTACCAGAGGATACTCCATAGGTACGACACAAATAGAAACTCGTAGTAAAGGCTCGATATGGTAGGTGACACGGCACAACTAGGCAATGCCAGGGTAGATATACCAATTGCTATCCAGGCTGGTGGAAACGCGTAGCCGCAGTTACCGCCCACCTCGAACTAACTCCCCAAAATCAAAATATAGAAGTGGCCACTGAATCAAATCCAAGTCAAAGTATAATATCGAAGAGGAGCGTCCGATCAGAGGAATGACCTCATTGGCCTGAGAATCGCTCCTGTTTTAGCCACCTTATGCCAACTCACGGGAGTTGGGTCCACGTATTTACCTTACAGGAAACGTCGCCACCACCTACTTCATTCTGGAATCTCCACCGCGTACACGGTTAGTCAAAGTGGTTTTCGGTATCGACAGAGAGTATGTCCATATCCGATCCCGGTCTCTTTGCCAACCAATCGTTATTATAACACCGCGGTTATTTAAAAATAGTTTATACTTTAAAACCAGAATATAATCCATTTCAAAACCATAATATTACGATATCATTTCTTCCTTTAAACCCAAAACAATACCTTTTTGATATTAATTTATAAAAACCCAAATCAATGATATCGTTTCCCAAATATTTTCCTTTCCAAAATTTTGTCCTCTTTTATTATTAAAATTCCTTGAACCAAATATTTGGAAACTTAACTCTTAATATAATACTTCGAAATCCATAGAACTTAAAACCATTACCTTCAAAATTAAATGGTTTGGATATTCAACAGTATATAAAATAAGTGGTTTAACTTAAACGTTACTTTGAAAAGAAATATTTCTCGTGGCTTTACAATACATTTCTTTATTTAAAGTTAAAACCAAAATTTAATATCGCTTCAAGTTCCAAACCATTTTAATAAATTCATATATATACGTATATCCGTTTTGAGTATAAATATTTCAACTAAAGATGGATTTTATTCTTCCAAATCAAATGTTCTATTAATTAGTCTTGAATATAAAATCCATAAAAAAAACATCAATTCTAGTAAAATATACATATATTTTTCCAATCCAAATTTTACTAGAATATTCATTTCAATATATTTTAGGAAAAATCCAATTATAAATATCATATCTTAAAATTTCCAACTTAACATTAAAACATAGGATATAAGTTATAAATCTCCATTTTCTAAATTTTCTTCCATTTCCAAATAAAGGAATTTGTGCACCTTTGAATTTCAAAATTCTTAACTTTACATGTATATGAATACGGAAGAAAATATTTATACAGTATAACTTTTAAGATTATTATAAACCGTATTCCATCCAAACCATAGAAATTACATTTAAATTAGTTATATGTAGACCGCGGTGCCTGTATATAATTTTCTATCCTATGGTCAAGTGATACGGATATTTATCATTTCAATCCGCAATTTAAAAATAAACTGCGGTTGTATATCATTTCAAACCGCAATCCCGAAAAAATGTAAAATGCATGATAACTGGCAGTTTAATGATATCCACATAAAACATCCATTCAACAACACATCCATCATCCAATCACAACATCAATCAATAACAATATGTGTTTGGTAATATACAACAGGTAATAACTAGCAGTTTTATTCAAATTAGATTTATCAACTATTTATCTAACAGTTTATATTCCCCAATAATTTATATAACTGTTAACTAGCAGTTCATATGCAACAATAATTTCCAACAGCCAAATAATACGCAATCAATCAATTTAATTAACAGCTAAATTCAATAAAATGCAATTCAACAGATATGGATGAAATAACATGCCAAAAGCTCATAAATAAATTTCTATTCATTTCTAAAATTTATTTAACAAACATAAAAGCTTCTAGTAATTGTGAGTGGGTTAAAACACTCACCTTTGGAATTTAAATCGAATTTAAATTCGATTTAAACCCAAAAATTCGCCCGTCTCAGAATTCGTCCAAACCAGCGTCATCAAGTCCGGAATTAAATTACGATCCTGACAAAAGAAACCGCGCTTCAATCGGATCACATATGAGAAAGTTATGATGGAAAAGCGAATTGAAATCAAAATAAATAAATAGGCAAAAGAGAACACAATCACCAAATGCCACGTCACCTTCAAAATCACGCTTTCCCCTAAACATGCTATAGGAGCACGCAACATACATCCTAGAACGCACGAAACCCATTCCAGCCGAGACTTTGACCGCCTGTACACGTCACTAGCCACCTCCATACGCCGTGCCACCCCCGTCGACGAGCTCATCATCATCGGCCGCACCCAACCACACAGGTCCGGTCGCCCCTAGTGCCGCCGCCGTTCAACCCTAGGGCCGAAACCCTAATTCGAATTTTCCCACCAATCCAACCGTTGAAACTCAAAACAAACAACATAGATGCGATCCCCTCGGTTCCCTCTCCATAACCCAGAAACAGAATCTCGATCCGAGGAAGTTTTGCGCGACGATGATGAACGGTTTTGGGGCTGTTTGAATTTATTCTGGATGAACGACAGCTCCAATTGAAAAACGAATTGCATCAGTAGATTATGCGTATCGAAAACATCAACATATATTTTTTCTGGAATTTTCTGAAATTTTTGAGTTTTGACTTTTGATTTTGAACTGTGGATAGATCTGGAATTGGATCTGAGATGTATGCATTTGGGGAAGAGAAAAGAGTGAAGAAATGAACGTACAGCAAATGAAAAAGAAAGGAGCAAGGGTTTATAGCTGTATATTTATAGATAGGCTAGAGGTAGGGTAGCTAGACTGGATACGCGGACGTACGGAATAAACTATGGCCCAAAAAGCCCGCTATGCCTCCGGAACCGAATTTATTAAAACTATATATCCAAATAGGTGTTTTAAAATATTCTGAACGTGATGGAAAAAGTTTCGCGACCAAATTCGATCGTATGAAGAAGTTATGCTGAAAACAAGATTTTCAAATTGATTTCAAATTGATTTTTAATAAAATTGATTTCAAGGCGTTTCGCGTCCGTACGATCAAACGACAAGTCCGATCGATACGAAATTTGAAACCCTATAATAATTCACCGATACGGATCCGATGAAACTGGTTTCGTCGAAATCCGAGTCCATGCCCAAAATGGCTATTTTTAATATTTATTAAATCAATTAAATAAACATAAAAATCCAATTTTATTTTTCAACATCTAATATTGGCCAAATTTCATTACTTATATAACACAATCACTTCCAAATAACTTAACAAGCTTGGGTGTGAATTAAAATCTATAAGTATATCAATTTGCAGTGTTGATTTCTACATTTTTATTATTATTTGGGAATTATAAATTTTACCCTCAAAACCCACTTATTAAAACTTGTTTTCTTATACCCTCATTTTAAGTCAAATTAAATAAATGACTTGAATTCCATTTCAACTCATTTGATTGAAATTAACCTTTTTACCATAAATAAAATTCCAAACTCAATAATAAACTTTATCTCCATTTATTCGCCTTAATATTTCTTATTTATTAATAATTCCAATCTTGATGAATTCATATCATAAGTTTGATTAATCTATTAAATTCACTTCCTTTCTATCATTCAAAGCCATTGCTGTTAATATGACGAGACTAACATTAGTTTAAGATTCACATCAATATTCTTTAAGCCTAATGTTTACCAATTTCGTTTCAAATCCAATAACGTAATAATTTACGTTTAATTCCATTTTATATGTAGTAAATACCATTTGTCGAATCAAATACTCAAATTATAACTAAAATCCTGTTTTCTAAAGTTATATCGACAATGGTCAAATAAAAATTTGAATTAGCTTTAACTTTATTCTATGGTATTAACTATTGCAATAAATCCAAATTAATAAATGAGGTTTGATTCCTATATTAACTTCTTTGGTTTCAATTAACATTTTATGGTGAATATGAATTTCAATGTATGATTGAAACCTTTATATCTATTTTATTTCACTATTCCATAAGAAAAATTAACATTTGGTTCATACTTTTTACAAATAACTCCCATTTCTTCCAAATAATAATTACATAAACTATTTAATATTAAATCCATTAAATTGCAGTAGATTCAATTGATTGCAATTTATTTCCAAATAAATTTGGATTTTTATTTGGTTATACACAAAATTCCCGTTATCACTTGCCTAACAAGGTTATTATCATTAAGATCTCACTGCATCCACATTTTCCACATTTTCATTTCCTAGTTTCTTTACTCTATTCTACAAAATTTATTACGAATGGGATTTCCTTTGGTTTACATCTTATTTGTATTTAACATTTCTCAATCACCAATTCATTTCACTTTAACTGCGGTAAATTGGCGGATAAATTGAATTTGATTCCCAAATTTTAAATTAACAAGAAACAAGGGTAGGTAAACAAACAATAGTCATTACTCCAAATTCTAGTCCTAAATAGGCTTTTATTCCTTGCAAATAAATGTTACTATTTATTCTTATAGTACAAATCTCAATAATTATCCTATTTTAATTTGCTTAGGCCATTTATTTCACTATACATATCTGCATAAGCGGACAATTTATTCAATTCATTGAGTATCAATTCTATTAAGTACTGTTTATATTTTTATGCATTCTTCTATTACTTTACAAAATGGAATAACTTTTAAACTCATACACTTAATAACAAAACCGTTATAAATCCAATAAATTTCCAAATCGAAGTTTGTACACATATACACAACTATTATGATTTCTCACAGAACGTTGAATTTATTAAATGACCATTTATTATAATTTAATTCCCTTAATTGAATCAAATGCTTATTATTATCATATATTTTCTTTTCATTCTACCATTCCTTCCCATTATAAATTCATTAACGTATTTACACATCTCTATCTTTCAAATATTAATAACCAAACTTGATTACAAACACTGTCCTTATCCATCTTCATAAATTTGTTCAAAACTATACTTTTGTTTACATAAAATAAATTTTATGTTTCTATTAGTTTTCTTTTCCTTTCACTACAGGCATAAATTATCACTATCTACACTAATTACATCTTTGTATTAATGAACACCATCCAAGTTAATATTTATACTAACATTCACAATTTCAACATTTATTTGTTTCTTATCACTAACTTTCAACAAAATGTGGCCATCTATATTAATCAAATCTATTGTCATAAAGTTTTATTGTTACACCAAGTTACAACTACTATACCAAATTTCTACATTTATTCCTAAACAAATTAGAAATTATATTAATCTAATGCATTAAATATTATTAATTTAACGGGTCGTTACACCTTTGATGCAGCCCCAAAACATTTGTTCTCAATACTCAAGAACAAATAATTTCTATGGAACCGACAGTCTCCATCGGGTTCGCACTATGTCATCTCATCGGACACTAATCCCTCTTCTAATTTAGTCATGATATCCATGTCAAGCTTAACACCTTTGACTAGTACCAATCCACTAAATCAAAGCAGGTCTGATGGTCAAACTAGCCATCACACCTGGCCAAAGCTCATCTAGTCCTGGAGTCATAACTAGTGACGAGCTTGGGCAATACCCACTCTAGGAATATTGCTCCCAAACCGGTATGTCTCCTACTCGAATAGCAACCACCACATTTCCCTTCAAACGTCTAGGAAATGTCAAAACCATAAGAGGCTAAGAACTCCAACCGTTGCTACGGGCGAAGGTCAAGATCCTCTTAGAAAAGAGATACTATAATGACATGGAATCACCGAATAGCTCGGACTCCTCTCCTAACAAACAGTTCCTCCATATCCCCAAAGCGAACTTTATCGCCTCCAACTTCGAACCAATAGTTGGATATTACCTCTCGACATAACTACCTTATCTAGTTAAGTACCATAGGCAAGTGCATACTATTGTCTCTTCATTCCCGCTCAAAATGAGTACCATCGATGTACTCGTCAACCTCTCGGTCAGACTCACTAATGCATGTTTACACCTCACATTTCAAATAAAAATTTGATCCTCTCTCATACAATAGATCAATGATACTGTTATCTAGGGTCTATCTAGATTTCAAACTGTCGTAGCTAAAGGATCTACAATGACGTCCTGCTCTGAAATAATATGAACCAAGCATCTCACTCCCCTCCTTCAGAGTAATACCGTCGAAATCTCATCACTACTCGTGTCTTGTGCTCCTCTTTCATCCATGGGTAGGCGAAAGTGTCATCAATAAAAACAAGCACAACCTACTCAAGTAACCACTCTAATCACAGTCCATGAGATCCAAAACATATGTCGACACATTGGTTAGCCCAAACCGTATAACCAACGTAAAATCAAGCAAGTGCGCGAAACACTATAATCGGCACACTCTCCCAAATTACTCTCAGTTGGTGCAACCTCACTATATGGTCTAACTAAGAGAACATCCTCATGCTATAGAACTGATCGAACAAGTCATCAAAAATAGGGGTACGAACATGTTTGTCATCTCATCCAGTTCACAACAACGAATAACAACTCCAAAGAGCCATATGTCCTACTGATGAACACAATAGGTGCAATCCTACCCAAGTATACACCCATGGATGAACCATCACCTAAATAGGTCATCCGCTTACACCTCTAATATCCTAAGATCTTTGGACACCCTATACCTTAAAGGCATATCTACTGGTCAAACTCCTCTAACCATATCGATATGGAACTGTATCTCTATATGACGATAATTCGATCATCTCCTTGAGCATGTCCAGACATTCTAGCTATAGGCACAAATGACATCCTATCATGTGAAATATTGAGGAATATATAAGGCTCCTTTACTGGCAGCCAATCACTACCATGTGCTCATTCACAACCCTGGTCGTCATCAACGGACTCTTTCAATCCACCACTATTCTGTATCCCCTTCAGCCAGTCCATTTTTAAACTAATACCAATCTAACTAAACCCAAAATAATATACGACTAGAAAACAAATTACCATTACTCGATAGGGCAAGGTCTTGACAAATCACGTATAGGTTGGCTGAGCCCCTAACTAGGTCTGTCACGATCAATGATCGATGATTATCTCAAGTCTTATCCTAATATCTAAACATCAGATCTAGATTTGAAATCTCAACGTCAGATAAAACACATAGGGAACCATCATATATGGAAAGCATTTGAATTGGCGATCAATACATATGCTTCTCGATCTATCCCAATAAAACTGGCACGGGATAACTATTCAATACTATGTACTTTTCGATCATCCCCTCGAAGCCCTCGTCAATATGACGAATCAGGCGACACCCATTATGATCTCTCTACCCAATGATAAACTCCAATCCTTTCTGTGTAGATTATAAACAGGAATAGATCGTACCTCGATATCATATCTAATTCGGCCACACACCTAAACATAGGCATATCGTTATACTATAAATTGGCGAACTCTCTAACCATCCCTGACTTCAGAAAGTCGAGACAAATCTTCTTCGAAGTGAACTATGAATTAGTCCCAGGGAAATCGATCCTCGGGAATCAAAGCTACAGAAACACTCCATTAGTTCATCATCCATCATTGGATTCATCCAGAGACTAAATTCTACCTCATGCATCATCTAACTCCATGTCATCGAAGATCCTTCTACAAACAACCAGTCAAACTTTCCTCCTAATAGCCAACTCCATTCCAAGGAATGACATGCCTTTTAGACTCTTATGGTCTATGCATAGCTCGGCAAAGTCGAATCTAGCCAATTACACTTGAGCATCATTACCATTAATAACAAACTGGGCATCCGGTAAATGATCTGCACCAACTCTACGAACAAATCCTATAAATCAAGGATAACAACACCGATCCTTCATAATACTCAACTCTAAAGATAAAGTCAATGAAAATTTTTCTTCCTTGCAAGATCATTCCTATTGTACAATAATAATGATCCGTCTCTCATAAAAAGAATCGCATCAATAGTGCTTATATGTGCACCCAACTCATACACTATATACACACTACTATGTAGTTTTGAAAACAAAAATGTATAAAAAATAAGAACTCTCTCATATATATACACTATCTAGATCCAGTCTAAGGCGACAAGTACTGCCCTTTCTCTAGTGGATCACGGTATCAACTAAGGTTAATCGAGTAACCTAGCTCTAATACCAAATGTAATGACCGCCCTACACCTACGATGTAGAACTGTAGTCAAAGAAAAGAAAAAGAAAAAAGATGTAGAAATAGAAGAGTAAAGAGTGGAAAAAGAACAAAAAGGTAGCATTAATTAACCAACTAACCTATCACATATCTCATATCGCATCAGAGTGAATATAATAATCAATAATAGTATAAAACAATAGAGACAGTAATATAATGCGAAATAATCATCTGAATAAAGATCCATAAAACTGTACAACACCATAATAGACTTTATACAATGGGAAAGTATACTCAACTGGTACAGTGTCTCCTAATAGCAAATCAATACCGTCAAGGCTCCACAGTGTCACATAGCGGAAATATAATAACAAATGCACATATAAGTGTAGATAATCACCACCTCCTATCGGTTCACCCATAGAACTCCATAATGGTCCACCTGCTCTCAATCTACTAATTTAAAAGCACCCAAGACAATAAGAAGCAAAGCATTAAAACTCAATTCAGACAACAGTCTGGTGTGAGTGATATCAAATCTCAAAATACTGTAAAACTCGATAATATATGGAACAGAGGGTATATAAACCATACCTGACTTGCCTTTGCAACAATAGAGTCAGCATATAAACATAAGTAATATGCTACTCTATAACATTGTAAAAAGCATATACCATACTCAATATCTATAAAGGTGCCAAGGTATCTCCACATATAGTCCCTACTCAATACTAAGTAAACTTTAGGTACCTCGGTATCTCCATCCATACCTACTCTACACTAAGTCAGGTAAGGGTATCTATGTATCCTTACCACAATACCTACCTAGTTTGATATCCCTAGGGTGATAGGTGACTAGTGAGCAAACATAAAAACATTGCATCCATCAAATAATACTAACTTTCACCTAATGTGCCAGATATATGATAACTCATATGACCCTCTCAATTGTCAAGGACTAGTGGAAATCTCGATTCACTGTCTTTCATAATCCAAATTCCAGCGTTCGAAAATCGACATCCGTACTCCACTGTACTTTAAATGCCGCAGATTCAAACGTTGAAATTCAAGTCGTGTTGGAGCTTATAACACATCAAGTATAACAACGCAGCGGAAGAAAAGAATGAATATCATTGATATACAACATTCGATACAACAATGATGCAGTATGAATTAATATCAGAGATACAAGATAATAATGCTACAGCGGAAAACAATATGATATAGGAGAAGAACCAAAAACTCTAAAGATCTCCAACCCAATGCTCCAAAGCAAGAACTCCAAGCCACTAGCTCGAATCACCATCACATTTCACCTAGACAAGCAAGTCTCGTCCTCACCAAATACTTCAATATCCAAAGTCTTCAAGGAATACCAAAGAGAAAGCCGAAAGCTACCGAATAGATATCTATATCTACTATTTGAAAAACCCAACTCTAGACTGCACGTATGGAAAATAGTGGGCACCCAGAGTTTAGAAAAGGAACAATAAACTCCGGGTCAGTCATGGGACTGGTATGAGCAAACAAAAACATTTTATCTTTAAAAACAACAAGAGAATTTAAATTTGAAATCCGGAATGCTTTTTGGAAAATGAAACTACCATAAGGCCTCCCGGCACACACACCATGCAATTGCACACTTGGGGGAGATTTCTCCTTATGATAGTCAAACATGCTTGATACGCAAAAAACCGTTTGATATTATTATTAGTGCATAGTGGAAAACATTTCGAAAGTATAATATTAATCTTAGCCAGCATGCGTACCATTATAGTATGCCTACTATAGCTACCATGTTAGATGGCAGGTTCTACAACTAAAACCGTACAAGGTGTGTATTGGTAATTGGATTTCCAACAAATGGTCAGGCCAAGGAACATCCCATTTCCACATGGGTATGCCACTGGAGGGACGCCCCGAGAACCTGACCGGATCTCCGCCAACACAAGGCAGGGTTACCTATATAACTAGGTAACTACCGACACGAGTATGCCATCCCCCGATCGTAACCAACCTTTATGCCGGGATTCACCAACAACCACAAATTAATAAATTTGTAGTAACCACATAGGTTAAGTATCTGGGCTCCATACCATGATACCACCTCTATCCAGAAGGAAATGAACATACCCTTAGAGGGCGCTACCCCTAAATAACCTTGTCGCATTCTTCTTGATTCGAACATTCCGGGTAGTGAGGTTCAACGAAGTCTCGTCCAAAAAGCTACGCTTTTTACAAATCCATGCTTTGATCAACAAATGATTAACAGCACTTTGTATGCTACATAACCTCTGAGCTCGTACGTCTCAGAGAAGGGTGTTAAGCTAAGAGAATAAATCTCCACCACCAAACAGAAATGTATTTGATAGAAACTGGTTTTACATCTCAAAGTGTAATGTCAGACACACATCCATACAAGTTTGTTCCGAGTTCGAACAGAACCGAAGGCACTTCCGAAGAAGCCCTTGCAATCCGGATAATCCCTAATCACATCCAGAGTACCCATCACAAAGGGTGATCAAATCTCTATACCGGGGACTAGTCAATGCAGAGACATTCGACAAGTCATCCTTTCGCTTTTGAAAGTATCCGGTCTTCACCTCTGGTCTTCAATTGCTATCCATAACGTCGTATCACTATTCGAAATGGATTATACGACACAAAGGTCCACCCCTGCCTAAACCGAATAATGAGCGCAATATTTAAAAACATATGGACATGGATTCTCAGTTAAGTCACAACTTATTATCCAAAACTTTTCTTTCAAATGGTTAAACAAATTACCATTTAAAAATCTTTTTAAATAAAAAGATTTGCTTCCAGAAACCTTTCAATGGCTTAAACGATTTCCACACTTTAATCTTTTAAGCAAAGATTTATCTTTAAAACCTCCTTTCAATTTAAAACAAGGTTTACCAATCTTTCGTAAAGATTTATTCATAGCCTTTCAAAAACATTCTATTTCAAATTGAATTAACTCATCCGGTCTTTAAATCAAAGACTCATTTTTATATCTTTTTAAAACAATTTCCAAAGATTCATTCATAACTTTCAAAACAATTCCCGTTTCAATCTTTTATATAAAAGATACACCATTTAAAAATCCTCTTCAAATTCAAAATAGGGTTCAACTATCTTTTACAAAAATTCAATTATAGCTTTCAAAACCATTCAATTTCAAACTTGAAATCTTTCCATCATAATTTGGAAATTCTTTCTTTACATAAAAGATATTATTATTTGAAATCACTTGTATTCGTTTCGAAAAATCCGATTATATTGGCACGAGTTAAGGCCTTTTAAACATAAACTTAGGTTAAATTCAAATTCTCAAAACCATACTTTTAAAATGGTTTAAAAACCCATATAAACACATTTATAGTTTGTATAATCCTTTTACGTCATAAATTCTCAACATAGAATTCAATTTCAAATTTTGAATTCAAATTATTAAATCAAATTTTAAAACTAAATCAAGTTATTCAAAAATAACTCTTGTCTTTGAAATTCCATTCCAAAAGTATTTCCCTTTAACCCAATCAATATCCAAACTATTTGGATTTAAAAATTCAATTTAAAAATTATTTTCAAAAATCTGTGACTTAACCGATTTCCACATGCAATCCATATTTGTGTGTATAGTGTGGTCTAGGGGTTTTACACAATAGTGCAACAACGATCATCACATCACAGATTCAATCATATCGATAAGCGGTATAACCAATAACGCTTATCTTCATTCATAGTTCATAGATAAAATAAATTTATCAATCATAAGGATTCATTAATACAATTCGATGTGGGTTTCGGATAACCAACTAGAATCTGACTCCCTGTCACATCGAAATTCAAATGTCATTTATGGATCAAGCGTTTGCATATTCATATAACAATATATTCATCACAAATAACAACTCAGCACACAGCATTGCAAAGCATCACATCACATATCAAATATATTAATCTATCACATAACATTCAATAGCAATCAAACATCTACAATTAAGATGAATAATTTGGGTGGTTTTTAAATTTATCAACCACATAATTACTTTCATTAGTAATTAATTATCATTAACTACAATTGATTAAGTTTTAATTACCTTTATTAATTAATCATTTCTAAATTAATTAACCCTTAATTGTAATTAATTATGTCTTAATTACTTATTCCTTAATTAATTACTTTAATTAATAAACCCCTAATTATTAATTAAATCTTAATAATAATTAATTGGCCTTAATTGATAAATTAATAGATTTATAATTCCTTAATTAATTAATTACTCCTTAATTAAATATGATTTCTTAATCACTTTAAGTTAATTAACCTTTAATTATCTTCTCTTAATTACTTTCACTAAGTAATTACTATTTTTATTAAATCATTCATTAATTACTTGATTAATTTACATGAATTTCTACTTAATTTACTTTAATTAATTATATTAAGTAATTTACTTCAAGTAATTGATCTTTTAAACAAATAAAACCTATTAACCATTAAAACATTAATTATTTAACCCAACAAGTAAAGTTTGTTAATCATTTAAAACATTCTAATATTATTAAGTTAAAATAACTTTCCAAAATAAAGGTTGTATTTATTTTAAATCATTTTTAAAACTTGGTAATTTAAAACAAATTTGTCTTTTAACTAATTTAAAACTGGTAAACATTAAATTTTTGACCAAAAGTCGAAACTAGTTTAAGTTAAATTGTTTTCAAAGTGAACTTGATTTCTCTTTAAAAAACTGAAACTGCTCCTGCCCCAAAACCAGTAACCCGAGCTAAACACTGAAAAATATTGTGCCTTGCTTCGAGTTTTCAAACCATTTAACCTGAGAGCCCCAAAAGTCCAACCTAAAAAAAATTCTAAGTAATTTCACTCTCGCATCAATTCCTACTTCGAGTTAAACTCGAGTTAACACGTAAGCTTTTCCGAGGCACGTTTCGAGTTCGACCCTGATAAACATCGTCTTCCCCAATCCTTAATCAACGCAGATACACAATGTCTCGTGTGCATATGCACATCCAAATGCAGCGGCTCCGACCATCGCCACTAGCGTCGACAAGTCCACCACCATCCTCGTATCCCATTCCGACCACCAAATCATCGATTCAAGTGTGAAATTGAAATCGAGCTTTCTAGCTCAACTGGAACCAACTGCTTCGACCCAAAAACCCAACCCGTTTCACAAATTCACTCCGCGTGGCCAACTTTTGCCACCGGTGATCGTGCGACCACCCCCCGCAGCTGCTCCACCGTCCCACTTGTCTTTCCTCGAAGTCCGGTCCACCCCGATCTGTGCGACCTCAAAATCAATTCAAGAATGACACTAATACAACTATGACCTTAAACCCTACTTCGATCAAAATCAACCACCACGTTGATTTAAAATTTTATCAAGCATTTTTCTCAAGCTCCATGACCTACCAGGAAGCTCCAACTTTAATCTCAAAAATTAACACTTCCCCGATCACCTGAATTTCGCAAAAATGGCCACGCCATTCATCTTCGAATTTCACCAAGAATACATTATTAAAAATTCCAATTTTGCTTTTAAAAATCATGGATTTCAGAAACGTTTTCATTCATATAATTAAAAACAAAAATTATAAGAATCAAATTTCACTATAATTTGGGTTCGCCAGTTGTTTCCAGCATTTCCAGAAAATCTTACATTAAATTTACTCAAATAAAATTTAAAAACTTCAAAACAAGGCTAAACAAACAAAGTTTGTTCAGATTTTAAAATCAGGTAAGGTTCCAATGAAGAGAAATTGGAACTTTAACAGGTTTTAACAACCTAGGACTGAGCAGAGGTAAATATGCCTGTAGATTGAACATGCACACCTTCCTCAACATATAAACATATTTTGTTTAAGGATTAAAGACTAAAAAAACATTTAGGTGGATTGTTTGAATTTTTTAAATCAGGTTTAGAACCTGTAATTATAAAAAGAGAGGTATGCACAGTCTTATAACTGCATATTTATCAACATGCAGACCAAATTCCACCTATCATTCCAACACATTTCAAAGAACATCAAAATATACAGGTTAAGGATCTAAAAAAAAGAGTTTGCTCACCAATTTTATGTAAGAACAGAGGCCAAACACTATTTTTACTGATGCTTTTAAACGTGCATGCTTTCAGGTTGTTTGATCTTCGTGTTCCAGATTTTTTCTTAAATTTGCTCTGGTTTCCAGATTTCCATTTCCTCTATCTTGATTTTTCTTCTTTGATCGGGTTAGTGTTTTGAAATGAATTGAACTTTACTTTTGATTCTTCTTTTGCTTTTCAAATTGAATGCTGCTTGAATTTGCAGTTGCATCTAATCTTGCTTTGTTTGATCAGGCACTATCCAGATTGGAAAATCTGGAAACTTGAACTAGAAAATGTATTTTTGAAACTAAACTTTTGATTTTTATTGTTTTCCAGATTGAAATTTCGAGGTTAAGAGCTTTTCAGATTTTGATTTACATTTTGTTTCTCAAGTTTAAGAAGTATGAATTGAGAAAAATATTAAGAAACCTAATTGTTTTTTTAATACATGTTAATAAAAGTTTTTTTTTCTTTATCCTTGCCACTTGTTCATCTTTTGTAAACACTTGTAAATCTCTTTATTAAAATGCTTACACTTGTTTACATATTTAAATTTATGTTTTTAACCTTGTTTAAAAATTAATTTGCAACTTTGTTTAAATCCTTGTATATTTATGTTTTACATATTTATATCTTTGTGCATTTATGTTTTATATCCTTGTCTTGAATTTATATTTATAAACTTTGTTTTGCCCCTTTAGTTCATACATTTACAACTTAGTTCATAGAAATTTTTAAAAGAAAGAACTTTAAAACTTCTTGTTAAACTTAGATATTGTATATATATATATACATATAAATTATACTTACATAATCTTTCAAAAGAAATTTTATTTAAAATAAATTATACATTGCTAAATAAACCTCTAATTAATCACTCTAATAAATTTACCTTTAATTAATTTCATAAAGTGATTATACTTCCAGTAATCATCCTTTAATCAATTTCATAAATTAAGTAATAACCTTTTAATTACTTACAATCCAATTATTAAAACAATTCAAAGTTATTTAACTTTAAGCATTTTAAATTTTTTTATTTAACCTTCTTTAACATTATATTATATTTACAATTTAGTTCAAACAAATTTAAAACAAGGTATGTAAACTTCTTAATTTAATCCTTATTGATTTTCAAGAAATATGTATTTTAGATAATATGAAATTTAGTTTTAAACTACTCTTACTATATTAATTTAAAAATATAACTTTCCGATGTATTATATATTAAAATTAGAAAACAATTTTGTTCATCTAAAAACTTAGAGTATTCAAATCAAATTCAAATAAATAAATACTTATTTTTGAACTCCAATCCAAAATTCTATTTAAAGTACATATTTTTATTTGTTCTGAAAATTTCATATTATTTTACCAATAATTTCATAATTTAAATTCCAAAAAGTAAATAAATTGTCAAATTAAACTTGTTCAAAATTCAGGAATGTTACAGATTCCCCCTTAGAAAATTTCGTCCTCGAAATTTTGAAAGTAGGAAAACAACAAAGAATATACAAAGATCGAGAGATGAATATCTATTCTGCATTTGGCTTAGCAAATTAGAATATAAATAATGGATACCAGAACGAATCAAGATACTCGGGTCACCAGAACTACGGAATATACAGAAGTACTGGTTTGTTCGAAAGATAACTAACCACTCGTAGAATATACCTGGGCCCAACAGAATAAGCAGATATATGGATGCAATCCAAATCTTTTAGTTTAAACAACCAAAATATACCTATCAACCATAGCAACCAAAGTAAACAATTCATCCAAACAAACAATTCTGACGCATATGGAGTTTGTGTCCTATGCAAATATATCAAAACTTCTTCCTGGAGCTGCCAGGAATCATCAAAGAATTGAAAAGAAAAATCAAAGGAAACTGATAGAGAAAGTTGTTTTCGCTATTGCAGAGTATTGACCATTTTTAGTGGTATTCCCCTGTCCCCTATCTCGTCCTCTTCTTGCACTCATACTTACTATCAGTGAATACTAAGAGAATTTACCGAGGCACACAGATGGATATCTTAGGGATATACTCATTCTAGGGTATACTTCACCCTATCTCTAATGAGTTACCTAATGTCTCATACTCCTGAGCTAAAGTTTCAACCTTCGGCTCTGATACCAAAATGTCATAGTCCAAATTACTGCGTTCGAAAATCGACATCCGTACTTCACTGTACTTTAAATGCCGCAGATTCAAACATTGAAATTCAAGTCATGCCGGAGCTTATAACACATCAAGTATAACAACACAGCGGAAGAAAAGAATGAATATCATTGATATACAACATTCAATACAACAATGATACAATATGAATTAATATCAGAGATACAAGATAACATTGCTACAGTGGAAAACAATATGATATAGCAGCGGAACCGAAAACTCCAAAGATCTCCAACCCAATGCTCCAAAGCAAGAACTCCAAGCCACTAGCTCTAACCACCATCACGTTTCACCTTGACAAGCAAGTCTCGTTCACACCAAATACTTCAATATCCGAACACTTCAAGGAATACCAAAGAGAAATCTGAAAGCTACCGAATAGATATCTATATCTACTATCTGAAAAACCCAACTCTAGACTGCCCGTGCGGAAAATAGTGGGCACCCAGAGTTTAGGAAAGGAACAATAAACTCCGGGTCAGTCATGGGACTGGTATGAGCAAACAAAAACATTTTATCTTTAAAAACAACAGTAGAATTTAAATTTGAAATCCGCAATGCTTTTTGGAAAATGAAACTACCATAAGGCCCCCGACACACACACCATGCAATCGCACACTTGGGGGAGATTTCTCCTTACGGTAGTCAAACATGCGTGATACGCGAAAAACCATTTGATATTATTATTAATGCATAGTGGAAAACATTTCGAAAGTATAATATTAATCTTTGCCAGCATACGTACCATTATAGTATGCCTACTATAGCTACCATGTTAGATGGCAGGTTCTACAACTAAAACCGTACAAGGCGCATATTGGTAATTGGATTTCCAACAAATGGTCAGGCCAAGGAACTTCCCATTGCCACATGGGTACGCCTCTAGAGGGACGCCCCGAGAACCTAACCGGATCCCTGCCAACACAAGGCCGGGTTACCTCTATAACTAGGTAACTACTAACACGAGTATGCCATCCCTCGGTCGTAACCAACCTTTATCCCGGGATTCACCAACAACCACAAAAAAATAAATTTGCAGCAACCACATAGGTTAAGTATCTGGGCTCCATACCATGATACCACCTCTATCCAGAAGGAAATGAACATACCCTTAGGGGGCGCTACCCCTAAATAACATTGCTGCATTCTTCCTGTTTCGACCATTCCGGGTTGTGAGGTTCGAAGAAGTCTCGTCCACAAAGCTACGCTTTTTACAAAGTCATGCTTTGATCAACAAATGATCAGCAGCACTTCGTATGCCACATTACCAAATTGGGAATGTATCGCTAGTAACCATCAACTACATAACCTCTGAGCTCGTACGTCTCAGAGAAGGGTTTTAAGCTAAGAGAATAAATCTCCACCACCAAACAGAAATGTATTTGATAGAAACCGGTTTTACATCTCAAAGTGTTATGTCAGACACACATCCATACATGTCTGTTCCGGGTTCGAACAGAACCGAAGGCACTTCCGAAGAAGCCCTTGCAATCCGGCTAATCCCTAATCACGTCCAGACTCCCCATCACAAAGGGTGATCAAATCTCTATACCCGGGACCAGTCGGTGCAGAGACATTCGATAGGTCATCCTTTCGCTTTTGAAAGTATCCGGTCTTCACCACCGGTCTTCAATTGCTATCCATAACATCGTATCACTATTCGTAATGGGTTATATGACACAAAGCTCCTCCCCCGGCTAAATCGAATAATGAGCGCAATATTTAAAAACATATGGATATGGAATCTCAGTTAAGTCAAACTTACTATCCAAAACTTTTCTTTCAAACGGCTAAATAAATTACCATTTACAAATCTTTTTAAGTAACAAGATTTACTTCCAGAAACCTTTCAATGGTTTAAACGATTTCCACACTTTAATCTTTTAAACAAAGACTTTTCTTTAAAACCTCCTTTCAATTTAAAACAAGGTTAACCAATCTTTCGCAAAGATTTATTCATAGCCTTTCAAAACAATTCTATTTCAAATTGAATTAACTCATCCGGTCTTTAAATAAAAGACTCATTTTTATAGCTTTTTAAAACAATTTCCAAAGATTCATTCATAACTTTCAAAACAATTCCTGTTTCAATCTTTTATATAAAAGATACACCATTTAAAAATCCTCTTCAAATTCAAAATAGGGTTCAACTATATTTTACAAAAATTTAATTATAGCTTTCAAAACCATTCGATTTCAAACTTGAAATCTTTCCATCATAAGTTGGAAAATCTTTCCTTATACAAAAGCTAATATTATTTGAAATCACTTGTATTCATTTCGAAAAATCCGATTATATTAGCACGAGTTAAGGCCTTTTAAACATAAACTTAGGTTAAATTCAAATTCTCAAAACCATACTTTTAAAATGGTTTAAAAACCCATATAAACACATTTATAGTTTGTATAATCTTTTTACATCATAAATTTTCAACATAAAATTCAATTTCAAATTTTGAATTCAAATTTTTAAATCAAATATTAGAACTAAATCAAGTTATTCAAAAATAACTCTTATCTTTGAAATTCCTTTCCAAAAGTTTTTCACTTTAACCCAATCCATATCCAAACTATTTGGATTCAAAAATTCAATTTTAAAATTATTTTCAAAAATCTGTGACTTAAGCGATTTCCACGTGCAATCCATATTTGTGTGTGTATAGTGTGGTCCAGAGGTTTTACATAATAGTGCAGCAACGATCATCACATCACAGATTCAATCATGTCGATAAGCGGTATAACCCATAACGCTTATCTTCATTCATGGATTCATAGATAAAATAAATTTATCAATCACAAGGATTCATTAATATGATTCGATGTGGGTTTCGGATAACCAACTGGAATCCGACTCCCTGTCGCGTCGAAATTCAAATGTCATTTACCGGTCAAGCGTTTGCATATTCATATACAATATATTCATCACAAATAGCAACTCAACACACAGCATTGCAAAGCATCACATCACATATCAAATATATTAATCTATCACATAGCTTTCAATAGCAATCAAACATCTACAATTAAGATGAATAATTTGGGTGGTTTTTAAATTTATCAACCACAAAATTACTTTCATTAGTAATTAATTATCATTAACTGCATTGATTAAGTCTTAATTACCTTTATTAATTAATCATTTCTAAATTAATTATCTAAATTAATTAACCCTTAATTGTAATTAATTAAATCTTAATTACTTATTCCTTAATTACTTACTTTAATTAATAAACCCCTAATTGTTAATTAAATCTTAAAAAAAATTAATTGGCCTTAATTGATAAATTAATGGATTTATTATTCCTTAATTAATTAATTACTTCTTAATTAAATATGATTTCTTAATCACTTTAAGTTAGTTAACCTTTAATTATCTTCTCTTAATTACTTTCACTAAGTAATTACTATTTTTATTAAATCATTCATTAATTACTTGATTAATTTACTTGAATTTCTACTTAATTTACTTTAATTACTTATATTAAGTAATTTAACTCAAGTAATTAATCTTTCTAAAAATAAAATCTATTAACCATTAAAACATTTATTATTTAACCTAACAAGTAAAGTTTATTAATCATTTAAAACATTCTAATATTATTAAGTTAAAATAACTTTCCAAAATAAAGGTTGTATTTATTTTAAATCATTTTTAAAACTTGGTAATTTAAAACAAATTTGTCTTTTAACTAATTTAAAACTGGTTAACATTAAATTTCTGACCAAAAATCGAAACTGGTTTAAACTAAATTGTTTTCGAAGTGAACTTGATTTCTCTTTAAAAAAACTGAAACTGCTCCTGCCCCAAAACCAATAACCGAGCAACACCCTGAAAAAAATCGTGCCTTGCTTCGAGTTTTCAAACCAATTAACCCGAGAACCCCAAAAGTCCAACCTAAAAAAAAAATTCAAAGTTATTTCACTCTCGCATCAATTCCTACTTCGGGTTAAACTCGAGTTAACACGTAAGCTTTTCTGAGGCACGCTTCGAGTTCGATCCCGTTAAACATCGTCTTCCCCAATCCTTAATCAACGCAGATACACAATGTCTCACGTGCATATGCACATCCAAATGCAGCGGCTCCGGCCATCACCACTAGCGTCGATAAGTCGACAACCATCCTTGCACCCCGTTCCGACCACCAAATCATCGATTCAAGTGTGAAATCGAAATCGAGCTTTCTAGCTCAACCGAAACCAACTGCTTCGACCCAAAAACCCAACCCGTTTCACAAATTCACTCCGCGTGGCCAACTTTTGCCACCGGCGACCGTCCGACCACCCCCCACAGCTGCTCCACCGTCCCACTTGTCTTTCCTCGAAGTCCGGTCCACCCCGCTCCGCGCGACCTCAAATTCAATTCAAGAATGACGCTAATACAACTATGACCTTAAACCTTACTTCGATCAAAATCAACCTCCACGTTAATTTAAAATTTTATCAAGCATTTTTCTCAAGGTCCATGACCTACCAGGAAACTCCAACTTTAATATCGAGAATTAAGACTTCCCCGATCACTTGAATTTTGCAAAAATGGCCACGCCGTTCATCTTCGAATTTCACCAAGAATACATTATTAAAAATTTCGATTTTGCTTTTAAAAATCATGGATTTTAAAAACGTTTTCATTCATACAATTGAAAACAAAAAATATGAGAATCAAATTTCACTGTAATTTAGGTTTGCCTGTTGTTTCCAGCATTTCCAGAAAACTTACTTTAAATTTACTCAAATAAAATTTAAAAACTTCAAACCAAGGCTAAAAAAACAAAGTTTGTTCAGATTTTAAAATCAGATAAGGTTCCAATGAAGAGAAGTTGGAACTTTAATAGGTTTTAACGACCTAGGACCGAGCAGAGGTAAATATGCCTGTAGATTGAACATGCACACCTTCCTCAACATATAAACATATTTTGTTTAAGGATTAAAGACCTAAAAAAAACATTTAGGTGGATAGTTTGAATTTGTTAAATCAGGTTTAGAACCTGTAAGTATAAAAACAGAGGTATGCACATCTTATATCTGCATATATTTATCAACATGCAGACCAAATTCCACCCATCATTCCAACACATTTCAAAGAACATCAGAATACACAGGTTAAGGATCTGAAGAAAAAAAGAGTTTGCTTACCAATTTTATGAAAGAACAGAGGCCAAACACTATTTTTACGATGCTTTTAAACTTGCATGCTTTCAGGTTGTTTGATCTTCATCTTCTAGATTTTTTTCTTAAATTTGCTCTGGTTTCTAGATTTCCGTTTCCTCTGTCTTTATTTTTCTTCTTTGATCGGGTTAGTGTTTTGAAATGAATTGAACTTTACTTTTGATTCTTCTTTTTCTTTTCAAATTGAATGCTGCTTGAATTTGCAGTTGCATCTAATCTTGCTTTGTTTGATCAGGCACTGTCCAGATTGGAAAATATGGAAACTTGAACTAGAAAATGTATTTTTGAAACTGAAGTTTTGATATTTATTGTTATCCAGATTGAAATTTCGAGGTTAAGAGCTTTTCAGATTTTGATTTACATTCTGTTTTTCAAGTTTGAGAAGTATGAACTGAGAAAAATATTAAGAAACCTAATTGTTTTTTTTAATACATGTTAATAAAAGTTTGTTTCTTTATCCTTGCCACTTGTTCATCTTTTGTAAACACTTGTAAATCTCTTTATTAAAATGCTTACACTTGTTTACATATTTAAATTTATGTTTTTAACCTTGTTTAAAAATTAATTTGCAACTTTGTTTAAATCCTTGTATATTTATGTTTTACATATTTATATCTTTATGCATTTATGTTTTATATCCTTGTCTTGAATTTATATTTATATACTTTGTTTTGCCCCTTTAGTTCATACATTTACAACTTAGTTCATAGAAATTTTCAAAAGAAAGAACTTTAAAACTTCTTGTTAAACTTAGATATTGTGTGTATATATATATATATACATATAAATTATACTTACATAATCTTTCAAAAGAAATTTTATTTAAAAGAAATTATACATTGATAAATAAACCTCTAATTAATCACCCTAATAAATTTACCTTTAATTAATTTCATAAAGTGATTATACTTCCAGTAATCATCCTTTAATCAATTTCATAAATTAATCCTTCTTAAATTAAGTAATGACCTTTTAATTACTTACAATCCAATTATTAAAACAATTCAAAGTTATTTAACTTTAAGCATTTTAATTTTTTTTATTTAACCTTCTTTAACATTATATTATATTTACAATTTTGTTCAAACAAATTTGAAAGAAGGTATGTAAACTTCTTAATTTAATCCTTATTGATTTTCAAGAAATATGTATTTTAAATAATATGAAGTTTAATTTTAAACTACTCTTACTATATTAATTTAAAAATATAACTTCCCAATGTATTATATATTAAAATTAGAAAACAATTTTATTCATCTAAAAATTTAGAGTATTCAAATCAAATTCAAATAAATAAATACTTATTTTTGAACTCCAATCCAAAATTCTATTTAAAGTACATATTTTTATTTGTTCTGAAAATTTCATATTATTTTACCAATAATTTCATAATTTAAATTCCAAAAATTAAATAAATTGTCAAATTAAACTTGTTCAAATTTCAGTAATGTTACAGATTCCCCCCTTAGAAAATTTCGTCCTCGAAATTTTGAAAGTAGGCAGACAACAAAGAATATACAAAGATCGAGAGATGAATATCTATTCTGCATTTGGCTTACCAAATCAGAATATCAATAATGGATACCAGAACAAATCAAGGTACTCGGGTCACCAAAACTACGGAATATACAGAAGTATTGGTTTCTTTGAAAGATAACTAACCACTCGTAGAATATACCTGGTCCCAACAGAATAAACAGATATATGGATGTAATCTAAATCTTTTAGTTTAAACAACCAAAATATACCTATCAACCATAGCAACCAAAGTAAACAATTCATCCAAACAAACAATTCTGACGCATATGGAGTTTGTGTCCTATGCAAATATATCAAAACTTCTTCCCGGAGCTGCCAGGAATCATCAAAGAATTGATAAGACGAATCAAAGGAAATTGATAGAGAAAGTTGTTTTCGCTATTGCAGAGTATTGACCATTTGTAGTGGTATTCCCCTGTCCCCTATCTCGTCCTCTTCTTGCACTCATACTTACTATCAGTGAATACTAAGAGAATTTACCGAGGCACACAGATGGATTTCTTAGGGATATACTCATTCTAGGGTATACTTCACCCTATCTCTAATGAGTTACCTAATGTCTTATACTCCTGAGCTAAAGTTTCAACCTTTGGCTCTGATACCAAAATGTCATAGTCCAAATTCCTGCGTTCGAAAATCGACATCCGTACTTCACTGTACTTTAAATGCCGCAGATTCAAACGTTGAAATTCAAGTCATGCCGGAGCTTATAACACATCAAGTATAACAACACAGTGGAAGAAAAGAATGAATATCATTGATATACAACATTCAATACAACAGTGATACAATATGAATTAATATCAGAGATACAAGATAACATTGCTACAGCGAAAAACAATATGATATAGCAGCGGAACCAAAAACTCCAAAGATCTCCAACCCAATGCTCTAAAGCAAGAACTCCAAGCCACTAGCTCTAACCACCATCACGTTTCACCTTGACAAGCAAGTCTCGTCCACACCAAATACTTCAATATCCTAACACTTCAAGGAATACCAAAGAGAAATCTGAAAGCTACCGAATAGATATCTATATCTACTATTTGAAAAACCCAACTCTAGACTGCCCGTGCGGAAAATAGTGGGCACCCAGAGTTTACGAAAGGAACAATAAACTCCGGGTAGTCATGGGAGTGGTATGAGCAAAAAAAACATTTTATCTTTAAAAACAACAGGAGAATTTAAATTTGAAATCCGCAATGCTTTTTGAAAAATGAAACTACCATAAGGCCTCCCGGCACACACACCATGCAGTCGCACACTTGGGGAGATTTCTCCTTACGATAGTCAAACATACTTGATACGCGAAAAACCATTTGATATTATTGTTAATGCATAGTGGAAAACATTTCGAAAGTATAATATTAATCCTTGCCAGCATACGTACCATTATAGTATGCCTACTATAGCAACCATGTTAGATGGCAAGTTCTACAACTAAAACCGTACAAGGCGCATATTGATAATTGGATTTCCATCAAATGGTCAGGCCAAGAAACTTCCCATTGCCACATGGGTACGCCTCTGGAGGGACGCCCCGAGAACCTAATCGGATCCCTGCCAACACAAGGCCGGGTTACCTCTATAACTAGGTAACTACTGACACGAGTATGCCATCCCCCGGTCGTAACCAACCTTTATCCCGGGATTCACCAACAACCACAAAAAAATAAATTTGCAGCAACCACATAGGTTAAGTATCTGGGCTCCATACCATGATACCACCTCTATGCAGAAGGAAATGAACATACCCTTAGGGGGCGCTACCCCTAAATAACCTTGCCGCATTCTTCCTGTTTCGACCATTCCGGGTTGTGAGGTACGAAGAAGTCTCGTCCACAAAGCTATGCTTTTTACAAAGTCATGCTTTGATCAACAAATGATCGGCAGCACTTCGTATGCCACATTACCAAATTGGGAATGTATCACTAGTAACCATCAACTACATAACCTCTGAGCTCGTACGTCTCAGAGAAGGGTGTTAAGCTAAGAGAATAAATCTCCGCCACCAAACAGAAATGTATTTGATAGAAACCGGTTTTACATCTCAAAGTGTTATGTCAGACACACATCCCTACATATCTGTTCCAGGTTCGAACAGAACCGAAGGCACTTCCGAAGAAGCCCATGCAATCCGGCTAATCCCTAATCACGTCCAGACTCCCCATCACAAAGGGTGATCAAATCTCTATACCTAGGACCAGTCGGTGCAGAGACATTCGACAGGTCATCCTTTCGCTTTTGAAAGTATCCGGTCTTCACCATCGGTCTTCAATTGCCATCCATAACATCGTATCACTATTCGAAATGGGTTATATGACACAAAACTCCTCCCCCGGCTAAACCGAATAATGAGCGCAATATTTAGAAACATATGGATATGGAATCTCAGTTAAGTCAAACTTACTATCCAAAACTTTTCTTTCAAACGGCTAAACAAATTACCATTTACAAATCTTTTTAAATAACAAGATTTACTTCCAGAAACCTTTCAATGGTTTAAACGATTTCCACACTTTAATCTTTTAAACAAAGATTTTTCTTTAAAACCTCCTTTCAATCTAAAACAAGGTTAACCAATCTTTCGCAAAGATTTATTCATAGCCTTTCAAAACAATTCTATTTCAAATTTAATTAACTCATCCGGTCTTTAAATCAAAGACTCATTTTTATAGCTTTTTAAAACAATTTCCAAAGATTCATTCATAACTTTCAAAACAATTCTCCTTTCAATCTTTTATATAAAAGATACACCATTTAAAAATCCTCTTCAAATTCAAAATAGGGTTCAACTATATTTTACAAAAATTTAATAATAGCTTTCAAAACAATTCGATTTCAAACTTGAAATCTTTCCATCATAAGTTGGAAAATCTTTCCTTATACAAAAGCTAATATTATTTGAAATCACTTGTATTCATTTCGAAAAATCTGATTATATTAGCATGAGTTAAGGCCTTTTAAACATAAACTTAGGTTAAATTCAAATTCTCAAAACCATACTTTTAAAATGGTTTAAAAACCCATATAAACACATTTATAGTTTGTATAATCTTTTTACATCATAAATTTTCAACATAAAATTCAATTTCAAATTTTGAATTCAAATTTTTAAATCAAATATTAGAACTAAATCAAGTTATTCAAAAATAACTCTTATCTTTGAAATTCCTTTCCAAAAGTTTTTCGCATTAACCCAATCCATATCCAAACTATTTGGATTTAAAAATTCAATTTTAAAATTATTTTCAAAAATCTGTGACTTAAGCGATTTCCGCGTGCAATCCATATTTGTGTGTGTATAGTGTGGTCCAGAGGTTTTACATAATAGTGCAGCAACGATCATCACATCACATATTCAATCATATCGATAAGCGGTATAACCCATAACGCTCATCTTCATTCACGGATTCATAGATAAAATAAATTTATCAATCACAAGGATTCATTAATACGATTCGATGTGGGTTTCTGATAACCAACTGGAATCCAACTCCCTGTCGCATCGAAATTCAAATGTCATTTACGGGTCAAGCGTTTGCATATTCATATACAATATATTCGTCACAAATAGCAACTCAGCACACAACATTGCAAAGCATCACATCACATATCAAATATATTAATCTATCACATAGCATTCAATAGCAATCAAACATCTACAATTAAGATGAATAATTTGGGTGGTTTTTAAATTTATCAACCACATAATTACTTTCATTAGTAATTAATTATCATTAACTGCATTGATTAAGTCTTAATTACCTTTATTAATTAATCATTTCTAAATTAATTATCTAAATAATTAACCCTTAATTGTAATTAATTAAATCTTATTTACTTATTCCTTAATTACTTACTTTAATTAATAAACCCCTAATTGTTAATTAAATATTAATAAAAATTAATTGGCCTTAACTGATAAATTAATAGATTTATTATTCCTTAATTAATTAATTACTTCTTAATTAAATATGATTTCTTAATCACTTTAAGTTAGTTAACCTTTAATTATCTTCTCTTAATTACTTTCACTAAGTAATTACTATTTTTATTAAATCATTTATTGATTACTTGATTAATTTACTTGATTTTCTACTTAATTTACTTTAATTACTTATATTAAGTAATTTAATTCAAGTAATTAATCTTTCTAAAAATAAAATCTATTAACCATTAAAACATTTATTATTTAACCCAACAAGTAAAGTTTATTAATCATTTAAAACATTCTAATATTATTAAGTTAAAATAACTTTCCAAAATAAAGGTTGTATTTATTTTAAATCATTTTTAAAACTCGGTAATTTAAAACAAATTTGTCTTTTAACTAATTTAAAACTGGTTAACATTAAATTTCTGACCATAAATCGAAACTAGTTTAACCTAAATTGTTTTAAAAGTGAACTTGATTTCTCTTTAAAAAAACTGAAACTGCTCCTGCCCCAAAACCAATAACCGAGCTACACCCTGAAAAAAATCGTGCCTTGCTTCGAGTTTTCAAACCAATTAACCCGAGAGCCCCAAAAGCCCAACCTAAAAAAAAATTCAAAGTTATTTCACTCTCGCATCAATTCCTACTTCGAGTTAAACTCGAGTTAACACGTAAGCTTTTCCGAGGCACGCTTCGAGTTCGACCCTGATAAACATCGTCTTCCCCAATCCTTAATCAACGCAGATACACAATGTCTCGCGTGCATATGAACATCCAAATGCAACGGCTCCGGCCATCAACACTAGCGTCGACAAGTCGATAACCATCCTCGCACCCCGTTCCGACCACCAAATCGTCGATTCAAGTGTGAAATCGAAATCGAGCTTTCTAGCTCAACCGAAACAAACTGCTTCGACCCAAAAACCCAACCTGTTTCACAAATTCACTCCGCGTGGCCAACTTTTGCCACCGGCGATCGTGCGACCACCCCCCACAGCTCCTCCACCGTCCCACTTGTCTTTCCTCGAAGTCCGGTCCACCCCGATCCGCGCGACCTCAAAATCAATTCAAGAATGACGCTAATACAACTATGACCTTAAACCTTACTTCGATCAAATCAACCTCCACGTTGATTTAAAATTTTATCAAGCATTTTTCTCAAGGTCCATGACCTACCAGGAAACTCCAACGTTAATCTCGAGAATTAAGACTTCCCCGATCACTTGAATTTTGCAAAAATGGCCACGCCGTTCATCTTTGAATTTCACCAAGAATACATCATTAAAAATTCCGATTTTGCTTTTAAAAATCATGGATTTTAAAAACGTTTTCATTCATACAATTGAAAACAAAAAATATGAGAATCAAATTTCACTGTAATTTGGGTTTGCCTATTGTTTCCAGCATTTCCAGAAAAACTTACTTTATATTTACTCAAATAAAATTTAAAAACTTCAAACCAAGGCTGAAAAAACAAAGTTGTTTCAGATTTTAAAATCAGATAAGGTTCCAATGAAGAGAAATTGGAACTTTAACAGGTTTTAACAACCTAGGATCGAGCAGAGGTAAATATGCCTGTAGATTGAACATACACACCTTCCTCAACATATAAACATATTTTGTTTAAGGATTAAAGACTAAAAAAAACATTTAGGTGGATAGTTTGAATTTGTTAAATCAGGTTTAGAACCTTTAAGTATAAAAACAGAGGTACGCACAGTCTTATATCTGCATATATTTATCAACATGCAGACCAAATTCCACCCATCATTCCAAAACATTTCAAAGAACATCAGAATATACAGGTTAAGGATCTGAAGAAAAAAAGAGTTTGCTTACCAATTTTATGAAAGAACAGAGGCCAAACACTATTTTTACCGATGCTTTTAAACTTGCATGCTTTCAGGTTGTTTGATCTTCATCTTCTAGATTTTTTTCTTAAATTTGCTCTGGTTTCCATATTTCCGTTTCCTCTGTCTTTACTTTTCTTCTTTGATCGAGTTAGTGTTTTGAAATGAATTGAACTTTACTTTTGATTCTTCTTTTTCTTTTCAAATTGAATGCTGCTTGAATTTGCAGTTGCATCTGATCTTGCTTTGTTTGATCAGGCACTGCCCGGACTGGAAAATCTGGAAACTTGAACTAGAAAATGTATTTTTGAAACTGAAGTTTTGATTTTTATTGTTTTCCAGGTTGAAATTTCATGGTTAAGAGCTTTTCAGATTTTGATTTACATTTTGTTTCTCAGGTTTGAGAAGTATGAACTGAGAAAAATATTGAGAAACCTAATTGTTTTTTTTAATACACATTAATAAAAGTTTTTTTATCTTTACCCTTGCCACTTATTCATCTTTTGTAAACACTTTTAAATCTCTTTATTAAAATGCTTACACTTGTTTACATATTTAAATTTATGTTTTTTACCTTGTTTAAAAATTAATTTACCACTTTGTTTAAATCCTTGTATGCTTTATGTTTTACATATTTATATCTTTGTGCACTTATGCTTTATATCCTTGTCTTAAATTTATTTTTATAAACTTTGTTTCGGCCCTTTAGTTCATACATTACAACTTAGTTCATAGAAATTTTTAAAAGAAAGAACTTTAAAACTTCTTGTTAAACTTAGATATTGTATATATATATATATACATATAAATTATACTTACACAATCTTTCAAAAGAAATTTTATTTAAAATAAATAATACATTGATAAATAAACCTCTAATTAATCACTCTAATAAATTTACCTTTAATTAATTTCATAAAGTGATTATACTTCCAGTAATCATCCTTTAATCAATTTCATAAATTAATCCTTCTTAAATTAAGTAATAACCTTTTAATTACTTACAATCCAATTATTAAAACAATTCAAAGATATTTAACTTTAGGCATTTTAATTTTTTTGTTTAACCTTGTTTAAAATTATATTATATTTACAATTTAGTTCAAAAAATTTTAAAAGAAGGTATGTAAACTTCCTAATTTAATCCTTATTGATTTTCAAGAGATATGTATTTTAAATAATATGAAATTTAGTTTTAAACAACTCTTAATATATTAATTTAAAAATATAACTTTCCAATATATCATATATTAAAATTATAAAACAATTTTATTCATCTCAAAACTTAGAGTATTCAAATCAAATTCAAATAAATAAATACTTATTTTTGAACTCCAATCCAAAATTCTATTTAAAGTACATATTTTTATTTGTTCTAAAAATTTCATATTATTTTACCAATAATTTAATAATTTAAATTCCAAAAATTAAATAAATTGTTAAATTAAACTTGTTCAAAATTCAAGAATGTTACACTGTCGTACTCATGTACAGATGGGTCTATTAAATCTCAATACGTTACCTTGGCACACTATTCTCCCATACCTGCTTGACACTAGACCCCCTCGAGGTGGTCTAGGGTAACGACCATCGCTACCAGCCCTCGTATATCACCCGCATATAGTACCCCTGCTCCAAGCATGATCTAAAACACTCCGAGTCATCAACCATCCCTAGGCACAAGCACAGCCATTAAGACCTACTTAATCAATATAGATTCGAGCCCTACTGGATCACTATTGTTTCAGGCTTGAGCCCTAACACTCAACCCAGTCCAATATCTGTAGTCTTACCCCAATTTGACCTGCTATCCTCGATCCTGCTCTCCTCTTGAGCTCTCGATCGAAGAATCCTACTATCATGCCATTCGAAGCCCAAGGTCCAGCATGATCCATGTAACATCCCCTATGTAGGGCCTAAAACTAAGCGCTACAGATGCTGCAGTCATCTGTCGTATTAGCTTTCGGCTACAAAATATGGCTATGTTAATGGCACCTGTAATATCAAAAGCACTTGAATATGAAACAAAACATGCATTTTAAAAAAAACAACTTTTACTTTATTACATTTCAAAACCAATTGTTTCACATTCACAACACATAATCCAAAATCATTCCCAAGCACAAATAAAATATAATTATTACTAATTACACCAAGACTGCTATATGAAGATACCTTCTTGGATGATCAGAGTCATATAGTCATAATAGACATAATACTAAGACACCGGAAATATAACAAAGCATAAAATTGCAACTCCTAAATAGCAATCTGTTTGCCTCCTGCATGCCTCCGGTAGCCTTATTCGTCATCCTACTAAACCTAAAAAGACATTAACCTCTCAGCCTACTCAAATCAATTTTGAGAACCAAGGAGTTTAAGAGGAAAACATAAACTTTGAGTCAGACATAAAGCCTGGCATGAATAAAACTATACATCCTGGTTAAATATGTTGAGTGAGACCACGCCCAATAAAGCATTCACTTCGCAACTAGGGTTTTCTACGGTATAAACAATCGGCTCACTGCAACTAGGGTGACTAAGAGATATTTTTCTATCGTGGCAAGATATCCTAGCATCATATTTACTTAACCAATCCATCCCGAGGATAATCCCGAACCCCAAAAAATCAAATACATGCAAACAACAATAAAAAATATAACATAGTAAGTCAAACTCTAAATGGTCACACCTCATCCCAATTGTTGCATATCCTCCTATCAGATTTGCAACTTTTAAGGAAGTAACTAAATATGAGGGCTCTAGGTTAAGCTTATCTACCAATCATCGAGTAATAAAAGAATGTGATGCACCATTATCAAATAGAACAATAACAGGCATACCATGAATCTATAGAGAGCCTCCCAACAACCTTTCCTTTCTCATGTGCCTCTAGTCTCGAAGCAACAGGCTCAACCGCATACACTTGGTCCTTTCCCTCCTTTGCAGGCTCTTTGCACTTGTTCTTGTAGTGGACGATTTAATCACAATTAAAGAACTTGAAATTCTTCTTTCCAACTGATTCTTTCCCTTTTCCTTTACCAGTCTGACACTCATGAGCATAGCTCCCTTCTTATCACATTTATAAAAGGCCACCTCAGATTTCCCTTTTTTCTATGCTCCTCCTTTCTAAGCATTCTTCTTATGGAAAAACTTTCTATTCTAGCCTTGTCCTACCTAGACTTCCTTCTCTTTCTTCTTCTCTAAAAAAGCTATTGCCTCTTCCTGCCTTAGCACCATTTCTACCACTACATCATAGGGATCTCATAAATGCGGTAAGGTAGCTCTTGTTAACTCCGGCTTCAAACCTCTTATAAACTTCTTATTTCTATTTATCACTGTATTAATCATGGCATACACATCCTAGGCTAACTCTTCAAATGTTCTTGCATACTTAAGGACGGACGTCTCTCCTTGCTCTAGTTCAGTGAATTTCATAACTAATGCTGACTGTACCATCACTGACATAATTCTTTCTTGAAACCTTCTCTTAAACTCCTTCCAAGTCATGGTTTCCTCATCAACACCTGCTACAATAGAATTCCACCAAAATAGAGTAGTCCTTGAAGCTATCTTGAAGCTAATCACCTCTTCTGCTCGTCATTTAGCCCTAAGTCAGCGAAAATCCTCTCACAATGTAATAGCCAGTTTTCTATCTCAATTGCATCTTCAGTTCCAATGAACGGCTTCCCTCCAAGCCTAATTTACTCTCTACTCAGATTAGTATAGTGGTTGACCATCGAAGCTTCCTAAACTCCTCCTCCAGTAGTATTCACTCCGACAACCCCAACTGCAATTCCAGCTTGCATCATGTTTACGAAAAATTGATACATGGCCCGCATATCCACATGAGGAACCCCAGCACTGACATCTTCAGCTTGAGCCTGACCTGGACCTCTTCTATCATTTGGTCGGGCATTTCCATTAGTGGTCGTGCTCTCTCCTCTAAGATTAACTCTGCCTCTTCTTCCTTCCATATCTGTATTCAAGCTTCATGACATAGAGATGAATAAACTAACTAAGATAGGAGTTTAGAGATATAGCGTATACTTATACATATTGCAAATACAAGTACGTTACTATAGCATTATCCTATAACACGATCTTACCTCTAATTTCTAAGGATTATGTTTTCAAAAATCATTTTTAGTTAAAGTATTTCATAAACCATGCTCTGATACCAAGCTATAACATCCCCTATCTAAAGGCCCAAAACTAAGCGATACAGATGTTGCAATCATCTATAGAATTAGCTTCAGGCGACTAAATACGACTATGTTAATGGAATCAATAATATCAGAAGCACTTGAACATGAAACAAAAAAGATTTCAAAAAAAATCTTTTACTTTATTACATTTCAAAACCAATTGTTTCACATTCACAACGCATAATCCCAAACTGTTTCCAAGCACAGATAAAATATAATCATTACAAATTACACCAAGAGCGTAAATATGAAGATACCCCATTGGATGATCAGATCCATATAGTCATAATAGACTTAATACAAACACAACAAAAATATAACAAAGCATAAAAATGCTACTCTAGCTATTTGTTTGCCTCATGCATGCCTCCGGTAGCCTTGTTCATCATCCTACTAAACCTGAAAAGACCTTAACCTCTCAGCCTACTCAAATCAATTTGACCACCCGAGAGTTTAAAGGGAAAACATAAACTTTGAGTCAGACATAAGGCCTAGCATGAACAATACTATACATCCAGGTTAAATATGTTAAGTGAGACCATGCCGCTTAGCGCAACGGGTTTTCCCTCATTAACATTCTTTCATACATATCTTTGCAAAACATTTTCCTGCAACCAAAACTGGTCAAATACTATAAAGCATCATTATGTAAACATACATAAATATCAGGTAGTAAATGAACTACCTGTTCAAACATAAAAGTTTTATTTGGCTAATTTTTAACCATTGACTGACTTGGGCCTACCAGACAATACATTAAAATAGTCTGATATCTGTTAGACACTCCTTTTTTGGACTCTCTGTTAAATACATCGCTTCTGGATGGTCTGGCCCAAGCTTAATCATCTCCCAGGTCTTACTAATCCCAGTGGTTTTGTAGGCTCACCAATAACCTATCTCTATACTAATATATATTTATTTCTATGTGTAATCATAATTTTTAGTCTATCTGACCAAGCCCTACACACTATAATTTTAGACAACAATTAGCCGGGGCTAATAGCCAATGTATAATGGTATTCTAATATCTGAGTCATTTTTACGTAGGGATCCCCTTTCATAATTTTCCTTGAAAACCTTTCCAATATGATTTGAAACCTTTAAATCAAACTTATACAAGGAAGATACAAAATCTTTATACTTTACGCAAAATCACCTTTCCATGTTGTGTATACATTTTACTCAAACTTTAATTGATGAAAACATTCCCCTTTCGAAATCCTTTGAAAGCATCTCTTTCGAACCAAGTAAAACCCTTCGATTATCTAGGCCAAGAGGCCAAAATATTACTTTTCGAAACCATACATCAAACCTTTCGAAACCATTGGAAACCTCCCTTTCGAACGCATTAAAAATTTAGAAATCCTACTTTGAAAACACTTCAAAACATTGCCATAGGAAACCTTCTGAAAACCTTCCATTTTAAACCTTTTAAAATCATCAGAAAATAGAACCTTTCGACTCTATTAGTGGCTACCTTTCGACCACTTCGAAGGCTAAGCTTTCGACCCCATCGAAACCATTCAACAATTAAAACCTTTCGAAAGCATTCAACTTTTAGAACGTAAACTTTTCGAAAACTTTTCTGGGTTCAATTTAAAATAGATGGAAAACCTTCTTTTAAAACCTTTCGACTCCATTGGAAGCAACCTTTCGACTAAGTCGAAAGCTTTACATCGAAAGCTTTAAAGCATCTTTTAAAACAAATGTTTCGAAATCTTTGGGTTATTGTTCAATTTATAAAACAAGGGTAAATCACTAATTCGAAAGCTTCCTTCCGAAAGCATGGAGAAGTGGCTAGTTTTTAAAACAAGTAAACCTTTCGAAATCAATCAAAGTAAATCCTTCGACTTTGTTGGAAGGTTCAAAACAAAACATCTATATAAAGCGGCAGTAACCTTTCGACTATGTCGGAAGGTTACAAAACAAAGTACCAGTAGTAACCTTTCGACTACATCGAAAGGTTTGAAACCTTTCTTTTAAACATTTTGACCTGGTCGAAAGCAACCAAGTCCAAAGCCCTAATTCAGAAGCAATGCAGGTCAAAGCTTTTATTTTACAAAAAAAACATACCCCAACCTCTTTGGCCATCAAATTTTCGACTAAGAACCCTTCGAATATGTCCAATTCATTACGCACCAAGTTGCTTGATATCATATGCATTGGTTTGACCTTGTCGAAAGCTTAGAACCTTTCGACCTTGTCGGGAGGTCTGGGTCGGAAAGTTTACTTCTATAATAGGCTGAAACATGTTAAAAATATGATTTTTTTTCATTTTAACTTAAAAAGGATAACTTTTCAACTAACCTATCTTTGTTTGTCAAATTCTCATTGGTTAACAAGTTCTTTTCAAGAATGTAATGCCACTGTTTTCAAAATTAATAATCATTTTATTTTACAAAATGCCCCTTCTACTTAATTAAATATATAAAAAAAAAATTAAGTATCATAACTTAAGTAATTTTATAGATTCATCAAATTAAATAGAAAAAATCTAAAAAAATCCAAGAAAAACTATTTTAATATGTTGCCTAACATATAAAAGTTTCAACCCCAAATAATTATTATTTTAGCCATAAATAATTTATAATCAAAAAACAATTTCCTTCACTAGAAAATTAATATAAAATCCACCATAATTCGGAAAATTCTGAAAATTGAAATCCATCTGTGAAATATCATTTTCGAGTTATAATTAAATTTTAATGGCATTTGGATGTCATCAATTAGGGTTTTCATATCAAACATATCATTTAAAATAAGCATGAACATGCATAATTCACTGACAAACATACATATAACTTTTAATCCTCAAAATATGACAATTATTTTCAAAAACATTTCAGATCTTAGTCTTCAAACTGAAAACCAAAAGAATATGGGATGTAGTAATTATTCACATTAGCTTTGATATTAAAAGATGTGAGATTTGATGTTGGATAAACTGATTATCTTCTTCTCGTGAATCCTAGCTTTATCTTCCTTGAGAATAACAATGGTGGCCGGCCGTAGTAAAATTTTTGTTTGTGTTAAAATGAAATGAACGTGAGTTTTATTCCAAATGGTTTAGGGTATAAGCCTTTCCTATTTCCCATATTGTCTTTCTCATTTCCTATTACATTAGCTTATGTTATTTCATTTTAATTTGCACGTTAACATGGAATGGCTACCCTTAATTTAGTCAAATCTCAACAATTAATCTTCATATTATTTTATTTAATTTAACTAATTAAATATTCTAAATAATGTTACCAAAATAGGGGTGTTACAGACTCCCCACCTTAAAGAATTTCGTCCTCGAAATTATGATAAGTCACACAACAAAACAATCAAAGGTAAAACCTACCATCAAACTAGTCGGAAAAAGTATCTCTAATTCTGCTCTCAGTTTCCCAAGTACAGTCTCTAGCATCGTCACTCTATTGAACCTTTACTAACTTGACTGTCTTGTTCCTCAACTTCTTCTCATCTTTAGCCACAATCTGAATCGACTCTATAACTATTGTCAAATCTGGTTCTATTACTAAATCTTCTAAAACTATAGGTGCTATAGTAGTCTCCTGTCTCTAACACATTTCCTAAGATGAGAAACATGGAAAACATCATGGACTCTGGCCAAACTACTCGTTAACTCTATTCTATAAGAAAGTTTCCCGATCCTCTCTACAATACGAAAAGGACCGATGTATCTAGGTGCTAACTTTCCTGACTTTACAAATCTAATCACACCCTTCATCAGTACCTTGATACACACATAGTCTTCAACAGAAAATTCCAAATCCTTCCTTCTTCTATCAGCATAACTTTTCTGCCTGGATTGAGCTTCCTTCATCCTAACTCGGATCAACTCAATCATCTCCAAAGCTTCCTTCAACAAACACGAACCAAGAACCAATCTATCCCTGGTCTCTAATCAACATACGAGAGACTTGCATTGTCTTCTATAAAAAGCTTCGAATGATGTCATCCCAATATTAGTCTGATAACTATTTTTATACAAGAACTCGACTAGAAGATGGTCCTCCCATGATCCCTCGAAATCTAATACACAAGCTCTTAACAATTCCTCTAAGATTTTGTTAACCCTTTCCGTTTTTCCAACAGTCCATGGATGGTAAGCGGTACTCAGGTTGAGCTTGGTTCCTAGTGCTTCCTGTAGACTTTTCCAGAACTCATAAGTAAACAAAGAATTTCTATTGCTGACAATACTACTAGGAATCTGGTGCAGTCTAACTACATTTTTCATAAATAACTTCGCCAAAATAGATGCCATCCTAGTTGACTTTACCAAAATGAAATGGGCACTCTTAGTTAATCTATCTACCATGACCTATATGCTTTCATTTCATCTACTATACTTTGGCATCCCGTCAATAAAATCCATAGAGATATAACCCCACTTCCACAATGGAACTTCTAATGGTTAGAGTAATCCGCTTGGTTTCTGGTGTTCAGCCTTTGCCTGTTGGCAATTTAAACACTTCTTAACACATAAGCCAATGTCCTGCTTCATTCCTTCTCAAAAGAAACTTCTCATCATATCATGATACATCTTCATTCCTCCTGGATAAATAGTGAATTTCGAGTGATGACACTCATCCAAAACTTCTTCCCTCATGTCCCCTACATTCGAAACACACAACCTTCCTTTCTTTCTTATCCATCCTTTCTAGTCAAGACAGAAATCCTTTAAGTCATCGCTCTCTGTTCCGTCCCTTAACTTTCTGATCCGCTCAGCCAAAACAATATCCTCCTCCTGTTTAGAAGCTATCTTCTCAGTCTTTATTGGTCGAACTTCTAAAAAAGACAGTACAGCACTTCCTGCACTAGAACCTGCCTCAGATCTAAATTGCACTCTACAAGTTAACAATGCTTCCAAGTCTTCCCACTCAGCAATCAGCCAATACTGCATTTCGTTGTTTACTGTTGAGTGCATCCACTACCTTGTTTCCTTTTCCGGGTGTTTACTCAATCCCAGAATCATAAGCAGCAATAAACTCAAGCCATTTTTGCTGTCTCATGTTCAGCACCTTCTGAGAGAACAAGTACTTCAATAACTTATGATCAGTATAAAGCTCAAATTGCTCTTCCAAAAGATAATGCCTCCATACCTTCAAAGCAATTACGACAGTATTTAACTCTAGATTATGTGTTGGATACCTAACTTTATGTGGTCTGAGGTGTCTAGAATCATAAGCAGTCACTTTAGCTCTTTGCATCAACACACCTGCCAATCCAATTCCACATGCATCAGTATAAACGACTCAATCCTGATTCGCCTCCGGAACCACCAACACCAGTGCATGGGTGAATAAGTTTTTTATGGTCAAGAATGCTTCCTCGCACATATCAGTCCATACAAACTTCATACCTTTTCATGTAAGCTTAGTCATCGGTGCCGCTATCCGTGAAAAATCCTTTTTAAGCCTACGATAATATCTGGCCAATCTAAGAATGCTCTTAATCTCGGTCATCGTCTCAGGTCTCTTCCAATTATTCACCGCCTCAATCTTAGTTGGATCTACCGATAACCCTTTCTATAGGACGACATGACCAAGGAACTTCACTACCTTCTTCCAAAAATGACATTTCGAAAGCTTAGCCTTCAGCGATGCTCCCTCAACGTCTCAAATACTACTCTAAGATGAACTTCATGCTCCTTCTCATCCGTAGAGTATATCAAAAAATCATCTATGAAAACCAGTATGAATCTATTCAAGTGCTCTCCGAAGGTTAGGTTCATTAGATCTACAAAGAATGCCGACGCATTAGTTAGTCCGAATGGCATAACTAACCATTCGTATGATCCATAGAGGATCCTAAACGCCATCAACGGTATATTGCCTTCTGCAAATCTAAGCTGATGAAACCCGATAGCCAAATCCAATAGAGCAAATATCTTCAATCCACTTAGCCGGTCGAACAAATCGTCAATTCTTGGCAATGGATATCGATTGTTAATCGTCTTCTCATTCAGCTTACAATAATCGATACATAGCCACAACAATCTATCCATCTTCTTAACAAACACTACCGCTGCACCCCAAGGTGAACTACTCGGTCGGATGAAATTCATGCCTTCTAGATCCACTGACTGCTCCTTCAATTCTCTGATCTCGGTGGAAGTTATTCTGCTTGGCGGTCTATTGACCATTTCTGCTCCAGGCACTAAACCAATCCGAGATTCAATGGCTCATTTTAGTGGAAACCCATTTACCGGCTCAAACATATCAGTGAATTCTCTTACCATGAAAACTCGAAATAACTCATCTACCATCGCCATAACACCCAATAAAGCATTCATTTTGCAATTAGGGCTTTCTATGGTATAAACAATCCACGCACTGCAATTAGGGTGACTAAATGATATTTTTCTATCATGATCAGATATACTACACATATTTACTTAACCAATCCATCCCAAGGATAATCCCGAACCCCAAAAAATCAAATACATGCAAACAACAATCAAAATTATGACCTAGCAAGTCAAGCTCTAATGGTCACACCTCATCCCAAGTGTCGCATATCCTCTTATCGGATTTGCAACCCTTAAGGAAGTAACTAAATATGAGGGCTCTAGGTTAAGCTTATATACCAAACCTCGAGAAATAATAGAATGTGATGCACCAGCATCAAATAGAACAATAACAGGCATTTTATGAATCTATAGGGAGCCTCCCAAAACAGCCTTTCCTTTCTCATGTGCCCCTGGTCTCGAAGCAACAGGCTTCACTAAAAACACTTGGCCCTTTCCCTCCTTTGCAGGCTCTTTGAACTGGTTCTTGTAGTGGTCGATTTAATTACAATTAAAGCACTTGACATTCTTCTTTCCAACCGCTTCTTTCCCTTTTCCTTTTCCAGTCCGACACACTTGAGCATAACATCCATTCTTATCACATTAATAATAGGCCACTTCAGATTTCCCTTTCTTCTATGCTCCTCCCTTCTAAGCATTCTACTTATGGAAAAACTTTATATTCTGGCATTTTCCCACCTGGACTTCCTTCTTTTTCTTATTCTCCAAACAAGCTAACGCCTCTTCCTACCTTAGCACCATTTCTACCACTACATCACAGGTATCTCTTAAGTGCGGTAAGGTAACACTTGCTAACTCCGGCTTTAAACCTCTTATAAACTTCTCATTTCTCTTTATCACTATATTAACCATGGCATACCCATATTGGGCTAACTCTTCAAATCCTCTTGCATACTCAAGGACGGAAATCTCTCCATGCTCCAGTTCAGTGAACTTCCGAATTAATGCTGACGGCACTATCACCGACATAATACTTTCTTGAAACCTTCTTTTAAACTTATCCCAAGTCATGGTTTCATCAACACCGGGTACAATAGAATTCCACCAAAATAAAGCAGCTCCCTGAAGTTGTCTAGAAGCTAATCTCCTCTTCTGCTCGTCATTTAATCCTAAGTCGGCGAAAATCCTGTCATGGCGCAATAGCCAATTTTCTTCCTCAATTGCATCTGTAGTTCCAATGAACGGCTTCCCTCCAAGCCTAATATAGTCTCTGCTCAGATTAGCATAGTGGCTGACCATTGGAGCTTCCTAAACTCCTCCTCCAGCAGCATTCCTCGGACAACTCCAACTGCATTTCCAGCTTTCATCTTGTCTATGAAAAACTGATACATGGCCCGCATATCCACATGCGGAATGCCAGCACTGTCTTTTTCAACTTGAGCCTGACCTGGACCTCTTCTATCATTTGGTTAGGCGTTTCAATTAGTGGTGGTGCTTTCTCCTCCAAGATTAACTCTGCCTCTTCTTCCTTCCATATCTGTATTCAAGCTTCGTGAGATACATAAGAATGACCTAACTAAGGTAGGGTTATAGAGATATAGCGTATACTTATATATATATATATATATATATATATATAGAAAATACAAGTATGTTACTATAGAGTTATCCCATAACTCGATCTTACCTCTAATTTCTAAGGATTATGTCTTTAAAAATCATTTTTAGTTAAAGTATTTCATAAACCATGCTCTGATACCAAGCTGTAACATCCCCTATCTAGAGGCCCAAAACTAAGCGATACAGATGCTGCAGTCATCTATAATATTAGCTTCTGGCGACTAAATATGGCTAAGTTAATCATATCAATAATATCAGAAGTACTTGAATATGAAACAAAAAGGATTTGAAAAAAGAACTTTTACTTTATTACATTTCAAACCAATTATTTCCCATTCAACACATAATATGAATTCGTTCCCAGTCACAGATAAAAGATAATTATTACAAATTACGCCAAGAGTGGTATGTGAAGATACCCCCTTGGATGATCAGAGTCATATAGACATAATAGACTTAATACAAACATAACAAAAATATAACAAAGCATAAATATGCAACTCATAAATAGCTATTTGTTTGCCTCATGCATGCCTCTGGTAGCTTTATTCATCATCCTACTAAACCTGAAAAGACCTTAACCTCTCAGTCCACTCAAATCAATTTGGAGCAACCAAGGGTTTAAGAGGAAAACATAAACTTCAATCAGACATAAAGCCTAGTACGAACAATACTACACATCCTGGTCAAATATATTAAGTGAGACCACGCCGCTTAGAGGAACGGGTTTCCCCTCACTAACATTCTTTTAACACGTTTCTTTGCAAAACCTTTTCCTACAACAAAAACTGTTTAAATACTATAAAGCATCATTATGTAAACATACATAAATATCAGGTAGTAAATGAACTATCCATTCAAACACAAAAGTTTGGTTTGGCTAACTTTTAACCATTGGATGACTCGGGCCTACCAGACAACACATCAAAATAATATAACATCAGTAAGACACACCTTTTTTGGACTATCTGTTAAATACTTCACTTCTGGATGATCTGTCCCAAGCTTAATCATCTCCTAGGTCTTATTAATCCCAAAGGTTTTACGGGCTAACTGATAACCTATCTGTATACAAATATATATTCCTTTTTGTGTGTAATCATAATTTTTAGTCTATTTGACCAATCCTTACACGCTAGAATTTTGGACAACAATTAGCTGGGGCTAATAGCTAATGTATAGAGCGTGACACTATACTGGTCCCATTTGGTATTCTAATATCCGAGTCACTTTTACTTAGGGATCCCCTTCCATAATATTCCTTGTATACCTTTACAATATGATTTAAAACCTTTAGATTAAACTTATACAAGGAAAATATAAAATCTTTATGCTTTATTCAAAATCATCTTTCCATGTTGTGTATATATTTTACTCAAACTTTAATAGATGAAAACATTTAAGTATTTGAAAGTATCCCTTTCTAAATCCTTTGAAAGCATCTCTTTCGAAACCAAGTAAAACCCTTCGATTATCTAGGCCAAGTGGCCAAAATCTTTCCTTTCGAAACTATACTTCAACCCTTTCGAAACCCTTTGAAACGTCCCTTTCGAAAGCATTAAAACTTTATACATCCTACTTTGAAATCACTTCAAAACTTATCCTTTGGAAACCTACGGAAAACCTTCCATTTTAAACCTTTCGAAATCATTAGAAAATAGAACCTTTCGACTCTGTCGGAGGCTACCTTTAGACCACTTCGAAAGTTAGGCTTTCGACCCCTTCGAAACCATTCAACAATTAAAACCATTCGAAATCATTCAACTCTTAGAAGTAAACCTTACGAAAATTTTTTGGGTCCAATTTAAAATAGGTAGAAAACCATCTTTTAAAACCTTTCGACTCCATTGGAGGCAACCTTTCGACTAAGTCAAAAGCTTTGCTTCGAAAGCTTTAAAGCATCTTTTAAAACAATTCTTTCGAAAGCTTTGGGTTATAATTCAATTTATAAAACAAGGGCAAATCACCAAAGTCGAAACATTCCTTTCAAAAGCATGGAGAAGTGGCTTGTTTTTAAAACAAGTAAACCTTTCGAAATCAATCAAAGTAAATCCTTCAAATTTGTTAGAAGGTTCCAAACGAAACATCTATATAAAGCGGCAGTACCCTTTCGACTATGTCGGAAGATTTCAATACAAAGTAGCAGTAGTAACCTTTCGACTGCGTCGAAAGGTTTAAAACCTTTCTTTTAAACATTTTGACTTGGCCGAAGGCAACTAAGTCGAAAGCCCTAATTCGAAAGTAAAGCAAGTGAAAGCTTTTGGTTTATAAAACGAACATACCCTAACCTCTTTGGCCATTAACCTTTCAACTAAGAACCCTTCGACTTTGTCCAATTCATTACATACTATGTAGCTCGATACCATATGCACTGGTCTGACCTTTTCGAAATCTTAGAAGCTTTCGACCTTGTCTGAAGGTCTGGGTCGGTAGGTTTACTACTGTAATAGGCTGAAACATGCTAAAAGTATGATTTTTTTTAAACTTAAAAAGGATAACTTTTTAACTAATCTGCCTTTGTTTGACAAAGTCTCATTTGTTAACAAGTTCTTTTCAGAAACGTGCTTCCACTATTTTCAAAATTAATAATCATTTTATTTTACAAATGCCCCTTCTGCTTGATTAAATATATACATCATTTAAGTTTCATACCTTAAATAATTTTATGTATTCATCAAATCACTTAGGAAAAATCTTAAAAAATCCTAGAAAATCTAGTTTAATATGTTGGCTGTTAATAATTTAAAACCCCATAAACAATTTCCTTTACTAAAAATTAATATAAAATCCACCTTAATTCAGAAAATTATGAAAATTGAAATCCATCTTTGAAATATCATTTTCGACGTATCACTAACTTTTCAAGGCATTTGGATGTAATCAATTAGGGTTTTCATATGGAGCATATCGTTCAAAACAAGTATGAACATGCATAAATCACCAACAAACATACATATAACTTTTAATCCTCAAAAAATGGCAATTACTTGGAAAAATATTTCGGATCATAGTCTCCAAACCGAAAACCAAAAGATTATGGGATGTAGTAATTATTCATCTAAGCTTTGAGACTAAGATGTGAGATTTGATGTTGGATAAATTGATCATCTTCTTCTCTTGAATCCAAGCTTTATCCTCCTTGAGAATAACAATGGTTGCCAACCTTTGTAAAAATTTTGATTGAGTGAAAATGAAATGAACATGAGTTTTATTCCTAAAGGTTTAGGGCATAAGCCTTTCCTATTTCCAATATTGCCCTTCTCATTTCCTAAAACACTAGCTTATGTTATTTCATTTTAATTTGCACATTAACATGGCACAACTACCTTAATTTAGTCAAATCTCAACCTATTAATATTCACATTATTTAATTTAATTTACCTAATTAAATATTCTAAATAATGTTACCAAAATAGGGGTATTACAATTCATATAGTTCAATTATTATCATCTCGGAGCCTACTCCATACATTGTCGAGTTACTATCTACAATATCAGACTACCCGATCAAAGCACCACACACTGCTTCACCATCAAAATCACTAGGTTGAAGCACCGCTTGACTGCCTCACTATCAATATCACTTGTCATATGTTAATAACATCTGATCTCTAAACCGGTCGCATGAACAAACCATCATGCCGTGCACCATGATATCTCACCAACGTTCAAGCCATAGTGATAGACATTGACCATTCTACTATGGTCAGTACCATCCACCTTGGTCTTGTGCTTAATCGAACGGTTAAGTACAGACCCAATGGAAACGTCCGACATCCACTTTGAAACGCAAATAAGTCGACATGTATCCCAAACCCTCTTCTACAGCTCCTCACATTCATTAGATTTCCGCTTGTGCAAAACTCCAACGTACACGATGCTACCTAAATTCAAATCACCGTTAATCAGCATTTTTAACCAAAACAGCCAAATAACAAACAAGCCAAACAATTAAACATTCATCCAAACATCCATACATCCACACATCCAAACAACCATAAAACCATCGAAAACTACATAAACAATCCATCTGTATTAATTAATGCAAAAAATAACATCAATATAGATCTAGTCTAATAATTCACTGATTATGGCATGTTGATGGAAAATACGTGATATTTTTTATAAATCATTTTAAAATAATTATATATTCTTTTACAAAAATATAGTTGTTGTATAGTAATAATATCAAGTTTAAAAACTAAAAATCATTCTCGAACGTCAATTTAACAATAAATAATCAACCATATCAAAGTGAGACAATATCACTCACCTTAGCCAAATCTATCCAAACTAATGCTAAAATGCAGACCTTGCCAATACTATCACAATGCAAGAAACTGCATCCAAAATGGACTTCATATGCAAAAGAAATAGCTAAAATAAGATTTGGTACTAAATTAATAATCAAATAATTAAATAAACGTTAATTACCCTAATTAAATCCTCTAATCCTTCTTCCCCTTTCTTACCTGTACATGCACAATATGATTATGCAAATCCAAGTACCATCTTGCCTTGATTTCTTGGTCGATTCCCGATGAAATCGAGATCCGACTTCGCCAATGAATCACACTACACGTCCTCTCCAATCTGCACCCAGATTTGACATGCCCCCTCACCTTAATCAAAATGTATCTTGCTAGGACCACTCTCGACCTTAATGCAACAAAGAAATGAATAGAGGTAGCAAACGATGATCGGACATGACCAAACTTCATAAAGAGGTGCGTCTTTGCATGAGAAACACAACGATGATCACTGTCCACCCCATGTTGCCTAAATCTTTGATGATCCTTAACCCTAGTTGGTGGTTCCTATTTATAGTTGATCTCAATCGACGTCATATACCGAATCGTCCACATCATCACGATGCCCTCTTCGATACAATCCCAACGGATCCAATCCCATGATTTTTAGTGGGGCATGTTGTCCAATTTTGATTTTTGAAGGAGTGGAAAGTCCAATAAAATGGATGCCATAATGAAAATGAGAAATAGAAAAATGGAGGGAAGATCTAGATTTTGGATTTTATAATATTATATTATATTCCATTAATTTAATTCTCAAATAAATGGATGTACGTTTTGAGTCCATACGATCACACAGCATATCCGATCATCACGATACTCGTCTACGTACATCACCTCAATTTTCCAGATCCAATGGCACTAATTGTGTCTGCATTTGAGAATGGGCCCCAAAAGGCTAATTTTGTGTATTTCAAGGCCATTTCGACCATCGGATCATCTAATCTTGAAATATAGCCATCCATACACTCATTTTAGTTTAACGTCAATCCAAATTCAGCAGAAGTGGTCACGAATCAATTCGGTCATACGCGAAAGTAATATTTTCAGGCTTCATTTAATTAATGATTAAATATGTAAATAAACTATTTGGATATCTGATTGTTAAAAATACGAGCCATTATATAATTTGTATTTGGACCAAAATTTGGCACAAACATTCAAGAACAGGATAGTCTAGAAATAAATGAAGAATAATCAAAATTAAACAGAGAGGATATGTAAATAAGCAATCAGATTAAGTAGTAACAAAGACACAAGCATTTATAGTGGTTCAGCGTTATTTGTCTATGTCCAATTTGAATAAGAAGCTTTATTAATCACAATGTAATCTGAGTACAACAGGGATCAGATGAAAATCTTTTGTTACGATAGAGTACAAAGCAACTAGAATTGTAAAGGTCCACGTAATGAATAGATAAGCCTGCATTTATAGATGAAGATGGCGAAATATCGCCCTAAAATTTCGACAGAAGGATCTATAAAACATATGTATCTGTAGGAGGGATCATATGGCACAAATCCCAAAGAATGGGGATCAATACCTATGACGCCCTACTCCAAGACCCATAATAACAAAGAGTATTACTGGGTAATACTATCCGCGAATGCGGAGAATAGGGCTGGTTAGAAGCCACAATCTATAGCCTTGTCTTAAACATCAACTAAATATGTCGATTAATGCTCTATATTTTTTTCCTATCACAAGTGGATCGACATATTCAATAAATGTTTAATGCAAAGCTATAGGTGGCTAACAGATCTATCAGAACAGAATACAACAATAGAATGCACAACATATCATAAAACTGCGACAACATACACACACACGCACGCACACACACACGCGTACACATACACTGATACATCATAGTACGATAAAAAAGGATACATCATAAGTGGTTTGAAGACCGCATTTATATGCAACGAGTCAAAAATATACATAACAAAGTCGAGCAAAGGGTCTACAACTACACAAAAAGAGAACAAGCTGGTATCCGGGCGGTTGCATCAAAGCGAAGTCCAATAACTGGAATCTAACCTAAAACAACTCGATCTGACTAGACTATAAAACAATCATATTAATGAGGATAAACGATAATATGAAGCATAAAGTAAAGGGTTGGTAATTCTTCGAATGAGAAGAGACAATAGTAAGTACATGTCCATAACTTAAGTGAGCTAATAACACTTGAGTATATGAACCCTCAATGGAAGAAAACTCTATGATAATAATCAACTAATAATCAGAAATGCTTCATATCATCGACAAAGTCCCAAAAACACTATAATGGTTTTGACGAACCATATCTCCGCAATAGGAGAAATCACGAATAATAAATCTCGTCAAAATGGCAAACACAAATATGTTCACAAAATAGAATAATCCTAAAGTTTAATTATGCCTCATCTCCATGGCATATATATAAATCTCAGACTCAAACTCGCCAAAATGGCAAAAACCTAAACATATTCTCATAATAGAGAAGTCTCAAACACAAAATACGCCAAAATGGCAATCTCATACATCCCCAAAAATGAGAGTATAAATCTCAATATAATAAATAGGACCCAAAAGCCCAAACGAAAGCCCAATAGCTATAAATGAATAATGGACTTAACAGCCCAATAATAGCCAACAGCTATAAAAAGAGAAAGGATCCAACAACCCATTTATAGTTATAAATAAAGAATGGACCCAACAGCGCAATAAAGCCTAATAACTATAAATGAAGAAAGGACCCAACAGCTTAATCTATGGCCCAACAGCCTGCCTAGTACTGTGTATAAGAGATCTCCGGTCTTATTTAAAAACCAACAGTCCATGTTTAGCCCAACAGCTATATATATATATATATATATGTATGTATGTATGTATGTACATGTAGAACCAAACAACTCAAGTACTGGCAATACCTCATGAATGAGTCACAAACTTTCAAAAAGGAACCCGAAATGTGACGACCCGACTTTCTACTCCTAGAAAATCTCATCATCTATTAAGAAAGAAAGGGATAGAAGAAGAAAAGAAAGAAGATAAAGAAGAAACAACAGTAGAATCTCAACGGCGGAACGAATAAATTATATTAATAACATAAGTATTTACATAATATACAATATCAATCAGAGATACGCAGCATACACATCACATATACTAGACAGTTATTAACACCTGTCTAGTATTTACAACTTAATACAAACACAACACAGAGAACACACAACGGAAAACTATATCTCTAAAGCAGAATCCTCATGCTCCATTTCTCCTCCATTATTCCTCAAAGCCAACCTGAATCCCTTGGCTACTCGTAAAAATTTGAGTACCCAAGAGTTTAAGAAAACAAAGATAAACTCCGGGTCAGACATGGGTCTGGTGTGAGTAACAGGTTAAGGTTGGTTAACTTTTAAAAACCTTTTGAAAGGAAGGTATCACGTAAGAATTCCCACACATAAACATGGAAAAGTTTTGACCTTACGCTAACCAAAACATTTGATAGGAAATCCGGTGATATTATAATAGTGTCTAGGGTTTTAAAGTAAATATGAAATAGCTGAAATTGCTACATGATTAAATTCCAGCTACTAGCCACAAAAGCGGGTAATACAATCATAACTGTTGGCACTTATTGGATTTTGGATTCCATACAATGGCAGGGCTACTGTGGTACCGCCCGTCACAGTACGTGGCCTAGATCACCGTACCGAGGAGTACGCCCGCTCCCTTGCAACACAAGGCCGGAGCCATTCCTTACTGAATAGTCCCGAACAAGACAATCCCGCAGTTGTTTGCAACCAACTGCCCACACAGCCGAATATAAAGGGACTTCTAGACAGGGGTAAATCTCACTCTCAAGTGGGGGCTACCCACGAAGCCTTGCTGCACCTCCCCTGTTTTAGCCATTCCCGGTTGATGAGGCTTGAGGCTACGATTACCTTTAGAGAACACATCTCTTAGAATGCTCATCGTCCACCTGACGACGTTCTGAAAGCATTCAATCCATACAAGTTCGTTCCGGTTTCGAACGAAACCGAAGGCATTATCTCGTTACACTCATTTTGGAATCACCCTCAGAGTTAACGACGATAACCCTTGCACTCTGAATCTTCATCTTCACTTGAGATTCATGACCTATTGTTAATTTGGATCAAAGTGGTTTTCAGATATCCAAATATGGAAACCCGATCCCTGTCTCATCGAAATCCAAAGCGTGTCTTTTAGGTCTAAGTTGTTTTAAACGTTTAAAACAATTCAATTCAATATTATCTTTGTACACACAGATAGATAATACACAACATCACAATAAGTAATCATCATTATCATCACAACAGATAATCCATATTATCATCTCAAACAGATAATTCATATTATCAACTCAAATGCAACCATAGCATCCAAATCACACAACATCACTCATCTCATATCTGAGATCTCAACCATTCAGGGTAATCAGTATCAAACATATTCACAAGCAATGACTTATTAATCATCATTCTATAATTAATTTAAAATGAATTAAATTAATTACTTCTTCCTTAATTAATTTAATATAAATTAAATTAATTACTCATCCATATAAATCTTGCTTACATATATCTTAATTAATTATAAATCAATTAATTACTCTCAACAAATTACCCTAATTAATCATCTTGATTAATTATCCTTTAATTACATTCAAGTAATTAACCTCCAATTAATTTCATAAATTAATTATTCCAAACCAAATTCAGTAATTAACCTGTAATTACTTCATTAATTAGTTAATTATAATTAATTACATTAATCCTTAATTAATTTCATTAATTAATCCCTTCATTGATTAATTGTTCTTAATTAATCCATCCTAAATTACATCATTAATTATATAAATTAATGATCACAAATTATTTATTTATAATTATTCTATTTAAATTAATTATCAATTATCCATATTGGTTAATCATTCTTGATTAATCACATTAAGTAATTAATTACAATAAATTAATACATCTTTTTATTATCTTCAGATAACTCAATTATCAAAACCTTAATTAATTACACTAAGTAATTAATTATTAATTACTTCCTTAAGTAATTATTCTGCATACTAATTACATATTAATTACACAAAGTAATTAAATTTCAAAAACTCCTCCATTACCCAAGTATCCTTCAATTAAATTACATCAAGTAATTTATCTTCTTAATTACTTCACTAAGTAATTATTTACTTTAATTACATTGGTAATTACTTCTCAAATCAACCAGTGATTAATTTAAATTAATTAAACTAAATTAATTAACTTAAATAATCAAAATAAACTTAATTAATTACAATCAGTAATTAATTTTCTTAATTACTTTCATTAAGTAATTTCACTTAAACAATTCAAATGATTATCTTTAAATTAATTAATCCAATTAATCATTAAAATTAATCATATTATTTAATTATTAAATAATCCTAGGTTAATGACCTTCATTGACCAATAACAAATCTTTAATTATTTTTCTAAAGTAGTTAACTGAGATTGACCAATATTGATTACAAATTAATTTAGCTATAAAACCCATTAATTAGCTTTAATTTTTAAATTAATCAAGTGATAATCAAAAACTTAATTAATTTTAATTACTTGATTAATAAATTCAAATCATCAATTAAATTAATCAAATCTTATTTAATTAATTGATTTCTAAATTACAATTTAATCAAGTTTAATTAACTTACTTAATCCTTTAATTAATTAAATAAACCCTTAATTATTTAATTAATTAACCTAATTAAATAATTAATTACATTAATTAATAACAAAACTTAATTAACTTAATCAATTAGTGAATTATAAATTCTTAAGTTCTTATTAACTTAATGATTATCATTAATCTTATTCATTACTTAATTATCATTTTCAAAATAATTAAAAACAATTTGTTTTTAAAATTTCATCTAAATTCCATTTTAAAATTAAAATGAAATCAAGTTTAAACTTAAACAAGGTTTAAGTATTCAAAACCCTTTTTATTTTCCTTTCAAAGAATTACTTAATTTCTAAAGTAAATTTAAAAAAAAGGTTTTAACCCATATTCAATTTAAAATACTTAAAATATTTCAAGTGGTTTGAAAATATTTAAATTCAAAATCTTATTTCATTTCAACTAGAATTCAAATCATGCTTTGAATGCAGGTTCAAAGTTTTAAATTTAAAAATCCTGTTTAAAATCTCATTTCAGATTTATAAAACACATGTTATAAAATATTATAATATTCAAACTTAATTATAACATCATAATTTATAACTTATTTTCTTTTGAAAACTTTCAGATTCAAATTCAAATTTGAATTCAGGTATTCAATCCAGATTTTAACTTAAATTTAAAAATCTAGTTTTAAATCTCATTTCCAGATTTATAAATCACTTTATAAAATACTGTACACGCTTTAGTTTTTTTTAGTATATTATTTCTGCAAATTTATTTATTTAAAATCTGGAATTCAAATTCATTTGAATTTATAATTTAAACTTGCATCAAATTTAGGTTTAAACCTACTTTGCTTCTTTTTAAATTTAGTTTAAATATTCAAAAACCTGCACACAGTCAGGTTTCAGAACAAAACCTGAAACTAACAAAAACAACTCGAGCCAGTATCTAGTTTTCTTCGAGTTAACTTCCTCTTTACTTCGGGCAAAACACTAAAGTGACCCGAGAAATTTACAAGAACAACTCACCCATCAAAACCTTCACCAGCCAAAAGAAATGCACGGTGCACGTGCACCATGACGTCGATCATCTCTGGCCTCTCACCATGGCCTCAACTCATCGACAACCACCCATGCTCCAACCTACGACCACCAGAACTCATCACTCACCTGAATCAAGAAAAAAAGTCCCAAACCAAAACCTAGAACACAGGGTAACTCAAAACCCAAACCCTGTCAATGGCAACCTCCAACTGCCTCGACCATTGTTTGAGTTGAAACCTCGACTACAACCTCGTCATGGACTCAGCAACAATTTCCCAAAGTGGCTTCACACTTGATCAAACGTTGAGAGAGAATGATCCTATTTTCTAACAGATTCAAAAACTAGGGTTACAGAACCAAAACCCTCACCGCTGGTAATCCAAAAATTGTTCACCAATTTGATAATTATTTTGAAATGCCTGATCACTCTACTCCATATAGAAGGAACTTCAAACCCCCAAATTTCCAAAATCAACAGAATTTCCCAAATTCACCTTTTCTAGACAAAAGTGAACTGCCCCCAAATTCTCAAACTATAAATTGTGTTTTCTGATTTAAAAATCATGTTTTCTTGAATGGTTTCAGATCACAATCTTAATTTAATAAATTAAGGAATTTGTGTTTTTAAAAAAATTCATGTTTCCTGATCATTTTTGTTTCCAGAGCAGGTTTGATTTTATTTTAACTTAATTAAAATTTAAGCTTAAACTTATGATTCAAACAAACTATTTTGTTTGTAACCTAAATCATAAAAATGGCTAGATCCAGAAGTAGGGGTTTAAATTAAAAAATAAATAAAAAAAACTAAGTTGAAGCAAGGAACAGAGGGGTCAAAGATACTAGCAGACATTCACACATTTCATCCAAATATTCACACACAAATCAAATTTTCCAGAGATAACTTAGGCAACCAATATTACACTTGATTAATTTTCAAAATGTTACTCACCTTTATCTTTCAGAACAACAGAGCCTCATGATTTTAGAAAAGCTTTTGAACTCTGCTAACACTCATGCATGCAGGCATGATCTTTTAAATTTTGAACAAAATGCAGACTTTCAACTCTAGGTTGCTTGCATTTGAAACTCTGACCAAAATTAGATGCATGCAGACCCTTTTGATTTGCTAAGCTGATGATTATTTTCCAGAGGAACAAAAATGCAGGTTGATCTACAAGCCTGATTTTTCAGAGATGCAATGCAGGTTTGTTTGCAATCATAAATTTGAGGAGACGATTTCAGTTATGGTTTATGAGGGAATTTTTGAGTTTTTCAGATTTTTCTCTTGATTCATTTTAGCTTTAGGTTATGGAAAGAGAATGAGGGAAAAAAATGAAAATGGTTATAATGTTGAGATTTGTTTTAATTCAAAATAAAGAAAAAGATAAAATAAAACAATGACACTTATCATTGATCCTTTATTCTTTAATAACACATGTAGCTAGATTATATTCATAAGTCAACAAATGTTCCTAAATTTAATTAGTTATATTAAAATGTTTATAAAGGGTTTTTCTTTAATTTATTTTATACTTATGTGAATTTCTTATTTTAAAAAAATGTAAGTATAACAAATTATAAATTAAAAATTATACAAATATTTTAAAGAATCTATTAATTTGAATTCCAAATAAAATTCCAAATTCAAATTGATCCTTTGAATTCCAAATTAAAATAAATTTATTCAATCTAAAATGAAAATTTCATTTTCTTATTTTAATTCCTTTTTATATTTATGGAAAAATAATACATTATAAATATGGCTTGAAAATAACAAATTTAACAAATTTTAAATGATTTATAAAGAGATTATAAATCACTTTTATTACTAAATAAATTTAAACCATACGCTATTTTGTATTTTAAACTTATATGTATAATATTTCCAAATCATATTTATTAAATAATATTTAAAAAGAAATAAAACAAACTTCTATTTAAATTTAAAACAGAAATTAAGCTAAGATAAATTTTAAACAATTGAACCTTTATTTTGAATATTTACATACCATAAAATTATTAATTTAAATAACTTTGAGAAACTTAAAATTAATTTAGAACATAATTTCCCAATTGCTAAATATATTATTAGAATTTAAAAACAAAACTTTATTTGTTTATTAAATTCCAAAACAAAGATTACCAATAATATATATATATATATATACATTATAATTAAAAACCATTATTTAGCCTTTTAAAGATAAAATCACAAATTAAATATTTATTTAATCAGATTATTAAACCAATTCATATATTATAAATCAATTGTCATCAAATCAATTTAATTTTATATAAAGATTATTAAATTGATATTGTCAAAAATTCCAGGATATCGCACGAAAAGTGGTAACATGCATCCCACACCACATGTTCTCACTAGATGGTTTACTAATAGGTGGTCAATGCCACATTAGAAACATTATCAAACTCAAGAAATCTCAGAAAACTCATAACTTGCCTCATCTCATTGGCAAGTAGAAAAGACCTCATGATGGTCCTCATCGGCCGTAACTCCTAAAATAGGAGGTCTCTAACCACAAAGCTTGCCAAATATTGGCAATCTCGGTAATTCCTAAAAATAGGAATTATAAATCTCAAAACACGCCATGGAATGGCAAATCCCAAATATCAACTCAAAACTCCATATCCTCAAACGGGAAAGTACAGAATTAACCGAAAAAGTAACACATGTGTCCCATACCACATGGTTTACTAAATCGTTTAATTGTCTTCCTCATACGTTTGAAGAGTGTCAAATAGTATATATATAATAATTTTCTTGAGAAAACTAGATTTTAAAACAATTTTTCGAAATCATTTGCAAAATAAGTTATTGAAAATTCTCCTTATTATTGAAATTAATATATTTTAATAACTTTAAAATTATTTAAAAATTATTTATAAATATTGAAAAATATTTATTTCAACAGCCATTTAGATTGTAAAACTATTTCAAAAATTATTTTAGAAAAACATGTTTTTGAAACAACACATATCGATAGAAATCACTGAAATTCAACTTACATAAATGTCTTAAAAACTCATCAATCCAGGATTCAGATTGACCAAAACTTTTGCTCACCTATAAATAGGTTAGAGAACTTGTAAATCGTCTCAAAATTGTACAAGAACAAGTGGTAAAAGCATAGCAAGAAGGAGCCAAAAGCGGTAGAAAATACAAAGGGAAAAAGCCCAAACAACAATATTCAGGTCGACCATAAGGTCGACCTCTTGCCTCACACATGTTGATACCTAGGTCGACCATAAGAAAGCCCTGGTCGACCTGAGTGTCAAATTGAGAGGGGCATGGGTCGACCTTAGTTTCGACCCAGGCTACGAGAATATGCAGGCTTGAAATTTCTTACACGAACAGATTTTTGGATAGCAAATTCACAAATCTGGAAGATGATTACAGCAGTGAAATTTGGCATGCACTTAGTACAAAATTCAAACTATAAATCAGAAAAGATCCGATAGTATTCATGGCAAGAAAAAAGAGAAATGGCCACTCAAAGAGGCAACCAAAAATCAAATACAGACCGAAATTCCGTACAGATAAAAATTGATATACAGTAAACTTGTCTGAGCGATTTTTCACAGGGAGCAACTTGTTTTAGCTAGAAAATGTGAGTTTTGTACTCACATTGGAAAATAGAAAAAATTAATACCAATTAGCTGAAGAAGATGAAGCTTTTGGTGAAGAAGGGCCTTCAAGATCTTGTAAATGATGAAAATTGAACATGTAGGAAAGAAGAAACAAGTTAAAGACAATTTCATGATCAAACTCAAGATTTTTGATGAAATATGCTAAGTATTGGATTTGATTACCTTCTTTTATTTTATTTTATGATTTTCTGTTTTATTTCAGCAGGATTTAAAGAAAAGTTTGATCTTGAAAAGAGGTGACTTTGGATTTTCTTTTTACTGTAAATTGTTTAAGAAGAAGAAAGTATGTAGATAGAAAACAACGTACAGCTAATTTTTTTTCTCTTTTTTTTCATAATTCTAGATTTTCTCAATGGATCAAAATCCTATACCCATTAAGTCCAATCCTATACTTAGTGAAAATTCACAAAGTAATGAACATTTTCACCTATTTTAGCAATATAAACACATATTTTCTTATTTTAGAAACAAAATAAAAATTATGCAACAAAAGTGTATGTAAGCAAAATTGTTTTCTCAATAAAATAAATTTTATTTTATCTATAAAATTATATTTTTAATAATAAAACCTTATTTTTATATAAATATCACAATTTACACCCTTTACGTCAAAACACCATTTTTAACATAACAATTTATACAAAAATTATTTTCTTGTCAAATAAAATACAACAAACCATTTTAAACTCAATTTTTAAAGCCAAAACTTGTTTTTAACCACATTTCATCTTTTATTTATAATAAACACATTTTAAAATCAAATACTCCCTTTGAAAGTTATTAAAAGAAGTGTTTGGCAATAATTATAAGAAGTGTTGCATTTTTCTCAAATAAAATCATATTTCACCCATTATTCTCACAAATAGACAAAATAAAGTTTTCAAACTTTATTTTCACATTTATGTCCAAAATCCATTGTTTATGTAAAATACACAATTAAATCTCTTTAATTCACAATATTAAATTGTAACCATCGTTATAATTTAATATTTACAGGTAATCATCAATACCAGGGTTGTTAAAGACTCCTCCTTATAAAAATTGCATCCTTGCAATTTCTAAGGTAGAACTATATTCAACACGATTATTTCATCTAGCAAAAGAAAGATACACAGGCTTGAGTTTTTTTAAAATTTCTCACTCTCTACTCACGATGATAGTAAACTAAAACAAGATTGCTCGATAAATTCTGTGATTTCCCCAATGTAATTACTAGGGTAACCGGACCATTGAATTTCTTCGAGCAATACATCATGATTTGGAAAGCATCTCGCCATCGAAACAAGAAAACAAATAGAGTGCGACGCAAAGGATAATTCAGTGAGATTGATTACTGAGAAGCTTCTCGAATAGAGTCAGGATTTAGCATCGCTTTATCCCGGACTCCAATCAACAAGATAATTATTGATATGACTTTCCGTGTGTCACTATAGAAAGAGCCATGCCGGTATCAGATTGACAACAAGAGAGGTAAGAAATTTGACGAGAGGTGGTTTCTTTAAAGGCCACCAAACTCAAGTGACTACATAAACGCACATCGTTAGACAATCACACTAAGGCAAACTAAACATAAGAAATCTATATATATACACACATATAATAATTTCAACCAAAAATTCTTAAAGTTTCAAAACTCATTATCTTCACAATCATATACTCAATTTTCACACTTGAAAAGTTTTCAAAACGTCTTAATATAACAATTTATAAATGACAAATAAATTCAAACTTATATTCCCTCTTGTTACAAAAATTAAATTTCCAAAAGACTTTTATAAATCCATATCAACAATTCTTAAGATAAAATTTTAAAATCATACTACTCTTTATTTTCAAATACCCAAAACCTCGAAACAAGCTTCATATTCGACATGTATAACTTATATTAAAATATTCAATAAACATTTTGATTTCAACCAAAGTATTATCTAATCTTAAGCACATCATTTCAACAATAAAACTTAATGATAAATTAAAAATAATGTAATGACATTGCCTCGCCATTAGTTTATAATAAATGACCCTCAATTGGTTGCAGAGTTGACCAAGTGATCAAAACTGTCTCGCCATTTATCTAACAATTACTATAATTCAATGGCCGCATATGTCGTTCAAAATAAAATTTAATGCTCAATCCAATAATAATTAATATACAAAATATCTTATTAAAACTCAATTTACCATGTCTGGTTGTCCCATCACAGTGTTTAGGAAATTCCTATCAATAACGTTGATCAAGCGTATCGACCCAAATTCTTAAAGCACTCGATGGACAGCCCAACACGAATTCTTTTTTATAAAAAGAAACTCCTCATATATAATACATAAAATATTCTTTGTTTACCTCAATAAATAAAATTCAATTTCACTTGAAAATATTTCTTCAATTTGAAAGATATGAAAATTCAAATTGTTACACATTCTCAAAATAAAGAACACAAAGAGAACTCATTGAGATATTCTTAGAATACTCGATTCACAAGGTTGATAGAAAAAAATGGAGTGTTCGTCAATCCAAACGGTATACTGAGCCACTCACAGTATGTTATTCCCCGTAGCTCGTAGCTGATGAAAATTGGTGTAAGGCCAAGCGAAGGAAAGGCCCTAGCACCACTCAATAAATTGAATAAAAGTTCGATAAGATATAAGGGTGAGGGTAAGATATTTTCTCAAATGAGAAGAAGTAACATAAACACGTATCATAACTTCGATTGAAGTAATATCACAAAGTGTATCAACAAATGAGAATCCTTAGAGGATATCTTGAAAGAGGCTAGAACAACAATATCAAATTAATTCAATTAATTTCCTCACCTCCCTAGTGCACATCCATGTGGGAGGATAACCGAAATGCTAAGAACTGGGAATGAGGTTAATGCAACACTCGATTGCCTGATTGGATGACAACCTAAAACAGACTCTCGGAAATCAACAAAGTCATAATGAATGGAATTTGAGATATATCATCATCATCTCGAAGCTCAAGAGAAAATGAAGATACTTTGGAATCATCTTCAACATTCGGAAGGACAAGAAACAACGATTCAGCTGAATTAGGATACCTAAACATAGGATCCTTTCAAATCACAAATTGTGGCTTGATAATATATGAGCCACTCCTTTCCAAATTCAGAAGAAAAAAAACCCAAGATAAAGAATAGCATGCAAAATTGAACGAAAGGAAAACAACAAGGAACAATCTAAAAATTCTCATACATCATGCCAAGTATTGTGGATCCCCTCAATAGGCTTCGCAATCCTCAAAGAAGGGACAAGGCAGGAAATATTCAAAGGTATAGCTTTATTAAGCTTTTTTCGATAAGAGTGAATGTGAAGCACCCGTACCGAGGAGAACTTGAATAGAATGGTCATAAAATAATATAAAACTCTAGAAAAAGGAAGAAGCAGTACCTTTAGGTTGAGAGGAACCACCTGAAGCATCCATCACAATAAGCTTTCCTGAATAAGGACCCTTAGACGAATTGGGGCACTGGGAGACCAATGTCCCTCTCGTTTGCAATTGCGGCAAATTGTAGGCTTAGAGCACTCTCAAATAAAATGATCATGAGAACCACAGTTGAAGCATGACTTATGAGAATGGGATTTTGCACCAGAATGTGAGCTAAAGGCAAGTGGCTTCTTCTTTTTCTAAGAAAAAACTTTGATTCTAGGAAGGGAAACTTCTTCTTAATTGGGTTCTTACGAACCTCAGCTTCATCACGACTCTCCTTTTCTTTCTCGATTGCTTTAAGGCAAAGCGCCGAGTCAACTAACTCTTTAAATGATAGCTTAAGCTGGAGCATAAGAGACTTCCTCAAATACTTCTTCAAACCAGAAACGAACTTTAGATTCTTCTTATAAGGAGTGCTAATAAATTCGAGCCCATATTTGGAAAAGGATTCGAAAGAAGAAACATACTTTGAAACAGATGATTTCCCTTGCTTCAACTCAAGGAAGCAACGGGCTAGGAAAGCTTTCACAGACTCGGTCACAAACTTAAGCTCAAATCATTCTTTACTGCCAAGTAAAGGTGGACTCGTCCATCTCAACAATAAGAAGCTCATACCAATCGTGAGCATGCTCTTGCTAATACTCAATGCTATAAGAATGCGATGATGACTATATAAATCCATATAAGAGAAGATGCGCTTGCATGTCCGAATCCAAGATTGGACCTCAAGAACAGTCTCGGAACCTTTGAAAGGCCTACCTCCTAAATGAGAAAAATCACAACATATGCATGCAAATACGGATTTGCGGTAGGCGAAGAAAGAGTTGGAGCAAGAGGCTGGATGCTTCGAACAAGCTCTAGAATCTGATCGGTTGACATGTACACACCTTAGAGGCGTGAGCCACTGGGCTGCTCAGCCTCCTAGGTGTGACCTCTTTCTCTTCCAGCCATGAGATGAAAGTTAGGATAGATTTGAATTATTCACAAGGGCAGATATTATTAATTAAATTCACCGAGGAATACTACGGAATTTTAAAATTACATTCCTAGATGTATCCCACAACCCTCCCTCACAAGACTCAAAAAGGTTAAAGGATGATATCAACATGCTCCTTTGATATGAATGCATGTCAAGCACCCAAATAACAGAGAAATGGCATAGAATAATCACGAGGATTATTCATAGGATAAAATATCATTAATTCAATTATGGAATACTATGGAATAAAATATATTCCTAGACGCATTCCAATCTTAAATCTACCACAAAGGACCCAAAAAAGGCAAAGTACTCAATGATTAAGGAAAATGTAACTCTCAAATTGTACCTTATTGTATAGTAATATATGTTCTATTCTGTGTTTATCGTATTTTGTTCTAAACCTCGCTCTGATACCATGCTGTGATGCCTCACCCCGAGGCCCATATTAACAAAGAGTATTACTGGGTAATACTATGAGCTAATGCGGAGAATAGGGCTAGTTTGGAGCAACCATCTATAGCCTTGTCTTAAACATATATTAAATACGTCGATTAATGCTCTATATATTTTTTCCTATCTCAAGTAGATCAACATATTCAATAAATGCTAATGCAAAGCCAAAGGTGGCTAGCAGATCTATCAGAATAGAATACAACAACAGAATGCACAACACATTACAGAACAACAACATATGTATACACACAAACATATACATTGATACATCATAGTACGATAAAAAAGGATACATCATAAGTGGTTCGAAGACAACTTATATATACAACGGGCCAAAAATATACATATCAAAGTCGAGCAAAAGGTCTACAACTACAAAAAAAGAGAATAAGCTGTTATCCGAGTGGCTGCATCAAAGAAAAGTCCAATAACTGGAATCTAACTTGAAAAACCTCGGTCTGACCCGAGCATAAAATACACGGGCCAGTCTAGCTAAACAATCATATTAATAAGGATAAACAATAATATGAAGCACAAGGTAAAGGGCTGCTAATTCTTCGAATGTGAAGAGATAATAACAAATACATGTCCATAACTTAAATGAGGTAATATCACTTGAGTATATGAACCCTCGAACTCTATGATAATAATCAACTAAGAATGATAAATGCCTTAAATCATCGGCGAAGTCCAAAAAACACAACAATGGTTTCGATGAACCATATCTCCTAAATAAGAGAAATCACAAATAAAAAATCTCGCCAAAATGGAAAACACAAATATGTTTTCAAAATAGGATAATCCCAAAACTCAATTATGCCTCATCTCCTTGGCATATATATAAATCTCAGAACTCAAACTCGCCAACCCAAACGTATTCCTATAATAGAGAATTCTCGAACACAAAATACGCCGAAATGGAAATCTCATACATCTCCAAAAAGGAGAGTATAAATCTCAATATAAGAAATAGGACCCAACAGCCCAAATAAAAGCCCAACAGCCATAAACGAATAATGGACCCAATAGCCCAATAATAGCCCAACAGCTAAAAAAGAGAAAGGAACTAACAGTCCATTTGTAGCTATAAATAAAGAATGGACCCAACAGTCCAATAAAAGCCCAACAACTATAGATGAACAATGGACCCAACAGCCAAATCTGTGGCCCAACGGCCTACCAAGTACTGTGTACAAAAGACCTCCAGTCTTATTTAGGACCTAACGGCCAAATCTATAGCCCAATGGCCTATCATGTACTATGTATAAAAGACATGCGGTCTTGTTTAGCACCCAACTGTCCATGTTTTTCCCAACAGCTATATATATATATATATATGTATGTATAAGTGTATATACACGTAGAACCCAACAACTCAAGGACTGGCAATACCTCAAGAATGTGTTACAAACTCTCAAATAGGAACCCAAAAAGTGGTAACATGCATCCCATACCACACGTTATCCCTAAACCGTATACTAAGCACTAGTCAATGCCACATTAGAAACATCATCAGACTCATGAAATCTTAGAAAACTCATAACTTGCCTCATCTCATCGGCAAGTAGAAAAGACCTCGTGATGGTCCTCGTCGACCATAACTCCTAAAATGGGAGGTCCCTAACCACAAAGCTTGCCAAATATTGGCCATCTCAGATAATTCCTAAAAATAGGAATTATAAATCTCAAAGCATGCCTTGGAGTGGCAAATCCAAAATATCAACTCAAAACTCCGTAACCTCGAACGAACAAGTCCGAAATTAACCGAAAAATAACACATATGTCACATGCCACATGTTTTATTAAATCATTTAGTTCTCTTCCTCATACATTCGAAGAGGGTGAAACAGTGTATATTATATAAAAAATAATTTGCTAGAGAAAACTGGATTTTAAAATAATTTTTCGAAATCATTTGGAAAACAATTTATTGGCTCCTTATTATTGAAAATTAATATATTTTAATGACTTTAAAATAATTTAAAATAGTTTATAAATATTGAAACATATTTATTTAAAAGCCATTTAAATTGTAAAATTATTTAAAAAATTATTTAGAAAACATTGTTTTTGAAACAACACAAATCGATAGAAATCACCGAAATTCAACATACAGAAATGTCTTAAAAACTCTTCAATCCGGGACTCGGATTGACCAAAAAAATTTCTCACCTATAGATCGGTTAGAGCACTTCCAAATCATCTCAAAAGTGTACAAGAACAAATGGTAAAAGCAAAGGACATGGAGCCAAAAGCTTCATAAAATACAAAGGAAAAAGGCCTAGACAACAATATTCAGGTCGACCATAAGGTCAACCTCTTGCCTCACACATGTCGACACTTAGGACGACCATAAGAAAGCCCAAGTCGACCTTGATGTTGACCTGAGAGGGGCATGGGTTGACCTTAGTGTCGACCCAGGCTACGGGAATATGCAGACTTGAGATTTCACGCACAAACTGATTTTTGGACGGCAAATTCACAAATCTAGAAGATCATTTTAGCAATGAAATTTGGAACGCACTTAGAACAACGTTCAATATATAAACCAAAAAAGATCCAAGAGCGATTCGTGGCAAGAACAAAGACAAATAGCCACTCAAAGAGGCAACTACAAATCAGATATAGACTGAAACAATGAATAGATAAAAATTGATATACAATAAACTTTTCTAAGTGATTTTTTACAGGCATCAACTTGTTTTACTAGAAAATGTGAGTTTTGTACTCACCTTGGCAAATATAAAAAATTAACACCAATTAGCTGAAGAATATTGAAGATTTTGGTGAATAAGGGCCTTCAAGAACCTTTAAATGCTGAAAATTGAACATGCAGGAAAGAAGAAATAAGTTACAGACAATTTCGTGATCAAACTCAAGATTTTTGATGAAATATGCTAGGTATAGGATTTGATTACCTTCTTTACTTTTATTTTTTTGATGATTTTCTCTTTTATTTCAGCAAGATTTGAAGAAGAAAAAAATTAATTTTGAAAAGAGTTAGCCATGGATTTTCTTTTTACTGTAAATTATTTAAGAAGAAGAAAGTGAGTAGAGAGAAAACAACGTACGGCTAATTTTTTTCCTTTCCTCATAATTCTAGATTAGGTTAATGGATCAATACCTACACCCATTAAGCCCAATCCTATACTTAGTAGTAAGCAATGAACATTTTCACATATTTTAACAATATAAACACATATTTTCTTATTTTAAAAACGAAATAAAAATTATACAACAAAAGTGCATGTAAGCAAAATTATTTCTCAATAAAATAAATTTATTTTATCTATGAAAATCTATTTTAATAATAAAACCTTGTTTTTATACAAATATCACTATTACACCTTTTATCCCAAAACACCTTTTTTAACACAACAATTTATACAAAAATTGTTTTCCTGTCAAATAAATTACACCAAACCATTTTAAACTCAATTTTTATAACCAAAACTTATTTTTAAACCAAATTTAATATTTTTATTTATAATAAACACATTTTAAAATCAAATACTCCCTTTAGAAGTTATTAAAAGAAGAGTTTGGCAATAATTACAAGAATTATTGCGTTTTTCTCAAATAAACTAATATTTCACACATTATTCTCACAAATAAAGAAATTAATATTCAAACTTTATTTTCACATTTTTTTCCAAAATCCATTGTTTATTTAAAATACACAATTTAAATCTCCAATTTATTTTGATTCACAATATTAAATTATAATCACCTTATAATTTAATATTTACAAATAATCACCAAGACCTGGGTTGCTATAGTACTGATCCCTCTTTTGGGTGAATTTGAGAGCATGATCCCTATGGTAGCTTCCCCTTGCTGAAATATGCCTAGCCTCCAATGCCAATTGGATTAGTAGAGCTTGAGTTATTGCTTGATCTTGGCTTCATATGAATTGTCTTCTGGTTTCCGTCGATCCCAGTTGATGGAAGATGGCCGATTCCTCTTACTTTATCCATTTGAGGTGCGATCCCTAGGTTCCTACATCCTGCTCATAAAATTCAATATGCATTTGACTTATGGATATTGAGATATTAGTTTTTTTTTCTATTGAATTACACTTGCTTCTTGAAACATACAGATCCTATGTTGGTGGTTGAATATAGCCGATCCCTCCTAAGTGTTGAACCATATTCCATATTTTGAACATTCTACATTGTATATCTCTCAATTTCATTTAAATGAGACTTCATATTACCATATGTACTTGATTTTTGGACATCATAATCATCGCCCTGGACTTACTATCCATGGTGACAATCGAATCTAACTTGTCCAATCAGTTCGAATATAGTTGGATAAAAATGTCGGATAACACTAGCCTATAATGTACGTCTTGTGCTGAACATGATGTGCTTTGAATCGAAGCACGTAAGACTTGCCGAAAATAAATCCATCCATTTTTCTGAATGGTTGTTATCCTTCCCTCGAATCATTTTCTTAAAGCATTGTATCTCCCTTTGATCGTCCTGACGTTTTTTCGATTCCTAATAGTATAAATTCAGGATTATATTCTGTCGGTTGATATTTTGATTCGGTTCTATAAGATTAGTAAGCTTTTGTGTGACACCCATCTCTATACTCACACTAGCCAATGACACCAAGGAGTAATGCCGTCGACTAGTATGAAGAATAAGGCTGTTGAGGAGCGACCATCTTTATAATTGCTTTATGCGAGTACCGATATGCCAAATAGAATATCGCTTTTATTTCAAGAGGAAATCCGACATACCGTTACAAACTCAAAGCTACTACACAGTGGCTACCTGATCTTTGGAAAAAAATATAAAATAAACATAACATAAATTAGTCACAGATATTCATATCACTAAGACGGAATTAGATATGAATACATCACATAAAAGTGTACATCAAAGTAGTGGTCCTGTAAGAGCCACTACATCACAAAAGAATAGGTACAAGTGCTAAAAAAAGAATATGTATACATCAAGGAGTCTCTATCTCGAATGTATAAAACAAAAATAACTACTAAGCTAAGTAGTTAGCTAAAAGTCAGATGATGGACCCTGATAAGAAGTCAAGTAGAAGCACTTGAAATATCTCGGTCTGACCTGAGTATTATTTAGAAAGAAAATAATAAATGGATCAGTCTAGCTATAAATATCATATAAAATGAGATAGGATAAGAGATATGATAGAAACGTACGATAACAATAATGCCATACTATGATAAGCAAATATTAAATAACAACAATAATCATACAATATCTCAAATTTTCTCAAACACTAAAAAGAATGTCATATTCTTTAGCTTATTCACCAAACCACAAATATTGATAAAACTTATCAATATAAATCACAAAAATTGGTGAAACACAAATTCTAGAAATCATCAATTAGAAATTTAGAAATCACAAAGGGGGAAGTCTGTCACAAACGGGAGCATGAAAACTCACCAACACATGCATCACAAACAGAACGCTATTCCACGGTCGTTAACCATCAACTTTGAGCCGATGCTCCACAAATGGCTTGAAGACCATGGGTCGCTACACCCACTAATTTTGAGCCGAAATTCCACAAACGGGGTTTAGTCCCCCACAAAAAACACAAAGACATCGCACATCGCTAGTCTAAATCACAAAATGATCATCATTGGTCAATAAGTGTAAATTACACTGAGCTAGCAAATAAATGATTTTAGCTCCATGTCTCAAAACCACTGGCTTAAATTAAGTATTTATGAACAAGCAATAGATTTCCACTCAAAACTGTCACAAGAGTTCAATCGAACGAGTCCAAGAATTAATCGGCGAAGTAAACGCAAGCGTTTCATACCACTTTTTTGCTAAGTCGTTTAATTAGATTTCTCATACGAATGAGGTAAAGGTTTGCATATACTAATAGATTGGAAAACAGTTTTAAAAACGAGCTGTGTGTTAAAAGTAACGATGAAATCATTTTTTGTGAAAGTGCTTGGATATTTACTATTAGTATAAAAACCTTTGTATTTTAATGTGACAAATCACAGAAAAAGATTGTAAAAACAATCGATCGCCAAAAATTCACATTGAAGACGTGAATAAAATACTTAGAAATCGATACCAAATCCATTAAAATGGACATTCCCAAAAATCCATAAAAAGAAGTTATCAAAGTCGATAAAAGTGATAATAACTAATTGGATCAACCAAAAATCAATAAAGCGGAAAGCCACAAAGAAAATAGGCAGACTTCCTTGAATTTACAGTGTCAGACGTCTGGTGCTTTCCCCAGACGTCTGCACCGAAGGCCTTGAATTTTCTTCCAGATCGTCCAGACATATGGGAAGTAAGCTTAAACGTCTGAGCTGGGAATCTAGAATTTTCTTCCCGTAGCTTCAGACGTCTGACCTTAATACCAAACGTCTGAGCTGAAGCTAAGGGCAATATTTTTCCTAGGATATTGATTGCCAAATTGTCTCGGAGGCGATTGAACGAGCGGCGATGGCTAGGGATTTATGCCAAGTGATGACTCAGTCCTATAGGCTCTCTAATCACTCCAAACAACATTTCAAAACATCCAATGCAGGATTTCATAGATTTTGACTTCAAAATATCAAAAATTGGAAAATTCACTAATCCAATTCAATTCAAAGCAAATGAACATGAAATAGGTATTAGTAATTCATACCTAACAAATATCAAAAGTATAGACATAGATGTGAGTTTAAGAACTCACCTTTGAACCCAAACACAACAAATGAGAAGCTTTAAAACAAAGGAAAGATCAAACACTCTTCAACTTCAACTATAGGATCTCCAATCTATGATCAAATGCAATTTTTTTTTTAAAGTTAGGGATTAGGAATGTCTTAAAATTGGAGAGAGATTGAGGTGAAGAAGAAGAAGAGGATGCTTACCTAAGCTTCTCTTTGATTTTGGAGCTTGAATTTGAATTTCCTTGCAAAACTAAGGTTTAGGCATTTTGTTTTCTTTTCACTTCCCCCATTTTTACATTATTGTGAATTGTTAGGAAAAATAGAATGAATGAAGAGGAGAGGGGGTGGAATTAGGGCATTATGTTGGGTTAATGGGCTGAAACCCAAAGCCAAAGCCCAATAGAAAAATAGCAAAATTCTACTCAACTCCAAATATATCGATGTTTATATTCAAAAAGGTCGTAAACACCATTTTGAACTCAATGGAACTAGTCCCGAGTCCTAATTCGACTGTTTGCAAAAAGAAACATCTTAGATTTTAATCTAACTATCCTTCCTATTTTTCTTCGTATCATCTTTCATCTTCAATTTGAATTGTAATCCAATACTTCTCCTCGAACAGCTCATTCTCTGTATACTTAGGTAGGTTTGCTCGCTTTTAACCTTTAATTTTATGACGAGATGATGGGTTTTATTAAGTTGGTGGATGGGTTGAAGTTCATCATGATGAAGAGGTGATGGTCGAAGTTGTTTTAGGGAGACAAGACATATGATGGAGGGTTTGGAAAAGTTGGAAAGAAGGAGGAAGAAAAGAGTATAGGACAAGGGAGACATAGGGATCGATCAGAACATTTGAAGGAAATCACTAGAACATTGAAGGAAATGGATCGGTTGTTTGTGGCTTGCATAGAGGGTCGGTAGTATGGTGTAGGAAATGGATCGGTGGTTTTGGTAGCCTGTTATGAATGAAGGGATTAGTCGTTGTCAAGGAAAGGGATCGTCACGAATAATTTAGAGAGAGGGATCAGTTATCTCGCTTTGAAATAGGGATCTGCATACGTAAGGGTCATCTATTTATGCTTGGTCGATCATTAGCTTTGAATTGAACTAGAAAACAATCCATATGCACTTGTTTGAACTAACAAAATCAATCATATACCAATAAACTTGAACACATAACTATAACAAATAACAGGATATGCATATCCAATATCGAATTTGAAATTGAACAACCAAACTCCTGGACTTAGAACTTGAATTAAAACTTAACATACGAACTTTGATAATTGATTTCATACTTCGATATGCCGATGATCGATTCTGAAGCTTACACAACCAATCAATCCAGTCCCCAATTGAGACGATCAGCGATGATGATCACTCTAGTTGGAATTCAAAGTCTCGTCATTTACTTTTGTGTTTTGTTTTTAACTGCTTATCTCTGCACTACACAACACTGTACCACACTAGCTTACACTTAGCACGGGAGGACATGGAAAATTTTCTAATCTTGATAATCTACTGAGTTTAGTTGATATGGACTCCAGATGTTCAGAGCGTTAAGTGCAATGTCCAACGGACTGACTTTACAACATAGCAACTCCGGAGCCAAATCTAGTTCCGCAACTATATCTGGTAGACATTCCCCTTATCGTCAAACTGAACAACTGGAGGTTCTCGGCTCATTCTTTTCTCTGATGTTCCTATCATTTCGGTAGAAGATATAAGTTAAGCCCCTAATGTTGTAGAAGGTGCTATATTTTTAGATAAACCGATGGATTCCCAAGCTCTAGGATCGACTAAGCCGCTCTTCACAGACTATGCTCTAGACATGTGATTCCATTTGGGGAGGTTCCGATTCCTTCGGTGAACGGCTGGGCTCATTTTCCTCTGGAGGGATATATAGCATGCAATAAGTTCATGTGCTGAGTTTGATGCGTGGCTCCCTTCAATTCTTTTATCTGGAAAATGCTAAATATCTTGGAATAGCTCATGCTCAACTACACCCAAACAACTTGCCTTTCTTCGTGGCACTTTCTTGCTATTTATGAATGTTATGTTCCACCCGCCATCTCCTGAGGACATCACGTTTATTAACAACTTCAAATGAAAAACAAGAAGTCTTTCCCTACACTTTCCTCAAGCCTTCGCCCAACTATCAACTCTTAACTAGTGCTTGGAACAAACTCTGCCTCTTTAAACATGAATGGTTTTATGTCCGATGTCCTCCTAGCTTTGCAAGGCGATGGTTGGAAGGACTTAAGTGCCTTCATCACTTTACTCTCAAATTATTTAGTCCAGGTCATATCCTGAACCAACTAATATTTTGTAAATCTACAGGTGTCCACCCACCTCTAGAAGCCGATAGTTTCTCAAGGGCAATTTTTATAGCGTGCTACCTCGGTTGAAGACAGGGGCATTAAATCCTTTGTAACCAATGAATGGCTATCTTTGTTTAGGCCACTTGAAGAACATCGCAGCATTGGTCTTCCAAGAAGTGCTATACCACTAAGAAATGTTGCAAAATAAGAAGGCGATGCCAATAACTCTATCGCGTCCCCAGTCGAGGGGATTCAGATGACGCCGAAGAGGGTGAAATTAGGAGTGCCGAAGTCAACAAGCCTGGCGATGTTGATGCAGGTCCATACATTACGCCCGTGGTCAAACCATCACAAGGTGCACTACTTCACATGCCAGCAAGGAGAGGAAAAATGCTTACATAAAAACTTCGTAGGAGAAAAACTACTAAAGAGCCTTAGTTCATTACCATTTCCATCGATGAAGGGTCTTTCTCTTAACATATAGAGAGCTCGATGGAAGGTTTCTCGAACTTCCAATTCCTGATGACATCATGACTTATGACTTCCCTATTATCAGTATTGGAGGACTCAATTCTCCCACTAGAAGTGGTGACGACATTCTTCCTACCCGTAAATGGGAGAAAACTCTTATAAGTAAGGCTGCAACATCTGATCCTTCAAGGAAACACTATGACACGCACAATCATGTGCACATCACCGCATGATTTTCATCTATATTTTTCTCAATGGACACTTATATACTTTTGTTTGGTTTGTTGGTGCGATGTCTCAATCTCGTGCTTTCGATCGCCTTAGGGGCTCCTTGATGCAGTACGCATCCAGTCGTGGTTCAAAATCAAAGTAAGCACAGAGTGATAGAGAGACGACCTAGAAAGAAGCCATCATTCGAGGGAATCTTCATCTTCTAACAGTATCTTATAAGGAAGTTCAGCCTAATCTTCATGTACACAGTGGTGATCATACTTCTTTTCATTGTCCTCAAATTGCTATACTGCTTGAGTAGTATTCTGATTCTTTTAGCTCCAAACAATACCTTGATCGTAGGTTGAGCAAATCTCCAATCGTCATTTTTGATCCATCCTTAGAAACTGCGGCTCCTGGGGCTTCTATGGCCGAAAAAGGCCAAACTTATGGTCAAATCCTAAAGATTAGCTTCGACGGGCTTAATTTCTTTTCTTTCATTCAAACATTCCCAGGGAATACTAAAGCGAGTACCCTCATATGCGTCAGTGATGTTTTTGTGCAACACGTATCATTCCAACACCTAGCCGAAAAGATCTTCGAGGTGTTTATCGAGAGACAACATGAAATTGATTGTCTCAAGCTAGAGGTGATCCATGATAAAGTATAATTAAACATCAAGATAATAAGATCTCGGAGTTGACAGTGAAGCTAACCAAGGCCAGAAAAAGCACCAAAGAAATATCTGAGGTGGTGAGTCGTCTAGAAGCTACCCACAAAAAAGAATCAGGTGTTTCCCTTAACTCTAGCAGCATGCTTGCTTTGGAAAAATATAACTTGTAGAAGATGAAAAATATTTTGGCCCATCGTATTAAAGAGCTTGAAGAACTCTTATAAAAGAGAGGGAAGAGAAAATCGAAGCAAAGGTGGAGTCATAAAGATATTGCGAAGAGGTTGTTGAAGCTCGAGGATTGAAAATTAAGCTTGAAGAGTAACTTGCTAAAATTCAAGTCCTCAAGGAAGAGGCAAGAGAAGTGAGCGATAATGAGGTTAGAGAACAGATTGAGGCCTGGTTAAAAGATGCAAAAGAAGCCTGTCAAAATGAAATTAAGGACATGTTTGATCCATTGATCACTGAATATAATGTTAAAGTCCTTATCCATCACATTCTAAGTTTCTAGGAGAGCGCTACCTTGAGTCGCTCACCGAGGCCTGGAAATACATTATTGAAATGAAAAAGAAAACACTCTGTGAAGCTTATTTAGATGAAGAGAAGCTGGGATGGGAGAGTCTACGTGGGGATGAACCATTAAACCTTCCTAAGACTTGGATACTTTTACATCCTAGCACCATTCGGCAAAGGGAAAAACACTATTGAGTCTTCAAAGTCCGATCCATAGGGCCCCTCCTCTTCTCAAGCAGCCGGAGCATCAATTTCTCTTGGCCCGGGATAAGATCTAATTATAATCTGGATGGACCCCATTATCAATCCAAGGTGCTGATTCCTATTCTAAGGGGACCACTCTGATGGAAACTGAGTCGGCCGAACCTAGGTATTCCACATTACTCTCCACTACTCGAGATATTTCATTCTTCATGCCTAATAGTCATGGGTTTACTTACTTGCTTCCTCGAATCTATAGGTCTTTTACGTCTTGTCCAAACCCCAAGAAGCGGTACCGCCGTGAGCAACAATCGACATCTAATGAGATTTCGACGGCTTCCGACACTCCAAGGCCCAACGCTCAAGTTATCGGAGCATTTGATGATGATAAAGCTGAAGACCCACCTTTTCCAGATAAATCGGATGGCATTGTAAGTAGTTGCACCACTTAACATACCGATGAGCTGAGCTTAAAAGAGTGCATCAAGGGAGAGGAGTTGCTAAAGAAAAAATGCTAAGGCTGAACCCATCGATGTGAACATTGATGATCCAACTCATGTCCCATTACAGGTCATTCCACCCAGTGAGTCAGTTCGGATCAATTCTTAAAATCGAAAGCCAAAATAAAATTGGATGCGGTAATTATTCACCTTAGCTTCGAGATTATAAGATGCGAGAATTGTTGTTGATTAACTTCTTCCTCTTGAATCCTAGCTTTATCTTCCTTGAGAAATAAAAATGGTGGTCGGCCTTGGTATTTTAATTTGGGTGAAATTGAATGAACGCATGTTTCATTCTCCTAAGGGTTTAGGATAAAAGCCTCTCCTATTTCCCATATTGTCCTTACTCATTTTCCTAACACATTAGTTTACGTTGTCTCAATTTAATTTGCATTTTAACATGGCATTGCTACCCTTTATCTAATCAAATATCAACCCATTAATCTTCATATTATTTTATTTAATTTACCCAATTAATTATTTTAAATAATGTTATAAAAATATGGGGCGTTACAAAAAAATTAAATATAATGAAAAGTGTTTAGCTGGCATGTTTAATTAATGTTATTGGAAAAAACTAATCTCATTTTATCACTTAAAAGTATTGATGACAATTACAACATTATCAGTGTTCATTTTTGGACTCAAAACGGAGGATGCTACAACTTGGAATCTAAGCTTAAGTTAGTGGACGGTTAAGTATACCAAAGCAAAGTAGATAAAAAGTAATAAAAAACAGACACATTGGGCTGGGTATATTGTATATAGTATAACATATTTGTATTTTGATATAAATATATAGGCATACATATATGCCCCTCTACTGTTATTCTCACTTACATTACATCTGTTTCTTACCAATGGTTGCTTAAGTATATAAGATTTGCAAAGAACGTGTGACATTAAGAAGAACAAGAACCAATGCAAGTAGGGAAAATAGTACACAACTGAATGGCCAAGAAGGGGAGGAAGGCCCTAAGGTTCATATGGAAGTAGGTAACGAAACACCTACCTCGAATGTAGGGAACATTGATATGAACGCACCCTTTCAATATTTCTTACCATATTCACTAAGTATCAAGTACCACCATTGGCCTAGAATGTACCAAGTGGCTCATCGCAGCCAATAAGGGAAGATTTCAAAAAAATAAACACGAGCATCTATTGTTTGGGAGGAGAAATTTTCGAATGAATGAAACAGGCATTAGAGGCAAGTGATTAGCTAGTTATGTTTGAAAGGATTGAACACCTGAAACTAAAAAGATGCGTAGAAAGTGAAATTTGTGCCTAGATAGTTTAAGGGGTTGGCGAGCCTAGTAAGGGACTATCAGAGTGGAGAAACGTGAGCAAAAAATTATTTGGGAGAGATACATGGAAATTTCTGAGGAAAAATACATACCTAGTTCAAAGTTGTTAGCGATGCTCGTGGAGTTTATTGAGTTGCAATAGTGGAGTATGGTGATGCTGGAATATGTTCAGAAACTTAATGTTTTTGCCAAATATGAAGCTGATTTGATTCGGATCCCAAAGAAGAAGGTGGAGAAGTTTATTATTTTAATACCTCTATTGAGTGTTAGGACTCGCTTGCCTTGGGATTTCGGCCTTGAGATTGCTCAACAAAACATTGACCGAAAAGCGATGGATAACTATTTCATGTTTATATCATATACAACTAGTAACCGTGGTCTTTTCTTTATCTTAAACTCGGCATTGAGTTTTATCAACAAATTGAAAGCGATTATTCTCATACCTATCATTTAACAATGTCCTAAGTATAGTGCACATATCTTAAGTTTGATCAACACATACAAGTGTATATCTTACCTTGTCTAGGCAATATATTAATAACACAACGGATAACATCCCTAACCTGAGTTTGCTCAATAGCTTGTGAGTATGCAAATAATCTTATAATATATAAATGATAGAGGATAACTTTATATATTTATGATTCATAATTTTTAATATACACCTTAAAGTGATATCAATTTGAGGAAAAAATTATTACTTATGAAGTACCATCATGATTCAAGTGTCGAGCACATCTGAAATAATGGTATACATACTTTACGTTTGTACTTACTACTATTTTAGTTTTCAACTTAAATTTTGTTTATACATATATAATTATACAAGTTCAATGTATTTATAATAGTTATATTTAATATAACTTATATAACGTATGTATACGTATCTTGTCCATTATATCATATTTAATTAATTATAATTATTATTATTTACATTAAATTTAATTAATTTTAATTAATATTAAATAATATTAATTAAGTCATATTTAGTTAATTTCAATCCCTACTAATTAAATCAAATTTCATTAACTTTGGTTCTTATTAATTAAATCGCATTTAATTAACTTCAGTTCTTATTAATTAAATCATATTTTGCTAATTTTTTATTTCTTAATTTAAGTAACTAATTTAATTGAATTTAGAAATTTTATTTTGTTAATCTCAAACAATTTAGGATGAATAACATCCTACAATAGCTATAATTTTCTTCATATAAATACACATCAATATACATGTATATACACATAAAATAATTAAATTTTAATTAATTATTTATTCAATAAATCCTTTTATTTAATTAAATAGTTTAACTAATTGAATTTTTTAACTTATATATCTTAAACAATTTTAGGATGAATACACAACTATAATAATTATAGTTACATACATATATTAGTGTACATATGTTTTTAATCCATTATATAGTTTAATTTAATTTATCATATCAATCAAATATATTAAAATTCTTAAATTATTATTTAATTTCTCAAAATAATTTTGAAAATTTTGAACTTATTTTATAGCTTTTATAAAATTCCTTATATTTAAACCTAACGTTAAAAATAATTTTGATTTTTAAAATTCAATTTGAAAACTAGCTCAAGGACCAAAAAACTTTATGCCTTTCTTCTAGGTCAACCTTTTGGAAATTCTCCATACATTTGGCCAGGTCAGTAGAAACGTGGGGTAGAATACTAGATTATTCAACCCCAATCTTAGACACTACATTTTCAAACATCCATCAGAAAAACAATATTAATTAGATGGCGGTAAATGTGGACTAATATGACCGCATAGACTATTTAGGGTCTGAAACTTATTGGCTAAATTTCTTGTGAGAATGATTAGCCGGCCAGCAGTTTTAAGCCCGACCCAAATCCTTGTCAGCTAGCACTTCTTAGCCCAGCCCCATTCAAGTCGACCCACATTTAGCCTGGCTCTACTACAGCAAATCCAACAAGTCATAGATTGTCTAGCCTAGACTCCTAATCCTTGGCTGATCCACGTACGAGTAGGCATAGCCATCTCTAATGACTTAGCCTGACTCAGAACGACGAGCATATGGCCTGGCTCTGTGTCATCCTGCCTACGACCGTTACCATACTGCCAGTCTCATCACTATGTCCCAGCCCGGATCTTCATGCTTCAGCTATGGCATTTTCATATTTATTTTCAGCAAGCATTGGCAACAATATCGAATAGTCGGTGTGCAAGAAGCTTCTTCCCTATTTACTACCTAGAAACCTGTGCTAGATGTCAAACATACACCTACTGCTCTGGCATATCTTCTAGAAGTGTAACTACTCATGTAGTATGCCGCCTTTCTCAGCACAACACACACATATAGTACAGACTTAATGAAGCATGCTTCTCAACTACATATTCATACCAACTTTACATATGTTCTCATCAATCCATGTGACCAGATCTACGACCAAGATTGGTTTCTGCTACTTTCATTGCGCAATCTCATCCACCCACTGCCTATATCAGCTGCTACAAGTACCCCATGCCATACAACGTCAAAGGGATTGATTTCCAGTTGATTTTTGTGCTTATAATTCTCATTTATGTCAAGCCAAAAACTCATATAAGCTCGTAAGTTAAGCATTGCCGTAAGCTTAGATGCTCTAATTTCTTATTACTCTGTTGTAGCTCCTTGTAATTGTAAGAGATAAACACAGTAAGTGATCTCCATAGTGGAAGTAGGTAGGCATTTATCGAAAAACTTTATACCTTGTGTCACTTACATTATTTTCTCATTTTACTGCTCGTTTTCCAATTTCCATGTCTTGTGTTAGCGAGTAACCTTTGCTAATACAAACACATTAGTCTAATTCCAAGGTAGGCTAAATTTTTGTTTAATATTTTAGCGTTAGAACGAAGGCCTCCCCTCAAAGCTCTCACCTTTCGTCACTATTTCTCCTTTAAAAACATCTGTTCTTGTTATCACGATGAATCCTAACGGTGAGAATAAAGTTATCAACTCTAATGACCATAAGACCAACAATAATAGTATTGCGAATGCTGCTACTCCTATCCTGGACTCAATAATGACATGCAAAGTGTGCTCTAAGGCTTAACCAACTTAAGAACTCTTACCCGTGAAGTGAATGGTCTAAGGACTAGGATAGGTACTTAAAAGATCGTGAACTTCTGTCTAAGACTGCTATACTTAAAACCGCAATTGGGATTGCTCATGTTCATCACGGGAGAAAGCATGCTATACTCGAGCCAAGTAACACTATTAAAAGTGACGTAGAACTAGTTGCACACAAGGAAATAAGTTATCACTGTTCTCCTTTAGTAGAACGGTTATCTACTTTAGAACTACTTCGGATGGCAGACGGAACTTGAGATTTGATATTCAAATGTCATAGTGGGTTACTCTTGCCGTTAGAGAATAACAAAGTTCCCTCTCGGCCCGATCCCGTAGGGTGTAGCTAGACCTAGATCAAGAGAAGGGTGAGCTAAGCATTCACGACCGTGCTTTACGCATAAGGATAGAACAGTCGTATCTCTAAGTAATTCTTATCACCATCACTCTCCCATACATCATCGTTATTGGTCTTCCACACTATAAAGACACCGGATGAGCTCAGTACCACTCATAGACCAAGCCTTCCCATAGCATGTAGGTGTTGGTCTCTGGGAAGAAATGAATTCGCCAGCAAATCAATAGAATGCAACCCTGAAAAATGCTTGTCCTCTAGCATTTTGGCCCGACAAAATGTCAATTATTCCCACCCACACCTTCATGACCGACCTCCCGCTTGTTCTTACATTTACGACTGAGCAACATTCATTCCTAGGCACAACTTTACATAGATTTCCAAACTAGGCTATTTTCTTTCAAAACCCATGCCATGATGGATCGTGAGCTAAGTAACAAAAAATAAGGGCCGATTGAGAATCTTTGGAGTATATGAATCACTTCAATAAAGAGTCCACCCAAGCTAGGGGTGTTGACAAGAACAGCTTGATCATGGCCCTCTGCTCGGGGGTCAGACATAAGACCTAAAAGTGGAAGAATTACAGAATTAGCCGGCTACAAACCTAACCGAATTATATGCAAGGACAAACGACATTATGAGAATGGAGGAAGTTGATCTTTCAAACAGCGATGGTGAGACCCATAGTTCAATTAATGTCAGTCCCCTTGAAACTTCAGACCATCGAAATAATCATCGGTAGAAATAAAGTGCATGCATAAGAAGGCACCCAATACAAGCCAAGTATTCTCATTATGCCAACTTGATTCCAGATATGGAATCCATATATCTTACAACTAAGGACTGGGTACGATTCTAAAGATCGTCCACCACTCGAGCCAGGAGGAGGTAAGAACTTTTCAGTCATGGCAAGAGTTCCATCTAATTAACGGCCACTCCAATGATGAGTGTTGTATACTAAAGGATGAGATGGAAAGGTTGATCTATAAAGAAGCACTTATAGAATTCATTTGGCAGTAGGTCGATCAAAGAGCAGCTCACAATAACCATCGACCCAATCCCAACTACCTTAAAACCACATCATGGTCATAACCGATATTCTGACAATCTACGAAGGCCCACATGCGGCCAGAAGTAATGGGGGATCGTAGTCCCAGTATGAGAGAGAAGTGGATTCAGATTGAAAATTTTATTCACTATAGCATCGAGCTTCCAAAGCACCCATGTAGAAGAAGATTAGCTGAACATCTTCACTATCGAAGAGACAGAACCCATCTCCTACCCACATTATGATCTTATTATCAACATCCTTGCAATAGCCAGTGAAAATGTGTGTCGACCCATTTGGATGGGGGTAGCTCAAACAACGACATGTTTAAATAAGTCTTCGAGGCACTTAAGCCTCTTACCTCTAGCCTCACCCCTTGTATCTTCCCCAACTTCAACTTGGGTTATTGGCATTATTGTAATGAGGATGACCTATCCCATGACCATATTTAGTAAAGAGCTCCTTGTTGTACAGACACATGTTTAGTTTGTAGCAGCTGATTGCCCGGCTGCTTATGTTAGGAAATCCAATCTACGGTTTCGATGACAACTATACAATGGAAATCAAATATATATATATATATATATATATATATATATATATATAGGTACTTTCTATAACAATATCACCAGAAAGACAAGAACTAGGCTCAAATGACACTACAAGAGACTACAAGTCGATAGGTACAAGGAAGTAAAAGAAAGGATGCACAAAAACTGACTTGCACCATATCGGATGTCTGGGTGCACAAGCCAGATGTCTGAAATAGTTCTTTGGAACAATAAACAGGCTAAACCAGACGTCCAATAATAGCACTCAAACATATCATCCTCTACTATATTCAAAAAAATATATAGTATCAAACGTCTGAAACAAATACCAGACATCTGAATTCAAACTTGAACTTCAGAAATGAACTGCAAATGTGATATGTGAATGGAAATCTCCGCTTCTCTTCGCCATAACTCTTCGCCATCAACAGAAGCAACCCTAGAGGATTCATTAACGGATGTAACTACTCAAGATACCTATCTAAAACTATATATAGCGCGAAGAATCAAGAGGAAAAAACTTACATCACTTACTTACGCTTTCTAGTTCTATACTCTATCGTATATTCTTGATCTCCGCACTCTAGCAATCTTTACTTGTATTCACTGTTCCATATACTTAGTTCTTCATAGATAATATTCCTCAGAAATATATTGGAAGCAATTGTACTAATTAGTTAACATCCGTGTTATATTAGAACACACATTTTACAAGAACAACTCACTGTAACCAAGCCTATTCCTCCGGGCGAAGCGAGGGTTTTTGATGGTCGAATTTCGAAGGGAGCTTGGGGACTGGACGTAGGAAGAAAGGTCTGAACCAGTATAAAATTCTGGTGTGCTTATTCTATATTTACTTAGATTAATATTATTTTAGTTGCATCATATATTTTGTCACATATACTTGCATATACACTACACGGTCCACCCCGTAGACTTTCAGCTTATAATCTCTTAATAGGACGAACGACCCTCGCAAAACTTGATGCAATTTTCTTCAGTATAGGCGCAAATGTATAGGGAGATCAGGCCGATAAGGTAGGCAGTTTCCATATATAACATGCAAGGTTGGGTTATTTTCGCATATAGAAGATAAGCTTCAGAACTTCTATATATTGACGATTTCCTTTCCATATATGGTTTGTTCGGCCCTATGATAGTTGACTAGGAGGTATTTAGCACAGTGGTTGATGGCCATGTCATTGTTCAACTATGCGTGGGTTCAGCAATAGGCTACCGAACATGAACCTTTATTTAGTAGGCATTGTTCAACGATGCTTAGTTTGGTAGTTTATTGGTTCGGTTTTGCTTGGACCAGTAGTTTGTTGGTTCTGCAGTTGTTCTTATTCAATAGGTGGTTCAGTGGTTCTCAAAGTTCCAAACATATATCCTTGTCTGGTAGCTTCATTGCTGGACAAGAAATCTTGTCCGACACCCTTACTACCGAACAGGGATTCCTACTCGGTAGTTAGACCACCAAACAAGAATTTTTGTCCGGTAGTTTGACTACCGAACATGAGAGTATGATATGACTCATACTTTCTTTTCCAACACTTCCACATGCCTTACTTCGGGAGCTTCTTGGATCTTAATTTGGCGTACAAATTGATGATGCTCCGGTGATTTGGTTAGGTAAGACTCTGTGTAACTATCGATATTTTACGTATCGGAGGATGGCATATATTTTTTATTATATTCATATGAGACCATATGACTCTAAAATTTTAGGAAATGACTCCTATGGACATTTTTCACATCTATGATTATTGCCAATTTTTTATGCGACCATACCATGAAAATCTTATATGGACTATAACTTTTGATAGTAGCCGAATTAGTACCTCAAACCACTTCTATAAAATTATCGTTTCTCATTCCATAGAGTGGTAATTACAGAAAACAGACTTTTATATTTGAGAGTTATTATATTTTAAGTTTTGATTGATGTTGTGTAACATCTCGATATTTTCAACCATTCGCATCCGCACATGTCAAATTTGAGTAGCTCAAAATATCAGATTGTTAATCTATATTTGGCAAAATTTAGATTATACAGTAAATAAATAAATCATAGAATCACGGACACAGAGTAATATAACAATAAGCAGCGGTAACAAATGAATAGTAGTTCATGAAGCTACAATTTATTTAACATAGTTAAACAAGATACAACAGAAGTCACGAATACATAGAAGTCTCAATACAATAGTAAAATATCAAAATTTGAATATATCTATAGAGTCAACTGAATAACTGACAGCTAAATAGATGTAGATGGATCTCTAAGTGAAACTCCAACTTCAAAGGTGAGTCTCGAATGCATTGACACTCGTTTGACCCGCGTATAAAGTAAAACACAAAACACTCAAGTCAGGATTAACATTCTTATGTCAATAAATCCAAATTAAGTGAAATATCAGCAAAAATACAAGTAACTCAAAGGGTGTTTGGGATACCCATCCTTTAAGGATCCGTGGAACTATTTACTATGTAGTACAATACGATATTATAATATATCTATTGTAATGTAAACTATTAAAACAACGTTAAGCCGTTACACATATCCCCTTAACACATTTTATAGTGTTATAGTCTATATAGTATCGTAATACCTCCGTAAACTGGAAGCTACTAGAGGGCACTCCATAGGTGCAACACAAAACAAACTCGTAGTTGTCACGATATGGTAGGTGACATGGCACAACTAGGCAATGCCAGGGTAGATATACCAATTACACTTCCGGTTTACTGGTAACGCAAAGCCGCAGCAATCGCCCAACTTGATCCACACTCCCAAAAATTTAAGGGTACCCAATCAATCAAAATGTAATAGAATGGTATCGAAGGAGTGTATCCGATCGGAGAAGCTACCTCACTTGGCCTGTCAACTGCTCCTGTTTTAGCCAGCTTAAGCTAACGGAAGTTAGGTCCACGTATATACCTCAAATAGAATCGTCGCCAACCATCCTACTTCATTCTCGAATCTCCACCGCATACACAATTGTTAAAGTGGTCTTCAGTATTGGCAGAGAGTGACAATAACCGATCCCAGTTTCTTTAACAACCAAACGTTGTTATAACACCATGACATTTAAAAATATCATACTTAAAAAACCAAAATACCGTATCCATTTCAAAACTATATCAAATCTGATATCATTATTCCCTTAAAATATATTCATTTCAAAATCTTAGTGCTTTCAAAGTTATAACACTTTCGAAACCATAACACTTTAAATTATAACATTTTGGGAATCATGTCACTTTGAAATCATAACTTTGGAAAACCACAACACTATCCTTTAAACAGTTTAGATATTAAAAATAGCACATATAATAAAATAGTTTATATAATAGAATAGTTTATATAAAAAATAATTAGTATATTTAAAATAGTTATAAATTAAAAATAGTTTATGTAATAAAATAACTAATAAAATAAAATATCTTCATATATATAAATGCTTTATGTAATAAAAAAAATTTATAAAATAAAATATTTTATATGTTCAAATAATTTATATATTGAAATAGTTATAAGTTTAAAATAGTATACATATTAAAATAATTAGTATATTAAAATAGTTATAATTTAAAATAGTTTATAATAAAATAATATATGTATTAAATACTTTATATAATAAAAATAGTTCATCAAATTTCACAAATCGATTCAAATCAACTCAAATTCCAAAATTCAATTTAAATCAAATCTCAATTCATAAAATTTCAATTTAGTTCAACATCTCAATAAACCGCTTCAATTTATATCGATTTCCAATACGAATTTGAATCACCATTCCGACTTCAATAGATTTTAAAGTTTAATATTCGACCTTTACAATAATTAAATTTGATAGTTTCATATATATTTCAAATTCCACTTTACCATTATTTAATATTGAAATATTCACATAGTCAATTCAATATCATTTAAATAAAACCTTAGACTACAATTTAAATAAACTAAATATTCCATTTAATTTAGTTAATTTGAAATATTCATTTAATCGCTTTAAATCAAAATCAAGTTATAAAATCATTTTTTTTGAAATCTCAAATTCAGTAAGTTTCAAGTCGATTTTATTTATATATATATATATATATATTTCTTAAAAGATTACAATTTCAAACCAACTTAAATTTATCTTCCCAACCTTAATTTATAAAATTTATTATAAAAATCTACTTTTAAAATAAAATTTAAATACACAATGAAACATATTGTATATGAATTAAATCAAACTTTATTAAATTAAATCTTACTATTAAACATTTTTTGTATTAAAACTAATCTATACATATTTGAAAATAGTCAAATTATAAGTAAATTAATAAAATTCATAATTTCAAAACTAACTTATGATATTCTATTTTATTTAAAAATAAATATTTATATAAAACCATATATATTCTCCTTTAAAACTATGGAAATCATTTCAAAACATATATATAAATCAACGATGTCTGCATATAGTTTTCTATCTTATGGTCAGTGTTCTATCTTATGGTCAGTGATATGGTTATTTATCATTTTAATCAACAATTTAAATATCTACGGGTATATATCTTTTCAACCCACAATCCAAATTCAATTCAATGAAAATCGCTCCGGTTTATCATTTCAACCCATAACGATTTGTTGGGGATGCGGATTAAGGATTTTAAGGTAGAAATAACACTAGAGGTGGGGGGTGAATAGTATTTTACAGAATATATGAACTATATGACTAAATTAAAACTTTCAACACAAATCTAAACAGAATTCTAACACAGAATGATCACAGAACATATAACAAATGCAAATAGTAAAGTAAAGCAAGTAAAAGGAAAGAACACACCGAATTTTATACTGGTTCGGAATCCTCCTACATCCAGTCGTGCACCAAGGCAATATCCTTGTACAGATTTTTATAAGCCAATATCCAAATTACAACCCTCAATTTCTAAGGCCTTGAGGAACCCTCCTATCTCCGAGTCTAGGGTAAACTCTCTTGATTTACGGGACATAAGATCACCCTAATACTTCTTAATAACAATCCTTTTGAATGGATAGACTCTATGGACCTTTTGAATACAAATTAATCCTATAACTCTGAATAGCACTTTGATCTTTAGTAGAATGATGGAGAGTCAAATAGAGAGAGTATCTAAATGATTTCCTATTGAGAATTTGGCAGAATGATGGCACGATCTTGAAAATTTGAAGTTTTATGGATATGGAATGGTGGAGAAGAAAGAGTGAAGAAAAATAAGAAAGTAGTTGTTAAAAAATTCGTTTTGGAAGCCTTTATATAGATGCTCAACAGTCATAACCATTGGCGAAAGGTTTTTGAACGAATGGACACTTCTTTTGAAATTTGAATTTTGAATCCAACTGTCACCATGTCGACATGGGGTGTCCCCATATGTCGACATCCTCAGTTCAAAATTGTAGAGATGTTGTTTTGTAAATGCATTTGAATTTAAAACAAGTTGAAACTTCTCTGAAGCAAAATAAAGTGTTTAAACAATATTTTGAGATAGAGAATGAATATAAAACATTATTTTAAATATATATATATATATATAATTGATATAAACCGCCAATTATATAAGTAATATTTAAAATCAGAATAAGTTTTGATGTTTTAAAAATAGAAGTTTTTAAAATCAGAATGGAGGAATATTTCAAGGCTAAAACAAAGTTTGAAAATCTTTTTGAAAACATGATTTTGAAAGCTAAAACATTTTGAAAACAGATTTAAAAACATTTTGAAAAATCTATTCAAACTGAAATTGCAAGAACCTTCCTACAGAGCTCCTCCATATGACTCGAGAACTTGTACAAAGTAGTTTAAATGATTTTGATTTTCGTGGGTTTGTAAGCCACCTGTCGTAGGTTTGTAAGCTACTTGTCGTGGGTTTGTAAGCCACTGGTTTCGATAGAAATTGGGTTCCATCCCAAAAGAAAATTGGAAGAAAGATGAGAGTGCTATTATGAAGTTTTAACAAAATACTAGACGCTTATCTTGAGATCTTGAAATCTTGATTCTCTAGAGTCTTGAATTTTGAATCTCTAATCTTCGTCTTGATGCTTGAGTCTTTATACTGATCAGTCTTCGATAATACCTGCATATATTTCCTATATACATACATATACATATACATATAGATATATATATATATATGAAAATGTTAGTATATATTTTATAAAGTAATGTATAATAACTATATAAGGTTGTTGTCATCAAAACATCATCAACTCAGTTCCTAACACGATTTTCTTCTATTCCACAAAATCGTTCGGGTATGTCTCATTTCAACACATGGGGATTCTATACTAGCAGGGAACACTTAGAGTGGGAACTATGATGATAATAATATAACATATCAACAACATGCATATATCTTCAACAACAAATAAATACAACAAATAATGGTGCCATATCACAGGTGAACAGATGATGGCATATCATATATAACAATTAAATTACTAGCAGCAGCATATTTCAATTGTCATTTCAAGTGAAATCAAATTTAATAAATATTAAGAATGTTAATCGTGTGATAACCCAGATTTTGGATATCTGTTAATTCGTAATTAACAGGATTAAAATTATTGAAGTACTAAATTTGTAAATTGAACGAATAAAATTCTGATATATCTCTGGATATGTACATGGATGGATTTGAGCTATAATAAATATCCGGATAATTATTTGTTTAGTAATCTCCTGATATGATTATTTAAATTGGTAAAAATCATTTTTATTGTTTAAATTTATAAATATATATATATATATATATATATATATATTTGAGTTGATTTTAAATTGGATTTTAAAATTGAATTTGAATTTGAATTTTAAATTTGGATTTAATTTTGAAATTTAAAAAATATATATCTTAAATATATTTTGGATTTTAAAATATATGAATATGGTTTTTATTAGAATAAGATTTGTTTTATATTATTTTCCTTAAAGAATTTTATTTATAATATTAAGAAAGTATTTATTAAATAGTAAAATAAATACAAAAGTTTAATATTAACATTTAAAAATAATTAAATATATTATATATGATTTTATTTAGGATATAATTGGTTTTCATTTTATTTTCTTTAAAGAGATTTTATTTATATAAATCAAGAAATGTACTTAATAATTAGGAAATTTAATATGAAAGCTTTTAAATCATTTTAAAATAATAATAAAATGAGCAATTACAAGTGTTAGCCTTTAAATCATGTTAAATACATGTGTAATGAGATTAAAATATGAAATTAACAAATGTGAACTAATATAACAAGTGTCATCTTTGTATTTTCTTTTTCTTTAAATTTTAATAAATCCTAATTTACACTATATAAACTCCTATCTACTTTCTTCATTTCTTTTTCCTATCTTCTCTTTTCAAAGCAAAGAAAACTCATAATCGAAATCTATAAAGCAATCATGATATCAAACTAAAATCCTATAAATATTTCAACAACTCAAGATTAAAAGCCTGTGACAAAATTCTCAAAACAGTTCAAAATTTATAAACCATTTTATCTTCAACCTGGAATATTAAGCAAGATAATCAAGCAACCTTCCCAAACAACAAGTAGCTTCAAATTTACAAAGTTTCCAGTTCAAACAACAAAGCACTTTCTTCTGCAAATTCAAGTTTTCAAGGATCAAAACAATTCAAGTTTTCAAAGTTCAATCTTATTTCAAGCTCTCTGTCTTTTAAAACTGGTGAGTAAACATTTTATATTAAAAGCTTAAGTAAACTAAATTTTATGGCATGTGAGGTTCTGAAATGAATGATGCTTTGTTTGTGTATATATGGTGATATCCCTATGTATATGAATGTATTTAAGTATGCATGTCTGATATATATCTGTGTGTATCCCTGTTCATGTTACAGAGATTAAATTTGATATAAATTTCAAACTTTTTTATCTTCTTCCTGTTAGGCCTTGAGATTCAAACAAAATAAGTTAATCAAAATATAATCTAGGTGTTAAAATTTTGTTCAAACATAACAGGTTTGAATATCTGCTGGAATCAAGATATTACAGTAGAAATTTTAAAACATGATTAAAATCAAATGTTGAAATTTGCTGATTCAATTATATAACTTGAATCGGCATGGTAAAATATGATTTTTAAAAAGAAATTCATGAATTTTAGCATTTTATAAAGTGGGCATTTTGGAGATGACCAGAAAGTGGTTTTTGAGCAAATTCTGGTGATCCAAGGATCCAGGGTGATTGGGATTTCGACTGGAGGTGGTAGGGAAGTGATCGAGGCCGGGAAAAATAGAGGATGATTTTCTTCGTCACCATGGCGTCGGAATTTGGATGAAGTAGAGTTTACCCCTAAAATAGGTCTAGGTCAGGAATTGGGTGGTCATGTCGTCTCTGGTGAATCGGAGTTCACCGGGCCTGGTGGAAAAGCAGCATGGAGGGCCTACGAATGTGTGACGGGAGTTGTGCGATCTCAGGTGGTCGGAATCGCTTGGAAGAGGGGATTTTCTTGCATAGGTTTTAGTTCCAGGTTCGACTAGGTTGCTCGATCTTGTTTGTGGGCTTGGGATAGTATTTTGGTGATTGGGATTGTTTGTAGCGACGATGGTCGATGGGTTGATGGAGTCGGCGGTGGTCAGTGACGTTGCGACCATCTGTGTTGGTGCACGGTGGTTCTATGGCGTCGGTAGTTTGGGGATGGAGTGATCTCGAAGGATTACTCGGGTGAACGAGAAGAAGGCTCGGCTAGTTTGTCACGAGTGTTTGCATGTCTTTGGGTTTTAAAACTTAAACAAAAATCAAAGTTTTAAAAAAAGAAGTGGTTTTACTCGAGACAAGACCCGAGTGATCTTTGGGTTGAACCTGAAGCAAGAATTAAACCGAGTTTTAAAATGTTTTAAGAGCAAGGTTTTGAAAATTTAAAATAAATTTAGTCTAAAAACTTTTCTTATAAATTTCTTTATATATAATAAATGTTTCTTTAACATTTGACTTGAGAAGTTATAAAATTTGGTTAACTTAAATTTGTTAAAACTACTTTTATTTTATTTAAAACTAAATTTAGTAATATAATTTAGTGTTAATCAAGATAAGATGTTTCTAAATCTAGTTTAAACTATTTTATGATAAATGTTTTTTTAAATTTATTTGATTTAAAGAAGTTATATAAATTGTTATCTTAAATTTGTTAAATGCTTAAGTATTTATAAAACTTAGTTTTTAAATCAAATCAAGTGTTAATTAAAGATAAATTGTTTTAATGATAATTATGTCATTAATAAGGATAATGTTTTATCTTAAGGTTAATTAAGGTTTTAATGAGTTGAGATTGATTAAGTTAATTAAGTAATTTAAGTATAATTAATTAATTTAATTAATGATTAAGGATTAATAAATTAATAATTAAGGGATATAAGAATTAATTAGAGGTTAATTAATTTGTAATTAAAGGATTAATATGTTGAGGGTTAATTAATTTAATTAACAATGAAAGGTTAAATTAATTAATAATCAAGGTAGTTAATGGAGGTTAATTACTTAAGGGAAATAACTAAGGATTAATTACTTAATGTAATTAATTAAAGGATTGATTAATTAATTGATTAAGGGTTAGTTAATTAATGAGTGTGATTAATTAAAGGATAATTAATCAATGTAAATGATTATAACATAATTAATTTGACTAATTAATTAAGGATCGATGTAATTAATATGGATGGGTAAAGGTTAATTAATTCGTGTAATTAATTACAAGTTAATTACTTATTGTAATTAAAGGATAATTAGTCAAGGGTGATTAATTAAGTCGGAAATTAAAAGAAGATTAATTAATTGGTTTGTAATTAATTAATGTTAAGTAAAGGTAATCTAAGTCATTAAAGATTGGTAATTAATTTAGTTAGAGATAAATTAAATTAATTTTGGAAGTGATCAATCTTGCTTATGAATGATTGAATGATGTTAAATGCCTTGAATTGGTTGATATCTCTAATATGAAATGTTTTGTGATATGATATATTTGGGTGGACAGTGATAATATGGTTATCTATCGATGATGAATTGCTGTGTAAAAAGTGACATCCTGTATATAAAGTTGAATTATATTTCACTTGAATAACTTGGGTTAAGATGGTTTTGAATTCAAAGAGACTGGGGTCGGGTATTAGTAAATACTCGAATGCACTTCGATTTGTAACCTACAATGATTCTATATAGATTGATATGCCAAATCAATAGGCTGAAATGGAATAGTTTAAATGACTGGACCATTTAAAGCTAAGTAAAGGTACTTAGGGATTGATTGTGAATATAAGTGCTGACTATAGCAAGTTGTGAACTTGTTGTGACGAACGATTTAACCGGGGTTTTAAATAAGTTTTGTGCATTAGAATTTCATGTTAGATGGGTTTACTCATGTTGGTTTCCAGCCTGACCCGGGTGTTACTTTGATTTAATGCTTGGGTCAGACCGAGTATTACATATTTTCATGTAAGTACGTTACTGGAGCTCAGGAAGCGAGCTGGATGGCAGGAACGTATGAAGTTTTCCGCTGTGTATATATGACTGTGTAGTCTACATATATTGCAGTTTATCTGGGACATGTTAATTTTAACTGTCCAGTGTTTGTGTAAATGTTCTAACTCTAATTTATTGATGTAAATCAACTAATACAGTTTCCTTTGTATAACTGCTATTTTATTTGATATTATATTTTGATCCGCTATGAATGTGAGAATCTGCGTTTTGGTGTTTCTGTTTCTTCTTCTTCTTCTATCTCATTTCTTCTTTTCTCTAACTATCTGGAATGTTCAGTATTGAAAATTCATGATCGTTACATTTGGTATCACAGTAGAAGGTTAAGCGAGAACCTTGGCTCTGTTGGGTTTACTCATTAAGGATAGAGTAAGTGATTCCCTAAAATGTGTTGGGTGTATATAAATATATGAGAGCGTGCTTGTTATTTTCTTATAAAATCTTTTTAAAAATGATTTTCATATAAGTTTATCTTTTTATATATAAAGAAATAATTTTTCCAATTATTAAATATATTATAGAAATTGGTTGTTGATTATCGGAATTAAGTAAAATAATGAGAATTAAGTGGTAATAGTAATACAACCAAATGAAGATAAGTTTGAAATAGATCCAAACTTGAACTAAAATCCTGAATTTGTAGAAGTAAGAATAAGATAAAAATAAATTGGTATCCAGATATGATAATCTTAGGTATTATCATAAATGGTTATTGTGTTTAATAATGAAATATTTATTAATGAGTAAGCAAAATGAAGTAAACTTTTAAGATGAGTATAACTTATAAATTGAAGTGGATTTTAAATTGTGAAGTTTTAAACCTAAGCCTAGAAGCATTTGAATTATTTCAAAGTGTTGAAAGAAAAGAATAAATAATATTGTTCAGACAATTTTTGAATGTAATCTTATTTTAAAATAAGAAGTTGTTTGGAAATTTTAAAGAAATTTGTTTTGAATTAAACCAAAGGTGGTCTAAAAATTTAAAGTTTAACTTGGTGTGCAAAAGAAATAAATATGTATATATGAAGGATATGCATAATATCACAGATAATTTGAAATAAACTCTTGGTGTTGAGTTTTAAGCTTTTCCTTGGAATGTGATGTGAAACCCAAAGTGATAAGTCTTTGAACTTATAAGTAAGAAATAATATTGATAGAAATTTAAAATTTCAAACGAAGGATTCAAATTTGAGTAAGGTTAACGGGATTAATTTGAATTTAACTTGGAGGAAGTTAAATAGGTTTGAATGAACAACCTGATTTGGAAATTTCAAGATGAAATTGAGATTTAACTTAGGGAAGTTAAATGGGTTAATTTAGAAGGGAGATATATAAGATCTTAAACGGGTTTGAGTTCTGGGTAATAGATGCTATTTAGTGGATGTTTTAAATAAATTGGATGTTTATTTACTTTGACTTATCCTAATATCATCATGTTGTTATAAATAATCTATGAAACTGTGAATTGGTTGGTTTAAAATGAATTAAGAAGTAGATTGAGATAATATCTATTCCATTATTGGAATTTAATGGAATTAAACTTCAATTTGAAATTTCTTTAGTAATTTTGATTTTGAAGATAAAAATTGAACCTGTGAAAATGAGATCACTTTGAACATAAGATTTGAGTGTTTAAAATGAACATGTAAAATGAAATGGCTAAGGATTGGTTTCAAGATTGAAATTTGGTAATAAATTAAATTTCAAAGATTAAATTGTTTAAAAAGGATTTGAACTATGATTTGAACCTAGAAATAAGTGTGTGAATAAGTAAAGGTTAGTTTGATTTAAGGAAATTAGATCAACATTTGAAATTTAACTCGAATTTATATAATTCGAGATGATTTAAGGTGAGATTGAATTTGAAATTAGTTCAAATTGAAATTTGATTTAAATAATTTGGAATTGTGAATAAAGTTGAATCGTGTTAAATTCAACTGAAATTTGATTTGAATTTGGGAAAGAAATTGAGGGTAGTTCAACTTGAATTGGGATCGAGTCAATATAATGGAATGGGAAAATGGTTTGAAAGAAGATTGGGTAGTTGAACAGTTTGGCTCTAGGCTATTTTTAAAATAGATTGTTTTAACGTAAACTTTCTTAAATCTATTTTTCCTAGCTATTTACTATACAACCTTTCTTTTCAAAGCCAAACTATTTTATACTTATTTTACAATTATTTTTGAAACTATTTAACTATTTCACAACTGCTTTATAAACTAATTACTATTTTTAACTACTTTATAACTAATTACTATTTTACAACTATATTGCAATTATCTAACTATTTTATAACGACTTAACTATTTTACAACGACTTAACTATTTTACAACTATTTTACAAACTAATAATTATTTTTCAACTACTTATCTAATTTTTTACTTTTCAAGCTATTTTCTAAATTTAAGCTGGTCAGAGTGCAAACTATTTATGATTAAATATCAATTTGAGATAAGAATTGAGGTGATAATCCAAATGGGGATTGAGGCAATTGTGAATAAATAAATAAGAATCTAAAGGAATGTGAATAGAAACGAGAAATTGATTTAGCTAATAATCAATGAAGGTAAATACGTGGGATGTACGCATATTATTCTATTCGCATAGTGATTTGATCCAGATTCGAGCATAGAATTTCGAGATAGTATATCGATCCGAGTTGGGAGTTTTCACTCGATTTTCGACCGCAAACCTGCATATGGATTTTTGATTGGTTCTGGGAATTCTCTATCATAGTTATGACTATACAAGGAGAATGAAGGTTTCTGATCAAGAAACCAGATCTGAGTCCACACTAGGAAGTCGGGTGGACAATACTAGTTCGGAAGTGAAATTGTGTGATCGAGTGAGCTATCAGATTGATATAGCATACAGATGATATGTGTACATCATACGGGTTTGAATGAAATTGATATTGAAAATTTGTGGATAAGAACTGTAAAATGATTTTTGAAATGGAAAATTATATTTTGAACAATAAATGATGAAATAAAATGGAAATTGGGTATTTCTATGATTAAAGGTTCACTTTATAAAGAAAGGTAATATGGTTGATAACTTTATAAAGAGTAATCAAATTTGAATATTTGATTTGGAATAAACAAAGTCATTTATCTTTGTTATATATATGAAAAATTCCCCTTGTTGAATCTATATCCAGAAGAAAAGGATTTTTGAAAGTATTTGAAGTATAAAAAGGAATTTATACAAGTACGAAGTGATTCAAAGATTTTTCAAGGTTATATATATATATATATATATATATATATATATATAAAGGATTTTATGAGAATGATTTTGGGAAAAGGTTTTTGGAACCTTTGGATTTGGAAAGGCATTTGATTTTTGGGAAAAACCAATTTTGGAAATTTGGAAAGCCTAGTTTGGAAATTATCGATTTTGGGATAATCGATTTTGAGAAAGAAGATTTATATGAGATTCATACTAGGTGTATGATTTGGAAGATACTATATGTGTATAGTATAAAGTGTTTTGAGAATGGCTTTGGAGAAAAAGGCGATGCCTTGACATAAACTTCTCGAGAGTACCATAGGTTGCTACTGCCTTGAGCCCCATAGGGGGGAGGCTCTAAAGTGGATCCTGTGGGGAAGTCCGAACAAACTGAAGTTCCTGAGGATTATTGGATAGCGAAAGTCGAGGGCGTTGATGCCTACAGAAGCATTTGGGTTATGCTGTGACGACAGTGTAACTCGATGTCGCTGCAATGTACGATAGACCATAGTAGAAATCGTGTGGAGGTGAGTGTCAATAGTCTACGCTTGATTTTGCTGGGATGGCAATGTAACATCGGTAGACAGCGATCTATGGTCGAGGGGAGAAGTTTCATTTCTAGTAGCGAAATTCGAGGGTGCTGATGCCTACAGTTACATGGACTTTTTCTGCGATGGCAACGTAACCCAGGATGTAGCTGCGATCTGTAACGGGTTCCATGGTGTAATTGAGGGGCGTGGAGTGCCCACAGGTATCTATGGATTTTGCTGGGATGACAACGAACCATCGGGTTAACTGCGACCATGGAAAAGGGTGATGATTTCCAGAGCATTCTCACCAAAGATGTTTCCTCTATTTTCAAAAAATGTTTTCTATATTTTCAGTAAAATTATTTTCCAAGTATTTTCACTGGGTGTTGAAATGGGTTTACCAAGTACTTATAGATTTTCAGTCCTACGTACGTATGACCAAATTTTTGTGAGAACGAGGACAGACTTGTTGAAACATCGAGTTATAAAATGATATTTTATAAAACTATTTTGGCAAGATTATATAGATTTTAAAGTGTATTAAAAATGTTCAAAGAGAAAATTTAACTGATATTGAGTATTTTAATAAATTCTGAATTCGTTCCTTTTCGAGGACGAAAAGAATCAAAGAGGGGAGGAATGTGATAACCTATATTTTGGATATCTGTTAATTAGTAATTAACAGGATTAAAATTATTAAAGTGCTAAATTTGTAAATTAAACAAATAAAATTCTGATATATGTCTGGATACGTACATGGATGAATTTGGGCTATAATTAATATTTGGATAATTATTTGTTTAATTTTCTGATATAGTTATTTAAATTGGCAAAATTCTTTTTCGTTGTTTAAATTTATATATATATATATATATATATATATATATATATATATGTATGTATGTATGTATGTATGTATGTATGTATGAGTTGATTTTAAATTTGATTTTAAAATTGAAATTGAATTTGAAATTTGGATTTAAATTTGAAATTTAAAAGATATATATCTTAAATATATTTAGGATTTTAAAATATATGAATATGGTTTTTATCAGAATAAGATTTTTTTATATTATTTTCCTTAAAGAATTTTATTTATATAAATTAAGAAAGTATTTATTAAATAGTAAAATAAATACGAAAGTTTAATTTTAACATTTAAAAATAATTAAATATATTATATATGATTTTATTTAGGATATAATTGGTTTTTATTTTATTTTCTTTAAAGAGATTTTATTTATATAAATCAAGAAATGTACTTATTAATTAGGAAATTTAATACAAAAGCTTTTAAATCATTTAAAAATAGTAAAAAAATGAATAATTACAGGTGTTAGCCTTTAAATCATGTTAAATGCATGTGTAATGAGATTAAAATATGAAACTGACAAATGTTAACTAACGTAACAAGTGTTATCTTTGTATTTTCTTTTTCTTTGAATTTTAATAAATCCTAATTTACACTATATAAACTCCTATCTACTTTCTTCATTTCTTTTTCCTATCTTCTCTTTTCAAAGCAAAGAAAACTCATAATCAAAATCTGTAAAGCAATCACCAGATCAAACTAAAACACGGTAATTATTTTAACAACTCAAGATCAAAAGTCTATAACAAAATTATCAAAATAGTTCAAAACCTATAAACCATTTTATCTACAACCTAGAATATTAAGCAAGATAATCAAGAAACCTTCTCAAACAACAACTAGCTTCAGATTTAAAAAGTTTCTAGTTCAAACAAGAATGCACTTTCATTTGCAAATTCAAGTTTTCAAGGATCAACACAATTCAAGTTTTCAAAGTTCAATCTGTTTTCAAGCTCTCTGTCTTTTAAAATTGTTGAGTAAACATTTATATTAAAAGCTTAAGTAAACTAAATTTTGTGGCATGTAAAGTTCTGAGATGAATGATGCATTGCTTGTGTACATATATAGTGATATCCCTGTGTATATGAATATATTTAAGTGTGCATGTCTACTATATATATATGTGTGTGTGTGTGTGTGTGTGTGTGTGTGTGTGTGTGTGTGTCTTTGTTCACGTTACAAAGATTAATTTTGATAAAAATTTCAAATCTTTTTATCTGTTCCCTGTTAGGCCTTGAGATTCAAACAAAATAAGTTAATCTAAACATAATCTAGGTGCTAAAATTATGTTCAAACATAATAGATTTGAAAATCTGCTGGAATCAAGATATTACAGCAGAAATTTTAAAACACGAATAAAATCAAATTTTGAAATTTGCTGATTCAATTATATAACTTGAATCGTCCTTGTAAAATATGATTTTTTAAAAAGAAATTCATGAATTTTCGCATTGTGTCAAGTGGGCATTTTGGAGATGTCCAAAAAGTGCCTTTTGAGCAATTTCTGGTGATCCAAGGATCTAGGGTGATCGAGATTTCGACTAGAGGCTGTAGGGAAGTGGTCGAGGCCGGGAAAAATGGTGGAAGATTTCTTCATCACCGTGGCGTCAGAATTTGGATGAAGTAGGATTTAACCCTAAAGTAAGTCGAGGTTAGGAATTGGGTGATCATTCGTCTCTGATGAATCGGAGTTCATCGGACCTGGGGGAAAAGCAGCATGGAGGGCCTAAAAATGTGTGACGGGAGTTGTGTGATCTCAGGTGGTCGGAATCGCTTGGATGAGGGGGTTTTCTGGCATAGGTCTTAGTTCCAAGTTCGATTGGGTTGCTTAATCTTGTTTGTGGGCTTGGGATAGTAATCTGGTGATCGGGATTGTTTGTAGCGACGATGGTCAATGGGTTGAAGGTGTCGACGGTGGTCAATGACGTCGCGACCATCAGTGCAGGTGCACGGTGGTTCTATGTTGTCAGCAGTTTGGGTATGGTGATCTCAAAGGACTACTTGGGTGAATGAGAATGTGAAACCCCACTCCGAGACCCACATTAGCAGAGAGTATTATTAGATAATACCGTCTGCTAATACGGAGAATAGAGCAGGATAAGAGCGACCATCTATAGACTTGCTTTAACTATCAATTGAATACATTGACAAATGTCATACCAAGCATATTGACATATCCAATGAATACTTAAAACAAAACCATAGGTGGCTGGAGGATCTATCAGAACATAATATAACAACTCAAATGTAATATACATCACAGAACAGTAGATCATCATATACACATATACTAATAAATAACAGAGTATATAAACTGATACATGTCAAGTGGTATAGAAAACCACAATATACAGGCGAATCCAAAAGAATACATATCAGAGTTATAACCAAAAAGGACCACACAAAAAGCTATAAAAAAAAGGAGGTAGCTGAATAGTCCATGCGGAAGCAAAATAGGCTAAGTCCAAAAGTACATAACCTGAAACATCTCAATCTGACCCGAATATAAATACACAGGTCAGTCTAGCTAAACAAATCAGTTAGATAAACTGAACAATAATGAACCTGCAAGGTCATAAAATACATATCCCTAAAAGAGATAACACAATCATCTAACAAACGATGAATCATAACAAGACTAGCCTCATATCATCGGCAACACACATAAACAAAGGATATGAATATCCCAAAACAAGCCAAAAAGACAAATAACAAATACCAATGAAGGTAACACAAGTTTCGCAAGGTAACCGCTAATATCATGCGGCTCGAAAAGACCAACACCGAAGGGTGGTACCTAGGGAATATAAATATCAATGAAACAAAACATGCTCGAGCTCACCCTGTATAATAAGGATCCATAAGAGACAACACCCAAAGGAGACAGTTCGAAGACACTATCCTGAAGATGATGAGCCAGAAGGAGACAGTCCGAAGACACTATCCCAAAGGCAACAAATCCGAAGGCACAAACCCGAAGGCAATATACCTGAAGGCAACAAACCAGAAGGAGACAGTCCGAAGACACGATCCTAATGGCGACAAACCGTAGTGGTGAAGGTCCGGAGTCCCAGTACTGGACACCACTAACTGGCAAAACGTGTCACAACTCTCGAAAAGGAACCCAAAAAGGGTTAACGTGAGTCCCATAACCACCCGTTCGTACTAAACGGTTTACTATCCGTTAGTCAATTTCACACTCAAAGCCGTACAAGTTTACCTCATCTCATCAGTAAACCAGACCCGAAGGTCAAAACGTTCAAACGAATAGATTGGGAATTAACTGAGAAGATGAATGCACGTGTTCATAGCACATGTTTTATCTAATCATTTAATTCTCCTCCCACTTTGCTCGGAGTGTGAAATTGTGTGTGTTTTAAATAGAATTTATAAATTAGAGAAACGAGCTTTTAATACAATTTAAAAGATTATTTTATAAAACCGCGTGTATGAAGTCAAAAAGGAATCATCAAAGTCAAAGATGAATGATAACAACAATCGGAACAACCAAAGCCGATAAAAATTGGAATTTCAATCCCAAAAGCAAATTGGGTAAAAGAATGCAGATTCAGACGTCTGAAGTATATGGTTCAGACGTCTGAATCTGGAAAATTAAATGTTTTCCAGAATATAATTCAGATGTTTGAACCATATATTCCAAACATCTGAAAATGGCAATTTTAAGCCTATTTTCTTTCTGGTTGCCCTCGAACCAATTCAGACGTCTGGAACTTTGATTCAGACGTCTGAATACTGGAGAATAAAATTTTCTAGTATAATATTCAGACGTCTGAAACATGTTTCTCAGGTATTTCCTGAACCTAGGTCATTGATAGCCAAAGCAAATTGAAAGCGATCGGATAAGCGATGATTACGGGGGGTTACAACAAATGACTACCCAACCTTAACGACTCACCCAAACACTCCAAACCACGTAAACATCAACCATATAAGGATTTCATAGATTCGTCTTCAAAAATCATAAATTGGAAATTTCACCGAATCAATCCAAATCGAAAGCAAATAAACCTTAAACATGTTAGGAATTCATTCCTAACAACTCAAGATAGTTGTAGACATAGATGTGAGATAAAATCTCACCTTTTACTCAAAAACACGGATGAGAAGCTCAAATGCTAAGAAAAGACCAACCACTCTCCACTTCAACTCTACAATCTTCAATATAAGATCAAAAAAAGTATTTCCTAAGTTTAGCTTTAGGAATTTTTGAAATTGAAGAGAGAAAGAGTTGGAGAAGATGAAGAGGAGGCTTACCAATAGCTTCTCTTGGATTATGGAGCAAGAATTTGAGTTTGAAAGAGGAAACTAGGGCTTGAAATTTCTATTTCTTCTTCCTTTCCCCCATTTTCAGTTTAGCTTAAGTTTTAGAAATGAAAAGAGTGAATGGAGAAGAGAGGGGCTGAGTTAGGGTATTAAGTTAAGCTAATGGGCTGAACCCAAAACCCAAATAGAAAAGTTGAAAAGATTCGACTTACTCCAAACATATCGAAGTTTATACTCAAAAAGATCACAAATGCCATTTTGAACTCAATGAAAGTGGTTTCGAATCCCAATTCGACAGTTTGCAAAAAGTAACATTTCGGACCTAAATCTGACTAACGACGCTATATTAAAATAAAACATTTAAATATATTATCGTTAAATATGCGGGTTGTTACAGATCTCCCCTCCTTACAAAATTGCGTCCATGCAATTCCTAGAGACGATATTTGTAACAACTACATACATCATCCAAAAAGAAAAGGAATTAAGCTTGAGATGAAAAGATATTCTCACCGTTGCCAAGCAAAGATAGAAACCCCGGATAAGATCGTTCGATAAATTCTCTGGTTTCCCAAGTACAGTCATTGGGATTTGGACCATTGGACTTTAATGAGCGGCTCGTCCTTGTTTCGAAGTTGTCGCACCTCCGTGGGAAGTACGTGAATAGGCTGCTGTAAAATAGATAAGTCTGGTGAGACCTCGAGCTCTCGCAAATTAGGAGAATCAACAACAAAATCCGATTCTCGAAGACACTTCCGAAGTTGAGAGACGTGAAACACGTCGTGAATGCCAGATAAATGAGCAGGAAGTGAAACTCTATAAGCCACAGGGCCATTACCTTCAGTAATAGAAAATGGTCCGATAAAGCGAGAAGCCAATTTCCCAGTCGTACTGAAACGCATAACCCCTTTTAAAGAAACACGAATAAAGTCGAGATCACCAACTGAGAACTCGAGAGGCTTCCTACGGTTGTCCGCGTAGGATTTCTGGCGGCTCTATGCCTCTTCCATTCTCTGACGAATAAGATCAATCTTCTCAGAAGAATCATGAACAGACTCTGGGCCAAGAATAAGCTTCTCCCCGGACTCCAACCAACAAGAAGGTGATCGACATGGCCTTCCATATAAGGCTTCAAAAGGAGCCATACTGATACTGAACTAAAAACTATTATTGTAGGAGAACTCTACAAGAGGTAGGTGATCCTCCCAACTACCACCAAAATCAAGAATACAAATACGGAGGAGTTCTTCCAAGATATGATTCCCCCATTCAGTCTATCCGTCAGACTGCGGATGATAAGCTATGCTAAAATTAAGCTTTGTTCCCAAAGCTTGCTGAAGACTCTGCCAAAAATGACTCGTGAATAAAGGATCACGATTACTCATAATAGAACTAGGAACACCGTGAAGTCTCACGATTTCCTTGTCATATAACTTAGACAAAAGAGAAGCAGTCCTATTAGACTTAATAGGAATAAAATGAGCAGACTTGGTGAGGCGATCAACAATAACCCATATGCTAGAATGGACCGATCTCGAACGAGGTAGGCTGTAAATGAAATCCATCGAAATTTGATCCCATTTCCACAATGGAATCTCTAGAGGCTGAAGAAGACCCAAAGGACGATGATGTTCGGCCTTAGTACGCTAACAGGTTATGCAATTACTCACATAACTCACCACATCATGCTTCATGCCTTCCCAATAATAAAGGCGACGCATATCGGCATAATCTTACTACTACCAGGATGAATAGTATACTTAGAACGATGACAGTCATCAAGAATATCATGCCTAAGTGCAAAATCAGAAGGCACAAAAAGACGGTTCTTCTTGCGAAGACACCCATGAGAATCAATGTTGAAATCCCGCAACGCCTCATCACAGGATCCAGACTCACAAAGCTAAATAAGATGCAACAACTCTGGATCACGCCGTTGAACATCGGCAATACGATCCAATAAAATGGGTCAAGCTCCCAAACTAAATAATAGAATAGGAGAATCAGAAGATGAACCTCGATCGCAAATTTCACAAAAAGATAGAGTCTCAAGAATATTCCATTCGGCAAGCATCATAGAAACAACAGCCGAATGTTTGCGACTAAGCGCATCAGCAACACGAATGCCCTTACCAGGGTTATACTGGATATCGAAGTCATAGGGAGAAAGAAACTCGAGCCAACACTATTGCCTCATATTGAATTCCTCCTTAGTGGACAAATACTTCAAGGATTTATAATCGGTATAGAGAGCGAAGCGCTCGTCTAATAAATAGTGTCACCAAATCTTCAAGGCAAAGACAATGGCGGCTAACTCAAGATCATGAGTGGCATAGCGAACTTCATTCGAACGAAGTTGCCTAGAAGCATAAGCAACTACCCGATCCTTCTGCATAAGAACAGCACCGAGACCACTACAACAAGAATCGGTGTAGAGAACAATATCATGATTTCCATCGGGAACCACAAGAATAGGAGCATTTGTGAGAAATTCCTTTAATGTCAGAAAGGAAGCTTCACACTTGTCGGACCAAAGGTAACGAATGCCTTTTCCGAGTAAGGCTGGTGAGAGGAAGCACAACACAGGAAAAATCCTTAATGAACCGACGGTAATAACCCTCCAATCCAAGGAAACTACGAATTTCATGAACATTCTCAGGCCTCTTCCAATTCTGGATGGCTTCGATCTTTGAGGGATCGACTGAAATGCCCTCGAAAGATACAACGTGGCCTAAGAACTTAACCTTATTCTCCTAAAAATGGAACTTGGAGAATTTGGCTCTAAGCTGATGGTGACGGAGAGTACTCAAGACAATTCTCAAGTGATTAGCATGCTCGGCTTCAGACTTAGAATAAATAAGGATGTCATCAATAAACACAAGGACAAACTTATCGAGATATTCCCGGAATACTCGATTCATGAGATCGACAAAGAAAGTAGGAGCGTTCGTCAAACCGAACGGCATAACAAGCCACTCAAAAGAACCATATCGAGTGCGAAAAGCTGTAAGAGATATGCTATCCTCCGCGACTCGTAACTGATGAAAACCTGCGGCGGTCGAGCTGAGAAAAGACCTTAGCACCACACAATAGATCGAACATATCATCGATCCTAGGCAATGGATACCTATTCTTGATGGTTAACTCGTTAAGCTTGCGATAGTCAATGCAAAACTTAAGAGTTCCATCAGACTTCTTCACGAGGACGATCGCGGCTCCCCACGGTGAAAAACTGGACTGAATCAACTGCTTGGACTCAAGCTCTAAAAGCTGCTTCTTTAGTTCCTCATTTTCCTTTGTAGACATCCTAGTGGGAGGACGACTAACTGGCTGCGTGCCTGTAATGAGATCGATGTGGAACTCAATTGCTCGCTTGGGTGGCAAACCCGAAATAGGCTCAAAAACATCAGAAAAGTCACAAGTAATAGGAATACGAGATATATCATCATCATCTCACGAGTCAAGAGAATATAAAGCCATTTCGGATTTATCCACATCCCAAGAACAAGTGATAGCTGAGTAGACGTATCTGGATGTCGAAGACATATAATCCTCTCAGAACAAATAATCCTCACATCGTATCTCACTAGCCAGTCCATACCCAAAATCATATCAAATCCCAGATAAGAAATAACATGCAGATTCGCATGAAAAGAAAAGCCACATAAAACAATCTAAACATCATCACAAAACATGCTAAGGGTCGCGGATCCTCCAATAGGATTCACAATCCTCAATGAAGTAACCATACAAGAAACATCCAAAGATAAATCATCGACGAGCTTCTCCGATACGAAAGAATGTGAAGCACCCGTATCGAAAAGAACTCGAATACTATGATCATTAAATAAAATAAAACCTTACAAAATAGATGGAGATATACCTTTGGGCTGAGAAGAGCCTTCAGAATAGCAGCATAAAGCTTGCTAGACTTGGCACCTGCAGGAACAGTAGGCGCATGTGGGAACATGATGACCTTCCTTCTTGCAATAGCGGCAGAAGAGAGGCTTAGGACAAGCTCGAAACATATGATCAAGAGAACCACAATTGAAACACTTCTGAATGGAAGGTGTTCCAACAGACTGAGACTGAGAATTGGAACAAATAGTCTTCTTCTTCTTGGAAGGAAAATACCTGAACTTCTGAAATGGAAACTGCTTCTTATTGGGGTTCTTGGGAACCTCAACATCATCACCACTATCACACTCCTTCTCGATGGTTTCAAGATGAAGTGTCGAATCTACCAACTCCTCAAAAGAAAGCTTAAGTTGGAGCAACAAAGACTTCTTAAGATATTTCTTAAGACCAGAGACAAACTTCAGATTCTTCTTATAAGATGTATTAATGAATTCAAGACCATACTTAGATAAAGCCTCGAATGATGCAATATACTCAGAAACAGAAGACTTCCCTTGCTTCAACTCCAGAAAGCGACGGGTCAATAAAAATTTCTCAAATTTAGGAACGAACTTGAGCTCGAATCGCTCCCGAAATTGGGTCCAAGAAAGAGTAGACTCATCAATTTCAGTTATAAGAAGCTCATACCAATCAAGGGCACGCTCTTGCAATAAGCTAGAAGTTACAATAACTCTATCATGATCAGAAAGATCCATGCGAGAGAAGATATGCTCGCATGTGCGAACCCAAGCTTGGACTTCAAGAACAGACTCGGAGCCTTTAAACGACTTTCCTCCAAGATGAGAAAAATCACTGCACAAGCGTGAAAAGGAGGACTTGCAAGGTGGAGATACTCGAGTAGGAGCCGGAGGCTGAGTGCTCCTAAACAACTCCAAAAACTGATCAGCAGACATATAAACGCCATACGGATGTGAGCCACTGGATTGCCCAGCATCCGAACGTCATCCCCTGCCTCTTTCATCCATACGCTGAAAGTTAAGATAAGAACAAGATTATTCACAAGGTAGATATCATTAATCCAAATGTGAAATACGACGGAACAAAATGCATTCTAGACGTACTCCCAAATTCTGTCTACCCTCAAAGGCACAGAAGGAATATAGAGGCATGATGGTTCAAAGATTTGTACACATATACACTTTGATGTACCCGAATATGTGCTTCTATTTTGTGTTTATCATATTTTGTTCTGAACTCAGCTCTGATACCAAGCCGTAACGCCCGACTCCGAGACCCACATTAGCAGAGAGTATTATTAGATAATACCGTCTGCTAATACGGAGAATAAAGCTGGATAGGAGCGACCATCTATAGCCTTTCTTTAACTATCAATTGAATACATCAACAACTGTCATACCAAGCAGATCGACATATCCAGTGAATACTTAAAACAAAACCATAGGTGGCTGGAGGATCTATCAGAACAGAATATAATAACTCAAATGTAATATACATCACAGTAGATCATCATACACACATGTACTGATACATAACAGAGTATACAAGCTGATACATGTTAAGTGGTATAGAAAACCACAATATACAGGCGATCCAAAAGAATAAATATCAGAGTTATAACCAAAAAGGACCACACAAAAAGCTATAACAAAAAGGAGCTAGCTGAATAGTCCATGCGGAAGAAAAATAGGCTAAGTCCAAAAGTACCTAACCTGAAACATCTCGGTCTCACTCGAGTATAAATACACGAGTCAGTCTAGCTAAACAAATCAGTTAGATAAATTGAACAATAATAAACCTGCAAGGTCACAAAATACATATCCCTGAAAGAGATAACACAATCATTTGACAAAAGATGAATCATAACAAGACAAGCCTCGTATCATCGGCAACACAAATAAACAAAGGATATGAATATCCCAAAACAAGCCAAAAAGGCAAATAACAAATACCAATGAAGGTAACACAAGTTCCGCAAGGTAACCACTAATATCGTGCGGCTCGAAAAGACCAACACTGAAGGGAGGTACCCAGGGAATATAAATATCAATGAAACAAAAGATGCTCGAGCTCAGTACTGCATAACAAGGATCCATAAGAGACAACACCCAGAGGTGACTGTCCAAAGACACTATCCTGAAGGTGATGAGCCAGAAGGAGACAGTCCGAAGACAGTATCCCAAAGGCAACAAAACCGAAGGCACAAACCCGAAGGCAACATACCCGAAGGCAACAAATCAGAAGGAGACAGTCCGAAGACACGATCCCAAAGGCGATAAACCATAGTGGTGAAGGTCCGGAGGCCCAGTACTGGACACCACTAACTGGCAAAATGTGTCACAACTCACGAAAAGGAACTCGAAAAGTGTTAACGTGAGTCCCATAACCACATGTTCGCACTAAACGGTTTACTATCCGTTAGTTAATTTCTCATTCAAAGCGGTACAAAGTTTACCTCATCTCATCGGTTAACCAGACCCAAAGGTCAAAACGTTCAAACGATTAGATTGGGAATTAACTGAGAAGATGAACGCACGTGTTCATAGCACGCGTTTTATCTAATCATTTAACTCTCCTCCCACTTCGCTCGGAGTGCGAAATTGTGTGTGTTTTAAATAGAATTTATAAATTGGAGAAACGAGCTTTTAATAAAATTTAAAAGATTATTTTATAAAACCCCATGTATGAAGTCAAAAAGGAATCATCAAAGTCAAAGATGAATGATAACAACAATCGGAACAACCAAAGCCGATAAAAATTGGAATTTCAATCCCAAAAGCAAATTGGGCACAAGACTGCAGATTCAGACGTTTGAAGTATATGGTTCAAATGTCTGAATCTGGAAAATTAAATGTTTTCCAAAACATAATTCAAACGTCTGAACCATATATTCCAGATGTCTGAAAATGGCAATTTTAAGCCTATTTTCTTTCTGGTTGCCCTCGAACCAATTCAGACGTCTGGAACTTTGATTCAGACGTCTGAATACCGGGGAATAAAATTTTCCAGTATAATATTCAGACATCTGAAAATGAGGATTCAGACATCTGAAACCTATTTCTCAGGTATTTCCTGAACTTAGGCCATTGATGGCCAAAGCAAAACGAAGGCGATCGGATGAGCGATGATTAAGGGGGCTTATGTCAAACGACTGTCCAACCTTAACGACTCACCCAAACACCTCAAACCACATAAACATCAACCATATAAGGATTTCATAGATTTGGCTTCAAAAATCATAAATTGGCAATTTCACCGAATCAATCCAAATCGAAAGCAAATGAACCTGTAAATATGTTAGGAATTCATTCCTAACAACCTAAGATAGTTGTAGACATAGATGTGAGATAAAAATCTCACCTTTAACTCAAAAACACGGAGGAGAAGCTCAAATGCTAAGAAAAGACCAACCACTCTCCGCTTCAACTCTTCAAGCTTCAATCTAAGATCAAAAAAGTATTTCCTAAGTTTAGGTTTAGGAATTTATGAAATTGAAGAGAGAAAGAGTTGGAGAAGATGAAGAGGAGGCTTACCAATAGCTTCTCTTGGATTATGGAGCAAGAATTTGAGTTTGCAAGAGGAAACTAGGGCTTGAAATTTCTATTTCTTCTTCCTTTCTCCCATTTTCAGTTTAGCTTAAGTTTTAGAAATGAAAAGAGTGAATGGAGAAGAGAGGGGCTGAGTTAGGGTATTAAGTTAAGCTAATGGGCCGAACCCAAACCCAAAACCTAAAGAGAAAACGTAGCAAAGATTCGACTTACTCCAAACATATCGAAGTTTATACTCAAAATGACCGCAAACGCCATTTTGAACTCAATGGAAATGGTTTCGAGTCCCCATTCAACAGTTTGCAAAAAGTAACATTTCGGACCTAAATCCAGCTAACGACGCTATATTTGAATAAAACATTTAAATATATAATCGTTAAATATGTGGGTTGTTGTAGAGAAGAAGGCTCGGCTAGTTTGTCGTGATTGTTTGCATGTCTTCGGGTTTTAAATTTAAACAAAAATCTAAGTTTAAAAAAAAGAAGTGGATTTACTCGGGGTAAGACCTGAATGATCTTCAGGTTGAACCAGAAGCAAGAGTTAAACCGAGTTTAAAAAAGTTTTAAAAGCAAGGTTTTGAAAATTTAAAATAAATTTAGTTTAAAAACTTTTCTTATACATTTCTTTATATATAATAAATGTTTCTTTAACATTTGATTTGAGAAGTTATAAAATTTGGTTAACTTAAATTTGTTAAGTTCAAATTATTTTTATGTTATTTAAAACTAAATTTAGTAATATAATTTAGTATTAATCAAGATAAGAAGTTTTTAAATCTAGTTTAAAATTTTTATGATAAATGTTTTTTATAAATTTATTTGATTTAAAGAAGTTATATAAATTGTTATCTTAAATTTGTTAAATGCTTAAGTATTTTTAAAACTTAGTTTTTAAATCAAATCAAGTATTAATTGAAGATAAATTGTTTTAATGATAATTAAGTCAGTAACAAGGATAATGTTTTATCGTAAGGTTAATTAAGGTTTTAATGAGTTGAGATTGATTAAGTAAATTAAGTAATTTAAGTACAATTAATTAATTTAATTAATTAATGATTAAGGATTAATAAATTAATAATTAAGGGTTATAAGAATTAATTAGAGGTTAATTAATTTATAACTAAAGGATTAATCTGTTGATGATTAATTAATTTAATTAACAATCAAAGGTTAATTAATTAATAATCAAGGTAATTAATGGAGGTTAATTACTTAAGGGAAGCAATTAAGGATTAATTAATTAGTGTAATTAATTAACGGATTTATTAATTAGAGAAATTAACTAAGGGTTAGTTGATTAATGAGTGTGATTAATTGAAGGATAATTAATCAATGTAAGTGATTATAAGATAATTAATTTGAGTAATTAGTGAAGGATCAATTTAACTAATATGGATGGGTAAAGGTTAATTAATTTGTGTAATTAATTAAGAGTTAATTACTTATTGTAATTAAAGGATAATTAGTCAAGGGTGATTAATTAAGATGGATAATTAAAAAATGATTAATTAATTGGTTGTAATTAATTAATGCTAAATAAAGGTAATCTAAGTGATTAAAGATTAGTAATTAATTTAATTAGAGATAAATTAAATTAATTTTGGAAGTGATCAATCTTGCTTATGAATGATTGAATGATGTTAAATGCCTTGACTTGGTTGATATCTCTAATATGAAATGTTTTGTGATATGATATGTTTGGATGGACAGTGATAATATGGTTATCTATCAATGATGAATTGCTGTGTAAAAAATGACATCCTGTATATAAAGCTGAATTGTATTTCACTTGAATAACTTGGGTTAAGATGGTATTGAATTGAAAAAGACCGGGGTCGGGTATCAGCAAATACCCGAACCCACTTCGATTTGTAACCTACAATGATTCTTTATAGATTGACATGTGAAATCAATAGGATGAAGTGGAATAATTTAAATGACTGGACCATTTAAAACTAAGTAAAGGTACCTAGGGATTGATTGTGAATATAAGTGTCGACTATACCAAGTTGTGAACTTGTTGTGATGAATGAGTTACCCCAGGTTTTAAATAAGTTTTGCGCATTAGAATTTCATATTAGATGGGTTTACTCATGCTGGTTTCCAGCCTGACCCGGGTGTTGCTTTAATGTAATGCTCGGGTCAGATTGAGTATTACATATTTTCAGGTAAGGACGTTACTGGAGCTTAGCAAGCGAGCTGGATGGCAGGAACGTATGAAGTTTTCCGTTGTGTATATATGACTGTGTAGTCTATATATATTGTAGTTTATCTGGGACGTGTTGATTTTAACTGTCCAGTGTTTGTGTAAATGTTGTAACTCTGATGTATTGATGTAAATTAACTAATATAGTTTTCCTTTGTATAACTGCTATTTTATTTGATATTATATTTTGATCTGCTACGAATGTGAGAATCCGTGTTTTGGTTTTTCTATTTCTTCTCCTTCTTTTATCTCTTTTCTACTTTTCCCTAACAACTCAAAATTTTCGGGATCGAAAATTTTGAGTCGTTACAAATCGTAAGTGATTGCTCACCATTCGAGGCTAGAGAGAACATGACAAGCACACGGAATTAATCACGATTTTCGAAGAAAAACACGATGGACTCGATTTCGGTGGACAAGCTGATAAATCGAAGTCAGCGGAAACAAATCAATCAATTTTTGATAAACTGAAAATATATAAATTATTATATCATATATTTTTTTTTCAATATTCTAATTTAAGACAATTATTAAAAATAATATAAAATTTCAAAATCATTATTCTTAAAACTAAAATATTAAGAATCAAATATATATATATATATATATATATGTTATACCTAAGATCAATACGTATATATAAATTTTTTTCAATAATTATTATAGAACCAGTATAAACTTACCTATATATCTAACTATATTAAAGCATAGCAAGTTACAAACTTATAAGACATATATACTATAGCTAAATAACATATACAAACTTACTTGTATAAACTTATATATAAACCGAGAATCACCTGAACTACATAACTTAACTAATATATTGTTTACATATATAAAATCAGATGAGTCTGGAAAATTAAATTCTTTGATACAACTTTAATGTATAAGTTACATATACTATCTTCGTATATAATTTGGAAAGCAATAACAGAATATTTATATAATTCTAATAATTCATGCAACAGATATCACCTTCAAAAATTACCATATACATGTATGTAAGTGCCATGAATATTCTGTAATGTGTTGAATAATATATATATATATACACATATATATTGAACATAGTTACATACATATGTACTATTGTCAAAATATATATATACTTTAACTATATATACATATGTACCAGCAAAACAACACATACGTGTGTGTGTGTATTTATGTTAATGAATAGGTATGCAACTAATATATATACAACAACAACAAAAAATGCCACATAATAGATTCCCAGGCAACAACTTATACTATAATATATACAAATATATATATATATATAAGTTTAGATATCAATACAATATATATCACTTCCAACATCTCATAAATTTATATATATACAACTTAAATTATATATAAATATATAAAATACCTTTACTATCCCTTTGTCAAATAATAAGAAGAGAGGAAGTAGCAGAGTAAAGGAGGAGGAGGGATGGAAGGGAAAGGCTCGCGCGATGATTTCGGGTCGTGGTCTCGAATAGGGACTGGGCTGTACTTCGATGGTGATTGGTGAATGGTGCAGTAGGTGGGAAATGGTCCGGGAGACATAGCACTATGGTGGCGGGTTGGTTCAGGCTGGGAAAAAGGAGTTGCTTGGAGAGGCTGGAGAGAATGTGTGACATCCCGGAATTTTGACCCTATTATTATAATAAGTTTTTAATCAAATTTAAATAAAATACAATATTTTCATTTATAAATAAATAAGATTTTGGACATTATTAGTTGTATATGTGTTATAAAGGAAATTTTAATTTCTAAATTCAAATAGACTCTTTTAACAATATTTAAAATTAAATCTGTTTTATTCAATTAAATTAAAAGTTATGTATTAATGACATTTAATATCAGATATATGAATGCAGTTAATAATAATAATATTTACAATAACACAATTATATTCATGTTAAATATAAATATAAAGTATATTTATGCAAAAATAAGTTACAAATCAAATATTGGAAAGATTTAACTTTAAATTAAAATAAGACTAAGAAGTGATTCTAAACAACAATTTTTATAATTAAAATAAAATAAAGCTTATAAATATTTAGCATAAGTATAACATAAAAATATGGATGTTAACATAAGTATGAAGACAAAATGGAACCTGCAAGCAAACTTTATTTTCATAAGTAAGACAAGTATTCACATCAAATAAAACATTTTGGTACAAACAAGGATCTGCAAGTATCTTTAAAAAATAAACAAAGTTTGTCAGCAAAACATCTTAGTACAAACTAAAACCTGCAAATATCTTTATACAAATAATGTGTCAGTAAACATTATTGATATGTTAATATAAATGTAAACATAAGCATTTAATTAGCACTACATATTGTCATTTCAGGTTTTATAAAAATCTTTCAGCCGGAATTATTTGCTCTAGTTCAGATTACAGTACCTTATTAAAATAAAAAAATGATTAAAGCCAAGTTAAAGCTTGTTCCAGAAGACATCGCTGTTGAAAGTTATATATATGTATATTCATCATTCTATCTGTTCTTATCCTTTAGTTCATTTGTAACTTCAAAAGCAAAATATGATAAAGCAAAAGAAATATAAATAATCATCATACTTACAAGCTAAATCAAATTCAAGAAAGGGAAGTTACAGGAATTCAAAACTTCAACTGCAGTCTTCTTTCACCATCAACAAACATCCTCTGTTTCAAGTTTTCAACAGTATTTTGGTGAGTAAACTAAATTTTTGAAATTTAACTACTAATAATTGATTTATGAATAAATATTATGCTAATAAAAATCTGTTCTGTGATGTCTTGTTACTGTATGTTCTACTTATATGATGTTCTTCTAGTTTTAGGTTGCTGAGATAAGGAGTCAGAGAATAAAGCATACTTATCATATAAAAACATTTTCTTTACTTAGAAACTTAACTAAATAAATTTGGTTAAGACAAAGATTAAGGTTTGAAGTTGTTTTCAGATAGCTGTGAAATTTAAACACTGTAAACTCAAACTTACAGTAAAACGTAAAATAATGATCAAAATTCGAATAGCCTAAATTGTAGATTTGAATTTGTATATTGAAACTATATACAAAAATATGATTTTTAAGACAAAAATTATAATTTTTAGTTAGCTATTCGCAGAGCAGTTTGATAATAAACCAAAAATGCATTTCCATGAAATTCTGATAATTCCTCCAATTATAGTTGTTGTAATTTAACATGAAGCTTGTGTATTGATTCTGGAACACCAGAAAAATGTTAAAAAAATTCTAATGCGATATTTTTAAGGAATGATCAAAGGTAGGGTTTTCGGGTTAGATGTTCTGGGCTCTATTCATTGGTTGCTCGCGACGTCGTGGCTCAACCGAGTGCCATGAGACTTGGGAGGGTGTTAGAGTGTGTTGTCGGCAATGTATGGCCAAAGCCACGTCATCTCAGGTGATCGTGATAGTGAGGACGTGGTGTTTTTTTTGTCTATCGTATTTATGTTGCTGTTCGACTTTGCGTGCATATTTTGATTTCGAGGGAATTTTGTTGAGCTGGGCTGAGATTTCGAGTGAGGGGAAGCTGTGTGGTTTGTTGGTGGAGGCGTGTGGCGCCGGAGCGGTGGCGAACCGCCATGCATGTGCACGACGGCGGGGAGATGCTGGTTAGTGTCGACTCGAGTGAAAATCGAGTGTGATTGCCAGTTTCTTTGGGTTTTCGTTCTCTGGGTCAGGGTTGGGCGCGTGTGTGAGTTTGTTTACCGTTTAAAACTTAAACTTTAAAAGAGGAAGCAGGAGAAGATAGAACAGAGGAAGAAGAAAAGAAAGACAGGGATTGACGCGAGAGAGGTTCTGGGTGGTCTCGAGTTTAACCTGAGTTAATCATATTGTTAACTTCGAGATTTAATTCCAGGAATTAGTTAACTGTAATATTAGTTTAAAAGATATATAAGTTAAGTATTAATCAAGTTAAGAATGTTGATAAATTGATTTAAACTAAGAATAACTTTAATTTTACTAAGGAAGTTTTACAGAAAACGAAGATGAGTAATTAATTTAAAATCAAAGTTAATTAAGAATGTAATAAATTTTATAATTGTAATAAGTAGTTCAAAAATTTAATTAAATTAGTAATTAAAGATTTTGATAATAATCTTGTGTAAACCCATTTGTAATTAAGAATTTCATTAATCATTGGAAGTTAATAATTTAACAAATCGTAGTTAATTGATTAAATAACTAATTGAGGATTAAACGATTAAGTTAATTAATAATTAATGGTTAATTAAATAATTAGTAATAATTAAATGTGTAATTGAGTTTTATAAATCAATAATTAAGGTTATTGATTAGTAATTAAGAATTAATTAATTAATTAAGTGGATAATTAATAAGTAATTAATGAATTGAAATAAGTTAATTAATTAGTAAATAACTAAGCAAGAATAAAATATTGTTTATTCTTAAGCATGCAATTAAGTTTAAAATAAATCAAACTAAATGTTGATATGAATCGATGATTCTATTTGGTTGACTCTGATATTTATTTATATCCTGTGATGTTCTGTGATATTCTGGATATATCTGTGATGACTGTGTATGGTTCATCTGTGTTGAATTGCTATATGAATTCGATTGTTGAATTTAAACTGTATAAGTTAATTAGACAACTTGGCCTTTAAAATGGCGTTTGGATTTCGATGAGACCGGGATCGGGTATCGATTTGATATTCCGAAAACCACATCGATCCAAATTAAAGGTTAGGTCGTGTAATCTCAAGTGAAGATCGAGATGGAGTTTTCAGAATGCGAGGGTTATTGTCGTTAACTCTGAGGGTGATTCCAAAATGAGTGTAACGAGATAATGCCTTCGGTTTCGTTCGAACCCGAAACGAACTTGTATGGATTGAATGCTTTTAACACATTGTAACATCCCGCCTTTTCGCACACTTTAAAACGACACACGTGCCAATTCAAAGCATACGCAAGGGCGGATTGTTATGGGGTAAATAAGAAAAAACAGAGAAGGAATAAAACAAAATAGAGTCTCACAGCGGAAGGATAAAATATAATAATAAATATACAGTTCAAAACAGTTTACAAAACAGTTATTTCACTTATACAATGAACATCAGAGTTACACATACCAATACAACAATGCAGCGGAATAGAAAGAGTGTGGTGCAATACTATATATAGAATAATACTGATTCTTCGTCTTCGTCCTCCAAAGCTAAAATCTGCTATCCTGAAATGCTCGGACTGACCCGAGCGAATTTGAAAAGACAAAACACTCGAGTCAGACTAGAAAATCTTATGTGAGTTAAATAAACAGAAATAAATATGGGTACAGTAACTCAAGAGATGCTCGGGATTTACATCTCCTAAGGATCCGTTAAACTATTTACTATGTAGTATATTGCGCTATTATAATAGTGTCTATTTATAAAATAAACTTACTTTTTAATAGCGTTAAGGGGTTACCCATATAGCCCTTAACACATAATAGTCCCAGTAGTCCGTCCAATATCATAGTCCCTCCTGATCGGGAAGCCACCAGAGGATACCACACGGGCTACGGGAGAAATCCAAACTCGTACAAGGCGCGATAGGGTAGGTGACACGGCACAACTAGGCAATGCCAGGGTAGATATACCAATTGCTATCCAGGCTGATGGTAACGCGCAGCGCGCAGCTGCCGCCCACCTCGAACTAACTCCCCCAAAAATCAAAATATAGAAGTGGCCACTGAATCAATCCAAGTCAAAGTATAATATCGAAGAGGAGCGTCCGATCAGAGGAATGACCTCATTGGCCTGAGAATCGCTCCTGTTTTAGCCACCTTATGCCAACTCACGGGAGTTGGGTCCACGTATTTACCTTACAGGAAACGTCGCCACCACCTACTTCATTCTGGAATCTCCACCGCGTACACGGTTAGTCAAAGTGGTTTTCGGTATCGACAGAGTATGTCCATATCCGATCCCGGTCTCTTTGCCAACCCATCGTTATTATAACACCGCGGTTATTTAAAATAGTTTATACTTTTAAAACCAGAATATAATCCATTTCAAAACCATAATATTACGATATCATTCCAAAACCCAAAACCATATTTTACCACTTATCCCAAATATAATTCCTTTCCAATAATAAAAAGGCTTTAACTTCATAATATCTGAAAATCGAATATTTCAAAGCATAATATTTTTGGAAATCCATAATTTCAAACCATAACTTTTAAAACTCAAATGGTTTGGATATTCAACGGTATATGAATTTCAAAGGCTTAACTTTACTGTCACTTTGTAAAGAAATAAGTTATATGGCTTTATGGAAATATTTCTTTATCTAAAGTTAAAACCATAATTTAGATATCACTCTTAAGTTCCAAAACCATTTCAATTTCCATATATATAAATCCATTGGAGTATTAATATTCAAAAACTAAAATTGGAATATATTCTTTCAACAAATTAAATGTTTTATTATTTAGTTTGAATATTCGCATAAATCCTTAAACAACTCCAATTTCTAGTAATAAAACATATGTATTTTTCGATTCCAATTATATTAGAATATTTTTCCAATTCAAATTCATATTAGAATATTCATTTCAATTTATCTTGGGAAAAATCCAATTATAAATATCATATCTTAAATTTCCAAACTTAACATTTAAACATATGATATAAATTTATCCAACTCCATTTTCTAAATTTTCTTCCATTTTACTAAGGGAATTTATACACCTTTTTATTTCAAAATTTCCAACTTTTCATGTACATAAATACGGAAGAAAAATATTTATACAGTATAAAATTTAAGATTTTTATAAACCGTATTCCATCCAAACCATAGAAATCACATTAAAATAGTTATATATAGACCGCGGTGCCTGTATATAATTTTCTATCCTATGGTCAAGTGATACGGATATTTATCATTTCAATCCGCAATTTAAAAATAAACTTTGCGGTTTTATCATTTCAAACCACAATCCCGAAAAATGAAAAATGCATACTAACTTGCAGTTTAATAATATCCAAATAAAACATCCATTCAACAACACATCCATCATCCAATCACAAACATCAATCAATATCAGTCAATAACCATATATGTTTGGTAATATACAACAGGTAATAATTTGCAGTTTTATCTCAAATTATATTTATCAACTATTAATCTAACAGTTTATATTCAGTGATAATTTATATAACTGTTAACTAGCAGTTCATATGCAAACAATAATTTCTAACAGCCAATTAATACGCAATAAATCAATTAAATTTACAGTTAAATTTAATAAAATGCAATTCAACAGATATGAATGAAATAACATGCCAAAAGCTCATAAATAAATTTCTATTCATTTCTAAAATTTATTTAACAAACATAAAAGCTTCTAGTAATTGTGAGTGGGTTAAAACACTCACCTTTGGAATTTAAATCGAATTTAAATCCGATTTAAACCCAAAAATTCGCCCGTCTCAGAATTTGTCCAAACCAGCGTCATCAAGTCCGGAATTTAATTTCGATCCTAATAAAAGAAATTTCGTTTGAATCCGATATCGTATGAAAAAGATATTCAATAAAACGCCCATGAAAATCAAAATAAAATAAAATGAAACTGACCCTATTTAGATGGCCACGTCAGCCCCCCCCCATACTCCTCTCTCTCTCACGTTTCGGCAACAAGAACACGCGCACAGGAACAACCGAACCCATATAACCCTAGCCGCCGCCGTGCTAAGGCCAATTTTCGCCGCTTCTCCGGAGCTCGCGCCTCCCATCAAGCGACGCCATCACGAAGTCCACCTCACGCCGCCCCTACGCCTACAATAGCGCGACCTCCGGTGGCCCCAGGTCGTGCACGACCGCCGCCCCTCCCCTGGCCAATTTCTGGCAATCTCGGTCACTAGGAGGTGATGTAACCGCATGGATTTGAAGCCCCTGGCTTCCTCTACAGCCTAATGTTCCCCGATCGAGAAATCGTCGCAGATCCACCGTTGGATCGTCAAAGATTCCTTACGAACGGTCAGGAAAGAATTGCAAATTCTGGACAAACGACGCCTCGAAACCAGAAACGAATTCCACCACTGAATTACGCGTATTGAATACTTCAACATATATTTTTTCTGGAATTTTCTGAAATTTTTGAGTTTTGACTTTTGATTTGATTGTAATTGGATCTGAAATTATTGTCTGCCATTAAGGAGGAGAAGGAGCTGAGATATACGTACAGTCAAATGAAAATGAGGGGAATTAGGGTTTATAGCGATATATTTATAGACAAAGTTGAAATAGGATGGATCGGAAAAGATAGATGTACGCGCTAACCGATATATGGCCCGAAAAGCCCGATTCGACTCCGGAGCGAAATTGGGTAAACCCATATATCAAAATAGGTAATTTAAAATATTCTGAACGCGATGGAAAAAGTTTCACGTCCAAATTTGATCGTATGAAGAAGTTATGCTGAAAACAAGATTTCCAAATTGATTTCAAATTGATTTTTAATAAGATTGATTTCAAGGCGTTTCGCGTCCGTACGATCAAACGACAAGTCCGATCGATACGAAACTTGAAACACTATAATAATTCACCGATACGGATCCGATGAAACTGGTTTCGTCGAAATCCGAGTCCGTGACAAAAATGGCTATTTTTAATATTTATTAAATAAATTAAATAAATCATAAAAACCAATTTTATTTTTCAATTTCTATTATTAGCCAAATTTCATTACTAAGATAATTCAATCAGTTCCAATTGATTTAACACGCTTGGATTTGAATTAAAATCTATAAACATATCAATTTGCAGTGTTAATTTCTGCATTTTTATAATTATTTGGAAATTATAAATTATATTCTAAAACTCAATTATTAAAGCTTATATTCTTATACTCTCAACAAAATCCAATTAGATAAATAGATTTGATTTCTATTCCAACTCATGATTGCAAATAAAATTTTACCATAATTAAATTCCAAATTATTAATAACCCTTATTTTTCTTAACTATTTATTAATTCCAATCCAATCGAATTCAACACTATAAATTTGATTAATTTATTATATTCACTTCCTTTCTATTATTCAAAGTTATTGTTGTAAATACGACGAATACTAACATTAGTTTAAGATTTCACTCAATGTTTACAAATTCCATTTCAATTTAATAACGTAATATTTTACGTTCAATTCTATTTTATTTGTCGTAAATACCACTTGTTGAATTAAATACTCAAATCATAAATAAATCTTGCTTCTAAAGTTATACCAACAATGGTCCAGTTAAATTTGAATTAGCTTTACCTTTATTTTATGAAATTAACTATTGCAATAAATCCAAATTAATAAAGAAGGTTAGGTTCCTATACTACTTCTTTGGGTTTCAATTAACCTTTTATGGCGAGTATGAATTTCAATGTATAATTGAAACCTTTATATCCATTTAATTTTACAATCATCCAATATCTACATATTCTAGCTAAATTCCAACTAACGTATAAATTAGCTATTCCAACTTCCATTAATTGCGATTATCATACTATAGAAATTAAATTCCATTAACCACATAAAAAAAGTTGATCCCCATCTATTTACATTATATCACGTTTGCATAAATTTATTCAATGGTCACTTTTAATTAGTAACTGTCCATTTTCCACTCCAAATGTAAATCTTCCACCTTTGAATTGTTATATTAAATGGAATTTATTCTAGGTAATATTTTTACTAATATTTACTGATTCAACATTTATATGTTTCTAAAAATTAGCTCCAACCAAATGTGACAATTTACATTTCATTTCTATGCAATATATACTCATCTTATTCCATTCATTTGGTTACTGCATTGAAATCTATTTATTAACCAATACTAACGTTATTATCATTAAATAAAATTTTATTCCCAATTTTATTCAATACCTAGAACAATAATTTACATATTAAATCAAATCCTTCTTCTACTTAACTCAAGTTAGGTTATATTCCCATTTCTTATAACTAGGTCTTCAGTCACCATTTACATAGTTAAATTTTAATGTCTATTTACATCTTCGTTTATAATTTAGAGTTTCTACTAAATTGGATTACACAACTTATGAACTTTAAAAAATTTAGTCCACCTAATACATTTTTTTCTAATATTTATGTCTATGCAATCCAATTCAGTTATAGTTTCATTAATACCGTTTAAAATCAACAAATTATGACTTATAACCTCAATCACAAATTCCAGTTATTTCAATCTATGTCATATAACATTTAAGTTATTTAACTTTAATTACAGTTACTATCTAACCCTCACATTCCATTTCTTTAAAAATCCTAAGGCTTCTATTTTATTCTGGATTAGATTAGAAAACATATAAATTAAATTTATTCAATATTATCTAATTTAACGGGTCGTCACACACATCGTCAGGCGGACGATGAGCATTCTGAGAGATATGTTCTATAAAGGTAAACGCAGCCTCAAGCCTCATCAACTGGGAATGGCTAAAACAGGGGATGTGCGGCAAGGTTAGGTGGGTCATGCCCAAGAAGGATGAGGTATACCCCTGTCTAGATGTCCCTTTTATTCGGCTGTGTGGGCGGTTGGTCTGCAGGCAACTGCGGGGTTATCTTGTTCGGGACTGTTCAGTAAGGAATGGTTTCGGCCTTGTGTTGCAGGGGAGTTAGGGTGGCTCCTGGTACGGTGATCTAGGCCACATACTGTGACGGGCGGTACCCCAGTAGCCCTGCCATTGTATGGGATCCAATTTCCAATAAAATTCGTACGTTTTGATTGTGCCCAACTACGTTGGAATGTGAGATGTAAGCATTTCAGCTATTTCTATATTTTACTTGAAAACCCTAGACACTATTATAATATCACAGAATTTGCTACAAAATGTTTTGGTTAGCGTAAGGTGAAAACTTACCCATATTTATGTGTGGGAAGTCTTACGTGATACCTTTATTTTAAATGATTTTCAAAGTTAAACAACTTTAACCCGTTTACTCATACCAGACCCATGTCTGACTCGGAGTTTATATTTTGTTTTTCATAAACTCTTGGGTACTCAAATTTTTATGAGTAGCCAAGTGATAGGTATTCAGAGTATAGAGTTTTCTGGAGGAGTTGGAGCAGAAGACCAGACGTATGTATCTATCTATATAGTTCCGCTGTGTTAGTTAGTTTATGATATGTGGGATGTATGTTCTGACAGATATGTATATGACAGTCATGTTGTATGATATTGTATAACTCTGATGTATTTATAACTATGTAATAATTATGTTGATGTATTATATTTTGTTCCATCCCGCTGTGAGATTCTGATGTTGTTATTCTTTCTTTTTATTCTTTTCTATTTCTATCCCTTTCTTTCTTATTGATGACACGTCTTTTTGGAGTTAGAAAGTCGGGTCGTCACAGCTGGTATCAGAGCACTAGGTTGAGCGAGTACCTAGGCTCTGGAGTGATATTTATCTTGAGAGTGCGTATTTGTATTTTCATATAATTATATATATATATATATACCTATCTAAATTTGTTGAGTTACCTGTTTAGGTGGCCAACATGAGTTTCGGAAGAAGAGGAAGAGTTAGGGCCAGTACTTCGATTGATAATGTTCGAAGTCAAATTGCTAGAGAGGCTGTAAATCCAGTACCGCCTCAAGTTAGTTTTGTAACCTTATGTAAAGATTTTATCGATCTCGGAGGCTAACCATTTAAAGGTTCAGAATCGATAATTGAAGTTCAAGCCTGGTTACGCTCTTGTGAGTGCATTTTTAAGAGTATGAGATTGTCGGATGATCAGAAGAGGGAAATGACATCGTGGCAATTGCAGGGAGGCGCAGCAGCATGGTGGGATGCAACAATTGCAAATATTCCTGAGAAAGATATTTCATGGAAAAGATTTAAGGAGTTATTTGAGGAGAAGTTTATGCCTACAGCAGGGAAAACCCAATTGTACCAGGATTTTCTGAATTTGAAGCAGGAAAGCATGACTGTTTCTGAGTATGAGACCAAATTCAATGAACTTTCGTGTTATGGATCAGGACTCATTGATACTCCCCTCAAGAAGAATGAAAAGTTTGTGCAAGGATTGAGGTCCGAATTTCACGATAAGATGACGGTGCTCTTGAAAGGATCTTTTGTTGATTTAGTTGATATGGCTTTGAGGTATGAAAATTTGATGAGCAAGAAATTGGAGGCAACAGCAACAGTTTCAAGAGGGAATTTCGTTAACCTAAATAAAAGGAAGTTTAATCCACTTTGGAAAAGGCAAGCTAAGGGAAAGAAATCGGGAGGAAGCAATAACGGACCCCGCAAGTGTTATAATTGTCAGCAAATTGGACATTTGGCAGATCAGTGTTCTCAAGGAGGATCTCAGCAGCAACAACAACAGAGTGGTTCAGGATTGGCAGTAGTTCAGAGATCGTTGTGTTTTAATTGACATCAGCCCGGTCATATGATTAAGAATTGTCCACTTTTGCAGAGGACACTGCAGAATAAAGTTTTTGCTCTAGAAGCAGGTCCATCTTCTTCTTCTCAAGGCAAAGGGGTTTTGGAAGGTACCTTATCTTAGATGGCAAATATATTAAAATTTTTATTTGATTCAGGTGCTTCTTTGAGTTTCATATCTCTGGAATCAGTAGAAAAGTTTTCTCTCAACTCCAGTACGGTGGATCGTCCCATTGTCGTATCTAATCCTATAGGTGGAGCAACAAAATTGGATATAATCTGTAATGACTAGAAGATTTCTTATTTGTCCCACAGTTTCTCTTGTGACCCGTATGTGTTAAATTTTAAGGGATTTGATCTTATTTTGGGAATGGATTGGCTCGATAGGTAAAAAGCAGTCCTGAATTGTGATGAGAGGACAGTTTCATTGGAGACTGATTTGGGTAGGATTGCCAAAGTGTCGTGCGATAGTTCTGGATTTCACTTGAGTAGTATTTTGCAAGGAGTTGAGACTTCTCAAGAGAAAGTTGAAGAAATCGATGTGGTTCAAGATTTTCCTGATGTCTTTGAAGAAGTTAAGTGTCTACCGCTACATCGAGAGATTGAGTTCCGTATTGATTTGATTCAAGGAGCAGTGCCGGTGATTCAGCCCAGTAGGAGAATGCCTCCTAGAGAGAGAAGAGTTGATTAAGCAGACACAGGATCTTTTGGAGAAGGGTTTGATTAGACCCAGTTTTTCTTATTGGGGCTCTGCTGCGGTGTTTGCCACCAAATCAGATGGTTCGCTAACGTTCTGTGTTGATTATAGAGAATTGAATAAAGTGACCATTCGAAATAAATATCATTTTCCTCGCATCGATGATCTCTTTGACCAGTTTCACGGAGCTTCTATCTTTTCTCAACTGGATCTAGCTTCAGGATTCCACCAGTTGAGAGTAGCTGAAGATAGTATTCTCTTGACAGCATTTAGGGGACCGAATTGTTTTTATGAGTGGTTGGTTATGCCTTTCGGGTTAACCAATGCTCCTGCCTATTTTGTTGACCTCATGAACCGAGTCTTTCGAGATGTGTTGAATAAGTTCGTGCTAGTATTCATTGATGATATCTTGGTCTACTCCAAATCGGAAGAAGAGCACAGGCATCATTTGAGGATTGTATTGGAAACTCTGAGGAAGCATGTGTTGAAGGAAAAATTTTCAAAGTGCCATTTTTGGAAATCGGAAGTTAAATTTTTAGGGCACATTGTTTCTGGTGAAGGCATTTCTGTAGATCCAGCAAAGGTTGAAACTATTTTGGAATGGAAACAGCCGGAGACACCGACTGACATTTGCAGTTTTCTGGGTTTGGCTGGTTACTATAGAAAATTTATCAAGGATTATTCCAAAATTTCTTCACATCTGACCAAGCTGACTAGGAAAGGAACCAAATTCAAATGGACACCTCAGTCTGAAGAAGCTTTTCAGGAATTGAAGATAAGGCTAACCAGTGCACCAGTGCTTGCTATTCCAGATGGAAAGAGCAAATTTGAAGTATATACGGATGCATGTTTAGTTGGACTGGGAGCAGTTTTGATGCATAATGGTAGAGTGATAGCGTATGCTAGTCGACAATTGAAGTCACATGAGAAGAACTATGCTACGCATGATTTAGAACTGTTAGCTATTGTTTTTTCTTTGAAGATCTGGAGACATTATCTTTTGGGAGAAAAGTTTGAGTTATTCACGGATCACAAAGCGTTAATATATATTTTCTCTCAAAAAGATCTTAATTTGAGACAGCAGAGATGGGTCGAATTTTTGGCATCTTATGATCTGGATATTTTGTATACTCCGGGGAAAGCGAATGTCGTGGCTGATGCTTTTAGTAGAAATGCGGTCTTATCTCTTTTGGAAGTCGTTCCATCTCTCCAAGAAATAATCGTTAGTAAGCAAATGGAGGATAAATCTTTTGAGGAAATAATTCTTGGAACTAAGGATGGTCGATATTCGGATTTCAAGGTGGACGATCAAGGTGCTTTAAGGATTAATGGTCGTTTGTGTGTGCCTAATATTGATGGACTGAGGCAAGAAGTCTTAGCTGAGTGTTATCGCTCCAAATTGAATATTCACCCGGGAATCTCAAAGATGCATAAAGATATGAGGAGAGTTTTCTGGTAGCCGAGCATGAAAAAGGATGTAGCTGCTTTTGTTAATAGTTGCGCCATCTGCCAACAAGTGAAGGGAGATCAACAAAAGTCTGCCGGACTATTGCAACCTTTGGAAATTCCAGATTGGAAGTGGGAGATGATCTTGATGGACTTCATCGACGGTTTGCCTAGAACCAGGAAAGGAAATGAAGGAATATGGATTATTGTATATCGTTTAACGAAGAGTGCCCATCTTATTCCGGTTAAGGCGACTCGTACTGCAGTTTCACTGGCAGAAATTTTCTTGAAGGAGATAGTCAGATTGCATGGTGTTCCTGTCAGCATAGTAAGTGACAGTGATCCTATTTTCACTAGCAAATTTTAGGAAGCTCTGCAATCAGCAATGGGAACAAGTTTGAGATTAAGTACGACCTATCATCCTCAGACGAACGGACAAACGGAAAGGCTTAATCGAATTTTGGAAGATATGCTGCGAGCTTGTGTATTGGATTTTGGTGGATCATGGGAAGACCATCTTCATTTAGTGGAATTTTCTTATAATAACAGCTACCAAGCGAGTATTAAGATGGCTCCTTATGAAACTCTGTATGGAAGACCGTGTAGATCCCCATCTTGTTGGATTGAATCGAATGATCGACTTGCATTCGGACCCGATCTAATTCGTGAAGCTTCTGCGAAGGTTGAGCTTATCAAGAAAAGGATGAAAGTTGCTCAAGATCGTCAGAAGAAATATGCAGATAAGCGACGAAGACCATTAGAATTTAAGATCGGAGATTTAGTTTTTATTAAAGTTTCCCCAATCAAAGGTGCTATAAGATTTGGAAAGGCGGGAAAACTTGCTCCAAGATATATTGGTCCATTCTGAGTGTTGGAAAGAATTGGAACTGTAGCCTACAGGATTGAATTGCCAGAACGAATGTCTGGGATTCACAATATATTCCATGTGTCTCGTTTAAGGAAATTTATTCATGACCCATCATTGGTGGTAGAACCAGTTGTTCTTGCACCCAACCTGACTGTGGTTAGAGATCCTGTTCAGATTGCAGATTAAGACGAGAAGCAACTCAGGAACAAAGTGGTGAAACTCGTCAAGGTGCAATGGAGTGAGGATCCCAGAGATTGTACCTGGGAAACTCTTGATAGTTTTAGAAAAGCTTATCCAAATTTATGTCCGGTTAGCTAGTGATGTTGATAGAATTGACTGTTTGATTTGTTTGTTATTTTATGGATGATATGTATGTTTAGATTGTTAATATTAAACTTTTGAATTAACTGCTGTTTAAATTTCGGGGACGAAATTCTTTTAAGGGGGGAGGAATGTGACATCCCGAAATTTTGACCCTATTATTATAATAAGTTTTTATTCAAATTTAAATAAAATACAATATTTTCATTTATAAATAAATAAGATTTTGGACATTATTAGCTGTATATGTGTTATAAAGGAAATTTTAACTCTTTTAACAATATTTAAAATTAAATCTGTTTTATTCAGTTAAATTAAAAGGTATGTATTAATGACATTTAATATCAGTTATATGAATGCAGTTAATAATAATAATATTTACAATAACACAATTATATTCATATTAAATATACATATATAAAGTATATTAATGCAAAATAAGTTACAAATCAAATATTGGAAAGATTTAACTTTAAATAAAAATAAGACTAAGAAGTGATTCTAAACAATAATTTTTATAATTAAAATAAAAGAAAGCTTATAAATATTTAGCAGAAGTATAACATAAAAATATGGATGTTAACATAAGTATGAAGACAAAATGAAACCTGCAAGCAAACTTTATATGCATAAGTAAGACAAGTATTCACATCAAATAAAACATTTTGGTACAAACAAGGATCTGCAAGTATCTTTGCAAAATAAATAAAGTTTGTCAGCAAAACATCTTAGTACAAACTAAAACCTGCAAATATCTTTATACAAATAATGTGTCAGTAAACATTATTGATATGTTAACATAAATGTAAACATAAGCATTTAATTAGCACTACATATTGTCATTTCAGGTTTTATAAAAATCTTTCAGCCGAAACTGTTTGCTCTAGTTCAGATTACAGTACCTTATTAAAATAAAAAAATGATTAAAGCCAAGTTAAAGCTTGTTCCAGAAGACATCAATGTTGAAAGTTATATATATGTATATTCATCATTCTATCTTATCCTTTAGTTCATTTGTAACTTCAAAAGAAAATTTTGATAAAGCAAAAGAAATATAAATAATCATCATACTAACAAGCTTAATCAAATTCAAGAAAGGGAAGTTACAGGAATTCAGAACTTCAACTGCAGTCTTCTTTCACCATCAACAAACATCCTCTGTTTCAAGTTTTCAACAGTATTTTGATGAGTAAACTAAATTTTTGAAATTTAACTACTAATAATTGATTTATGAATAAATATTATGCTGATAAAAATTTGTTCTGTGATGTCATGTTACTGTATGTTCTACTTATATAATGTTCTTTTAGTTTTAGGTTGCTGAGATAAGGAGTCAGAGAATAAAGCATACTTATCATATAAAAACATTTTCTTTACTTAGAAACTTAACTAAATAAGTTTGGTTAAGACAAAGATTAAGGTTTGAAGTTGTTTTCAGATAGCTGTGAAATTTAAACACTTTAAACTCAAACTTACAGCAAAAAGTAAAACAATGATCAAAATTCGAATAGCCTAAATTGTAGATTTGAATTTGTATATTGAAGCTACATACAAAAATATGATTTTTAAGACAAAAATTATAATTTTTAGTTAACTATTCGCAGAGCAGTTTCATAATAAACCAAAAATGCATTTCCATGAAATTCTGATAATTCCTAAAATTATAGTTGTTGTAATTTAACATGAAGCTTGTGTATTGATTCTGGAACACCAGAAAAATGTTAAAAAAAATTCTAATGCAAGATTTTTTAGGAATGATCAAAGGTAGGGTTTTCGGGTTCGATATTCTGGGCTCTATTCATTGGTTGCTCGCGACGCCGTGGCTCAACCGAGTGCCATGAGACTTGGGAGGATGTTAGAGTTTGTTGTCGGCAATGTATGTCCGAAGCCACGTCATCTCAGGTGATCGTGATAGTGAGGACGTGGTGATTTTTTTGTCTATCGTATTTGTGTTGCTGTTCGACTTTGCGTGCATATTTTGATTTCGAGGGAATTTTGTTGAACTGGGCTGAGATTTCGAGTGAGGGGAAGCTGTGTGGTTTGTTGGTGGCGGCATGTGGCGCCGGAGCGGTGGCGAACCGCCGTGCACGTGCACGGCGGCGGGGAGATGCTGTTTAGTGTCGACTCGAGTGAAACTCAGTTTGATTGCCAGTTTCTTCGGGTTTTCGTTCTCTGGGTTAGGGTTGGGCGCGTGTGTGAGTTTGTTTACCGTTTAAAACTTAAACTTTAAAAAAAGGGAACAAGAGAAGATAGAACAGAGGAAGAAGAAAAGGAAGACAGGGATTGACGCGATAGAGGTTCTGGGTGGTCTCGAGTTCAACCCGAGTTAATCATATTGTTGACTTCGGGATTTAATTCCAGGAATTAGTTAACTGTAATTATAGTTGAAAATATATATAAGTTAAGTATTAATCAAGTTAAGAATGTTGATAAATTGATTTAAACTAAGAATAACTTTAATTTTACTAAGGAAGTTTTACAGAAAACGAAGATGAGTAATTAATTTAAAATCAAAGTTAATTAAGAATGTAATAAATTTTATAATTGTAATAAGTAGTTCAAAATTTTAATTAAATTAGTAATTAAAGATTTTGATAATAATCTTGTGTAAAACCATTTGTAAATAAGAATTTCATTAATCATTGGAAGTTAATAATTTAACAAATCGTAGTTAACTAATTAAATAACTAATTGAGGATTAAACGATTAAGTTAATTAATAATTAATGGTTAATTAAATAATTAGTAATAATTAAATGTGTAATTGAGTTTTATAAATCAATAATTAAGGTAATCGATTAGTAATTAAGAATTAATTAATTAATTAATTAAGTGGATAATTAATAATTAATTAATGAATTGAAATAAGTTAATTAATTAGTAAATAACTAAGCAAGAATAAAATATAGCTTATTCTTAAGCATGCAATTAAGTTTAAAATAAATCAAACTAAATGTTGATATGAATCGATGATTCTATTTGATTGACTCTGATATTTATTTATATCCTGTGATGTTCTGTGATATTCTGGTTATATCTGTGATGACTGTGTATGATTCATCTGTGTTGAATTGCTATATGAATTCGATTGTTGAATTTAAACTATATAAGTTAATTAGACAACTTGGCCTTTAAAATGGAATTTGGATTTCGATGAGACCGGGATCGGGTATTAATTTGATATTCCGAAAACCACATCGATCCAAATTAAACGTTAGGTCGTGTAATCTCAAGTGAAGATCGAGATGGAGTTTTCAGAATGCAAGGATTATTGTCGTTAACTCTGAGGGTGATTCCAAAATGAGTGTAAGGAGATAATGCCTTCTGTTTCATTCGAACCCAGAACGAACTTGTATGGATTGAATGCTTTCAACACATCGTCAGGCGGACGATGTGCATTCTGAGAGATATGTTCTATAAAGGTAAACGCAGCCTCAAGCCTCATCAACCGGGAATGGCTAAAACAGGGGATGTGCAGCAAGATTAGGTGGGTCATGCCCAAGCAGGACGAGGTATACCCCTATCTAGATGTCCCTTTTATTCGGCTGTGTGGGCGGTTGGTCTGCAGCCAACTGCGGGGTTATCTTGTTCAGGACTGTTCAGTAAGGAATGGTTCCGGCCTTGTGTTGCAGGGGAGTTAGGGTGGCTCCTCGGTACGGTGATCTAGGCCACGTACTGTGACGGGCGGTACCCAGTAGCCCTGCCATTGTATGGGATCCAATTTCCAATAAGAGCCGTACATTTTGATTGTGCCCAACTACGTTGGAATGTGAGATGTTAGCATTTCAGCTATTTCTGTATTTTACTTGAAAACCCTAGACACTATTATAATATCACAGAATTTCCTATAAAATGTTTTGGTTAGTGTAAGGTAAAAACTTACCCGTATTTATGTGTGGGAACTCTTATGTGATACCTTTATTTTAAATGATTTTCAAAGTTAAACAACTTTAACCCGTTTACTCATACCAGACCCATGTCTGACTCGGAGTTTATATTTTGTTTTTCATAAACTCTTGGGTCCTCAAATTTTTATGAGTAGCCAAGTGATAGGTATTCGGAGTATACAGTTTTCTGGAGGAGTTGGAGCAGAAGACCAGACGTATGTATCTATCTATATAGTTCCGCTGTCTTAGTTAGTTTATGATATTTGGGATGTATGTTCTGACAGATATGTATATGACAGTCATGTTGTATGATATTGTATAACTCTAATGTATTGATAACTATGTAATAATTATGTTGATGTATTATATTTTGTTCCATTCCGCTGTGAGATTCTGATGTTGTTATTCTTTCTTTCTATTCTTTTCTATTTCTATCCCTTTCTTTCTTATTGATGACACGTCTTTCTGGAGTTAGAAAGTCGGGTTGTCACCGAATGGGTCGGAGAAAATGGTGATAGGCGGAGGCAAGACTGCATGGAGGAGAAGGGCTGTTAGGTCGTTCGGGATCGGCATTAGCTAGGTTTGGCTGCTTCTTGGGAGTAGGCGGAGGACAACGAAGGGAAATAGGAATGAAATGGATCAGGTTCCAATGGAGGAGACAAGCAACGAGCATTTCATTCGCATGCAAAAATATATATAATTAGATTATATTATAAGCTTTTTAAGATGAAGAGAACAAAAATATGAATTGGTTGCCAGGGGACAAATGAATCAACACATAGAATATTGAAATATTGGGAATACAAAAGTCTAAAAGTTGAATTGTTGGGAATATTAATGGCTTTTGACTGTTGGTTAACACGGGGATATATGAAAAGTTATGTGGAACCCAATAGGCTCAAATAACGAACCTCAACGGCTAACTATTTACCGATTTCGTGGCGTACAGGAGTTCGAAAAATAGAAGTGAATATACCGCTGTGATCAACACAACGAGAAGATCAAACGGTATAGAGATATCAGTGGTATGATTATCCTATCAAAAGTTAATAAACCGAAAAATGTTGATAATTTGCCAAAAATAAGATAGACAGAGTAATAGCAGTCCACATTTAACGAAATGAAATATGACGTCTTACTCAGAAGATGATTTACAAATTTATTATATAAAAATATTCAGGTTTTGAAAATATTTTATTATCGTCTAATATTAACTGATTTATATTGAAATTAAAATTACACAAAAAAAATAAATTTTCATATTTTCTAATAAAAATTTACCAGTTGCTATGTTTAAACAGACGTATTTCAAATATTAATTTTTTATTTTCAAATTCAATTATTTAAAATTTCACAAAATTCAGTTAATTACGTTATTAAAACCATTAAAATTTATGGGTCGTTACATGTTGGCTTGCACTAGCGGGTAATTAACTATGCTCATATTTAGGCCTACTAACCCATCTCGAAATTTGTGCTAACGGGAGGCTGTAGGAACTGATCTATGTCATTTCGATCTTCCCCAAAATAGCTCTATACCTCCATTAGCCCTGATTTCATCAAAAAACCTACATTTTCCTTAATAATCTTAGCCCAAAACTAAAATTATAGGGGTAATTAAAATTGAGAGAATAGAGATTATTATTTTGACTGATTGGCATTCATCTCTTTTGTTGTCCACTTCAGATCTAAGAGGGGAAATTGGTATTTTTAGTATTTAGTGAGTGGTTCTTGATCTCTCACTATACTAGGCATGTTTATATAGTTAAAATTGATGTTTTTAACATGATTTTGATCTTAAAAAGGTTTCGTACTTTAATCTATAACATCCACGCCTTTTTTGTATGCTTTAAATCGATGATAAACCACATATGTCAGACTTAAACCATACAAAAGGGCGGATTGTTATGGGGTAAATAAGAAAAACTAGAGAAATAAAAAAACAAAATAGAATATTGCAGCGGAACAATAAAATATAATAATCAAATAAACAGTTCATGAAGCAGTTTTACAAAACATTTGATTTTCTTACTTATACAATACAATATCAGAGTCACACATACCAGAGAATATTAATAATTTATGCAATGGAATTAAATGGTGTAGTGGAATAATATAGTAGATAATAATACTAAAAATCTTCGTCTTCGTCCTCCAGAATAAAATTTTCAAATCCTGAAATGCTCAGGCTGACCCGAGCGAAATGAAAGGGCAAAACACTCGTGTCAGAACTAAAATATCTTATGTGAGTTAAATCAACAGTATAAATATAAGTGCAATAACTTAAGAGATGCTCAGGATTCACATCTCCTAAGGATCCGCTAAATTATTTACTACGTAGTAATATTTCTCTATTATAATAATGTCTATTTGTAAAATAAACTTACTTTTTAATAGCATTAAGGGGTTACCCATATAGCCCTTAACACGTAATAGTCTCATTAGTCCATCCAATATCATAGTCCCTCCTGATCGGGAAGCCACCAGAGGATACCACACGGGCTACGGGAGAAAACCAAACTCGTATAAGGCACGCTAGAGTAGGTGACACGGCACAACTAGGCAATGCCAGGGTAGATATACCAATTACGCTTCCGGGTCAGTGGTAACGCGTAGCACGCAGCTACCGCCCACCTCGAGCCGCACCCCCAAATAAAAAAACAAAAGTGGCCACCGAATCAATCCAAAAGTCGATGTATAATATCGAAGGGATGAGTCCGATCAAAGGTGCTACCTCATTAACCCGTCAACCGCTCCTGTTTTAGCCACCTTATGCCAACTCACGGGAGTTGGGTCCACGTATTTACCTCAAAGGAAACGCCGCCACCATCCTACTTCATTCTGGAATCTCCACCGTGTACACGGTTGTTAAAGTGGTTTTCGAAGTTGGCAGAGAGTATGACAACTTCCGATCGCGGTCTCTTCAACAACCAAACGTTATTATAACATCGCGGTCACTTTAAAATAATTTATACTTCAAAACCAGGATATAATATTTATTTCAAAGCCATATAAATACGATATCTTTTTCTTTTTGAAACCAAATCAATATGATATCCTTTTTAAGATCATAGTATTCAAAGTTATAAAATTTCGAAACCAAAGAATTAAACTATAACCCTTCCAAAACATAATACTTTGAAATTTGTAAATTTGAAACATACTACACCACTTAAATGGTTTAAATACTTAATTACTTTATATAGTAAAATAGCTTCTTCACCTTGACAAATCAATTCCAATATGGATTTTAAATTCCCAAATAAACCAATATAAATTCCATATATTTCAAAGCTTTAATTATCCTACCATTTCAAAACTTATTCTTTGATAATTTCACATACATCAATTTCAACTATTATTATTTAGATTTGCAATGTTTACTAAATAAATCAAATATCATTTTAATAAAACCTTTAGACTTCAAATAATTGGATATTTCTTTAATTAAATTAACCTGATAATATTCATTTAAATCAATTTTATATTCATTTAAATCCTCTAAACAAAATCAAGTTATAAAATCAATACCCTTTAAATCTCAATTTATTTACATTTCAAATCAAAATATTCGAGGATAATTCTCAAATACTTTATTTACATTTATCTTCCAACCTTAATTTTATTTGAATCATTATAAACTCTATATACAATAGAATTTAAATAGGTACTTAAGCATTTTATATAAAAGAAATCAAACTTTGTTATTAAAATCATTTTTAGTAATCAAATTTATACATAGTTTAATTCAAGAATTTAACTATCTATATATAAATTAATATTTATATAACATCAAAAATTAATATCTATTAAACTGTATATTTCTTTCCAAAACCATAGAAAATCATTTCAAAATAATTTAATATATATACCGCGGAGCCTGTATATAATTTTCTATCCTATGGTCAAGTGATATGGATATTTATCGTTTCAATCCGCAATTTAAAATGAAAATGCGATTGTATATCATTTCAAACTGCAATCCCGAATCAAAATAAATGCATAACAACTTGCAGATTATGATGATATAAATAAAACATCCATTCATCCATCATAAAATCATACATCCATCACAATCGTCATACAAAACAATCAATTAATATCAATACATAACTGATAATATAAAATAGGTAATTAACTGGCAGTTATATTCAATAATAAATTAAATAACGATTTAATTTAAAGAAATGCAATAACTAAGATGATGATTAAAAATTTACGAAAAAGCCACAAATAAATGTATAATCACAACAAAATATAAATTTAACAAAACATAAGAAATTTTAGAAGTTGTGAGTGGGTTAAAACACTCACCTTTTGAATTTAAATTGAATTTAAATCCAATTTAAACCCAAAATTTCCAAAGTCTCAGAATCTGCACAAATCAACGACACAATATCCGGAATTCCAATACGAACCTAGCGAAGAAAACCGCGCGTGAATTGGATCACGTATGTAAAAGTTATGACGATTAGTGCGTTAAATAAAAATTTAAATTAAAACAAAAGTTAATAATTCACCTTCACCCAAAACAATGCCACGTCATCCACAACGCTACAGTTCACATGCAACTTCCTCCAGGCCACCGAATGCACGCAAACCCTACTCAACTTCGAACCATATGCGGCCGCCCTCTCATCAACGATGAACGTCGTATATTCCCCAATGCCGCCGCCGCAAGAGTTCGCCTCCGACCCTAACCCCTACAACTCGACCTTCAAGCGACGCCGAACGGCCTAGGTAGCCCAACCGCCAACGATACATAAACCCTAGGTCGAATTTTTGCAGCGAATCCAACCGTTGATTCGACAAAATTCAAGCCGCGATGAACAGCGCTCCGTGCCCTCTACAACGCAGCATCATTTATTTGTCGATCGGACACAGAAAATCGAACGCCCACGAACGGCTGAGAATTGATTGGTGAATTCTGGGCAACCGGTGAATCGATTCGAAAAACGAACAGTACCAGAAGATTACGCTCATTGAGAGCTTCAATATATATTTTTCCAAATTTTTCTGAGGAGTTTGAAATTTTGACTTTGATTTTGAACTGTAGTTGGAATTAGGTATTTGTCTGCCATTAAAATAAGGAGGCAAAAGAAATTATACGTACAGTGTGACGCCCCACCTCAATACCCACGCTAGCCAAGAACACTACAGAGTAATGCTGTCAACTAGCGCGGAGAATAAGGCTGTTAAGGAGCGACCATCCATGTAACTTCTTTGTGCGAGCACCGATATGTCAGATAGTATAGCATGGATTTCATTTACGGAGGAAGTCCGATATACCGATACAAACTCAAAGCTATCACACGGTGGCTATAAATAAATCTTCAGAAACAAATATAGAAATAAACATAACACAATCAGTCACAGACATCCATATCACAAAGGCGGAAAAAGATATGAATATATAACTAACACATGAAAGTGTACATCAGAGTAGTGGTCATGAAAGGACCACATACACAAAAGAATAGCAACACGTGCTATACAAAAGAATACATCTATGAGTCTATATCTAGAGTGTAAACGACAAAAACTGCTAATCTAAATGGTCAGCCAAAAGTCAGAGTAGTAAATCCCTGGGGGAGAAGTCAAGCAGGAGCACCTGTAACATCTCGGTCTGACCCGAGTATTATTTATAAGAAAATAATAAACGGATTAGTCTAGCTATAAATTTCAGATAACATGATATAAAACAATAGATATGGCAAGAACATATAGTAACCATAAAGACATACTATGATAAGCATGTAAATGAAATCAAGAGATCAAACAATATCAAAAGAATCTTCTAAAAGATCCAAATTCACCTAAAAAAAGTGATGACACACAAATTCACCAAAACATAAAAGCTGGAAAATCATAACAATGAAAGTCATGAAAATAGGTGAAGCACAAACTCCAGAAGACTACACAAGAAATCCAGAAATCACAATATAGGAGCATGAAAACTCACAAAATGGGAGCATGAAAACTCACCTACACGTGTAACACAAAGCAAGACGCTATCTCATGGTTGCAAGCCATTAATTTTGACACACGAATGGCCCGAAGACCGTGGGGCGCTACCCCACATATGTGATGGAGAAACATCACACAAATGCGATGGCGAAACATCACAAGAGCGGGGTCTAGTCTCCCTCGCAGACAAAGAGACATCGCAGAGTTGCTAGTCTAAAACACAAAAATGATCGTCATGATCATCAAGTAGTGTCAATCTCACCAAGCCAGTAAATATATGAGTTTAGCTTCATGTCCCATAACCACTTGCTTAACTTAAATTTTTACGAACAAGCTGTAGATATTCACTAGAAGATTGTCACAAAAGGTTTTAAGGAAAAGGTTTGTATATATTAGTAGATTAGAAAACAGTTTAAGGAAAGAGCTTTGCGGTAAAATAGAGTTAAAATTGTTTTGATGAAAGATTTTTGATATTTACTACTAGTATTGAAACCTTCATATTTCTAAAGTTGTTATCCCGCCTTTTTAGCAATGCCGTGATACCATAAAATCGACCGAGAAGTCCAAGATAGTTTGTCTCGAAGAATGGTCAACTCAGCATCTCAACAAAAGCAAGTTCTGTTGAATGTTTTTCAGATAAGATCCCCTACGGAGGGGGCCCGAGGGGGTGGCAACCCCCCAAGGTGGGGGTGCGGGGGCAACACCCCCGCTACGGCGTACACGGTTGTTAAAGTGGTTTTCGAAGTTGGCAGAGAGTATGACAACTTTCGATCCAGGTCTCTTCAACAACCAAACGTTATTATAACACCGTGGTCACTTTAAAATAATTTATACTTCAAAACCAGGATATATTATTTATTTTAAAACCATATAAGTACGATATCATTTTCGTTTTGAAACCAAACCAATATGATATCCTTTTTAAGATCATAGTATTCAAAGTTATAAAATTTCGAAACCAAAGAAATAAACTATAACCCTTGCAAAACGTAATACTTTGAAATTTTTAACTTTGAAACATACTACACCACTTAAATGGTTTAAAAACTTAATTACTTCATATAATAAAATAGCTTCTTCACCTTGACAAATCAATTCCAATATGGATTTTAAATTCCCAAACAAACCAATATAATTTCCATATATTTCAAAGCTTTAATTATCCCACCATTTCAAAACTTATTCTTTGATAATTTCACATACATCAATTTCAACTACTATTATTTAGATTTGCAATGTTTACTAAATAAATCAAATATCATTTTAATAAAACCTTTAGACTTCAAATAATTGGATATTCCTTTAATTAAATTAACCTGATAATATTCATTTAAATCAATTTGATATTCATTTAAATCCTCTAAACAAAATCAAGTTATAAAATCATACCCATTAAATCTCAATTTATTTACGTTTAAATCAAAATTTTCGAGGATAATTCTTAAATACTTTATTCACATTTATCTTCCAACCTTAACTTTATTTGAATCATTATAAACTCTATATACAATAGAATTTAAATAGATACTTAACCATTTTATATAAAAGAAATCGAACTTTATGATTAAACTCATTTTTATTAATCAAATTTATACATAGCTTAAATTCAAGAATTTAACTATCTATATATAAAATAATATTTATATAACATCAAAATTAATATCTATTAAATCGTATATTTCATTCCAAAACCATAGAAAATCATTTGAAAATAATTTTATATATATACCGCGGTGCCTGTATATAATTTTCTATCCTATGGTCAAGTGATACGGATATTTATCATTTCAATCCGCAATTTAAAATAAAAATGCGGTTGTATGTCATTTCAAACCGCAATCTCAAATCAAGATAAATGCATAACAACCTGTAGATTATGTAACGACCCAGAATTTCTGTCATTTGAAATTTGGATATTTAATTGATTTTAAATATCAACAAGTAAAATTTGTAAGTCGAATAATTTATTTTTACAATATTTAGATTTAATTGGATAACTAAATCAATAATTTAAGATTTGAAATTACAAAAAAAATTTAGAATTTGGGTTTAATTTGATTAAAAATGATTTATAAAGTTATATTGAATCATATTGGAGTTAGAACAATGTTTGTGAACTTTTAAAATTGAATTAAAAGTTAATTTGTGGAAAATTGAATATTTTAATATTTAACCGACTAGTGAAAATAGCCATTTTTCAAACAGTCTCGGATTTCGACGAAACTAGTCTCATCGGATCCAAAATGTTATATTATTGTAAGATATTAAAATTCGGGTCAATCAGATTTACCATTTGTCCTGGGCAAGCCAAAACGCATAGAAATTTGGTTAATCGATTTAATTTAAAATTTGATCGTTTATTTTCGTAACTCGCGTAGAAGATCGAATTGGCTTCCGAAACATATTCCATTGTGTCCGAAACGTGGTGTAAACCCTAGAAATGCCGGCCACCGCGCGAAATTTGGAGTTCGGAAAATTTCGAGTGAATAGTAATTCGAGAATTTTCTATATAAGCCCCTCCAACCTCACAAATTGCAAAACCATAAAAAATTTAGGTCAGCCACCTCCTAAAAACATTAATGGCTGAAATTCAATTTCGTTCTTCCCTCATTTTCTCCAAATCCAACGACATTTATGAAAAACTTTCAACATGAAAAACGTAGATCATTGAGTGATCTTGAGATCCATACGGTGATGATGATCATCGGAGCGACGGGGTGGTGGGATTTTTTCCGTGAAGTCCGACCGTCCGTGCGTGAATTACGAGAAGGATGGGCGACCGAGCTCTGGGAGGTTGCAGGCATGGGTTGCTCGTGTGAAGTGCTTTGAAATTGTGGTGCTTGATCGATTTCTAGTCAAGCGTGGAGGAGGCGATATCAAACCCTAAATCGTGAGTTATGGGTTTCGGCCGTGCTGTGCATTCGCGTTGGAGAAGATGTTTGTGTGCAACGGCCTGATGCTGGAGCTTGAAAACGAACGGCCTGATTTAATTCTAGGTTAAAATAGTAAAAGAAATTTGCAAATTTATATATTTTAAATTCGTGTAAACTTTAAAATGTGATATCTTTTTCATACGAGGTCGGAAAATTATGAAACGAATTGCGTTGCAATCATATTGTCGAGCACTACGCAATGGAGATGGTTTGGAGTAATTCGGAGCTAGTGAAAATTTCAGGTAAAATTAAACGCACGTTTAATTTTATTCGAAATAAAACGCTACAACTATTATCGAAAACTCAAGGTGAGAACTTCTCACTCAATCGAATTGTTTCGATTTGAATTTTAAATAGTTAAATTTAAAATTGCTTGATTGTGTCATTGGATGATAGTTATTATCTGTTGTATTGAAATAGACCCTGTACGTCGTATATTAAGCGGATGTTATTTATTAAAAACATATACCGCGATAATTCCAACTTGTATGGAATTGGTATTATATATGTACTTGGAGTTGATTTCCCGCATTATATAGCAAATGAGACCCTATTGCGCCGCATAATAGCGGATAGTACTTTATAAATCCCATATACCTCGACATTCCGTCTCGAAGCGGAATTGGTATTGTGCTAACATCTTTGGATGCAGGGAAACAGGTTGGAGGGATCCAAATGGATTCCTCAAATGATTGAATTGGTTTCAATGTTGTGTGTTGATCTATTTATAATCTACATGATTATCTTTGTGATTGGAATCGTTAAAGGCTAAATTTTAGCCGAATATATTTTTGGTATCGTTAGATGCCGAAAATAAATAAAATTTGATTTTTGGAAATTTAAGTTGAGAATTCATAATAAAATTTAATTTTGGAATTGATTCATTTTAAATAAATAAACGTTGTAATTTTTATGTTATAAAAATTATGATTTTTGTGAAATATAACTGAAATGTGATTTTTAAAATAAGTAGTTGATTAATTTATAAAATGGTTTAAATTGGGATTTTGAATTACTATAAATGATTTATATAAAAGATTTATAAAATTGATATTTATAAATTAAAATATTGTAATTATAAAACGAGTTTTTATAAGTATTAAAATGAAGTATAAATGGATTTCATAAGTGGATGAAATCTATAGATTTATAATTTGTGAAGTTATAAAATGAATAAATTTTTGTAAAATAAAAGATTTATAAGTAATTAACTTATAAATTGGATTTTGGCGTGTAAATGGAATATGGATAGAATTTGTTAATAAAGTGATTTTATAGGTTGAAGTTGTTATAAAGTATAAATAGAATTTATACACGTTGTTTTATAAATCCGAAATTGACTTATTTTGATAAGTTTAATTGTTATAGCTTATTAAAGGAGATATATCCACAATTTTGGGACAGTGGATAATCCTTTAAATAAAATATGTAGAAATGATGAATTTGGTAAATGAAGTATATTCACTATTTTTGACAGTGAATAGTGTAATAAAGAAATATTTTGGGAAAGTGATATTTTAAATAGAATTAAAACGATTCAAAAATGTTTTAAAATGTATTAAGTATCGAAACCATAGATTTCAACATTCATTGTTGAAATAGACGTTTTCGAGAAATAGAAGGGAATGGTGGACTATAACAATGTTGTTATAGTAAATGATTTCCGAAAGAAAAAGTTTTGCATAGTATTGGGGTTTATATATCTATCTTAATTTCGAATCCCTATACTAGTGATTTTGAGTTGTCGTTACGATGTTTTACGCAGCATTCGTTTTGACTCAAATAAATGTGTTTAAGAGAAGTTTTCCTTAAAGAATAAAATATATACTTAATTTGGATTTAAGTATTTTGAATATTTCCCAAATGTTTAAAATAGGTGGATTTGTGAATTACTTATTATTCAATAAGTACGGAAATGTTTTCCAATATGAAGTGAATGTTTTGAGATTTTATCTTTTAAAGATAAATTGAAAATGAATATTAGAAATCAATTTGGAAATCGTATATTCATAGATATTTTGGAAAGGTAAATTCACTATGGAATTTATAAAAGAGAGAGAAATTTGTTTAAAAATAAACATTGATTTATTTTGAAGTGTGGAAATAAATTTACGGATTTGGAACGTAGGTTTAAAATAAATCGGTAAGGATTTATTTGATTGATTTAAATGAATTTTTTTTAATTGAAAATGGATAAATATTTGGAAGTGTTTCCGTTTAAGGAAATTGATTTGAAATTTGTTTTCAAAGATTGAAAGGTGGAAAATGATTTGAATTTTTTTTCAAATGGTTAAAGTGTGGAAATTATATCTTGTAAAGATATTTTTGAAAATAAATAATTTGGGAAATTATTTGAAATCGGGTTATGTTGTGAATATTGGTTGATAGTTAAATAACCGACTATCAATATTGACCCTTGAATGGCTATTTATTGTGAATTGGTTGAAACTGAATGCTATAGTTATTTTTAAATTATTGCGCTCATTATTCGGATTACCCATTCCGAATAGGGATACGACGTAATAGATAACATTGAGGACCGGTGGTGATGACCGGGTATTTGTGAAAACAATAGGATGACCTATCGATTGTCTCTGCACCGTAAGCTACGATATGGAGATTTCCTTTGTGATGGTAAATTCGATCGAGATTGTGAATACCCGGATTGCAAGGGCTTCTTTTTGAAGTGCCTTCGGTTCTGTTAGAACCCGGAACAGACTTGTATGGTTACGTGTCTGACATTACGTGTTGAGATATAAAGCAGATTTCTTTCAAATACATTTCTGTTGGTGACGGAGAATTTATTCTCTTAGTTAACACCCTTCTCTGAGACGTACGAGCTCAGAGGTTTTGTAGTTGAAGGTTATCAGCAATATATTTCCAATTTGGTAATATGGCATGCTGAGTGTTGCCGTGTGATGATTATTTATTGATCATTTGTTGATCAAAGCGTGGCTTTGTGAAAAAGCGTAGCTTTGCGAGACTTCATCAGACCTCACACCCCGGAAATGGTCGAAAAAGGAATATGCGGCAAGGTTATGAGGGTCGCTCCCTTTAGGGTATGTCATTTCCTTTTGGAAAAGGGTGGTGTCAGGTATGGAGCCCTGATGCTTAACCTATGTGGTTGCTCCAATCTCATTTTTCTGTGTGGTTGTTGCTTGGTGAAAGAGGACCCTTGGATAAAGATCCCAAAGTACTGGGGAGTGGCATATTCGAGACGTAGTTACCTAGTTACAGAGGTAACCCGGCCTTGTGTTAGCAGAGAACCGGTTAGGTTCTCGGGACGTCCCGCCAGAGGCGATCCCATGTGGCAGTAGGAAGTTCCTTAGCCTGACCATTTGTTGGAAAATCCAAATAAACAATACGAGCCTTGCACGGTTTTAGTTGTATTACCTGCCATTCACTTACGGTGGCGCCCCACTGTTTGGATGGTAGCTATAATAGGAATAGTTCGGAATGTCTATGCTGGCTAAGATTTATATTCTATTTTCGAATTGCTGTCATCACTATGCACTAATAATAATATCAAAAATGATTTGTTTTGCGTACTAAGTATCTTTGACTGTCATAAGGAGAAATCTCCTTCAATTCTGCGTTTGCATTGTGTGTGCGCGGTAAGGCCTTATGGTAGTTTCATTTTCCAAAAGCATTGCGGATATTTCTCGCTTCCCTTGTTTTTGTTGTTTTAAAAATAAATAACTGTTTTGAGTTCTCACACCAGTCTCATGACTGACCTGGAGTTTATTGTTCTCTTCCTAAACCCTAGGTGCCCAAAATTTTCCACACGGGCAGTCTAGAGTCAGGTTATCAGGTCATTCTGGATTCAGAAGTGCTTTGGAGCTCAAGTGGCGAGCTGGATGGCGAGGCGTATTACTTGTATATGATATTATTTTTCCGTTGCATAATTCACTTGTAAGGACATGGTTGTATAACTATCCATTGTTTTGTTGAGTTGTATATTGTTGTCCACTCTGATGAAAATGTAATGTAATAACTGATATAGTTCTTTGATTTAAAGATTATTCATTTATCTATTATATGTTGTTCCGTTGCGATATGTGAGATTCTGTTATTGTTTCTGTTGTTCTTTTTTCGTTATATTTTCTTTTTCTTCTACCTTTTTCTGCTTATTAAACTCTAAGGGTTCGGTTTTCCGGCATTCGATTGTTCGGCAGTTGATACAGTGGACGTATTGATGTCGATTCTCGGAAGTCGAAGAATCGGGTCTTTACAAGTGGTATCAAAGCATTTAGTTAAGTGACAACCTTAGCTTTGTTGGGAATTACTCATTAGAGATAGAGTCAGTAGTGCTCTAGAATGAGTTTGAGTGTAATAATAGATATGAGCGCGTATTTGCTAGTGAATATAAAATTGTTTTATATTGTGATGATTGGTTTGTTGAGTGGTATATGGATTCTGGTCGGTATAGTCTGTACAACTCTATCGATGGGGATCTCTAAACGCTTGTTCAGAACAATTCGGCACGATATTGTTTTATATTGGGTAAATGAAATAATTTTACCTCGATTATATTTTATATATATAAAGGAATAATTTTTCAGAATTATTAAAGTGTATATAATAAATTGCATTGTTTGATTGTTGAAAATGTAAGAAAATATATTATTGAGTCAAAGTTGTTTGAATAATCTGAATAAAAATAATAATTATGAAAGAATAAATTATATAAAAGCAACAATTGTATAAGTATAGAATTATAATTGAAATGATTTACAATTGTAAAATAATCTTGTATAAGTAAAGGGAAATAGTGAAATTATAAAAGCAAGATTTATAAATAAGATTTATAAATAAAAGAAAATTTTGAAAGAATTTAAAGCATTGGATTCACTACTGTTGTTGGGGAATAATAAGGGTGATGACTGCAGCATCATCAGTATCATTTTCGAGTTTCTGTGTGATGGATTTGCTACCATAGTAAATTGAAATTGAATTTTGTTGTGATAAAAAAATTTGAAATTAAAATCCAAGTTGAAATTGATTAATATAAGTTATCAAGTTTTGAATTTATAATATGAGATAATAAAGATTTAACTTTGGTAAAGTTGAAATGAAATTTGAGTTGGCATAATAAAATTTGTGATTTGAAATTAAACTAAAAGAAAGTTAAATAAATTAAATCAGATTTGGAAGTTGAATAATAAGTTGTATAACTTATTAAATGTGAAGATGTAAGTAAAACCAATTATTAAAATGGTTAAACAACTTTGTTAAGCAAAACGAGGTATGAATCTGAATAAGTGATAAAAATTGACTTTGGTAAAAGTTAAATAGAATTTACTTTGGAATTGGAATTTGAATTGGATTTATAAGTGGAAACTTGAAATGGAATATAACTTAAGTAATGTTGAATGAAGTTGATTTTAGTATTGAAGTAAAATAATGAAATGAATTAAATGGATATGAATTTGAGTTATGTAAAGGAGATTCAACTTTATTTGTAAAATATATTAGTAATTGAACTAATGAATTGGATGTTAGTCAATCTAATGTAAATGAATTGATATGAAATAATGGGTGTAAGTGTTAATTCATCTAAGGCTAATTAAATGTGTTAAACCAAATTGAAGGTAAACAAAGTGAATATGAATGTTGAATGTAAAGTGAATAAATTCGGTTGTGTTGAATATACATTAGTTGTTATTTGATTGTTAATTGATTGTATATAAATTCATTAAGTATTGATGAAATTGAATTAGTGAAATTGAAAGCTAAAGTAATTGAATCAAAATTGGAGTAAATGAATATGAAATGGATTTGATTTGAATTGAAAGTGAACTAATGTGAATGTAAATTAGTAAATGTAAACTAATTGGAAATGAATAATTGAATGTCGTTGTATATGAATTGGTTGTAAACAATTACAAGTTATGTCGAAATCGTATGAGTTGCTTATAAACCTTGTTTAGTATGCATTTCTTTTAATATGCATGTGTTGTAGCTGTTTAAAAGAGTAAAATGTTAATAATTTCTTATATATGTCACTTATGTGTTTATATTGAGTAAGTACAGGTACCGGGGCTGCCGTTAGCGGGATTTAGATTGCGCAAAACGCTAAATAAATAACTACTTTGCTTAAAAATGTTAAAAAGGTACGCCTACGCAATAAAATAGGAAATATGAACTGTTTTTCTGTTTTCCGACCGTGTGGGTCGATGTATATATATTTATATCTATTGTGATATTGTAAAAGCTCCTCCGTACAAAGGAGGTTATGGCGAAAAATTTTACAAATTTAAGGCGTTCGAAAATTTTCAGGAAATTTTGGAAAAACTTTGTGAAAACTAAGTTTTGATTTGAAGTTGAAGGTTAAACGATATAGTTGATTTTGAAAAGATAACTATATATGGATTTGAAAAATTAGTAAATATTTTGTAAGAGGTTTAACTATGGATTTTGGGAAAGTTAAACACTTAACTGAATTTGAAATCTGAATTGAATCGTTTTGAAAAGTTAATGAATTCCAAAACTCTTTCATACTTGGCAATTTCGAGGACAAAATTCTTTTAAGGCGTGAAGTTTGTAACGACCCAGAATTTCTGTCATTTGAAATTCAGATACTTAATTGATTTTAAATATCAACAAGTAAAATTTGTGTCGAATAGTTTATTTTTCGAATATTTAGATTTAATTAGATAATTAAATCAATAATTTAATATTTGAAATTACAAAATAATTTGGAATTACAAAATAATTTTGAATTTGGGTTTAATGTGATTAAAAATGATTTATAAAGTTATATTGAATCATATTGGAGTTAGAACAATTTGTGAACTTTTAAAATTGAACTAAAAGTTAATTTGTGGAAAATTGAATATTTTAATATTTAATCAACTTGTGAAAATAGCCATTTTTCAAAGAGTCTCAATTTCGATGAAACCAGTCTCATTGGATCTGTAATGTTATATTATTGTAAGATTTTAAAATTCGTGTCAATCGGATTTACCGTTTGTCCGGGGCAAGCCAAAACGCATAGAAATTTGGTTAATCGATTTAATTTAAAATTTGATCGTTTATTTCCGTAACTCGCACAGATGATCGAATTGGCTTCCGAAACATATTCCATTGTGTCCGGAACGCGGGTAAACCGTAGAAACGCCGGTCACCGCGTGAGATTTGGAGTTCGGAAAATTTCGAGTGAATGGTAATTCGAGAATTTTCTATATAAGCCTCTCCAACCTCACAAATTGCAAAACCCTAAAAAATTTAGGTCAGCCGCCTCCTAAAAACATTAATGGTCGAAATTCAATTTCGTTCTTCCCTCATTTTCTCCAAATCCAACGACATTTGTGAAAAACTTTCAACATGAAAAACGCAGAGCATTGAGTGATCTTGAGATCCATACGGTGATGATGATCATCGAATCGACGGGGGGAGGGGGTGGGATTTTTGCCGTGAAGTCCGACCGTTCGTGCGCGAATTACGAGAAGGATGGGCGACGGAGCTCTGGGAGGTTGCAGGCGTGGGTTGCTCATGTGAAGTGCTTTGAAATGGTGGTGCTTGATCGATTTCTAGTCAAGCGTGGAGGAGGCGATATCAAACCCTAAATCGTGAGTTATGGGTTTCGGCCGTGCTGTGCATTCGCGTTGGTGAAGATGTTTGCATGCAATGGCCTGATGTTGGAGCTTGAAAACGAATGGCCCGATTTAATTCTAGGTTAAAATAGTAAAAGAAATTTGCAAATTTATATATTTTAAATTCGTGTAAACTTTAAAATGTGATATCTTTTTCATACGAGGTCGGAAAATTACGAAACGAATTGCATTGCAATCATATTGTCGAGCACTACGCAATGGAGCTGGTTTGGAGTCGTTTGGAGCTAGTGAAAATTTTGGATAAAATTAAACGCACGTTTAATTTTATTCGAAATAAAACGCTACAACTATTATCGAAAACTCAAGGTGAGAACTTCTCACTCAATCGAATTATTTCGATTTAAATTTTAAATAGTTAAATTTAAAATTGCTTGATTGTGTGATTGGATGATAGTTATTATCTGTTATATTGAAATAGACCCTATACGCCGTATATTAAGCGGATGTTATTTATTAAAAACATATACCGCGATAATTCCAACTTGTATGGAATTGGTATTATATATGTACTTGGAGTTGATTTCCCGCATTATATAGCGGATGAGACCCTATTGCGCCGCATAATAGCAGATAGTATTTTATATATCCCATATACCGCGATATTTCGTCTCGAAGCGGAATTGGTATTGTGCTAACATCTTTGGATGCAGGGAAACAGGTTGGAGGGATCCAAATGGATTCCTCAAATGATTGAATTGGTTTCAATGTTGTGTGTTGATCTATTTATAATCTACATGATTATCTTTGTGATTGGAATCGTTAAAGGCTTAGCCGAATATAATTTTGGTATCGTTAGATGCCGAAAATAAATAAAATTTGATTTTTGGAAATTTAAGTTGAGAATTCATAATAAAATTTAATTTTGGAATTGATTCATTTTAAATAAATAAATGTTGTAACTTTTATGTTATAAAAATTACGATTTTTGTGAAATATAACCGAAATGTGATTTTTGAAATAAGTAGTTGATTAATTTATAAAATGGTTTAAATTGGGATTTCGAATTACTATAAATGATTTATATAAAAGAGTTATAAAATTGATATTTATAAATTAAAATATTGTAATTACAAAACGAGTTTTTATAAGTGTTAAAATGAAGTATAAATGGATTTCATAAGTGGATGAAATCTATAGATTTATAATTTGTGAAGTCATAAAATGAATAGATTTTTGTAAAATAAAAGATTTATAAGTAATTAACTTACAAATTGGATTTTGGCGTGTAAATGGAATATGGATAGAATTTGTTAATAAAGTGATTTTATAGATTGAAGTTGTTATAAAGTATAAATAGAATTTATAAACGTTGTTTTATAAATCCAAAATCGACTTATTTTGATAAGTTTAATTGTTATAGCTTATTAAAAGAGATATATCCACGATTTTGGGACAGTGGATAATCCCTTAAATAAAATATGTAGAAATGATGAATTTGGTAAATGAAGTATATTCACGATTTTGGATAGTGAATAGTATAATAAAGAAATATTTTGGGAATGATATTTTAAATAGAATCAAAATGATTCAAAAATGTTTTAAAATGTATTAAGCATCGAAACCATAGATTTCAACATTCATTGTTGAAATAGACGTTTTCGAGAAATAGAATGGAATGATGGACTATAACACTGTTGTTATAGTAAATGATTTCCAAAGGAAAAGTTTTGTATAGTATTGGGGTTTATATATCTATCTTAATTTCGAATCCCCATACTAGTGATTTTGAGTTGTCGTAACGATGTTTTACGCAAAATTCGTTTTGACTCAAATAAATGTGTTTAAAAGAAGTTTTCCTTAAAGAATAAAATATATACTTAATTTGGATTTAAGTATATTGAATATGTTCCAAATGTTGAAAATAGATGGATTTGTGAATTACTTATTATTAAATAAGTATGGAAATGTTTTCCAATATGAAGTGAATGTTTTGAGATTTTATCTTCTAAAGATAAATTGAAAATGAATATTAGAAATCGATTTGGAAATCATATATTCATAGATATTTTGGAAAGGTAAGTTCACTATGGAATTTATAAAAGAAAGGGAAATTTGTTTAAAAATAAACATTGATTTATTTTGAAGTGTGGAAATAAATTTACGGATTTGGAACGTGAGTTTAAAATAAATCGGTAAGGATTTATTTGATTGATTTAAATGAACCATTTTAAATTGAAAATGGATAAATATTTGGAAGTGTTTCCGTTTAAGGAAATTGATTTGAAATTTGTTTTCAAAGATTGAAAGGTGGAAAATGATTTGAAATTTGTTTTCAAATGGTTGAAGTGTGGAAATTATATCTTGTAAAGATATTTTTGAAAATAAATAATTTGGAAATTATATCTTGTAAAGTTTTTTTTTTGAAAATAAATAATTTGGGAAATTATTTGAAATTGGGTTATGTTGTGAATATTGATTGATAGCTAAATAACCGACTATCAATATTGACCCTTGAATGGCTATTTGTTATGAATTGGTTGAAAATGAATGCTACACTTGTTTTTAAATTATTGCGCTCGTTATTCGGATTACCCATTCCGAATAGTGATACAACGTAATGGATAGCGTTGAAGATCGGTGGTGAAGACCGGGTATTTGTGAAAACAATAGGATGACCTATCGATTGTCTCTTCACCGTTAGGTACGGTATGGATATTTCCTTTGTGATGGGAAATTCGATCGGGATTGTGAATACCTGGATTGCAAGGGCTTCTTTTGAAGTGCCTTCGGTTCTGTTCGAACCCAGAACAGACTTGTATGGTTACGTGTCTAAAATTACATGTTGAGATATAAAACAGATTTCTTTCAAATACATTTCTGTTGGTGACGGAGAATTTATTCTCTTAGTTAACTCCCTTCTCTGAGACGTACGAGCTCAGAGGTTTTGTAGTTGAAGGTTATCAGCAATATATTCCCAATTTGGTAATGTGGCATGTTGAGTGTTGTTGTATGATCATTGTTTATTGATCATTTGTTGATCAAAGCATGGCTTTGTGAAAAAGCGTAGCTTTGTGGACGAGACTTCATCAGACATCACACCCCGGAAATGGTCGAAACAGGAATATGCGGCAAGGTTATGGGGGTCGATCCCTTTAGGGTATGTCATTTCCTTCTGGAAAAGGGTGGTGTCAGGTATGGAGCCCTGATGCTTAACCTTTGTGGTTGCACCAATCTTATTTTTCTGTGTGGTTGTTGCTTGGTGATAGAGATCCCTCGGATAAAGGTCCCAAAGGACAGGGGAGTGGCATATTTGAGAAGTAGTTACCTAGTTACAGAGATAACCCGGCCTTGTGTTGGCGGAGATCCGGTTAGGTTCTCGGGACGTCCCCCCAGAGGCGATCCCATGTGGCAGTAGGAAGTTCCTTAGCCTGACCATTTGTTGGAAAATCCAAAGAAAAAATACGAGCTTTGTATGGTTTTAGTTGTATTACCTGCCATTCACTTATGGTGGCGCCCCATTGTTTGGATGGTAGCTATAGTAGGCATAGTTCGGAATGTATATGCTGGCTAACATTTATATTCTATTTTCGAAATGCTTTCATCACTTTGCACTAATAATAATATCAAAAATGATTTGTTTTGCGCAGTAAGCATCTTTGACTATCATAAGGAGAAATCTCCTCCAATTCTGCGTTTGCATTGTGTGTGTGCGGGGAGGCCTTATGGTAGTTTCATTTTCCAAAAGCATTGCGGATATTTCTCACTTCCCTTGTTGTTGTTGTTTTAAAAATAAATAACTGTTTTGAGTTCTCACACCAGTCCCATGACTGACCTGGAGTTTATTGTTCTCTTCCTAAACTCTGGGTGTCTAAAATTTTCCACACGGGCAGTCTAAAGTCAGGTTATCAGGTTATTCTAGATTCAGAAGTGCTTTGGAGCTCAAGTGGCGAGATGGATGGCAAGGCGTATTACTTGTATATGATATTATTTTTCCGTTGCATAATTCACTTGTAACGTCATGGTTGCATAACTGGCCATTGTTTTGTTGAGTTGTATATTGTTGTTGTTCACTCTGATGATAATGTAATGTAATAATTGATATAGTTTTTTGATTTAAAGATTATTTATTTATCTATTATATGTTGTTCCGCTGCGATATGTGAGATTCTGTTATTGTTTCTGTTGTTCTTTTTTCGTTCTATTTTCTTTTTCTTCTACCTTTTTCTTCTTCTTAAACCCTAAGGGTTCGGTTTTCCGGCATTCGATTGTTCGGCAGTTGATACAGTGGACGTATTAATGTCGATTCTCGTAAGTCGAAGAATCGGGTCTTTGCAGATTATGATGATATAAATAAAACATCCATTCATCCATCATAAAATCATACATCAGTCACAATCATCATACAAAACAATCAATTTCATAAAATCAACAGTCTCGAAATCTGCCCAAACCAGCGTCAAAATATCCGGAATTCTAATACGAATCTAGCGTAGAAAACCGCGCGTGAATTGGATCGCGTATATAAAAGTTATGGCAATTAGTGCGTTAAACAAAAATTTAAATTAAAACAACAGTTAATCATTCACCTTCACTCAAAACAATGCCACGTCACCCATAACACTACAGTTCGCACACAACTTCCTCCGGGCCATCGAATGCGCGCAAACCCTACTCGACTTCGAACCGTACGTGGCCGCCCTCTCACCAACGACGAACGTCGTATATTCCCCAACGCCGCCGCCGCAAGAGTTCGCCTCCGACCCTAACCCCTACAACTTGACCTTCAAGCGACGCCGAACGGCCTAGGTAGCCCAGTCGCCAACGATACAGTAACCCTAGGTCGAATTTTTGCAGCAAATTCAACCGTTGTTTCGACAAAATTCAAGCAGCGATGAACAGCGCTCCGTGCCCTCTACAACGCACCATCATTTATTTGTCGATTGGACACAGAAAATCAAACGGCCGAGAATTGATTGGTGAATTTTGGGAAACCGATGAATCGATTCGAAAAACGAACAATACCAGAAGATAACGCTCATTGAGAGCTTCAATATATATTTTTCCAAATTTTTCTGAGGAGTTTGAAATTTTGACTTTGATTTTGAACTATAGTTGGAATTAGGTGTTTGTCTGCCATTGAAATAAGGAGGCAAAAGAAATTGTAAGTATAGGACAAATGAGAAATAGAGAGGCTAGGATTTATAACAGGGTATTTATAGGTAGGGTTGAAATAGAATGGATCGGATAAGATAGACATACGCGCCAACGACAAAGTGGCCCAAAAAGTCCGTTCTGACTCGGGAACGAAATTGGGTCTTCCCATATATCAAAATAGATGTTTTAAAATATTTTAAACGCAATGGAAAAGGTTTCACGTCCAAATTCCATCGTATGAAGAAGTTATGCTAAAATCAATATTTTCCAAATTGATTTCAATTGATTTCAATAAAATCGATTTCCAATTGAAATCAATTTCAAGGCGTTACGCGTTCGTACGATCAAATGACAAGTCCGATCACTACGAAACTTGAAATCCTATAATAATTCACCGTTACGGATCCGATGAAACTGATTTCGTCGAAATCGAGTCAGCGGCCAAAATGGCTATTTTTTACATTTATTAATTAAATAAATAAATTAACCAATTAAATCAAATATTCAATTTCAACTCTACAGTTGACAAATTTCATCATTTTTTAAATTTCTAAACTAATTTACCCAAATTTAAATGTCAAATTAGAGTTCTATTAATTTATCAATTTCAGTATTAATCATAATTTCATTAAATTCAGAAATTATAAATTTAATTTCCAAAAATTCTATTAACTCATTTTTCATTCTACTATTCATTTTGTTAATATCCGACGGATGGAATTAACACTGGTTCATGGTTTTATTACATTATTATTCACAAATTTTATCTTAATTTCAATAAATGTAATAATAAATTTCATTCACAATAAATTCAGTTAATTACAATTTATTCAAATAAATTAACTTGATTTAACTTCAATCCTTTTTATTAAATCAACTATTATTCAATAAACAAAGATAACATTTGTTTTACCCTTTATTACATTAGTATGTTCAAATTTTCATCTTTCCCTTGTATTGACTACCCTATTTCCATGTTATTATTTTCTACCAATATACATGCTAATTGCGATTAACATTCTAAACAAATTCATTTACTTGGGTTCATACTTTCCATTATATCGATTACTACACTATGAATACATTTACAATCCTATTTATTTCATTATTACATTCACCCTTTCCGTTACAATCCTTAAATACTTCTTCTTTTATCTAATTACCGTTACCTATATTATTATTATTCCATTAGCTATAAGTAACTACATTCGTTTCTTACGTTTCAACCACATAACCAATTATAAAAGATTCCAATATCTCACCTGGCCTTTCCATTCATTCCATTTATTAAGTTTTACATTAATACATCTTTATTTCCATTCCTTAAATTTACACTTAAGTTTATGTTCTAATCGACTAATTATCATAACACTAAATAAAATTTATTTTATTCCAATTATTACCCAAATTTAAATTAAAGTAACATTAAATTCAGATTTATTGCAATTTCATTAATTATTATAATTACTCACATCATGTGAATTCATTTTATTATCCTAAATCAGCCATTAATTCATATATTCATACAATACTTACATTTATTTACTTAATTTGAATTTATAACTAAGTCCTAACATTAAAATTTATTTTCATTAAATGGAATTTCCTTCCATTCATTTACTATTAACTTTAATTAATGTTGTTTACCATGCATTAACATTATTGCCTAAATTTACATGCAGATACTATCAATCAATATATTATTGCATTGGTAAATAAAATGCTTACCTTTTATTACTTATTTTAAATTTTATACCCAATTGCAACAATTTACACTTTCCATTATTATTTCAATTTGAATTCCATTCTAGTTAATATTTTTATTAATAATTCACTAGTTTAACATTCCCATTTGTTTCTTATATTAAACTTATAACCAAGTATGACAATTTACATTATTTCAATTAATTGCAATATAAATTTAAATTGTTAATTTTAATTACAATTGCTACATCTAATTTCTAACATTCGCTCCAATATAAATCATAAGATTTTTTTAATTAAAAGTCTTATTAATTTAACTCATTTTAATCATCGAATTTTACAGATCGTTACATAATCACACTTTTATACATGTTTATGGCCAAAATGTAATTGATTTAAAATTGTTTTTAAATGGTTTTGCAACCCATTTTGTTCATATTCATATGCTAATGTAAAAGTCAGATTTAGATTAGGATTTTCTTGATTATTATGTTCTTATGAATTACATGTATGAATGGATGTAATGTATAATATTCCATGTTTTTATGTTGTGTTTTGGTATGGTTTTCTTTCGTGTTTCTGTGTGATGGATTTGCTAATAATGGTAAATTGAAATTGAAGTTTTGTTGTGACAAACAATTTTGAATTTACAATCCAAGTTGTAATTGATAAATACAAGTGAAATGTGTTTTGGACTTATAATATGACATAATAAATTTAACTTGGTAAAGTTAAATAAATTTGATAGCATAATAAATATATGATTGGAAATTTAACTAAAGAAAGGTTAAATAAATTAAATCGGATTTAAACTGGATCAGATAAGTTATTGGAATGAAAATTAAATGTAAGGATTAGAGATTGAATTTGGAAGTTTGAATAAATAGGTTGTGTAACTTATAAAATCGGAAAAAGTAAGTAAAACCAATTGTTAAAATAGTTAAACAATTTTGTTAAGAAAAACAAAATCTGAATTTGAATGGTGATAGGGAAATTGACTTATGTAAAAGTTAAAGAAAATAACTTAAGTGATGTTAAATGAAGTTGAATTTGGTATCGAAGTAAATTAATAAAGTGAATTAATGAAATGAAGTAATTAAATGAGTATGAACCTGAGTTATTGAATACAAATCAACTTTAGTTGTAAACGTGAATTAGTGAATAAACATGGATTAGAAAATGTTGTTGTTAAGAATTGAATATTATACCAATTGAAATTAAATTTGTTGAATGTAAATTAGATAAATTTGGTTATGTTGGTTATACATTGGTTGTTAGTTGATTGAATGGAAATTTATATGGAGTTGAATTAGTGAAACTGAAAGCTAAATAGTTGGATTCAAATCAGAAGTAAGTGAATTTAAATAGAATTGAATTCGATTTAAATTGGAAGTGAACTAACTTGAAGGTGAATTAATGAATGTAAACTAATTGAATATGAATAAATGAATGTTAGTAAAATCCAATGTTAATAAATCAGATGTGATTTAAATTGAAAAACAATTCAATGAATATTAATGAAAAATGAAAGAATGTTGATTTGGTTATGGATTGATTAGATAAATATTGGTCTATTAGATGTTTGTTGGATGATGGTTGTTTGATGGTTGGATTTGTTGCTTATCATTTGCATTTGCTATATTGGCATATGTAGTTGTTGTATTGGTATACGTTGTATATTGATATTATTTCATATGTACGTGTGTTTCTCATTTGTTTGTTGAGTGTACAGTAGGTGTGAATGGCGCTTGCTTCGCATTTGGAGCTTGCTTTCATGCTATAATAGCGGTATATGCTCGCTAATAATATATAAGGTACATATCTCGGATTACATATCGTACTTTTTTTATTTTTCCCTAAGGGATGCCTCATCCTCGAAGATGAGATTTATATTTGTTAGACACACACACACACACACACACACACACACACACACACACACACACACACATATATATATATATATATTGTGATCCTACTACGATCGAACCGTGCAAAGGAGACTATGATGAATTTTTTTGAAAATTTAAAGTGTTAGAAAATTTTTGAGAATTTTGGAGAAATTTTGATATTGAGTTAAAGTTAAACGATATTAGTTGGTTTTGAAAAGATAACCATATATGGATTTGAAACTTAGAAAAGTTTTTATAAGAATTTTGATGAATGGATTTTGGAAAAGTTAAAAGGTTTAAAATGAATTTGATATCTAATTTGAAGAAATTATTTTTGAAAAGTTAATGGATTTTGTAGCTTTTTCTTACTTGGGAATTTCGAGGATGAAATTCTTTTAAGTAGCGCAGAATGTAACGACCCAGAATTTTGGTCATTTGAAATTCGGATATTTAAGTGATTTTAAATATTTACAAATTAATTTTATAAGCTGAACAACTTATATTTTTAATACCTAGATTTAACTGGAAAATTAAATTATTAATTTAATATTTAAAATCGTGTAAATAATTGAAATTTGAATTTAATGTGAATTAAAATGATTTATAAAGTTGAATTAAATCCTATTTGAATTAGAATGATGTTATTGAACTTTTAAAGTTGAACTAAATGTTAATTTGTAGAAATTGAATATTTTAATATTTAATTAACATGTAAAAATAGTCATTTTTCACACAGTCACAAATTTCAATGAAACTAGCTTTAATAGCTCCGTAATGTTATATAATCGTAAAATTTCAAATTTCGTATCAATCAGATTTACGGTTTGTCCGCGGTAAGCTAAAATGCGTAGAAATTTGTTTAGGTAAATTTTAATTTAAATAATTTGATTCAAAAACATATCTTCCAAATACAATCGAATTAGGTCCCAATATATATTCCATTGCATTCAGAATCGGGGTAAAACATTATAAATGTCAGGCGGCACATTTCGATTGGAGTTCGAAATTTTTTCAGGTGAATAGTGTTTTGGAATTTTCTATAAAAGGACTTGATTTTTTCTATTTTCACTAAAACCCTAAGAGCTAGGGCTAGCCGCCACATACAAAACCAATAGCCAGAATTTTGCTACTTTCTCGCTCAATTTTCTCTTGATCCGTCGACTTTCATTAAAATCTCTCATCTACAACTTTGAAGAGCACGACTAGAGCTTCGAGATCAAAGGTTGTGATCGAATTTAAGGTGATGGATCGTCAGCTAAAGGTTCACGTTCATTCGACCTTTGCACATGAAAATTGAGATGGCGGCACAATTGAGTTCAACCGTGCTTCAGCCACTGATGGAGCTTGTGTAGGGCTTCGCGATGATGGTGGCCGATCATTTTCTTATGGCGCGTTGGTGGAACGATGGCGGTCAAAGGTCGGCTCCTATGGGATTGTTTCGGCCGAGCATTTTCGTTAGGGGGAAGAAATAAAAAACAACGGCTAGATGTTAGATCTGATATGTAAAAACGTGCGGCCGAGATTAAAGTGAGGGTTTAAATTAAAAAGAAGTAAATTTATATGTATATATATATATATATAATAATTCGTACAATCTTTAAAATATCATAACTTCTTCATACGAGGCCCGTTTTTGACGAAACAAATTGCGTTGGGTCCATATTGACGAGCATTATATTTTAGAGATTGTTTGGAGTTGATTGGAGCTAGTGAAAATTTTAGGTATAATTAAAATTCTGTTGAATTTGATTTGGAATAAAACACTGCAACTGCTATTGGAACCAATGTGAGTACAACTTACTCCTTCTGACCCACTGATATTTTTATATAAGTGAGAATAAATTTATTCTATGTCAATCGATGATTGTTTGGATGATGTATTATATATATTGATCGGTATTTGGATTTATTCCTACCTATTGGAGCAAATGAGACCCTATATGTTTCCATGTATGAGCAGATGACCTTTGTACGCGCGTCTTCCTCGAAGCGGACATTGTACACATATTCTAATATGTATATTTGTTGCAAGTGACAGGTTGGAGGGGTCCAACTGGATTCCTCACCAGTATTGGTTTTATTTACAGATATTGTGATATATGTTGTTATCATGTGATGTATGATGTTTTAGATGTTGTGATTGATGTATTTATTGCTGTTGCAGCATTGGGCCTATTTTTGATAATTTAAAAATGTTAAAGTGATGATTTAAAATTAAAAAGGATTTTCAAGTGATTTTGAAGATATACATTTTTTTGAATTTTGAATTGTTTCAAAGTGAATTTATTCTAAATAAGTAAATGTTATAATTTTTATCGTTATAAAAATTTTGATTTTCATGAAAAATAAGCAGTATGTGATTTTTGAAATATGAAGATAACTATTTTGTAAATAGTTTACATTGAGATTTTGAAATTATTATACACAGTTTATATGTGAGAATTTATAAAATTGATATTTTATAAATCAAAATGATGAAATTATAAAGGAATTTTATAAGTGTTAAAATGAAGTTATAATTGGATTTTATAAGTAAATAAGATTTATGAATTTTTGAAGTTATAAAAAGAATAATTTTGTAAATAAATGAATTATAAGTTTTTAACTTGTAATTTGGATTTTTACATATAAATGAGATATAAATGGAATTTGTTATTAAAGGGATCTTATAAACACTACACCATAACAGGCAAATTCTAACATTTATAAGTGTTACAAATAATTTCAATAACACATTTTAAGTGTCACTAATGGACTGTGAGGAATGGAGCAGCCAAATTCGTAACACTTATAAGTGTTACAAACATACATATTACTAACACTTATAAGTGTTGGTACCTAAATATACGGTAACGCTTTAGTGTTGGTAACGAAATATACGGTAACACTTATAAGTGTTGGTACAGAAATATATGATAACGCTTATAAGTGTTGGTAACGAAATATATGGTAACACTTATAAGTGTTGGTACAAAAATATACGGTAGCGTTTGTAAGTGTTGGTAACCAAATATACGGTAACACTTATTAGTGTTGGTATAGAAATACACGGTAACGCTTATAAGTGTTGGAAAATGATTATTTAGTAACATACATTTATATATACACACCAAAACTTAAACGCAAAGTTTAAATTATAAACACACTGCAAATAATGGTTTCCATATCACAAATAATTCATCATACATATTCAATGCAAAGTTTAAACACTCTGCAAATGTAGTATAATATATCATAAACAATTATTTACATATCTAAAATACCACAATGTCATATATTCAGATATTATTACAACATAAGCTTCAAAAAAATATTTCAAAATACACTTAAAGTTTAACTTAGGGTTAACCTAACCATTCCTGATCATCCACTCCAAACTCTAATGGTTTTGAATATTCTTCAACGTCCAATACAACAATCCAAAGCATCCTTCTTCAAGTTCCTACATTTAATATAAACACTAGATAAAAACTTATACTTTCAAAATCAAAAGGTTAAAGACTGAGTTACAACTCAGGTTCTATTTTTTTTTGCATTTATGAATTCGCAAATTTAGTATGCAAAATACATGTTAATCAAACTACATCAGCACTTTGTATGCAAAATACATGTTAATCAAGCTATTCAAGATAAAATGGGGTAGCCATACATATAGACAAAGTATTAATCAATGCCACCTTTCTGCGACACTTCCAAGATTTCATTGCTACTGCCACTACATCGGCACTTAGTGATCACAACCCTATCACCATTAAACTACATTTACAAGGTGCTTAAGGAAAGGGGATACATTCCAGATTATGTATTGCTCATCTTATTAGATTTTACTTAGGGCAGTTGTATTTAGAAATTTATAATAAAATTTTGAAGAATTAAACAAAATCTGGAAACTTGGAACAAAACAAGAGAATAAGATACTGAAACAGTGAGTAAACTGGAAATATATTATAATGATAAATTGCTGACAGCAGATAATAATCCAGAGGATGCATTTGCACATGAGGAACTGATTACGCAGGAAGTATTCTAAAAAAGGAAAATGCATGAAAAATATTTACAGGCGGTCCAGAAATCAAAAATTAGTTAGCTTACTAAGGGGATTCAATCTCAAGATTTTTTTGTGCAAAAATGTCGATGAGAAAATGCAGAAATAACATCAAAGCATTATTTAGGACAACTGATTTTTGATACTATGCATATTCAGGCTGAAGCATTTCAGTATTTTTATGATCTATACAATGGGAGCCACCAATATATTCAATAGTTTGAGGAAATTAATTGCAATGATTTGGGAAATGATTACTAGTTACACATGTTACAATGAAGGAATTAAAGGATGCAGCCTTCTCAATTAAAGAAGTAAAATTACCAGGACCTGATGGCTTTTCTTCCAAATTCTTCAAACTGCATTGGCAACTTCTTAATGATGAGTTAACCTCAGCTATTAACTATGTTATTTTACAGCCGATATTCCAAAAGGTTTAAATCACACATTTATTACTTTATTCCCAAAGAACGAAAGACCTTCTGAAATATCAGACTATAGACCTATGGTCTATTGTAATATGCTATGTAAAATAATATCGAAAGTTATATGCAGCGAGTAAAATGGTCTCATGCCTTATCTAATTTTAATATTAACAAAAGGATCGTATAAACGATCAACAGTTTTGTTCTTTCTAACAAAAAATAGTGAATTCCTACATACAAGGAAAAGCTAACATTTAAACCCACAGCTTATGAAATCTCACATGTTAGTATTTTTAAAATAATATTAAATCTATAGGATGAAGTAAAAATAATCCAATGGAAGGCTGAAAAAATGTATTTTAGTTGTAAGTAGTTATATGAAAATAAGGAGTAATAGAAGATCAAAATGATCAAAAGATGACAGCCAAAAACAACAGTTGAACCATATAAAATTAGTTCATTTCATGATGACAGAGATGATAATGCTTCTAAAAACTCAGTTAATCGTGATTATCATATGAAAAGTATGTTACACGCTATCTTATTTAATTTAGAAGAGACTAATGTGCAAAAACTAAATTTCGTATACTCTGCTAAATAATCTGGCTGACTTAGGCAGATTTTTGTCCATGTGTTACTGCAAAATAATGCGTTTTGGTCCGCTAATCACAAAAAAGGATATTTATCTAGTCATTGAAACTACCCTATTATGGCTAGATAGTACAGACGAATTGGGTTCACAAATAAGCATTGATTACATTATACAAAATATGAACCATCAAAATTCAAAGTCCAATGGTCCGAAAATATACGTACACCCCTGCAATTAGTAGAACAGAAGATCATATCCTCATTTTCATCCTAATTTACACCATAAGAGTAACTGGTGCAAATTTAAATTATGTGTAAAAATAAAAAATAAACCAATACATATTCAAATCGTGATAATAATTATGAAGTGGCATACTGTAATTAAAAAAGGGTGGTTGTTAATGGGAGAAACAAACTGGATAAGGGACATGATTGGCTAAAGGTAAAATTTTGATGATGGAATTTTTTGATAAGGGAAAAATGTTAAATGGCTATGCTTTGTTCAATAATAGTTATTGACCAAACTACACACACACATAATTTAATGAAAAATGAAAACTTAAAATTTTAGAAAAAAATCAAAATTTTAAGCAGCTTACAGAGTTCACTTATATATAAAGTCTTTTAAAGCCTATCAAAAAAATGAGATTCACTGTTACTTTCCAAATGCCTACTTTTTATTTAACAATATAACTTCACCCGAAACTCCACCCAAAAATATATGTGGCAATCATCTTCTCTGTTAAATTACACTACACCTTTGACATCCGCCCTCCATTTCATTTATTTTCTTTCGGTTGTTCATTTTCTCGGGTACAGTGGCCTCATTCCTTTTTATATGGTTTTAAAAGGGTAAAATTATAATATTAATTACTTTTACTAAGGTTAGAAAAAACATATTTTGTTCATTCCCCTTGTTGATTTAATTTTTGCTTTAAATCACAATTTCAATGGTGCTGCTTGCCCAATCTGATTTACCCTTTAACAATTTCGTAAACATATACGATACAAGCTTGAACTAGTTAAAATAGCAACGAATAGAAAACAGTACTTGAAGTCGGTACCATTGAGCAAGTCATCGAGAGAACTACCGCAAGAACAATAGCCGCGAGCAGGGCCGGTCCTAAGAGTTTTGGTACCTAAAGCCAATTGCAAAATCAAAGCCTTGAATAAAAACTAATGCTATTATCGTTAATTAAAGCATCAAAATAATTTATACCGTTTATAAATAAATAGAAATCTATGCAATCTCTAAAAGAAAGGGAATCAATTAGCACGTAGAATAACCAAATTTCCCAAATAAGCAATTAACTATAAACTAAACAATCTAAAACTTATAAAATCGATATCATTAATGTGGAGCCACATTGATATCCCATTTTTTATATTTTGACCCATTAAACTTAATTTCATATTCACAGATAACCTACGGTTGTGGAATACCAATCCGGGGATACATTTATTTGTGTGAATCATTGTATTTCTAGATTGAAATATTCAAATTTTGCTGAAGTGTACCAAATATGCAGTGATCATTGTAGGTAACGCTATCCTTTTTTAGCTATTTCATTAGGTAGGTTATCTATCGGTTCCGCGAAAAAAAAATTCACTATTTGTACATCTTGAATGACATAAAATTTTCATAATATCAAGAAAAATTCACATGTAAAACTTTATGGACAATTGTTTGAAGAAACATATATAAATATAAATAGAATTTCATAAATTTCAAATGCTATAATTGAACTACAATATTGATAATTGTGGCAACTAACTTTTTATATGAAAAAAAACTTCCCATCCAATACAACTTTTAGATTGATAATTTTTGTTATATCTTTAGTGCTAAAAGTATAATTTACATTTTAATGTTTTTCTTAATAAAGCCATTAGCAATCTAATTATATTTATCTTAATTAGCTTTGGTTAATAAACACATGATCCTCAAAAAAGTCTTTTTTTATAATAATATCATTGATAATAGATTGCTGCAAAGCCTCAAAATGTCATACAAACATAAAAAATAGTTGATTTTTAACAAATTTATGTTTCAATACTTAACCCAGTGTACTAGCACATCTACAGAATGGTAAACATATGCAAGAACTTGCTATCTTCAAATTAGCTCGTCAAAAGTTTCATCTTATTCTACGCATTGCATTAAATTTCGAATTTCAACTTCATTTTGCTCTTCTAGCATATTTGGATTCCTATGTTTGCAAATAAAAACTATAGATACACACAAGGTTAAATAGATACATCACTAAACAATCAACAGAATGTAGAAAATACGATCTAAACATATTGGTGAGTTATAAACATATAACTCACCCAAACAATGTCATACCTAATTGACCGTCGCAGCCAGTAAGTATACACACATTAAACTAATTCAATGCATACCAACAAACATTCAGCACACGACAATCAAGTTGAACCATGGATAAAAGGGGATCTAGACAATAGTTATGAGTAAAATTAATTTTACGCTTAAATGATGCTCAAGTTCCAAAAATCAAAAACCTCCTCCATCAACCGTTGAACCAAAGTGCACACACTCCTCCACCCTGAAGCTCGACACTATCAACCCCAATTCACTATACCAAAGCTGCTTGCCTTCACCTGCAAATGCCAACAGTCATGTTCAAGCCAGCAACATCACATCACACACTAGCTTTAGACACCACATCTCCAGCCTACTGCCACCAGAAAACCGCACATACTCCACGTCACACACGCTACCTGAATCCATGCTGCCAACTCCATAAGTTCACCCACATCGCCATTCATATTGCAGTGCATTACTGTCTCTAGATCGCAAGCGCACGCATCGCTCTCCTCCTCCTTGGATGCCAATGGTGCCACCGGAGTAAAGCAACTTGCGACCGCATCTCTCTCTTCTTGGTCGCCTCTGCTCGATATTTTTTAAATACAAGTCATGATTTATATAGAAGGAATTAGGGCAAGATATCGAGCTGAAGATTTAAATAGGTATTGGGTTTGCAATTGGGGGAGAAGGAGGATTCTAAAACGTAGTGGAAAGAAAATAGGCTTGGGAGCGGCTGAAATAATTCCTGGGCCTGGATCTATTGAGGGAGAAGAAGGACGTTGGTCTTTTTGTGAGGAAGAGCAAACCATAAATTAAATTTTAGGTGGCCAAAATCTGTTTAGGAATGAACAAGCGTGGGAAAAGGGATCTTATTTACAAATTACAAAAGACTCCTTTTGTTATTAAACTATTTACATTTTAACGATTGTTGTAACACTTATAATGCGTTGGCAAAATTAATGCAGAAGACTATTTATTTTTACTAACACATTTTAGGTATCCTAACACTTTTTTACTGTTAGCGGTCTGTGACATTTATAAGTGTTAGCAATTGACAGATATAAAATGTTGCAAAATCGCTTATTTGGTGTTGTGAAATTGAAGTTTTTATATAAAAAAAATGTGATTTATGGACATTGTTTTATAAATGTGAAATCAATTTAAATTGATAAACTAGATATGGATTTTTTTTGAAGGAATTTCATCCACGATTCTGGACAGTGGATAATCCTTTAATTAAATTTTCAATTGTAATGAATTTGGTAAAGTGATTATATCTATGATTTTGGACAGTGGATTATTCTTAAATAAATGTGTAGAAATATTGGATTTGGTAAATGAACTATATTCATGATTTGGATAGTGAATAATTTTTTAAATAAAATGGATATGTTTTGGAAAGAGATCTTTTAAATTCAAAGACAAGTTTTGAAAAGTGATATTTTAAATGGAATTAAATGGTTTGAAGATTTTCTAAAATGTGTTAAATATCGAAACCATAGATTTCAACATTCATCGTTGAAGTAGACGTTTCGAGAAGTAAGGAAATGATGGACTATAACACTATTGTTATAGTAAATGATTTTTGAAAGGAAATGTTTTTGTATAGTATATGGGATTTATACATCTATCTAATTTATGAATCCCTACTTTGGTGATTTTGGGTTGTCGTAACGATGTTTTACGCAACATTCGTTTTGACCCAAATAAATACGTTTAAGAAAATGTTTTCCTCAAAGAATAAAATATATACTTAATCCTGATTTAAGTATAGGTAATATTTTCTAAGTGTTGAAATAAAGAGATCTGTGAATATGCTTATACTGTTGAAATAAGTATATGGAAATGTTTTCCAATGTTGAAATGTTGATATGGTTTTGAGAATATATCTTTTAAAGATAATCTAAAGTGAATATTTGGCAACTGATTTAATCAATAAAAGATTAACTAAAAGGGCCTAGTGATTGCTTATGATGCTAAATATTTGTTTGTTTGCTTTGATAGTTAATAACCGACTATCAAATTTGGCCATTTTAAGTTCCTCGACTTGATGTGGGAACTATTTAGTCGTACACATAGCACATAGTTTGTAGGCTTGATTATCGTTTGTATTAAGGATGTTGATTCGTGTAATGCGGAGTATTACTCCAATCTACCGACCTTCCTTCTTGGTCCGAAGGATAGCAAGTTGAAAGTTGGAGATGTGATAATTCTATGAGACTTAGTTTTTGTGTGAGGTTGAGAAACACTTTTGCATTGTTGGTGCAAAGAGATTAGGATCAGATTTATCTGAAAACCACTTCGTACCAACATTTATGCGACGATTGTGCAAGTTATTTATGACATCGATATTCAGGATTTTCATAGTGGAGGACTGCTTGTTGATCGTTTTGGGTTAAAATCCTAATATACATCCAGTAGCAGTAGTCTCTTTTTTATGAAATATCCAATGCAAGGACTATTCGCTACTAATACTAGAGATTTTCCAACAGGATGTGTTAGGAAAGTACCTTCAGTTTGTCATGTTCCTAGACAACTTATATGGATGTTTGTTTGACATTGCATTTCTAAATTTTACGTACATTGGTTTTTACAAACATACATCAGTATTGCCGGAGAAGGCAACTTCTCTTGGCTTAACACCCTCCTTGAGACGTATGAGCTTAAGGGTTGTATTTTAGTGGAAGGCAATTAGTAGTCAACGAAAATGGACATGTGGTATTCAAGGTGATGTGATATGTGATATGTGAAAGGTAATCGTTACCTCAGGCCTCATCAACCAAAAATGACCAAAACAGGGTTAGATGCGGCAAGGCTAAGTGGGTCTCTACCAAGTAGAGTATGATCTTCCTCTTATAGATATATCTTTACACGCTATAACGTCTTGTATCTGATTGTTGTGGTTTGTATGCTATAGGGCCCTCGGAAAAGATTGGTAATGACTGGAGGATGACATATTCGGTACCATCTAGTTATAGAGGTGGTCCAGTCTTATGTTGGTAGAGGGCAGATGTTCTGTGCCTTGGTACATTCCTATAGAGATGTACTGTCGGAAGGTAGTCCCTTCATCTGGTCATTTGTATGGAAGTCCAAACCCCACTACGAGCTTGTGATTTTGTTTGTAAAGGTGTAATGAATAGCTCCGAAATGCTATATATGGGTAACCGTTTTGGCTATGATTATTATTATTTATATGCTAGACACTAGTATAATACCAGATGATTTGATATAAAATGTTTTAATTATCGTAAAGTAAAAACATGTCCATGTTTATGTGTGGCGTGTCTTACGAGATACTTTTGTTTTGATAAAGGAAAAGTTTGGTAATTTAATAAATTCAGTTGAGTGTGTTTCTCATGCTGGTTTACTAGACTGATCCAGGCGTTCTTCTCTTTCAATGCTCGGGTTAGACAGAGTATATTTACAGGTCCAGATTTGATGCTTTTGGAGTTTCAGCAAGAGAGCTGGAGATCTTCATTTTTGTATACATGTATCTGTTTTGATTATCCATTGTGCTTAGTTGTTGTATATTATCGGCAATTGTGAGGACAGGTTATTATAACTGTCCAGGCTGATAACTAGTGATTGATTATTGAACTTTGCTTGATGTATGTATATATACAGTTTCTGTTTTGTAAAAATCATTGATATGATATTATATGTTTTCTTCTGCGATGTGAGATTATGTATTGTTCTATTTAGTTCTATCATCTCTCTTTCTTATATTCTCTTCTTCCCTCTTCTTTTCTTTCTCTTGACTTTCTGTCAGTCTGCGCTTTTTGGGTCGAATATGTGTGGTTTATGGTTGATTCAAAGGGTACAGATTTTCGGGTTGTCTCATTGGCTCTTTAAAATTATCCCTCGTTGTTTTTGGATGCTTTAGTATTTATAGCAGTGAAGATATAGGGAGGTTAGCCCGATAAGATAAACTGTTTCTCTGTATAACATGCTCGATTCAGTCATTTCCATATACAGAGGATATGCTCCAGAACTTGCATATATTCAAGATTGCCTTTCCATATATGCTTTGTTCGGTCCGGTGGTAGTTGGCTTGATGTTGCTTAGTTCAATGGTCATGTCTTGGTTCATCCAAGACTAGGTTTGGCAGTGGGCTATCGATTAGGAATTTGTTTTCTATAGAAAGTGTACGATGATTCTTGGTTTGGCTGAGCCTTGGTTCGATACTGCTTGGACCAATGGTTTGTTGGTTCTACACTAGTTCTAGTTCGACAGGTTGTTATTTCGGTGGTTCTTCAAGTGCCAAACATACGTCCTTGTCTTCTAGCTTCATTTCTATTCAGTAGTTGGACCACCAGATAGGAATATTTGTCCGGTTGTTTGACTACCGAAAAGGCAAGTATGATGTGATTTGCTTTACCTTTTCCCACGGTCCACTTACCTTACTTCATGATCTTCTTGCCTCTTTGTTTAGGGTGCAATGTGATGATGCTCCTGTGACTTGGTTTGTCAAGACTCTGTTAGGCAGGGATTTTGTTAGGCAGCATCCAAAGCTCCAAGCTTGGTTGTTATTATTGCTCGTCACTTCTCCTTCCCTGATTGTACTCATAAATGAGGAAGTTATATGTGTGTGGTAAGATAGAGACCTATTTGGTAGTAAGAGATTAGGTAGTAAATGGTTAGGTTCTTTATCAGATCATTACTCCTATTCCATAAAAATAATCCGCTTGCCAAGAATCGAACTCCAGATCTCTTTATTGAAAGCTTGACACACAACCACTTGAGCTACATATGTTTTTGTGCCAATAACTCCTTTATTTTAATTTAGAATTAAATGAAACTTGGACAAATAGCTTCATATCATTGAGTAGAATATTTCACTGCCTTTGAATGTTCCATTTTCTTGATGTATGTAGTATCGAGTCGGTTAGATGGTGGACAAATTTAAAGGTGATCATATCTTACAATTAGTGGCTTAGATTGAGATGCGGTTTTGACCTAGGTACATGTCCTAACCATAGGAATATTCTACAAGTGCCTTAGCATATTTTTTGATTGTGCCAAATTTTCCCCTAACACTGCATCTTTCCCTTGCGATTACATGATGACACCTTTATTATTTGCCTTCCAATCATTTCTATGCTCCTTGACGCTTTTCGTTTTCACTATATTGTGGATGAAAATGCCTACAGCAATCCTAGACCGTGAAGAATCTGTAAGTGACGTGTCACCCATGGGAGTGGTCGAATCAGTCAACATTCCATTCATGCCGAGACCATCCTTAGCCAGGAAGAGACTACAACTGATGATGTGCCACCTAGGAATAACCCCAAGCCTATCGATGCTTTGGTTTGTATTAGGACACCTAAAGCGGTGAAGCTACATCAACTGGCAATATGTCACCCAAGAGAACCATCGAGCCTAACGACACTCGGGTTTGTGATGGGACTGCCCACCACATTGAATACTGAGATGGCATAGATCCCATTTTCTTAGCACTCCCAAGAAAATAAAATAGCTCGGTGTGGAACGAGAAAGTCGTAACCCACTAGCAGGCGGGAACATCCAACACAAACACTCTTACCCCCTCAACTTCTGCAGATTCATCTGTGAGAGTCAGGGGCAATATCAGTCCCTCGACTCGAGCATGGACGTCTATCTTAGCTAAGGATGCCATAAGGCACATAATTTATGTGATGTACTAATGCAAGTTAGAAATCGACCCTAATCGATAAGATGACCCACTTGATCCTTTCATGGGAGATTCAAACATTGATGAGGGGTTGGACCTCCATTCAAGTTGATATATATGAATGGAGCCAACCCTAGCAAAGTCATCCAGATCAACGATGAGCCCGGCCTAATAATCAAAGATGAGCTGGTGCAATTCCAAAAGAAAAGTAAAGACATCTATGCTTGGGGACATGCCGACATGGCCACCATCAACCTAAGGATTATTTTCCATGCAATGAACATCAGTGTGAAGGCAACTCCCATCTAGTGGAAGAATAAACCACCCAACCTAGAAAGGTAATGAACTCTTAAAAAAATAGGAAAATAAGCTATCAGCTAATGGCTTCATTCAGGAGGCATAATATCTGGTCTGGGTAGCCAACCCATTACTTACCAAGAAATCAAAGGGTGTTGGAGAACTTGCAAGTCTTTTCCAGCCTCAACAAAGCCTTCCCCAAGGGAAGCTTTCTATTGCCTTGCATCAATCAGCTAGTAGGTGAGATCAGTGGACAAGAGCTCCTCACTTTCATGGATGCTTATTATGGATGCAATCAAATCACTATGCACGGCCCAGACAAAGAATACACTTCGTTCATCACTAACATCAACCTATATTGCTATCGTGTCATGCCATCTGGATTACAAATAAGGACACTACCTATCAACGATTCAAAAACTATATGTTCTCAAAAGAGATCGATCGGCCCATGGAGATATACGTGGATGTACTGCTGGTGAAGTCAGATATGGCCGTGGATGCATATAGAACTTGTCTAACACTTTCCACATCCTATGTCAATACAATATGAAGCTGAATCTCAAGAAATGTACATTTGTTGTTCGGTTAGGAAAATTCCTTGGATATGTCGTCGGCACAAAGGGAATTGAAGCTAACCCAAAAAAAATCCATGGCATCTAAGACATGTAGCTCTCGAGAACTATAAAGCAAGCACAAAGCTTCAATAGGATGGTTGCCTTCTTTGAGTTAGTTTGTGTCTGTGGCCAGTGATCTTTGCCTTCCCTTCTTCAACCTCATTAAGAATGGAAAGTCGATTGCTGGGAATGATGAGTGTAATAAAGCATTTGTAGAACTGAAGTAACGTTTAGCTACTCCCTTGGTATTGTCCAAGCCCATTAATAGGGAGGATCTATACCTTTACCTTATAGTGTCTGACTATGGGATTAGTGGTGCATTGGTAAAAGAAGATGAGAAGATTCATAAGTTGATCTACTATGTCACCAAGAGGATATCAGGTCCCATGGTCAGATATACAATGTTGGAATAGCTAGCTTTTATGCATATTCATAGCAGCCCAAAAACTTGTGCTATATTTAAAAGCACGTCTAATCAAAGTCTTGACAAACTAGCCCTTGAAGCAATTTTTCATCCCACCCGACCTAACTGGTCGGCTCTTGAAGTGATTCGTTGATCTAGGAAACATCATATAACTTTCTATCCCTGCACTTATATCAAAGGCTAGGCCATTGCAAATTCCACTGTCCAGTGCTCAAGCCCAGGCAATGCCAAGGAAGAGACTATCGCCAATCAACAAGCTTGACCCCTGTATATGGATATAGCATCTAATGAGAAGGAAGCAAGGGGTAGCATGGTCCTTATCAACCCCGAAGGCATATAACTTTGTTTTATGGTCCGCTTTACTTTTAAGGTGACCAATGACGAAGCCGAGGATGAGGTTGTCCTGATCGATCTTACGATTATATTGGAGTTGCATATGGATTCCACCTATTTGTTCGACAACTCATCGTTACTAGTCTATCAAATTGGCGATTATTTCCAAGTCAAAGGAAAAACACTTGCCTTGTATGTTGCAAAAGCCTAGAAGATAATCATCACCTTCACCAAGTTAAAGCTAGAGTAGATTCCCAGGGAGTAGAATGCCAAGGCCAGTTAGTTTGCCAAGACAACAAGAAATAAAAAAGAAACTATTCCTTGGGTTCAATTAGAAGTTTGAGACGCTCTCTTCTACAAGCCAGGAGCAATGACAATGAGATTGATACACCATCCATGAATAACTGGATGACTCCCTTGATTAAAACTTAGTGAATGAAGAGCTTCCAACCGAGCGCAAAAAAACTTGACAAATACTCTACCATGCTCCTCGTCACTCAAACAGGGATGGAAAGCTCTACAGATTTGGATACTCTACACCACTTCGGTGGTGCGTGTTTGAGGATAAAGACGACCAGATTATGTAAGAGCTACGTGAAGAATTTTGTAGGGATCATGCCGAGGGACTGAGCTTAGCAAAGAAGGCAACCTGGCATGGCTATTATTGGCCTACTGTGTTCATGGATTCAATGTACTATGTAAAGAAGTAAAGCCAATGTTAATGGTTTTCCATGATCCCAAAATCGCTCCTAACCTTCTCGCCCTAATGACTTCCCCTTGGTCATTCAACACTTGGGGAATTGACTTAATAAGCAAGATGCCAAATGCGAAGGGAGATTACAATATGCCATTGTCACCATCGACTACTTTATCAAATGAGCCAAAGCCAAGCCTCTCACGCAAGTCACCGTCTCTAAGATACTACACTTCATTACCAATAACATCCTCTGCGTTTCGATTTGCCAAAGAAAATCATTAGTGACAATGGCATTAAATTCGAAAGCAGCCTTTGGCAGACTTCTATGCAAGAAACAGGATTGAGAAGTGCTTCTCTTCCATCGCTTACCTTAGATAAAATGGGAAATTAAAGGCCATTAACAAAACCATCAAATCAATAATCAAGAAGTGCCTCACAAAAGCCAAGGGAAACTGGGACAAGAACTTCCGCTCATCCTCTGGTCCTACCTCACCTCCAGCCTCACTTTAACCGCTATACTCCCTTCTTGCTTTCCTAAGTGTATGAAGCCATGCTACCCATCAAAGTAGACATGTTCGCACCTCAATATATAACATATAATCGGCTAACAAAAGTGACAAGTAACTAAAGATTGGGCTCGACACCATTGAAGAACAAAGAACTAAAGTTGAACTCTGCCCTAAATCCTACAAAAGGAAGATATCCAAGCACTACAACTCCAAAGTGAAGCTTCAATAATTCATTGTCAGCGTTCTTGTCTTATGTCGGGTGTTCACAAACACAAAGAACCCGACTGAAGGAGTACTTGGATCAAAATGGGATAGTCCATATCTTATCAGTGTTGTCTTATCAAATGACATTTATTGCCTCTCTCGCTTGGATAGGACACATATATCCCGAGCATGGAACACAAAGCACCTCCGGGCCTATAATATATGAGCCAAACTATAAGGATGTTGTAAATGTATTTCATGAAGAATATAACGAAGACTTCATAGCCAATTCTATCAACACAACCAAGGCTATCTAGTAAAGTTGAATTATTATATGCTTATTTCGTTGTTTAGGGACTACCGACCTTTGTCACCATTAACTGCACGAACCAGTCAACTCTCCCCTCCTTTATGACTAGCTATCCAATAAGGGTGAATACCATGCATTTGCTTCCTTGTTCAGGGACTACCACCGCTATAGGCTATCCAGATAAACGCAAGTTATTATATACTCATTTCATTACTTGAGGACCGCCGCCTCTGTTGCCAAGGACTGTGCAAGCCATATTCCCCTCCTTGTCAGCCGGTTATCCAATAAGGGTGGATTATCATGCGTTTTCTTCCTTGTTTCAGGATTGCCAAACTACTCTATTGAGTTTGGATGAGACGCCTTTCCCTTTTATGCCAAGGTGCATCGATGATCGTAAAGGTCTTGATTCCCTCGCCCATGATGTCACCCATCCCTTCTATGGGATGAGGTACTATTGTCAAGACTAGTGTTGTTACCTAAAATGACATTAAGATCTGGCATCCGTAGTGCACCCACATATAAATAGCCAGGCAACATATCAACTGGCCACGTTTCACCAATGAGAACCCTCGAGCCATAGCGCTTTGCTTCGTGTCAGGACCGTTGGCCACTCAATCTTTTCACATGTCATCCAGAAGAACCGTCGAACCACTAACCATTCCAGTTTGTCAAGGTACTGTTTGACTTATCAACTATCCAAGTCACCTAGGAGAAGTGTTGAGCCACTTAGTGCCCTAGTTCGTACTGGGGTCGGCTGATAACATCAAAAACACAAACATGCTCAGTAACCATGTGTCCGCCTCTGTGTTTAAATACGACCGAGCTTCATAGCTAACCATGTTGACCCATCATTAAGATAAGTTCTACTTGCAATTGGTTTACATGGTTCATATGAACGGGTCGTAATCACCGCCCATCATATTACAATACACTCTTTGTCTATCTTCCGAAATGATCATTTATAGATAACATAAGGACTATGCCAACTAATCAAAGTATACAACCCTACTAATCACATACATAGAAGAAATAAAAGAAAGATAATCAATGAGGGCTTTAGCTTGAAGTTGTTGATGGAGATTGACGGGTTGTACTTACCCTAATTAGGGCTTTTACTATATTCTTAAGCCAGTTCTTCCATATGTTCTCCTCCTCCACCCGAGTAGCCTCCACACCAGTAGACGATTGGAATTCGATTATACACTGGTTCAGATCATTCCATAGAGCTTTGACCTCCTCCTCAACCTTTTCCAACTTCCCCCAAGATGCTCGACTGCACTTTTTGCTATGTCCCCCTCCTCTGTCGCCTTCTCGATCATAGCAACCAACTCCTCGACTACTGCCAGAATGTCCCTGATTGTCTTTTGAGCCTGCTCCTTTCCCTCAGCCTCTTCCTTAAGATCAAGGAATTCATCCCAGGTGGACAAAGTGGTGGGAGACCTGAAAAATCAATGTTTGAAGAAATTCCATATAGTAAAACGAAATTTTATTTAGAAGCATATGAGAAGGGCGTCCCGTATATATGCATTAATCACAAACTTACTAGAGTGTCGGACTCCATACAGATCAGAGTCGATGAGTGGAGGTTAGGATCTCCATGGACATGAGCTAGAACGATCTCAAAAGTTGATCCAGGTCTCTATGGCCTAAAGTATGATTAACCTCCAAAGACACTCATCTTAGCAAATCAACCTCTTTCCCTTAAGCCACCCCTCTGCATCATAAATAGGTGCCTATTTGATAAAAGGAGTGCAGGCATCCTACGACGACTTACCATTGGCCCTCTTTCTTCCCTTGTTGTCAAGGGAGTATTAGATCTCTTGCCCAGGGCTAGTACTCAGCTCGACAATCTTCGAGCTTGTCAAAGGTGCCTTTGGGAAATGAATCACGATAATCTGGGAAGTGGAATTGAAGGCGTCAACAGTTTTGAAGTTGAGCTTGTTGACTACTAAATCAAAAAAGCCATGGTTTGTTAAAGTAAAAGGAAAAAGATTACAGTGCAAGTAAATTAACTACCATTTGAACATGTTTGGCCTTGCCTTCTAACAAGGGGTGGGCATGACAAGACTGAACTATGTAAGTTTATTGATCAATTCTAGTGTGTGACTCATGTGGTGGCACAACATTATATCCAGGATATAAGGGATCAGTAGCAAAATATGGCTCTAAGGAGGGACCTATGTCTTGATAAATGCTCGGTTCTTGTAACCTTCCTTTTACACTACTTTCCTTAAAACTCTTCTTAGTACCTCAACTAATGACAGGCATCCCACATTATGGAACCGAGACATTAACAATAGTTGTAGGTCAAAGGTTTCCCACTGTGGCGTTGACATTACGTCACTTAACTTGTCATAGTCAACTTGTTGCCACCTTCTATTCCCGTCACCCTAAATAACTTCGTTATTGTATCCCTGGTCCTTGTCCATTATTTGCCCAGTATCAGGGTCTAAGACTATGATTTTAGTATAATTGCTTTTTTCCTTAGCCTGCTTTTATAATGGGCAGCTCACTATGAAACCATGGTATGGTTTTCACTCATCAGCCCGACCTACTGGAAGTTATTATCGGTCACAACACCTTCAGATCCCGAACATTCGTAGAAGTTGCCTTCATGAGTATGCCAAAGATGAAGCCGATAGGATCAACTGAAGTCACTACCGAAGGAGAAGTTAAGAAAAGGAAATGAGGGACAAAGATGGAAGAAGATGATAGAAAAATGAACTTACTGGGATTTAGAACTTGGTGTTCCGTATTTTGGGTTGACCGCACGAGAAACGAAGATATTTTTCCCTATCTATCTTGGAGCAACCCTGTTAAGAACATCCATGAAAACAACAGGCTTATTGTTTTCTTGAAAATTGAAATATGTGACAGTCTAGTGTTCGGCTTCCTTTTGTACTCAGAGGAGCATGTTGACCAACTAAGTGGCCAGCTAAGGAAGTTTAACGCAACAACCCGCAAATTTTAATGTTTTGAATGGGTATAGTTAATTTATTTAAATATTCAAGTTTGATTCGAATTTAATAAATGACAAGAAAATCAATTTTTAATAAAATGACTTGATTTTTAAATATGTATTTAGGATTTTTCCATAATGTTTAATTTGGAAAACACTTAGATTATCTTTTGACATATTTTTTGGCAAAAGATGGTATTATTGAAATTTCGTAGAATAAGATAACCGCTGTGTTAATGCTTAAAATTGAACGCTAACACCCTAGTGTATGTAGAGATTAAGTGAAAGCACCACCCGTGAATACGGGAATTAGAAACAAGTAGAAAGTCACAGAGAAAGCAGTAAAAGACAACTGTTTTATAGTGGTTCGGCTTTAGGTTAAGCCTACGTCCACTTTAATCTTCTTTATTGCAGAATCAATTACAATTTTACAACAATCTTCGATTACAACACTGATAGGACAAATAGCTAGAACTCCGATTTAGAAGAATTCTTTGAATCCATGTCGATTATGTTAGATTTCCTCTTGAAGTTCGTTGAGATGTCTTTCGTGTTTGAAGTGTTGAGTGAGTCGAGAATTCAGCAGAGTATCGGCGTTCCGGAAATGAGCCAAAAAGGATCCTTTTTCAGTTGGAGTAGGTTGGGTATTTATAAAGAGTTTTCTGAATTAGGTCGTAGGTCGCAAGCGACCTTGGATAGGTCGTAGGTCATGGGCAACCTAGTGGGAGTATTTTACGGCTTAATTATGGTATACTTGATCATTCTAAACAAGCTAACAAGTCGTAGGTCGTGGCCGACCTAGAGAGGAAGCGGCATAAGAAGCTCCTTTGGTATGTTTAGGTCGTGAGCGACTTATGAAGAATAATTGGCGACTTATGGTTTGGGAACGGCATAGGAAGTTACTTCATTCTTTGATAACTCGCTAGGTCGCTAGGTCGCGTAGCTACTTGGTCAATAGATCGCTTTAGTCCATAGGTCGGTAGGTCGGTACGTCGCTTTAGTCCATTAAGTCGTTAGGTCGCTTTAGGCCATAGGTCGTTAGGTCGCTTTAGGCCATAGGTCGTTAGGTCGCTTTAGTCCATTAAGTCGTTAGGTCGCTTTAGTCCGTTAAGTCGTGAAGCCTCTTTGCTGTGACATGCTGTTGATGGTTAGGTCGTTAGGTCATTGATGAGTTTAGGTCGCTAGGTCGTTGGGGGTCTTTAGGTCGTTCATTTCCTTAGGTCGCTGAGCCGTGGAATAGTGGAGTTAACATTTGCCCCTCGAAGTATACGCCTATGCCTTAGGTCGTGTGCTTCGACTTAACTTTGCTAGGTCGTGAGCGACCTAAGAGATTAGTTAACCCGCGTGTCTATTCGTCTTCCTCTTTTCCCCCTATATAATCTGCTAAGTCGTTTCTTCCTCCTTACATGCTGCAGCCTTTAGAAACGCCATTGAAGAAACTTCCAACCTGAACTCACCGATCACCGATCATCCTTGCAACCTCATTACATAAGTGAATTTGTTCCCTGTTCAATTCACGGCCATCATTAAGTCACAAGTCCTGGATTCCCGCCTCTAACCTCCGATCCAACTTCATATTTTTATGTTTCATGCCGCGATCGATTTCTGGTGGAATTGAGGCGACTCGATTCGGTTTTGAGTGATCCTTGATGATTTGAGGAGGAGATGATGGATTGTTGTGTCTCGAATTAGCTGGTCGGTGAGTTTGGAGGATGGGTTATTGGGTTGAATTGTTGCGCTTTTGGTGAATTGGAGGGGATGGACACGTGGCAGTTGATGAGTGGAGAGAAGGTCATAAGAGTTTTGACGGGAGGAGTTTGATATTTCCGAGTCGTCTCAAAAACGACCTAGTGACTTTAACCGGCCTAAAAACCTTTATGACATAACTGTTCGTGGATCATCCTTTCGCGGCATATCTTCCTGCGACCTAAGCCAACCTTCACGACCTATCTCCCCGTGACTTAAGCCAACCTTCTCAACCTATCTTCCTGCGACTTAAGCCAACCTTCACGACCTATCTTCCTGCGACTTAAGCCAACCCTCACGACCTATCTTCCTTCGACTTAAGCCAACCCTCACGACCTATCTTCCTGCGACTTAAGCCAACCTTCACGACTTATCTTCCTGTGACTTAAGCTCTAGGTCGCGTGTGTGCTCGAGCGAGTTAAGACTTAGCCAAATTTGCGCTGCATTTTCCATGAAACTTTAAAGCAGAGCAACCTAGGAGATTGATGACCTAACTTCTTGCGGCATAGGTCGTAGGTCGCGTATGCATAGGTCGTAGGCCGCGTATGCAGTTGAACGACCTAGGACTTAGCCTATTTTGCGTTGCCTTGAACTCCTTTCAACTTGAATGAACATGACATTGCTGAATAACTCCCAGCTTGAGCTGTTGAGATAACATTTCTGAATTTGTTGCATTTATTTACAGATCTCATTAACTATAATGCTAATAACCTGTTAAATACAATATTTGAAGAAAAATGGGACGAATATACTGCCACTGATCGCCCACATCGAATGACTGATTAGTCGATAAAAATAATCAACTTAAAGAAATTATATGAAATGCTGTGAATCGACAAATTCAAGTGAAGTATTAAAGCAAAACCATATTAATCAATTAAGACTGACTTGTTTGCATCAACACCGCACTTGTATTTGGACATAAAACAACAAGCCCTGAAACTTTTAAATTGACAAATGCATATTAGTTTGATTTCAGTTATATTTGCTTGTCGTTTTATTAGTTTTGCACGGTGCTTCACACATTTAGGAAATGTGCACCTTCATATTTGAATATCCAGTTGTAGAATGTTTACTCAAGAAGAGATAATAGAGCAATCTGAAGGGGTCTTCCCGATAGCCAATCCATTGGATAATCCTTCGGAAAGAACTCCAACTTCCCTGATTCAACAAGCATTCAACCAATTACGTATTCAGTTTGGTATTGCTGAAGCAGATGCTATGCTTCGTGGGCCAAACGATACTGCTGATAGGCCACCCCTCGGTTTTATCGCGTCAACCGTCAGATGTGTCTATGTGGTGTCATTCCTCCTTTCAATGACTTTCTTCAATGACTCCTTCTCCGATTAACTATCTCTCCTTTCCAGCTGCATCCCAATGGCCACGCCATCCTAATGGGACTTTGTGTGCTGTTCAGGAGGACACTTGATCGTCTTCCGAGTTTTGAAGAAATTTGTTACTTGCGCACATTCGCAAAGAACAAAGACCATCCCTCTATCACACTCGTAAGAAGCGCCAGAAACCGTAGATTAATTGTCAATCTTTCGGAAAGCGCCCACGGGTTCTTAAATCTATTCTTCTTCGTTCGTCGCCTTCCAGGATTTTACGCCATCTGGAGTGTAGGAAGTAAGATTGCTCACTCCCACTTTTTCCATTTGAGCTTTTCGAGATCCGAATTGCTAAGTGCTAACTTCATTCTTTTCTTTTACAGCGCTTCCTCCTCCCTCTAGAGATGCCAGTCACAAAACGACTTTTGAAAGATTAAGTGTCGTGCCGATTAAGGAAAGAAGTATTAATTTTTTGCTAAAAGATGAACTTCTTCACCAATACAGGCTTCTATACCCTTCCCGTTCTACTCAGCCTCATGAAGTCCCTGATTCTCCAGTAGAGACATCGGATGCTCCAGTTTCCGTCGGAGAACTTACGCCGAAAGAACATACTATTGAGGCTTCATTGGTAAAGTGTTCTACTTCAATTGATGTTGCGGGGTCATCCGACAAACGTGCACTTGCCCCGGTCACCGAAGAAGAGGAACCTCCCCAACAATCCGGGAAATCTGGTGACGAAGGAACTGAGAGAACAAGTCCCGTCAGGCACAGCGGTGATGATACTTTTGAGGGGTTGAGCGACCTGATGATTACTTCACAGGAGCTTTTTAAAGATGATCCTGTCACTACTAAAGTTACTTCTCCAGCAGTTGAAGCAACATTCGTTCTGCAACAAACTCCATCAGCCCAAGAGTTGACACTGGCTGTAAAATCCATCATCACCCCCAACCCAAGAGTGGTTCGTAATTTGATGCGCGTAGTTTGCACATTACACACACTTAGGACTTTTCAGCACTTATATGCGTTCAACTTCCTTGCTTTGAAGATTTCTGAGTTTATTTTTCTTCATTTTCAGGTTCTCCAATGGGAAGAAGTGGCTCTTACTACGACGATTTCCAGCATTATGGGAAGCGCGGTCCTTATGACCCCAGGAGGTATCTTCCTGCCTCTTGGGAAACCGACGAAGAAAGAGCTACGAGGAAGGCTCGTGAGAAGCGCACTTATGAAGAACGCTACGGGAGACGGGACGAACGACATGATTCTTCCCAGAGAGAGGTTGATTCCCACAAGCGAAAATCCTATGATGACAAGGGAAAAAGCCATGTCATTGAGGACCCGAGGAAACAGGCCAAACTTGGTTGAAAACTGATATCTGAACTCTCTGAAAAGCCCGCTGCTCCTGTTTCTTTGGAAATTCCTTCCAGCTCTCCCCCCTTCAAAGAGCTGATATTCAAACAGTCATAAGCAGGCCCCCTTATCAAGTTGGACAGGGTCCGGCTGCTCTTCAAAGCCGATTCCCGTACTGGTGCTTAAAGGGAGTGCGCTTCGATCTTGACTTGGTCCCGATTGATAAGCAAGCCATGTTGCGAAATCTTGATGCCATCAAACTCGATATCGAGAGAATGCTTGGTTGGCAGAAACTTGTTGACGAGCTTCAAACAGTGAATTGAGCAAACCTTGAAGCCACGCTGACTATGGAAAATGACAAATTCGAGTGGCAGAAAATACTCGAGCAGCATGATGCGGAGATGAAGAGCATTACCGCTTATAATGAGAAGCTTGAAGCGGAAGTTGAAAAACTTAAGGAAGAGCTCGCCACTTCTTCCACTTCCTATTCTCAGAGAGAAGAAGTGCTTCAAAAACAAGTGAGAGATGCTCACGCAGCACAGAGAGATGCTGAAGCTAAATTTGAAGCACAACAACAAGTTGTGGATAGCTAACGAGCCGACGTTGCTCAGCTACGAGAAAAAACCAGCTCCCAGAACCTGGAGATTGAACTGCTAAAAGCTCGACTTTCTGAAGCTGAAAAGGAGCGTGATGAAGCTATTGCCGGCAAAGCAGCCGCCAAAGAATCTCATATGGCAATTAAAGCCGAAGTCAGCTCCACTCTATTCGAGTTTTACATTCACAGTGTACTGGGGCGCGGTAGCCTTAAATTTTTGGGACCCGAGTATGAAATCACTTTGGCCAAAGTGTGGGAGGTTGCACTTGATATGCTTGGAGGAGCTGGATATGCTGAAGTAGATTTAATGGCACACTATCTAGATGACGATGCATGTGCTGCTCTTGCCAGGGGAAAGGAGCAACTTGCTAAAGAGAGAGCTGAAATGGCAGAAGGAGGACATTTAGGGAAGGCAATCTCTACCGACCCAGTTTAACCTTCGGTTTCAGCCGACATCGATATTGCTGGCTCCAGTTCCCATTCTATTCTCCTGCTAAAGCTGTTATTGAAAGTGCCACCGCCCACACCGGAGACGAGACTCAAGAAAGCACTGAAGCACAGGAATTTGAAGTTGACATAGTAAAGCCTACTTCTCCAGGTAACCTCAATGTTGATCTCGCTCATGTGGACTGCTTGCTTACTTCATATGAGCTTGATGAACTTTTTGATTATTACTTAAATCTTGACGCGCCGCTTTCTCCTCTTTTTATGAGAGATACTGACTTTAACTTCTCTTCTCCTGTAGTGAAAGTGCCAAGTGTTGTTCAGCCTTCCCCTCTTCCAGTCGTTTCCTCTCCGCCTCTACAGATTACTCCCCCTTCCGTTTCTCAACCAGGGTCACAAGAGGAGCAGATAGAAGCTCTTTAAGGCTTGGATGACCCGGTTGCTTCTCAAGAATAGAAGGCCGAGGAACCTAAAGAAGGCGAAAGAACCCCGGAGCAAACTATTTCTGATGACGTAAAGTTGTCTGCACTTTTCACTCCGGGCAGTGAGTCTTCTTCAAGGAAGAAGGGGAAGCGCGGAGTCTTAAAGAAAAGGAGAGAAGCTTCTGCCGCCCCTTCCTCTTTCTTCCCCTATTCTCACAAGCCGGCCCAAAAAGTTAATCATCCGGCCAGGCGACGGCTTGAAAGGTGGCAGGAAGAAGAAGTGATGGGTTTGGGACTTATGCTTTTCGTCTCGCTTTTTTGCTTTTTTTGCCTGTATATATAAATACTTGTGTTGACCGGAGATTGTGCGGGTACCAGTCCCCGTTTTCTTTTGTTTTGAGACCTGCACATGTATAAAAAATTTATAGTATGGAATAAAATGATTCTTTTACTTGTACAAACTTCTGTCTGTATTTGAGAATGCATTTATTCTTCTTTTTCATACAAGTTTCTTTATTTTCTCTGTGTGATGTTGCAGTAAACCTATGGTATGTTGCTTGAGCATTGTTTTTATTTTTGTAACTATATTATATTGCCCCCATACCATGGTTTATTGCGACCTCTTTCACATTGGCAAAATTTTGGAGAACAACTCTTCTATTTCGAGAAGACTTGTACTCTTTCTTTAGAGAACAACATTTCCATTCGAAGGAGGTTTGCATCTGTACTTTATAGAATAATTTTTCCATTTTAACGAAATATTTTTCTGATTTAGTAGAATGCGCCTCGTATTGAAGAAGTTTCTCTTTCTTTCTCTTTTTTTTGGCGAAGTTTTTACACTTTACTTTTGGAGAAAGTCGCTTTTATTTTCGGCAAGTGAATTTTCCTTCGTCGTAAAGTGGGCCTTCGTAAAAGGGCTTTGACCTGTTTGTGCCTCCGAAAAGGGCTTTTGTTTGATTGTGCCTCTGGGAAGAGGGCTTTTTTGTTTGATTGTGCCTCTGGGAAGAGGGCTTTTTTTTGTGTGTGCCTCTGGGGAGAGGGCTTTTGCTTTTTCCCTGTACGCGGGGAAGCGGGCCTCCGAAGAGGGCTTTTTGTTTCTGCCTCTGGAGAGAGGTTTTTATTTTTTCCCTGTTCGCTGGGAAGCGGGTCTCCGAAGAGGGCTTTTCACATTTCGACTCGTGTGAAGTTTTATTTCAGATCGCGGTGAAATGTGTGCCTCCGAAGAGGTCTTTTAGCATTTCAACTCTGGTGAAATGGGCCTCCGAAGAGGGCTTTTCACATTCCAACACTTGTGAAGTTTTATTTCAGATCTCGATGGAATGCGTGCCTCCGAAGAGGTATTTTCACCTTTCAACTCATGTGAAGTTTTATTTCAGATCACGGTGAAATGTGTGCCTCCGAGTAGGGATTTTGCCTGAAAGTTTCTTTCTCATGGTTGGATGGATTCACGGGTCGGACACAAGTTACTTGGATTGTTTGTTTGCACAAACGTTCTCAGCTAGTTAACGAGTGTCCTATGCCACCGGTCATTCCACCAATCTTTTTGTTAAGAAAGAGATCTTTCTTTTTCTAGCAAGTCCCATTAGAGGTCCTTATCCTCCGAAGAGTTGTGCCTCCGAAGAGGGCTTGTGCCTCCGAAGAGGTCTTTTGCTGTTTGCTGCCTGCTCACCCATGTCTTTTCGCCATTTGCTCATATCGGTGGTTCTCTGTTATCATTTTCAAGCACACATTCCTTTCTTTTGCAAGTAGCTTATTTTATCCAAAGATGTGTACTTCATTGTTAAATGAGTTCGCAGGGGCAGACACAGGCTAATTAACCGGATGTTTGTTTGCACAAACGATCACAATTAGTTAGGAAGGGCCCACCTCTGGCTGAACCACTAACTGTTTGCTTGAAGCACTTCTTATATAGGATTTGAGTCTAGAATTTTTGTGGCTGAACATTCATTTGTTGAGTGATGTCAGGGATCGCTTGGTCTTATGATGGGTTAGCTTTGTTTTAATGGCCTGCAATATTAAATCGACATTTTAGCAGTACAATTGAAGTATTTTATTTATCGAAATAAAACAAGCAGTTTATAATAGTAGAGAACACAAGATTTATAGTGGTTCGACCAAGAACTGAGCCTACATCCACTTTATAGTTCTTATTATTCTCTTGCACTGGCTTTACAATGGCTTTCAATACAAGAATCATACATTCATTATTCTTTTACTATATTTCAATAAAGCTTTTAAGTAAAATATGGACGCAAGTGATTGTTGTTCCAAGCTCTTGGAATTGGATCTCCTTCGACAGTTGTCAGTTTGAAAGTGCCATCAAGAAGTTTTTTGCCTATGACATATGACCCTTCCCAGTTTGGTGCAAACACTCATGTTGCTATCATGACCCTCTTCAAGACTAGATCTCTAATCTCAAAGCTGCGTTGGCGAACTTTGGAATTGAAGTGCTTGGCAATTCTTTGCTGATGGGCTGCAATTCTGAGCTGAGTCTCTTCCCTTTTTTCATCAAGGAAGTCAAGTGCTTCAAGTTGCAACTCTTCATTTTCAGCTTGGTTGAAATGAGTTCTTCTATGTGAAGGGGCTTCTATTTCCACCGGAATCATTGCTTCTGATCCATATGCCCATTAAAATGGAGTGTGCCCAGTCGCAGTTTTATATGTAGTTCTTTATGCCCATAGTACTAGTGGTAGCTTATCGACCCAACCACCTTTCGCTTTTTCCAGCTGTTTTTTGATGGTTGATTTAATAATTTTGTTTAGTGCTTCCACTTGCCCGTTTGCCTGCGGATGAGCCACTGCTGAGAAGCTTTTTTGGATCTTGAATTGCTTGCAAAAATCTTGGAACTCTTCACTTTCGAATTGGGTTCCATTATCTGTGATTATCTTTTGTGGCACACCATATCTGCAAATGATATTCTTAGTTACAAAGTTTATCATCTTTTTAGAGGTAATAGTAGCTAATGGTTCAGATTCAGCCCATTTAGTAAAATAATCAACATCAACAATAGCATATCTTATTCCGGACTTGGCGGTTGGCAAAGGCCCGATGAGATCCATTCCATAAATAGCAAATGGCTACGGACCGACCATCTGTGTTATCTCGGTGGAAGGTGCTCTTGGGATTTTTGCAAATCTCTAGCATCGGTCACATTTTCGGGCATAGCTTGCAGCATCACGATTAATATCTGGCCAAAAATACTCATAATGGAGAATTTTCTTTGCTAGAGTTTGACCACCTGAATGGTCTCCACACTCTCCTCCATGTACTTCAGCTAGAATTGTCTTAGCTTCTTCCTTGGTCACACATCGAAGTAATGGCATTGAGAATCCCCGCCTATACAATCGGCCATCTTGAATTATATACCTGGAGGCTTTTCTTAGCAACTTCTGTCGTTCTTTTGAATTTTCTGGTAGAGAACCGTTGAGCAGATATTCCATTATCGGAGTCATCTATGATTCTTGCTCTTGAGATATGGTCATGATCCAGTCAATATCCATCTCATCAGTGCTTGGAGCTGACAGGACTTCCACAGGAACTAATCCCAATAATTGAGCTTCACCAGTGCTTGCGTACTTTGGGAGAGAATCTGCCTTCATGTTCTCTTCCCGGGGTATATGATTTATCGTATAATGGTCAAGATCATCGAGAAGTTCCCAGGCTTTCGACAAATAAGCAGTCAGATTTCCTCCTTTAGTTTGAAACTCTCTCTTGACTTGACATACAATAAGCTGTGAATCACTGAAGATCTGCAACACTTTGACATTCAATTCTTTAGCAATTTTCAAGCCGGCAATAAGAGCTTCATATTCTGATTCATTGTTTGTCGAAGGGAATTCCAATCTCAATGCATAGCACAATGACCGCCCTTCAGGGGTTTCAAGCACAACCCCAACTCCGGAACAGTAATCATTTCTTGCACCATCAACATACAATTTCCAACGAATTGGGGTATTATCAGTCACCTCTTCCTCACTATCACCTTTATTTGTACATTCTGCGATGAAATCTGCTAAACCTTGTCCATTAATTGCTTTCCGAGGATGGTAAGTGATGTCATATTGGCTGAGTTCAATATTCCACTTCAAAAGGCGGCCCGAAGTCTCAGGGCGAAACAGGACTTGCTTCAGAGGTTGATCAGTGAGGACTTTGATAGGATGAGCTTGGAAATATAGCCTCAATTTTCTTGATGCAATCAGTAGACAATAGGCGAGCTTTTCCAACTTTGAATAATTCATCTCTGCCTCAATAAATCTTTTGCTGATATAATAGACCGGGCGCTGAATTTTTACGTCTTCCCGTACCAACGCTGCACTGAGAGCGTGAGCTGAGATTGCCAAATATATGAAAAGATCTTCACCATTGTTAGGCTTAGAAAGTATTGGAGGCACTTCTATATGAAGATTCAACTCATTGAAGGGTTTCTGGCATTTAGGAGTCCAGTCGAAATTTTTCCTTCCTTTCTTCAGAGCATCAAAGAATGGAATGCATTTATCAGTAGCTTTGGAAATGAATCGACTCAAGGCAGTGACTTTTCCATTAAGACTTTCCAGTTCCTTCTTCGTTCTAGGGGCTTTGACTTCTCTTAAGGCAGCAATTTGAGAAAGATTAGCTTTAATGCCCCTAGCTCTCACAATGAAACCCAAGAACTTTCCGGACTCCACCCTAAACGAACATTTCAAAGGATTAAGTTTCATTCCGTACTTTCGGAGGATTGCAAACATTTCCGCCAAGTGATCCATATGGTCTACCGCTTTCTTTGATTTCACCAACATATCGTCAACATAAACTTCCATAGTTTTGCCAATCTGTGGTTTGAACATAGCATTGACGAGTCTTTGGTAAGTTGCCCCTGCATTCTTAAGTCCATAGGGCATGACTCTATAGCAGTAGAGACCAACGTCGGTGATGAAGCTCGCGTCCTCCTGGTCCGGCTCATGCATCATGATATGGTTGTATCCGGAGTAAGCATCCATAAAAGATAACAATTCATGCCCCGTTGTTCCATCCATCAATTGATCTATCCTGGGTAACGGGAAACATTTTTTGGGGCAGGCTTTGTTTATATCTGAGAAGTCGATGCATACACTCCACTTCCCATTAGCTTTCTTAACCAGTACAGGATTTGAAACTCAATTCGGATAAGTAGACTCCCTGATGAAACCATTCTCCCTGAGCCGGTCTACCTCTTCCTTCAACGCTGCTGACCTTTCAGGACCCTGAGTTCTTCTCTTCTGCTTTATCGGTGTAAACTTCGGCTCAAAATTCAGAGTATGTACTGCAATTTCTGCGGATATTCCACACATATCAGCATGAGTCCGAGCGAATACGTCCAGATTTTCTTTCAAGAATGATATCAAGGAATTTTGAATCGTCACACTAAGTTGCGAACCCACATTCACCACTTTGTTCGGATCTTTCGGGTCAACAGGTATTGGCACCGTTACTTCCACTGGCACCACTCTATTCTCCCCTGCACTAGCTTTTCTGGGATCTATTTCTCTTCGTGCCCCACTGTGCTCGCCAATGCAGGGTCCACCCTGTAATTGCTACAAGGTTTGTTCTTTGATGCGGACTGGGGATGCCGCATCTTTTCCCATCTCTCTCTTCCTTACTTCACGCAACTCTATTAGATAACATCTCGCCTAGCATTCTGATCCCCTTTAATAACTCCAACTCCATTATCCGTGGGGAATTTCATAGTGAGGCACCATGGGGCGAGAATTTCCTTAAAAGCCGCAAGAGTTGGTCGGCCTAGGAAGGCGTTGTAGGCAGAAAATTAATCAACAATTACAAAACTTTGTTTCCAAACCACCTTTTTCTGCCCCTCTTCAAGCTCCATGAACAAGTCGATAGTTCCAATGGGCTGCTTCGGTTCCCCAGTAAACCCAACGATCTTCTGAGATGAAGCTTTAACGTCGGCCGTCGGCCGTCGGAATTTTCATTTGGTCGAACGTCTTTTTGAAGAGAATATTGCAAGAAGCGCCACAATCTACAAGCACTCTTCTCACAATAGCTGGCCCAATGCCTGCAGAGATGACCAAGGGATCCATGGTTGGAGCTTCAATACCCATAGAGTCCCTGCCTTTGAACACAATATCATCATTGAAAGTTTTCTGCTGCTTCAAAGGTGCAGCATCTTCTAGCACGAAAACACTCTCTTCTGTTGGTGCATACTTCAAGGCACGGGCATATCTTTCCATCTCGCCCCAGCTTCTGCCTGCTGGGTGAGGACCTCCTGTAATTACATTAATAACAGGCCTTTCTGATTCATGCACAGTATTCCTCTCACCCGAGCCAGATGGATGAGCAGGAAGTTGTTGGCCCTTAGTAGATGAAGTCGGGTCATTTCTACTTCTCTTAACATATTGCTGCAACTTGTTCTCTCTCAGCAGCTCTTCAATCAAACTTTTCATATGGCGACATTCGTTGGTATCATGACCGGGTTGATTATGAAAACGACAGAATCTCCTACTTTGAGCAGCTTTTCTCCCAACTCTCATCTCAGGCGGTTTAGGATATTCTACCACGTCTTTGGTAGCAAAAAAGATATTCTCCAGGGTGTCAGTCAAAGGAGTGAAATCTGAAGGTTTTGAGAAGCGAGGTTTCTTCATATCTTTCTGTTTCTTCCCACCATTATTCTCCCTTTTCTGACTTCCGGATTCCTTTTTGGTACGAGCAGTAGTATTATTCTTAACCTCTGTCAATGCCACTTTAACCAGTGCATGGAGGCTTTCCAAGCGCATGAATTCATCAGCTTTCTTATAGAATTTCTCAAGCGAATTCGGTTCTTTCATCTTTAGCCACTTCCCAAATTCACTTGATTTGTCGATTGCCCTCATCAAGCATGTCAAGACCATCTGCGGCTCTACATTGTCCACTTCAGCCAAAGCTATGTTGAAGAGGTTCAAGAAAGATTTAATAGATTCCCCAGGATTCTGTTCCAGGCTTGACAGTGACATAATATCATTTGCCTTTGAAGCATACAACCTGAATTGCTCTTTAAACCTCCGAGTCAAATCGGCAAACTGATCTATGGATCGGACCGGAAGCTTTGTGAACCAGAGTAAAGCCACCCCTTCCAAGTATACCAGAAAGTACCGGCATTTAATCTCATCAGATTCCCTAGCACCAGTCATGTGCCAATCATACTTATACAGGAATTGATTAGGGTCGCTTGTTCCCATATAAGCTGGGATGGTAGGAGGAACAAACTTCCTTGGGAATTCCGCCTTTAGAATCCTTTCCGTGAACGGAGTTTTGCTCGGAGCGAATCCCCATTCCTTCTCATCTTCATCCCTCTGCATGCTTTCTTTCATGATTTGTCGTACCATGCCCGAAAGATATTCCTCGTCATTTAAAGGATCTGCAGGACAGACTACGGCCATTTTCTCGGAAGTTTGTCTGGACAAACGTTCGCGGAGAGTTGGCTGTGGTCTCGATCCTCCAGCTTGAGGAGGTGTTTCTTTGGCGGGGCTAGCTGTTCTTTGAGGAATATCCCTCTCTTCAGGATTATGAACATCATCTGCAAGGTTTTCTTCATTATTCATCAGCTGACGGTTAGCTCCGAGCAATGCATTTAACCTTTCAAGCATCAAAGCATTCTGGGTTTCCATCTGTTGGTATAACCCAGATACTGCAGCATCTAACTCCGCTCGTGTAATTCCGGCACTTGGTGCTGCTTGACTTGACGAAGGAGAAGTGGCAGTATTCTCATGGACATTACTGGGTCTTGTAGATCCGCTCTTTCTTCCAGGAGCCATTATCTCTGATAGACTTCTGGTTTTGAGAGAGATTTTTTCAACAAACTTTTGCGAAGCAATGACGAAGATAGCCTGAGTTTAGTTCTTAGTGAAAGCACCAAAAGTGTTAACGCTTAAAATTGAACGCTAACACCCCGGTGTATGTAGAGATTAAGTGAAAGCACCACCCGTGAATACGGGAATTAGAAACAAGAAGAAAAGTCACAGAGAAAGCAGTAAAAGACAACAGTGGTTAAGCCTACATCCACTTTAATCTTCTTTATTGCTGAACCAATTACAACTTTACAACAATCTTCGATTACAACACAGATTGGACAAACAGCTAGAACTCCGATGTAGAAGAATTCTTTGAATCCATGTCGATTGTGTTAGATTTCCTCTTGAAGTTTGTTGAGATGTCTTTCGTGTTTGAAGTGTCGAATGAGTCGAGAAGTCAGCAGAGTATCGACGTTTCGGAAATGAGCCAAAAAAGATCCTTTTTCAGTTGGAGTAGGTGGGGTATTTATAGAGAGTTTTCTGAATTAGGTCGTAGGTCGCAAGCGACCTTGGATAGGTCGTAGGTCGTGAGCGACCTAGTGGGAGTAGTTTACGGCTTAATTATGGTATACATGATCATTCTGAACAAACTAACAAGTCATAGGTCGAGGCCGACCTAGGGAGGAAGCGGCAAAGGAAGCTCCTTTGGTATGTTTAGGTCGTGAGCGACTTATGAGGAATAATTGGCAACTTATGGTTTGGGAATGGCATAGGAAGTTACTTCATTCTTTGATAACTCGCCAGGTCGCTAGGTCGCGTAGCTACTAGGTCAATAGGTCGCTTTAGTCCATAAGTTGGTAGGTCGCTTTAGTCCATTAAGTCGTTAGGTCGCTTTAGGCCATAGGTCGTTAGGTCGCTTTAGGCCATAGGTCGTTAGGTCGCTTTAGTCCGTTAAGTCGTTTGGTCGCTTTAGTCCGTTAAGTCGCGAAGCCTCTTTGTTGTGACATGCTGTTGATGGTTAGATCGTTAGGTCGTTGATGAGTTTAGGTCGCTAGGTCATTGGGGGTCTTTAGATCGTTCATTTCCTTAGGTCGTTGAGCCGTGGAATAGTGGAGTTAACACACTGTATTTTATTGTTATGTTATGATCATGTTGCAATTTTGTGCATGACTGTAATTTCATTTCTGTCATTTGTGGTTCGTACACGAATGAATTCTATGTAGCAAGCACCATATATTTTTAATTAAACACACCATAGCACCTCGGTTTTCCTCATCCTCTTTCTTATTTACATTCTGCATTTCCTATAAATGAATGAACTAGCCGCTAATATTCAAAATCAAAATCCAATCATTTACTCAATGATAAATTACAAAATTAGATCTATTGAGTTTTTTGATTTAGGATTCGAATATAGGTGGGTTATTTGGTCCGCGGCGTTGATTTGGGATGTTCAGCATAGTGAAGGCCAACTTGGGTTGGGGATTGGAGGAATTATATGCGACGATAGGCTTCGGCGATCATGGCAATGGGTTTCTCAAGTAAAGGAGCTTGGATGACGAACATATGGTAGAGTATGGTGCTAGATGGGGAGGTGCAACATTTTTTTGGTCATGGGGGTTGTTGTTCATGGTCACGAGTTGGAGGGATTGACCGAGCTCGTAGTGAAGGGGTGCGCCGCGAAGCTTGCACTAATAGAGAGTGGTTGCAAAGTCGAAGAAGGATTTCATGGACTAGAGTGGCTGATTGGTATGCATGCACATGTGGGATTAAGCATGCATGTACTAGAAAAAGATTAAACGAGAGGGTAGATGATCAGTGAATGAAGGTGATAATGGTGATTAATTAAATTAATTAATTAATATTTTAATTTGTAATTTTATAAAATGAATATCTTCTCCATGTGAGGTCCAATCGAGACGTGGTCTTTTTGTTGCACTCATGGAGCATTATTAATACACTAGATTTGATTTCATCAAGTCTATAGAAAGATAAATTTTGAGCTAAAATCGATCAAACCAGAACACTTAAGCGGCAACTAGAATTTTGGTGGATTAGCTTAAATTTGGATGAATAGTGTATATATATATATATGGTAGATATAAATTATTGTTGTTGTACTTGAATGATTTAATGGCTTGGTTTGGCTAAATTTACACTTTGAAAAGCGAATGACATACGAAATAAAATACAGAGAATTTTGTAGAGGAATCTGGATTCCTCGGCGTTATGACTTTAAATTTCAGTTATATACCTGTTGAATAAATTTTTGAATGTCAAAGCTTTATAGTTTGGACATATGGATGTGATATTGATATATGTTAAAAATTGGACCTTTTTATTGATAAAGGTCGCAGTACCATTGGTTAAGTGCTATAGTAGTTATTAGCCTCATTATAGTATTTTGAAAATACTATTATTTGCTATTTTTCTTTGAAATTGGTTTTGATTTAGAGAATTATTTTTAAATATGACTTTTCGAATTTTCTATGGTATTTTATTTAAAAATGGTTTTTGAACTTCTCTATTTTATTCCAACCTTTTTGGAAATGTTTTAAAAGCATTTAGAGAAGTATTTATTTTATAGAAGAGTTAATATAGTAATGAATGTTTATTTGAAAGTAAAATAAAAGAGAATTTATCTATTATAATCAAGTGATTTTTTTAAAAGAAGATAAAAATATTTTGGAATAAACATTTGTGAAACACTTTATATAAAATATTGTGTAAAAGTTTAAATTTATAAATGGTATCTTTAAATAGCAGAATAGAATTATAAATGACATAATATATAAATGGTAAATAATATCATTTTGGTAAATTGAAGTAATAAATCACATTTGTGAATTTATGGTAATATATGGAATTATCATTTTTATGGAAAGTATTTAGTCTTATACTAAAACCAAAGATTTGTGATAAGTATATGAGATTTAAATGAGAAGATTTATAAAGGAGATTTATAAAAGGAGTTTTATAATCAAAAAGGGGTTTTATAAAGGATATTTATAAAAGAAGTTTATAAATAGGAAGGAGATTTATAAAAGTTTTTTTTAATTATTTTTAAAAGAGATTTATAAAAAGAAGTTTTATAAAAGGAATGAGATTTGATTTCCATAAATGATTAATTTAAATTACGGTGGTACGGAAAGTATTCTTTTCATACTTAACACCAAATTCTGAGGTAGGAAATTTGTTCCTATCTTGAGAATTAAAAATGTATGTCAAGGCAAGGATAGTTCTCTGACTTATCTGACTACATTGTTAATCGAGGGATAGTAAAAGTTTGAAACCAGAAATTAGGGATAAGTATATTTAGTCTAATTTACATACGATTTATTTTCTTACACCAAAATGAAAAGTGGTTTGGGTTGACAGTAACAATGTTTTAAATGACATTTGTTTTAACCCAAATAAGTATGGACTTGGAAGTAAAATCTTTCTTAAGATTTTGTTATTATACTTATACCATTGAGATAATTATATGGTTACATTTTCTAGATATTGAAAGTGTAGTGGTTTGTAAATTTACGTATACCGTTGAGATAAGTATATTAATACTTTTCCAAGTATATGGAGGTCGTGAATATATATTTTGTAAAAGGTATTTTAATATGAATATTTGGAAGGAGATTTTAATTAATGAAAGGATTATTAAAGAGGCATGGTGGATGCTTATGTGCTTAACCAGGGTTGGTTTCCATATGGAATTAAATCTTTGTTTGAATTGATTGTTTATTCGATAGTTAAATAACTAACTATAAAATCGTGGTCAGTATTCAAACATCGTTCTTGACTTGAAGAGATCTAGATCGGATATGTTCTCTGAAAACCACTTTGAATCGGCATATGCGCACAAATTAGAGACATTTTACAACATCCCACGCCCCTTAATATACCCAAAAGGACACATTAAATGGCGCAGTGCATTGTAGGTATAACTAAAACTAACAAAGACTAAGATTCACAAGAAAAAAATAGGTACAAATAGTGGAAACTAAAATAATAACTTATTCAAAACAATTACTTCATAAACCAAATAAGTCAAATACCAAATACAACATACATGTCTCAAAACCCAATATGTCTCATGAAATAAAAACTCATAGTCTCAACAAAAATCAGAGCATAAGTATCCCTCTCAAGTGCAAGTACAAAGAAAGAAAAACGGTAATAAAGTAAGGAATGCATAGCAGAATCTTCTCCAAGAAACCAACGAGCAACTGCAATCTACTGCCCTCTCCCTTGACTGCCTATACGGGAAAAAGGGGAAACTAGAGGAGTGGGTCAGACTAAAAGTCTGGTGAGTGATTGTAACTACTATAATCTTTAAGCAAAGTAAAAGTAATAGACTGTTCAATGGTTCTAGTGTATGCAAAAGAAAACAAAGAAAATAGGAAAGAGATAAACTGGAAAATTCGATTAAACTATTACAATGGATAAGATATATCAACTTTGATTGTTTGCACTTGCCTTTGATAGCTTCTTGATTAGGCTAAATTCCTAGTCCTATAATTAGGCTGAAATCCTAGTTCTACCCTTTGATCGGCCTGTTACTCTATAGACCTTACTACGGACTAACGCTATATAACTTCCCACACAGAAGCCAATGGTAACCATGAAAGATACACAAAGCATCCACTGTGGACTAGATGATACATAGCTCCCTACATAGAAGGTAATGGTGTCTACGAAAGGCATACATACTAAGCGCTTAGAACTCATAGTGATTACTGATCACTGAAATGCAAGTCGCACGTGTAACTGTCACCATGCTCATGCTACCTGTTGCTCCACCTATTGTGTCGTATTATTACCTCGACGCAGCATAAGCATGCCCTTCGTCTCACTTCACAATTATGGGGAACACTGTGTCTATAGAAAATATAGGGGAATGCTGCTGGTACTGGCCCGTCATCCAAACAATATCTAATAGCGCCCTTGTCCAAATCCCAAGTGATTGAACATCTCTATATTGACCAATTAATACCACTACTAGAAAAAGCGTGCCACTCGTCTCACTTCAGGATTTTTTGAAACACCATGCCCATAGAAAATATAGGGGAATGCTATTTAGTACAGGTCCTACTTTAATTCTTTGCTTATTAACTTAGATAAATTATTTAAATAAGCCTTTACTCTTGTTCCTACTATCCGTGCTTCTTAATTTATCATAAGTCTTAAAATAAGCCTTATTCTGTTCTATTTCTTATTACTTATAATCATGCTTATTACTTAACCCAAGGTCTAAGTGTGAAAATAAGCTTTTTTTTCTTCTTTTATTCTTTTTAGTTATAATTTTAAGTTATAACTAGGCCAATCTTCTTAATTCAATAATTAGGCATAATTTTTGGTCCAATTTCATTTATATTACAGTCTTTATAATTTACATATTATATTCCATTATTTCAAATTTCTTACAATTTAATCTAATTTCGCATTAATTTTATTCTAATCCATACGCGAAGAAGAAGAAGAAGAAGAATAAAAGAAAACTTAAAATAGAAGGAAATTTAAGGCATAAGAAGAAGATGTAAATAATGCATAAATAATAGTAAATAAACTAAAATAATGTAAATAAATGGAAAAGATAGAAATAAACTAAAATTAATTGAAAAAAATAGCTAGAAGAAATAGACTTAAATTAATTCTAAAAGCTGTAAATAGATTACTAAAAAGGTTACTCCAAAAATTGTAGTAAAACTACAACTACTGGAAACCCTGTTATTTTAAAATTACTTAAAGAATTTAAAATAATTACAATCACTCACCTTTGGTCCTTAGCTCTTCTCTTCGGGCCTTCATGGATCCACTTGGGTTTGTTAAATATTTTTATTTAAAACGTTTCCTTCTTGGAAAATTATTCCGCTTAGGGTCCTTCCTGAATAGGTTAACCCAATTGGAGAAAATCTTAGAATGAGAAAAAGTGCAAGGTCTAGGGTTCTATTTATATAGGTAGAAGTGGATCTCTGAACGTTGGATTTGGAGATTGAATAAGATGCAATCACGTCATAGGTAGAATATGTCCCTTGGATGCATGAATGGAAGGACCAGATCAGTCTAAACATTGCAAAGTACGTGTTCAGTCATCGCTGAATCGTTCGAATGAACGAACGTTCACTCGCTTGCCTAAAGGCAAGGCGGGTCGACCGGGCGGTCGACCACCCGTTGCCCAAGTGGACCGGCCGGTCGACCTACATATATTTTTTTTCGTTTTTGTTCTTTACTCATATTAACTCAGATTCCGACGTTCAATATATGAAAATTGACCAGAAAATTACTGCGAACACAATGGTACAACTCCCGTGGCTCAATTCTAATAGTTTCACAAAGTTATCTATTATTTAATTAATTAACAAATTAATTATTACGGGTTAAATTTTGGGTTGTTACACATTTTAAAGATGATGGTGTCGAAGAAGGAGTTATTTAACGTGCATGGGCTACTTGCCACTAATTCTAAGGATGAAATAGAAGCAATGCTTTGGTTGTTCATAATCTGAACAACTTTTATTGATGAACGCAGGCATTGCATTATTACTTGGAGGGCAGTGCTACCATTCCAAGTGAGATTTGCTAAGAAGGTAAAACGTGGACTCAGGTCTCATACCCGACATTGACTAAAATAGAGGATATGCAGTAGGGTTATGTGGTTCGCTACCATGGTTATCACGCGATCTAGATCGATATTGACCCATTTATGCATGTCAGTGACTTCGTATATGTTAACCAAAAAGATGGATCAACGCCCTGGATTGAGTGTGAAAGCACCATCCTTGTTTATCAGAACAAATAAAATAGAAAAGAAATATAAAAAGAGCAGAAATAGTAAAGAGACAAGAAAAATTTATAGTGGTACAACTATTACCAAAGCCAATGTCCACTTTTTAACTTTATATTAATTGACTGTTGTTATAAGTTGAATTGGATTATAATATGTTATCCATAAAATATTCACAATAATAAAGGTATGAAAGAAGGAGAAAAAGAATTGATAAAGATCAAAAGGCATTAGGATGGATTACTTCAGCAATTAGATAAAGCTTTCGACAAGAAAAGGGTAGCGCTAGCAACACCTTTTAAAGAGGTCAAAAGGACATTTCAACAAAGTTTTGGATAAGCAAAGAGCTTTCGACGAGGTCGAAAGTTACCTTTCGAAGGCAAAGATTAGCATACTTTCAGCATTTCGCACCAAACCATTTGAAGCGATTGGTTCGTCTACATTTACCTCCTCCAAAAAAAAGATTGGTCATGTCAACCCTTTCAAAAGCATATATTATCCTTTCGAATTGGTTAAACCCATTCTCACTTATGAAGGAAGAGATAAGGTTCTACACTAGTCGGATGGAAAACTTTCAAATGGAATCTTTGGAAGATGATCTCTTAACATTGTTTCGACTCATTCGAAACCCACAAAGCATATGTTTTGACAGCAATGAAAGCCAACACCTATGCTAACTCATATAACATAAAAATAGTTAAAGAAAGAGCGTAGTTATGCACCTTTCGACGGAGTCGAGAGTGGCCAAGCAGTACCTTTGGGTGAAGTTGGAAGTTATCAAGTAAAAAGTTTCGACCAGGTTAAAAGCAATCAAACAAAGCATCTTGCAATGAAGTCGAAGGCAATAAAACAAAACATGAAGAAGCTTAGTCTTCAGCAATAGCGAAGGACGACCGTGTGACCTTTCCAACCTTTCGACTAGGGCGAAAGCCATGACTTAAGAAATACACACAGAAGCAGGAAAGCAAGTCTTCGGACTATCTTGAAAGTAATTGGTTGAAAGGTGCCGACCTGCACCTATAAATAAGTCCCAAGGGGTCATATTCGAGGATTGAATTTCTTTCACTTCTAACTTGATTTTCTGAAAGCTGGTAAACCCTAATTCCCAAATTAAATTGGGGGTTTGATCGATATTGACAATTGAATTCAATAAATGTGTGAATATGTTAACCTTGATTATATATTAATTCTAAGATTCTTATTTACATAGATAAGTCAACCAACTATCAAACTAGTCGAAAGGATCTCCTTCGACTTTATTGAAACCTCTAGTTCACATGTCCCTTTTGATTTACAGCTCAGATCCACAAGATACCAAGAGCCTACCCTCTCGACGGGGTCAAAGCCCTTCCAGCTCAACTATTTCCAGCGTTCATTAAGTCCCCAACTTAGGCATTTTATCAGTGTCGAAAGGTGGTTTTGTTAGAATCATGAGATAAGAAATTTGAAGGAACTTCTGAAGAGAAGTTAGCCTTTCGAATGTGTCAAAATGTATTAAATTGAGATTTTCAACCGTCTTTACCTACTCAAATAACATTCGTTACCTTCACTTGTTCAAAAGGTAGCCACGAAGGAATCACTTATACTTCAAACACTAATTTTAGGTTTAGAAAAATTTTCTTTTCAACATTTTTGGCGCTAGAGGGAGAGCATGAACCTCCTATGCTTAATAACTTTCATTGCTGATTGATCGCAAAGAGCTCTTCGTTCGAAATGAGAAGACGGTAAGAGCAAGGAATGATAATAATTTACCAAATAGTAAAGCTGCATCACAATCAAATTTGGAAAATAATATAATCTCAAACTTTAACTTTGAGAATATGGAAATTGGGCAGCCTTTAACCCAAGTAAAATTGGAAAGCAATATGATCAAAATCAATAATATACAACAACAAATGATGTTTATGCAAGAAATTTTTAAATAGGTTCCACCTCATGTGTCATTAAAGATAATGGAAGGTGAGGATGAAGTATAGTCACCAAATAAAAGCCAATATGAAAACCAAGGAAATCGAGCTAAAAGGGCCCTTGAGCAATCAAGTATTCTGATCCAAAGAGATAGCGAAGGTTGCCACAAAAATGAAGCCGACCAAGAAGACATTATGCATCGAATAATAACGGATATGCTTAAGGATAAAAGATTTATTGACCTGGAGAAATATGTTATTCTACAGAAGACTCCTTTTTCAGAAGAAATAATGGCAACCAACATCCCTTCTCATATTCAAATCCCCCCACTAAAGTATGAAGGGACTACTGATCTAAATGACCACTTTGCATCTTTTGAAAACTGGATGAACTTATATGATGCTCCTGGACCACTTCGTTGCAAACTTTTCCCGGTTACTTTTCAAGTAGCTGCTATAAAATGGTACAGGAATTACCAAGTGGGAACTATCTATTCTTAGGAGCAATTTACTTATGACTTCATAACACAATTCACTCCAAAGATTCAACTATGGATTTTAGCTTATCTGATACTATCAAACAAAAACCAAGAAAATTGTTTCGCAAATACTTGGACAGATTCAGTATAAAAGCATTAAAGGCAGAGAGTACAACTGACAAAGAAAAGCTTATGGCAGTTCAATTAGGATTGATCGAACATACCCCTTTTCGGAAGGACCTTTATATTAATGGACGCAAAGATCTATAATATTTCTATCACCGAGCTGAAAAGTTTTTTCAAACGGATGAAATGCATCATGCTATGAAAAAATTCATTGTGAACGTAGAGAGGAGAAATCCGACTTAAAGCATCCCTAACAAAAATCAAGGAAAAGTGGAAATCATAAGAGAATTCAAAAGGAGATTTTTGAATCAAATTATGTAATTCTAAACTAACCACTCTCCTACATATTCACCAGAGTAAAAGACAAGGAAAACTTTCTTATTCCTTATAAAGTTCGAAAATCCCTTGAACTGAATTAGAGAGGTAGTTACTTTGGTTACCATAAAGTGAACGGACACGAGACCGACAAATGCCGCACTCTAGCAAAAGCAATTCAAGGCATAATTAAGTCAAGATTCCTAAAGGAGTTCATTAAAGAAACTTAAAGGAAACTTTTTGTTCAAGCAAAGAAGAAAGCAACTTAGCAATCTCAAAATGTAGACCCTACAAAGTCTTGAAGTCTTGCCGCTTTAGTTCAAATATAAACACTTTTATTTTAACTTGATTTTTACGTTGATTTGTACTTTGAATTGTACTTTGAAATGATCAAATATTAATACAAAATTCGAATGTCATTACAGGTAAAAACAAAACCAGTCGGTGGCATTCAATACACTCTTGAAGCATGACAAATTTCTAACTACCTGGGAAAGACAGCTTAGATGCCTAGTTACAAAATCACTATCAATGTTTCAATCAACACAATTCAAAGACTAACTTTCATGAAAGCTCGGTCGCTATTAATCTTTCACTAGTCTCTAAGAAAAGCTTACAGATGGATCACTCTATTGTAAAGTAATCTCACCAAGATGTGGTTACATATCTCTATTCTTGATAAATTATTTTGCTAAAAGAAATTTCCCTAACACATCTTCAAAGAATGAATATTCTTAGTTGCACCACGATTTGGGGAAGAAAAGTGTATCTATGTCAAGAACCGATCTATGAAATCTTCCAAATATATTAAATAGCATTCGTGATTGCACGCAAAGGATTTCTAAATAAATAATCTTAGTATTTCAAAGCTTTTTAAAACCATTGGCAAGGAAAGGCTTATTTATATTTTTCAAGAAAAAGTCTTAAAGCTATCAAAAGTTCACAAATATAAACTCATATTAGAATCCTATTCTCGATTAAAAGACTACAAGTTCTTGAATCATGACCTCTCAGTCTCCTACATGAGATCTAGGTCTCTGTTATGAGAATGGTTTAAAGATCCTTGTAAGAGGCAGCGCTGCCGAAAGATTCTTTGACCAAACTCTTTTTAGAAAAATAACCCCTTAATATATTAGAAGGGTTCATTTACAAAAAAATATTTGATATTCATAAGAATGTTTATAATCATTTTAATTGGCCAAAAATGATTTTCAAATACAAGTTTTAGCCAATGGCCAATCCGTAGCATCTCCTAAAAGGAGAAGGGCCCTGCATTCACCAATAAGTCTACAACGGTCTTCCATAGCACCTCTCAGAGGGAGGGACATAAGGCTATGATAGTCTTCCATAGCACCTCTTAGAGGTAGGGATAAAAGCCCATGGCCAATCAGTAGCATCTCCTGGAGGGAGAATCAAAACCACTAATGTCCAATTTATCTCTTAAGGGGAGGGTCAAGATGAGTACCCACCAATATGTCGCTAACGTTCAACTTTCCTCTTAAAGGGAAGGTCAAGATGAGTACCCACCGAAAAGCCCCTAATGTTCAACTCACCTCATGATGGAATGTTAAAGATAGGCACCCATCAGTAACCTTCTGGGATGGATAACCTAACATACACTACATTCCTTAGAACCAAGGGAAGCCAAGAAGAGGCACCAAACAGATAAAGAAAGACAAAGATGTCTTCAACTCAGAAAAAAATTAAAACCCAAGAGAATAAAGAGTTAAAGAAAGAAATCTATCCACCATTTAAGATAAAGATGAATCCCAAGAGAGGGGAACAGACAAAGGAAAGAGGATAAAGATGTCCCACACCATAACCAAGAACAAGTAAGACATATACGGCCATAATCGAGAAAGAAAAAGGATTAACTCACAACCTTCAAAACATTCGGTCTCTAGAAAGTAATTACCATAGCAAAGGATTAAGACATCTATAAAAGAAAACATAAGAGAAGTAAATGGATAAAGAGATCCACAATTTGAAATGGAAACTCTAGGTCTATGCCAGAATCAAAGTAACAGAATAGATAACAAATTCTCACCAAGATGAAAGTGACTTTATTTGAAGAATAAATTGATTAAACCATTCTTGAATCCTTAGAAACAAGGTGACCCCTTAATATCGGCGAATGTATGTATGTATGTATGTATGTATGTATGTATGTATGTATGTATGTATGTATGTATGTATGTATCGGTAAGTTATTTGGACCATTGCATTACTGAACAGCCGATCAACTGAACAAAACTACTCGGCTGCAATATAACAATAACACTACTAACTTATAGGCACTTTAGAAATCACACATCTATTAAGTCTACTATTAGTAGGTATGTTTTTGGTTTCATGTTTATATTAAATGAGATTTTAGTATTTTATTTGTCAGATGAGATTCTGACAAGATTTTGAATGAATTGCTGATTTTCATGAACTTTCAATCACCTTGTTTCATCACATGAAGAATTCATATTGAGTTTTGTGAATTATTGAATTTCCATGTTGACTTCTACGATGATTTGTGGATTTTATATTCCTAATTTCCTTATTGTGATTTCATGATGATTCTTTATTGAATTTCTGGTCTTGAGAATCCTAAATTTCCATATTGACTTTTATAATGATTTATGAATGATGTACGCTTGATTTCTCCATTGGATTTTCGTAATGATTTCTTGTCGATTTATTGTTTTCATGAATACTTGATTTTGTGACTTCTTTGTTGAATTCCCATGATAGCCAATGGATTCCTTATTGATTTTTTGACTTTGAATTAGAAAGAGTTTAGTGTAGACTGTTTCGCAGATGTGGTCCTAACAATTTTCTAATTACATTCCTAGATTTTTGGTTTCTCTTCATAATGGACTTATGTATTTGTGAATTCTGAAGTTTTTTATCAAATTTTAATTATGATTTATGTGGATATCATATTTCTGATTCCCATGTTGGATTTTTAACAATCTCTTATTGGATTTCTGATGTTGTCATCGAATTTTCGTGATAATTTACAAACTTTTTACTAAATTTCTAATTTGAATTCTATATAAGACTTTCTCAGTTCCAGTTCGACTACCGTCGAAGAGCAGGGATGAAAAGTCATAGCATAGGAGCAAAATAAAACTTCCTAAAGCGAGGAATTGATCCTCAATGGTAAGAAGGAAATATAATCTGAGAACAGGGGATAAGGTGTATGCAATGGCCTTTTAGGAAAGTCCATTTATTTAAATTAACAACAGTAGACCAGGTGATATCATTTCATATATCTATTATTCGTATTGGAAGAATTTAGTCATATAAATACGTAAAAGCTCTGCCCAACAAAAAAGTCAGATAGTGTCTGGAATTATAAAATTAACCATCATGATCATATCACAAGGTTATAATCCTTATAGAAGTCATTGTCCGTTTTGCAAAAAACAAAGAATTAAATTCTAGAGTTTTTTTCCTACAGAGCAAAAGCTTCTTTCATACTAGGGGGATAAATATTATCCATAAATATTCTCAAGAATTAAAGTATGAAAGAAGGAGCAAAAGAATTGGTAAAGATCAAAAGGAATTAGGATGGACTACTTCAACAATTAGACAAAGCTTTCGACAAGAAGAGGATGGCGCCAGCGGCACCTTTTGAAAAGGTCAAAAGGACGTTTCGATAAAATTTTGGATAAGCAAAAAGCTTTTGACGGAGTCAAAATATACCTTGCAAACGCAAAAATAGCATACTTTCAGCATTTCGCGCCAAACCATTCGAAGCGATTAGTTTCATTTATATTTACCTCCTCCAGAAAAATGATCGACCAAGTCAATGTTTTGAAAGTATATACTAGCCTTTCGAATTGGTTAAAACCATTCTCATTTATGAAGGAAGAGATAAGGTTCCGCACTAGTCGGATGGAAAGCTTTCGAATGGAGTGTCCGAAAGATGATCTCTTAATAATTTTTTGACTTATTCGAAACCCACAAAGCACATGTTTCGACAGCAATGAAAGCCAATACTCGTGCTAACTCACAGAGCATACAAACAGATAAAGAAAGAGCATAGTTATACTCCTTTCGACGGAGTCGAGAGTGGCCAAGCAGTACCTTTAACAAGGTTAAAAGCAATCAAATAAAGCACCTTCGATGAAGTCGAAGGTAATAAAAAGAATAGAAGAAGCCCAGTCTTCAGTGACAGCAAGAGGACGGCCATATGACCCTTTTTACCTTTTGACTAGGTTGAAAGCCATGACTCAAGAAATACGCACGAAAATGGGAAATCAAGTCTTCTGACTGTCTCAAAAGCAATTGGTTGAAAGGTGTACGTATAAATAAGACCCCAGGGGTCATGTTCATGGATCGGTATCTTTCACTTCTAACTTGTATTTTTTAAAAGCTGATAAGCCCTAATTCCTAAGTCAAATTGGAGGTTTAGTCAATCTTGTACAACTAAGTTCAGTAAAAGTGAGATTATGTCAATCTTGATTACATAGTAATTTTGAAATTCTTATTTTCATAGATATGTCAAACAACTATCAAACTAGTCGAAAAGATCTCCTTCTACTGGTTCAAAACCTCGAGCTCACATGTCTCTTTTGAGTTACAGCTCAAATCCACAAGATAACGAGAGCCTACCTTATCAATGAGGTCGATTCCAACTCAACTATTTCCAGCGATCATTAAGTCCCCAACTTAAGCCATTTCACCAATGTCGAAAGGCGGTTTCGACGGAGTATAGCGATTTAACGAATTTCTAAAGCGAAGTTAGCCCTTTCGACTATATCGAAAAGTATTAGAGTGAGATTATCAACCATCTTTACCTACTCAAATAGCGTTTGCCACCTTCACTTGTTTGGAAGGTAGCCACGAAGGAATCAATTATGCTTCAAACCCTAATTTAAGGTGTTGACAAGTTTTTTTGTCAACAAAATATGATTGAATCTTCTAAGTTAGATCAAGTCACAAGCACAAGAGTTCACTAAAGAATCACAGTGAAACCCTACATGACTATTTTGTGGGAGGAGAAGAGTGAATAATAATCTTTGCTAAGTTCCAGTAGCCAATCTAGAAGATCCTTTTTATGTTTCGGATATGTGAGCATACACAGAGGATCTGCAAAAATCTCAAATCAATCTGAGTCATATCAATGGATCGCTAGCTATACATAGGGGATGGATTGATAGCTATCAACAAGGGATGGACCGTTAGCTATCCATCAACTTAGCATACACTATGCCACAAAGTGAATAAGATAACAATGATCACATAACATAAGATAGATTTCCTGTTATCCTACTTTTTCACACAATACGTGGAAAAATCATCTGTTGTGTGAATAGCCCGTAAAATCTTTCATCTGTTGTCTGAATAGCCTGTGAAATCTCTATGTACATCCTTGTTATTTAGACAACATTTTATATGTCGTCTAATTTAAGTTATCAAATTTTATAATTTTGGCTCCATCTTTTCCCTCTTAATTATTTCATGGCCGCTTTTTTATTTATCCTTTTACATTTTTATCCTCCCTTTTTGTTTTTGTTTCCCTCTCAGATCTTTACATTGTCTAAAAAAATTGGGCATCTTTTGGAATTAGGGTTTCAGCCCCTTTGAAATTCATTCGAATCATCTTGCTCCTTTCATTCCTTGTTGATTGTGTGTTTCCATTTCATGGCTATTGATGGTTGCGGCTCCTTGTTAAGTGTTCTTCGATTGGTATTGGTACTGGTATGATTTTTCCCTCGTATGATTTATATTATTCTCGACATCGATTATCCTACCAATGATGAATTGGGTTTTCTATATAGGAATTAATTTCCTTTATTTTCCTATATATGCTCAGATTTGATTTTCAAAGTTTATGCTTCGTCATCTGATTCCATTTCAATTTCTGCCCCTCTTTTTATTTTGTATTGATCTTGAGTTGATTTTCCTATGATGATTTGGATGTTTATGTGACAATAAACAAAACATAGTTGAAGTGCACTGACCAGCATGTTTTGGTCATATATATAAATTGAGATATATATGTTGTGATGGTAAAAACTTTGGTTGTTGCTATATTAGTTCGTGTCCAAGTTAGTGGATGTTTTGAACTTCCATGTATATAAAAACATCTATGTATATACATACATACATACATATGTATGTATATATGTGGGAATGTCCTTTTCATTCATGTTCATTTGATTCTTGCACCTTAAAATTTCATTTTAATTTCATTGTAAGATACTGGGAAGTTAAGTTCGACTTTGATTACTACATTGTTACCCTGGTTGGCCCTTATATTTTCCATCGCCCCTTGCACTTGTGATTCTTTCACTTATTTGTTAATGTTTTCCTTGAACTGAAATGAAATGTTTTTCCTGATGCTTAGCACTGAATGATATACTTATTGCCTTTCTGCTCACTATGTACATATATACATGTAAATACATATATGTATAAAATGTATGTTTTCATATGCACTTTAATGTTTTCATATGTTCCTATGTTTTCCTATGTTTCCATATCTATCGAAACTGTCCCAAGAATTTCTATATAGGAGCACAATGTTTCACATGTCCCTTGTTTTTCTGCTCCTATGTTTTCATATACACTGTCACTTGCTTCTCCTTGTTGCTTTGAGCTGAACCATTTTGAGTTGATCTTGTTGTAGTGAACTTGGTTTCCAATATCATCCATGTATATACAACATTAATATGTATTTATGTGTGAATGTTTGTGGCAATGGCTTGTTTTAATTTGTGGAACTTGCTGTTTATGGCACTTCTTGTTTTAATTTATTTATGAACCATTTTGAGCTTGAACTGGTTTGCTTTGAGCTGAACCATTTTGAATTGCTTGAACCATTTCTAGCTGAACCATTTGTTGAATTGTTTGAGTTGGTTTGAGCTTGAACCATTTCTACTCACTATATACATTTATATATATATATATATATGAACCGGTTTTCTTGAACCATTTGAGATGAACCAATTGTTAAATTACTGTGCAAAACCATTTTGAGTAGTCGTATTTTGAGTTGCCTTAAGCTGCTCCTATGTGCATTGACAATTCAATCTTGCTACTTCTATGTCGAAACTATCCCATATATATATATATATATATATATATATATATATATATATATATATATATATGTTTTCATATACACTTTAACATTTTCATATGTTCCTATGTTTTCATATATTTCCATTACCTGTCGAAACTGTCCGTATAATTTCGGTATATGAGCAGAATGTTTTCATTATCCCTTGTTTATCTGCTTCTATGTTTTCATGTACTTAGTCACTTGCTTCTCCTTATTGCTTTGAGCTGAATCGTTTTGAGTTAATCTTATTGCAGTGCACTTTGATTCCAATATCATCCATGTATGTACAAACATATGTATGTATATATGTGTGAATGTTGGTGGCTGATCTATACTTGAATATTGCTTTGCTGCCTGAATGTTTGTGGAACTGCCTTGTTTTAATTTTTGGTACTTGTTGTTTGTGGCAATGCCTTGTTGCATTTTTGGCCTTGTCCATATACTTGCACACTGCCTTGTTCGAAGTAGTGCACTACCTTGTCAAGGTAGTGCCAGTGCACTGCCTTGACATCTGTTGAATCCTTTTCATGTGCTTTGGTTTCTTGTTTGTGCACTTTGATACTTGCTTCAGGACTTGTTGTTTTGCCTGAGCTTTGTTTATATGCACTGTGATTTCTTGTTACACTTTCAATTGCAAATCTTGTTCCAATTCTATTCTTGTATATAAGCTTGTATATACTTGTATGCACTTGTATACTTATGTACGCTCGTGCTTGTATGTGCTTATGTCCACTCGAGCTTGTATATATTTGCTTCAACACTGTGATTTCTTGTTTTGCCTAAGCACCTGTTATCTGATGCCTATGTATATATATACATATATATGTATATATGTACATGCTAACTTTGATGGCATACACTTGCAGCCTATAACATGAAATGCTTTCATGCATGTACCATTATGCATGTTTCATGTGTGCATTTTCTAGTGTTCCTTGTTCATAACTTTATCTAAACCATTTTGATTTGAACTTGTTTTGAGTTGCCTTTGGTTGCTCCTATGTGCACTTTTGTTTTGCTTGAGCTTGTTTATGTGTACTTAAATTCTTATTTATATGCACTATTGCCTTGCATTCTTACTTAGTTGTCTTGTTTGCATTTCCTGGATGTGAAAGTGTGCATTTTCATGTATATACATACATACATATGTATGTATATATATGTGAATGTGCAAGTGTGTATTTCTAGGTTTGAGTATTCTGGTTGTATTATCTCACACTTGAATTACATATATCCCTAGTTTGATTATTCTGGTGTTTCACCTGTTGGTGCACTTGTTTTGAACTTGAATTGCTGAAACTTGTATTGAATTTTAATTGCTGAAACTTATTTTATGATACGTGCACCTGAGTTGAGCTCGAGGAGGCATGGGATTAACCTTGTTCAAATTCGCACTATGTTGAGCGTTCGGACTTGACCTTTGCAATAATCCACGAGATTTAATTGATGCTCGGCCTTGTAATATTCACTATGATACACTATGCATATCATAAATTGTCTGTGCACATATATATTTGTTCCTGCCTAAAACATGAAGCGAAAACAAACTCATAAACTGAGGCAATATTAGTATTCCATTTAATTTCTTTTCAATTTAGGTCTGTTTCCTTTTACTTTTTACTCTGTTGTTTATTTCATAGGTATAGGAGATGGCTGGACACAAGCTGGAGCAAGAAAATCAAGATCAACCTCAAAAACAAACTTATGTGAGTAAGCAAATATATTATATATGAGAGTGTAGAGAAATGTTGTATATATGAGAGTGATAGTGAAAGTTGTATTTGAAAATGTATGTAGAGTAATAGTGAAAGTTGTATTGTATTTGAGTTTGATTTGAAATATAATATTTGTTTAAATAAATACTTGAATTCCATTCTATGAAAAATTATTCATATTAGTCAGTATTTATATACTTTCTAATAGGAATTTCAAAAATGATAATATAACATCAGACAACATTTGGTTTTTTTGTTGTGTTAGTGTATATCAGACGATGGAGCAGTGGTCTGATGTGCAATGAGACGACACGAGATTTAATGATAGATTGGTTTTCAATCAGATAACAGAGCATATCTCTTGTGTTATTCGTATTTTCCCATAGTGATATTTTTCTACCAGAAGCCTTTAATTAGTGCAATAAAGGAGCTTGGAAAGTTTGAGGGCGATCCGACCTATCATTATGGATTGCTAGCTATCCATAGGAGATGGATCGCTAGCTATCAATCCACTTAGCATATTTTTGGCTCAATTTTTCCAACATCCATTCACTTGTTCTTTTGAGTGTGTTGCCTAGGTATCAAGTCATTTAAAGTTAGTTTGATTATCCATCTTCATGGGTCATTTGCTCCAGAAGAATCATCCATAACTTGCTCAAAACATAATAAAATAAGATAAAACTTTGCAGCTACACTTTAGAGGCGTATGGGACCTACCTTATGAATTTCAGATGGTGGGGCCCAACCTACATGGGTCGCCAGCGATCCATCAAGATGGATCGCCAACAATCCATCAAATCTTCTACAATCATGCTCATTAATTCTGGAGGTTTCTTCTTAGCATCACCAAATTTCGGGTAATGGCATAATCTTGTAAGTTGAAACCAAATGATTTAGTTAAACCATAAATAGGTTATCGATCCTTCTTATCATCGCCAAACTGCGAGCAGCAATTGATTTCTAAACGTTAACTCCTCCATTTCCTTTGTCAACAGTTTTGTTGCCAGAATGCTACGATTTGCGATATAAAATCATTATCTAACCAACCTCACGGTTATTCCTATTTGGACCGTTAAACATTTCTTTCAATCAAGTATCTATGTGTCTATTCCTACTCGAGGGAATAATTATTTCAAATGCCTATATTTGGGCGATTATTAAAGATGGAGAGGTTTGGGACAAATGATTCGATTGCCTCAAGTCTAGCTGTTAATCCTGTTCTAGGCTTGAGGAAGTCCGATGGTTTTAGTTCTGACCTTCCATGATTGTCCCTACATGTCCTTAGTTGTGCATGCTTTTCTTGATGGTTCCCGTTATGGAAGCTCTATTCATATGCCAATTCCTGTCTTTGAGAATTGATAACCTAGTTGCTTGGTTCCAAGCAACATTTCCTCGAAGCTGCTTATCTTTTGGCTGTAGCTAAATTATTTCTAAATTGAATTCAGGAAATTCATTTGTGCACCAACTTTCATCCCTAGAAATTAGCACATGAGCAATTAAGTCCTGGAATTTCCTTTCGGCGCCGCTTTATTCCTGTGCAATGGCTGATTCCTGTGATGAAAGGTCAAACCATCCGACTTACCTATGAAAGTTTATGTCATCCTATTATTGCCCATTTTCGGGCAACGGTATTTATCTGAAGATAAGGGTAGAATCTCATTTGAGGGCCAACTTCTATCTCCAGAAGCTAGTGTGTTGATGGTTTACTACGATGAGTGTTTCTCATCGAACCCATAGATTTAAGTTTTCCTGGTGTTATTTAGGAAACACCGATACATAGTGAATAACAAATTTCCCAGCATTACCGGGGTAATGTTGGTACTTAGGAAATAGATGGTTTCTTGGAGTTGTTGGGGAACATCGATACTTATGAAATAGAAAGTTTCTCGATGTTGCCAGGGCAACACCGGTACTTAGAAAACGAGAAAAGGCCATGGCGCTCCCGAGGTAACATCAACACCTAGGAGGTTGGGATTGATTTTCCCCACCGATCCGACAATGTTTTAAATATAGGTGGGCACTAGTTTCGGTTTTTAGAAACTTGCACGATGTTGGATTGTAAAAGTCTTATCTTAGTGCTACCTGTTTGCAGGAAATGTTAAAGTCATGTTGGTTAGGCTTGAATCATTCATCTGATCCTTTATAGTTGAGTAGATCCCTTTCAACCCAATGTGGCTGGTTTTCTCAACATTTTTTAACTTCAAGAAATGCCATGTTCTGGAAGGAAGGGAGTCCCAAGCGTTTTTGTTGCCTAGCGTTGTTCATCAACGTCAAGTGTTACCTTGGAAATGCAGGGATATTGCTTGCCATTTCCATGGTTATTCTTATTCACGAAAAATTGGATTTTCTCTAATCGGTTTTTATTATGATCTGACTTCTATCCATAGAACCCTTCATTTTTGGGCGGAACTCTTCATTTCTAGGTTTCAAATTCCAAGTTCTTATAGAAAATTTAAAATTTTGAAGCAAGTCATCACATTTCCCCCCGGTACGACCACGCTCATTCCTATCCTGATCAGAAACCGATAGAGTTCGGTAGGTTTGCCCTGAATCTATGACACTTAACCTTACTTGTTTTCAGGCCATATGCGTTATGCCAGGCTGATAGTTTTATTGTGGATATCAACCTTATTCTTTTGTTCCAATCTCCAGAAATCAATGGTTTAGCTACTTCATTTTGAGTATTCTCTCCTTATCATTGTCAGTCTTCGGATAACAGCTGGTTTTCTACAAGTTAGGTTTTGAGACCTTAGTCGAGTACCTACTTTTGTCTTTGGAAACTGTGCGTTAAAGATTTGACTTTGTAAATGCCTTACATTGTCGTCTATCCCTGGACGACGATAAGTACTTCCTTTTGTTGCAAGTTGGAGTGATTTTTTATCCTGACCAAGTGTTAATGTATAATGTGCCCCATAGTCCACAAGGCCGATTATTCTGAACAATTGATGTGAGATTTGATGTTCTGGATGGCTCCTTGGATGCCTCCGGTAAAAGGTGCATCGCAGCTCCTATCTCTGGGAACTCGTGACTTAGATGTCTTGAATTTAGACATTTTGAACATTAATTTTGGTCAAATATCAGAATTCTTTGTGACTCCTTGGTTAGTTAACTTTGTGGCACTACAAAAGCAATGTCGGTTCTTACGGGTAGTGGGAGTCGATCCCTGTTAATCCAGTAATAAATAAGGTTCTCGGAGTTTTTCGGACATCACCGGTACTTAGAATATTTTAACGGTTCGTTGATGATGCCAGAGCAACATCAAGCAGTGTTTGTGTGGCTTATCAGATGCACGGCTTATGAAATTGCACGACTTATGAAATGCATAGTTTTTGAGAGTGCGTGGCTTATGAAATGCGTGCCTTTTGAGAGTGCATGGCTTAAAAAATGGAAAACTTTTGATATTTCATGGTTTAGAAATACACGGCTTATGGGATTGATATGACCTGTCGATCCAGAATAGTTTGGAACTTGTTGATGTCGTCAATCTTCGAGTAACATTAGGAGTTCGTGCTTCAAAATCGTGGTTCCACATCTCAAGAAGTGATGGGCGGTTTATGCAATGCACAGCTTATGAGATCGATATGACCCATTGATCGAAACGGTTTGGAACTTCTTGTCGTTGCTAATCTTCCGGTAACGTGAGCAGTTCGTGCTTCGAGAGCATAGTTCCATGGCTCAAGAAGTGATGCACGGTTTATATGTGACTTATGGGATCGATACAACCCATCGATTTAGAACATTTTGGAACTTCTTAACGTCGCTAATCTTTGGATAATGTGAGGAGTTCACACTTCGAGAGTGTGGTTCCATGGTTCAAGAAGTAAGGCGTGGCTTATGGGAGTGCGCGGCTTATGAGATCAATATAACCCATCGATCCGCAAACGTTTGGAACTTGTCGACATTGCCAATCTTTGGATAGAGTGAGGAGTTTGTGCTTCGAGAGCATCGTTCCATAGCTGAAGAAGTGATGTGTCGTTTACAGAAGTGTGCAGCTTATAGGATCGATACGATATGTCGATCCAGAATGGTTTGGAACTTCTTGGTGCTATTGGAGCGTCACTGGTTTTAAAGGAGACAGGGATCATGTTCCATCGACTCGGTGGTTATTTTCTTGAACATGGTTGTACTGCTTCAAGAAGCTAGGCATGATTTATGGGACGTGCATAATGGTTTGGACCTTTCCAGTGTTAAAGGAGCGTTCTAGTTCTTAGAAGGTAAGGATCGAGTTTTCCATCAATCCGGTGATTTACTTTGATGGAACGCGATTTCGTCAGTGTTAAGAGATAAGTGGTTTTTGGATCAGATAACATGGCTTGGATGATCCTTCCATATTTCGGGAAGATGTGCACGGCCAAACAGATAAGGTTTCTATGGTGGAGAGATCTATCTCCGACCGCATGGAGATGGTTATGAAGAAAGAGCTTGTAAGCGTTCAGGGCAAGACTTTTAGTTTTTGGTTTAAACTGCCTTTATGGAAGTGCTCTTCAACTGGCATACAATCTAAGAGGAAAAGGGACTAGTCACCAAGGGCGGTAAAGGAGGAGTTTGGAAGAAGTAAGCAAGTGTTATGCTTATATTTCGTTTGTTGCACTAGCTAGGTCGTAAGTCCGTAGTTTTCAGAATGCCAAAATTTTCGATCAGGCGTAACAAAACTGTCATATGATTAGTCTTAGCTTTCCTTATATCTATTCAAGTACGTGTGGTGCCCCCTATGCCACAGGGCTGTTAGCGCGCTTAAAATGTATCTGGGGTTTCTCCATAACCTATTTGGTTGTACGCGGTTTAGTGGATGCAACTGTGTCTTCTAGATGATTAAACATAGGAAAGCCTCTATCGTCAGAGACTTATATATTAGAGATTTGAGATACTTGGTTCTCCCAGGTGTCGAATCTTGGCTTGATTCAAGTTTATTTCTGATTGATCACAGGGTTGGTTCAGCTTTGGCTTATTCTTTGGGTGACTTTGAAGCTCTAAAATTCAGCACTTTTATTTTCATTGGTCTTTGGAAATGATTCTTTTCCTTTTTTGGAGTGACTGATGTGATTATCGATTTGTGGCCCCAAAGCATAACTTCAGTGAATTTGGGAAGTTCTGGATGAGATAGCCGCTGATCTTCCAATTGGCCTTTGCACCGCTTTAGTTCATGAAGGAAATTTGGATCAGATGACTACCGATCTACCGGTTTGCCTTCACGACAAATTAGTTCATGAAGAGTTTTGGTGGTCGGATGTCCGGTGACCAGACGGCCTTGGAACAATAACTTATCAATTCAAAGAGGAATTATTATCGGGTCCAGCGACCAAATGAACCTAAAGCGATTGTTCATTGACTCTGAGAAGAGTTTTTGGTCATGTGTCTGACGGCTCAGCGGTGTTAAAGCGATGATTCATCGACTTCAAGTGGAATTTTGGTCGGATGCCCAGCAACCAGATGGCCTTGGAGCAATACTCATCGACTCCAAGAAGATTTTTGGGTCATGTGTCCAACAACCCGGTTGTCTTCAAGTGATGATTCATCGACTTCAAGCGAAATTTTTATTGGCTGTCTGGCAAGCAAACGGCGTTGGAACGATAATTCATCGATTCCAAGAAGATTTCTAGGTCACGAGTCCGATGGCCCGATGATATTAAAGCGATGATTCATCGACTTCAAGTGGAATTTTTAGGATTCGGTTTGCGGGAACATAGTTTTATCTGTTCTTGAAACTAGGGGGTTGGATCTATTTGTTCGATGATCCTTTGGACAAGCCTTCTCGATGCTACCAAAGCAACGCCGGTTCTCAGAAGGGGGATCGACATGACTCGTCAAGGGCATAGAAGCATTTCTTCCGCCGTGCTGTTTGCAATGCCCCAAGTGCCCGGTACAACTCATTTGAAAAAGGAAAGTATACAAGGTGGATGAGAAGACATCGCTTTAGGTTGTTGTTCCCATTCCTTAGTAACTAGCTAGCCAGAGTGTCATTTGATAATCATCCATTCATCTGATTTTGTCAATTAGCCGAGGCGCTTTTCTGCTGGGTCTTAGTGGCCTTGCTTGGACAGAAGGACCATGAGGTCCTATAGCTCCTTCACCGTTTGGTATGTTCTTTGGAAAATTGTAGAGTTTGCCCTCTTCCAATTATACTACCTCTAGTCTCTAGAACTAATTTGCCTTCCTAGAATTATTTCGCGGTAGTAGGTTGTTTCATTCGTTAATGATTCCTAAGGGCCTTGCACTGCATCCGTCGCCCTCGCTTCATTCATATGCTAGTCATACCTCAAAAAAGAAATTTTGATTCATCTATACATTTACAGGAAGGTATAGTTGCATGGTAAACTTATTTGGATGCTCTACATGCTGAACGGCTTTGGTGATGGATTTCGATTGGGGAAGATGCTTTAATCGTTGTGTAACGACCCACGATTTCGAACCATTCAACTCGACAAATCAGACTTGAATCGTTCCAAATAGCAGATTGTAATATATTTATTTTGGCATAACTTAGCATATACAGTAAATAAATCAATCAAAAATCACAAACATAGAGTTTACAACAAACCGCGGAATAAAACAAATAGTAGTTCATAATCGACTACTGGAATAACTTAGTCTAAGAATAGAGTACATCAGAAACCCCAATACAAAGAAGTCTCAAGTATAAAGGAAATGATACATTTGGGCATACAACTGGAAATGATAGAAATAAACTGAAAGCTAAAATAGATAAATTGACAGGCTAGATCTTCCAATGAACTCCAGCTCCAGAGGATGAATCTCAAACTGTGATACTCAAGCTGACTCGAGCATAAAGCAAAGCAAAACACATGAATCGGGATTAACATTCTTATGCAGATAAATCAATTTCAAGTGAAAATGTCAAGTAAATGCAATATAACTTAAACGAATGTTGGGATTCCATTCTTTAAGGATCCGATAAACTATCTACATACATAGTACAATACGCCACATATAATAATGTTTAGAGTAAAGTAAAGTATCAAAATAGCGTTAAGGCGTTGCCTATATCCCCCTTAACACATTTTATATAATGTCGTAGTCTAAACAGATACTGTAAACTCCACCCGTGGGTGGGCTATTAGGGAGCACTCCGTAGGTACGATACAAAACAAACTCGTAGAAGGCGCGATAGGGCATATGACATGGCACTCGAGGTAATGTCAGGGTAGATATACCAATTGCACTCCCAGACTGGTGGTAACGCATAGCAGCTACTACCGCCCACCTCGAGACATACTCCAAATCAAAGATGTGCACACCAAATAGAATCACAAAAGCAAGATAACGTTTCGAAGAAATGTGTCCGATCGGGGGAATGACCCCACTTGGTCTGGTATAGCTCCTGTTTTAGCCACATCATTCTGACTCATGGGAGTCAGGCTACGTAAAAACCAAACAGAATTGTTCGCCAAACCATCCTACTTCGTTCTGGGATCTTCACCACGTACACAGTTGTTAAAGTAGTTTTCGGTATTGGCAAAGGGTATGACAATATTCGATCCCAGTCTCTTTAACAACCAAACTTTATTTCATACCATGGTCATTTATAAAAAATCACTTCATAAATATTAAATAATATCTCAAATAAATTTAAATCAATTGAATATTCAAGTTATACTATTTTACCTTCAAAGTATTCCTTTGTCCACCCCTTTTCGATATGTCATAAATCATTTCCAACCCATTAAGTTTCGAATAAATTTCTATTTAAATTAAATTAACAGCCAATTTGCATATTAAATAAATTAAAAGTCCCCTTTAAAGTAGTATATATATATATATATTAAATAAAAAATTCAATTTTTTACAATAAAATAAATTTAATTTAATTTATCTATTTTAAAATCATATTTTATACATTTTAGAAAATAAACTATAAGTAAAAATTTCAAATTACTTCTAAATTAAACTCTTAATATTCCCAAAATAAACCTTTAAGGTTATAAAATTTACATATAAAATAGAGTACTTATTACATTTAAAATCAAACTCATACATTTCCCTTCAAATATTTGGAAAATTATTTCAAAATCGGCCAACTGTGTCTGTATATAATTTTCTATCATATGGTCAAGTGATTTAGATAATTGTTATTTTAATTCGTAATGATTTAAATTTACGGGTTTATATTAATAAACATGCAATCCCAAAATTTCTATAATTAACTGAATATCGTTTTGGTTTATCATTTCAACCCACAACGATTTTCTCCTATTCTAAAGTTCTTTTGCATATGTCTCATTTCAATCCATAGTGATTTCTAAACTAAGGGAACTTGCAGAGTGAGAATTAATTAATAACAATAACATAACACAACAATTACTAGCAAAAACTAAATTAACTATTAAAGTGTAAATTACGTAAGTGATCAAAATTTGAATAACAACTTATCATATTTAACAGTTAATAGCTAGCAATTCAGTTTAACAGTACATTTAAATTGTCATTTCATATGAAATCAATTTAATGAGCATAAGAATATTAATCTTGAGTGATTGCTCACCTTTCGAGGCTGGAGAACGATGAAAATCTTAAAAACACTGACACGGCTACGACACTTCAAATCGTGACAAGAAAATTTGATTTAGCACGACAATAACACGAAGACAAATATATATGTATATGCGCGCGCGCGCGCGCGCGCGCACACACACACACACATATATATATATATATATATATATATATATATATATATATATATATTTGTGACATATACATATATTAGTTTTATAGATATTTGGAAGAATAATTGTATTGTTTCAGTAATTTTACCAATGTAGCCTCTTCCATCAAGGCATACAAGGCGCAAAAAAATAAAATAAAAAAGTGACATATATAAGCTTAGAGGCCAAAGTATGCATCTCAATCACATATCCATGTGAAGCAAAAATGGTTTGAATAACTTCCCCTATTACATACGTGCACAATATAAATGCAGCTGTCAAAATAACTTTTTTTACAACAAATACAGATTCAGTTTTTTAGAGCACAGACGGGTGCGGATTTTTTTTCATTTTAGTCTCGTTTTAAAACTTATTATCGCAAATAGCCCAGTTTTAAAACTAATATCAAATACAACCCTGTTTTGGCTAGCTCAGCGCCGAGCTGGTCAAAACGCACTGACGACTTTTCAGTGTAGATTTTTTTTCTTCAAAAAATACATTGGCGCCTTTTGAAAAGGAGCCAGTGTAAAAAAAATTTCAAAAAATTAACACTGGCGACTTTTCGAAAGTCGCCAGAAAAAAAAATTGCACTGGCGATGCATTTTGAGCAGTTAGCAGTTAGCGCCGATCTGACCAAAACATGGCTATATTTGATATTAGTTTTAAAACGAGACTATATACGATAATAACTTTAAAAACCAGGCCAAATCGAAAAAAATTCGATGAGTGCAGAATACATCTGTGTGCATTTCATCGAGCAATACACGTGCATACAATACGTATATAAAATTTAACATATGTATAGCCTACTGCAGCACAACTATGTAGAAGTGACAAGACTGGGTGCACACTATAAATAACCATATATATATATATTCACTACAATATAAAGTCATACCTTGCAGCAACATAGTATATATGGTATTGCATACAGGTATATATACATCAGATCACAGTGGCGAATGGTTCGATTCGGTTAAATGATGAGGACCGAGACAATAAGTGTCAACAGTGCAGTTTGCAAAATCGTCAAAATACAATAAGATTCTGACCAAATCCACGTGTCACGCTTAACTAAAATCGTGTATGTATTGCCGTATGCATATATCGGTGAAATTAAATACTATCAAGCATGAAACAGCCTAGATGTGTGACGCGCATGGGCAAAACGTCACCAGAAGGGAACGTTAGTGGCACACGCAAGCAAGGCTAAGGCGAGGACTTCGGTGCTGCCTCGGGTCGCTTTGGCGGGAGTGAAGAGTGGACGTGGGGATGTGGGGTTGGTTGACATAAGCCAGGAGTTTGATGGGTTTCAAAACATAGAGGAGAAAACTACAGGCAACGAAAAAGGAAAAAAAAAACAAAAGGGGAAAAAAAGGTGTAAAAGGAGAAGAACACGACAAAATAAAGAAGTACAGTCAAATAAAAGAAAAGATGGCGGCTTCGGTTGTTTGCAAGCCATGATGTTTCTTTGGGCTTCTTATTCAAGGCAAGAGCACGACCAAATAAAGGAGGAGGAGAGGCGAAGCTACAGGAAGGACTCAAAAAAATTAAATATAAACATACCTTTTTCTAAGCGAACGGTGAGGCAAAACGAAGAGGCTTAGGGAAATATATAAAACGAGTGTAATTGCAACGGTCGAGCCTAGTGATTGAGCTGAGAATTTAAAGTAATTAATTTTGCTTGGGCACCACGTTTCAATTTGGAAATCGAAGGAAAGGGTAAAATCATAATTTACCGTGCCGTTACAACGAACCGTTTTATCGTTTCCGTCGCGTACCAACCTCAAAATACATAAATAAATATATCATGGAGATTAACACGACGAGACGAATAGAATAGTATACAGACATCACTGATACGATGAAATTATAAAGACTCGAGTTTTCGCTACCGAAAATGCTACAAAAATGCAGAAAATAAGATAAACGGAGTTATAGAAGTCCGAAATTGCCAAAACGGATTACAACGCCTTTCTTAGAAAGTGAATTACATTTTCATTATATAAAAGTATTCAGTTTTCAAAAATATTTAAATTTCACCAAATAAACTGATTGAATTTACATTTTAAATTTCACGAATAAATTAACTTTAGTGTTTTTCAATAAAAATTTACCACTTGCTATAATAAAATAGACGCAATCCAAATACAAAAAAAAAATCAAAATTTTATTACTTAAATTTCAAGAAATATTTAGTTAATTGCGTTACAAAATGGTTAAAATTCCTTGGTCATTACACTCTTCCCACTCAAAACTTTTCGTCCCCGAAAGAGAACGAGATAGGAGAATAGAAATAACTGAGAAGATAAAAGAAGGAATGAATATTACCTGAGCCAAACAATTCAGGGTTTGAAGCACCTACGGATTCCCCGATTTCCGAGGTGTAATCTCAGTCATTCGTACTCCACAATACCTTGACTAGATTGGCACATTTTCTTCGAAGCTGCTTCGTACCTCTATCGACAATACGAAGTGGCTTCCTCTCGATAGTGAGATTTGGCTCAACATCCAAATTCTCTAATAAAGCTGGCTAAGAAATCGAAGATGGATCGTGAAGATATTTGCGAAGGTGAGATACGTGAAACACGTTGTGCACACTTGCCAGTTTCTCCAGCAAATCAACTTTATAAGTCAGAGGGCCAACATTTTTCAAAATGCGGAAAGGACCGATGAATTTGGGAGCAAGCTTCCCTCTCCATCCAAATCGAACCACATTCTTCAGCGGCGAGATCTTAAGAAAGACTTGATCGCCTACTAAAAATTCCAAATCCCTTCTACGCCTATCTGCATACTTCTTCTGCCTATTCTGAGCAATTCTCATCTTCCAACTAATCTCTTCAACCTTCTCAAATGTTTCTACAATCATATCAGGCTCAAGAACTAAACGATCACCGGATTCAATTCAACAAGATGGAGATTTGCATGATCGTCCATAAAGAGCGGCAAATGGTGACATCTCGATATTTTTCTGAATTCAAAGTATTGAGATAAATAGGTTGATTAAGCTTAGGATGATTCAAAAATCAAAGATAGGGTTATACCTGATAACTGTTATTATAGTTGAATTCAACGAGATGGAGATGATCTTCCCAAGACCCTCCATAATCAAGAACACAAGCACGAAGACGATCTTCTAAAATCTGATTCACCATTTCCATCTGACCATCAGTTTGGGGATGATAAGCCGTACTAAGGTTAAAATGAGTACCCAAAGCTTCCTGGAAAGCTTTCCAGAACTTATTGGTAAGATAGGATCACGATCACAAACAATGTTAGAAGAAACCCTATGGAGACGGACTATTTCCCTCAAATAGATCTCAGCTAGGCTCGAAGCAATTTGATTCGACTTGACCGGGATGGAATGAGCGGACTTGGTCAATTGATCGACGACTACCCAAATACTTCCATTACCCCTTCTAGTCATCGGTAAACCATCGATAAAATCCATAGAAATTTGATCTCACTTCCAAATGGGAATCTTAAGAGATTGCAACAATCCAGCGGCCTTTTGGTGATCAGCCTTAACCTGCTGATAAGTGGAACACCTACTGACAAAGATAGAAATGTCATGTTTCATACCATTCCACCAATACAATGTAGCAACCCGGTATTTTGGACTATTCGCATCCGCACATGTCAGATTTGAGTAATTCAAAATACCGAATTGTTAATTTAAATTTGGCAAAACTGAGATATACAGTAAATAAATAGTCACAAAATCACAGACACAGAGTAATAATATGCATCGGAAATAAAAGAGATAGTAGTTCATGAAGCTACTATGTAAATATATAAGATACATTAGAGTTTACAACAAAGGAGTAATACGATACATCAAATACAAATCAGAATACATCACTGGAATCATCGAATACAAAAAGCAGAATAGATGGCGGGATCTTCAAGCAAAGCTCCAACTCCAAAGGTGAGTCTCAGATACTGGTACACTCAGTCTGACCCGAGCATAAAGCAAAACACAAAACACTCGAGTCAGGATTTATATTCTTATATCAATAAATCCAACTCAAGTGAAATAGCAGCCGAAATACAAGTAACTCAAAGGACGTTGGAATAACCATCCTCTAAGGATCCGCTAAACTATCTACTAGGTAGTAATGTACGCTAAGTAGATAATGTCTATCAGTAATATAAAATATTAAAATAGCGTTAAGGCGTTACCATTATCCCCCTTAACACATTTTATAATGCCATAGTCTATACAGCACCGTAAACCCCACCGTAAACTAGTGGTTATCAGAGGGTACCCCATAGGTATAACACAAAACAAAACGTAGTGGTCGCGAATAGGATAATCAGTATGACAAGGTACATGAGGTGATACCAACTAGGATACTAGTAGTTGCGTGATCCGGACTGATGTTGAGCATAGCCAGCAGCTACCTCAACACCGCGAAACAACACTCCCAAAACGAGGGGTGCACCCAAATCGAATCACAAAAGTAATAGATATGGTATCAAAGAAGTGTGTCCGCTAGAGGTGGCGAACCTCAATGGCCCGGCGCGGCTCCTGTTTTAGTCATGTCAGGGGTCATCCAATATCGTTCTCTTTCTTCAGTCAACGCGTTCACCAAACCATCCACTTCATTCTGGATCAACACTTCGCGTATAATAGTTATTAAAGTGGTTTTCAGTATCGACAGAGAGTATGTCCATATCCTATCCCGGTCTCTTTAATAACTACGTATTATTACACTGATTGGTCGTTTAATATATTTCAAAACAATCAATTTCAATTTCAATTAGAATTCGTAATAACATTCCATTTGTCTTTCTATATCAATTTCCATAATTTACCTTTCAAAACTTCCGAATTATCATTCTGAAATTATTTAAATTAATTAAATTTTACATTCAAATCAATTTAAATTTATTTCGATTTTATTCAATATTCGTTAAGTTAATTTAACATCCAAAACAATTCTTTTTTAATTTCCAAGTTATTAAATCAATCACTTAAGTTAACTTCATTATATCAAAACTTACAAATTAAATTAAATTAAATTCGTCAAATCAAATTCCTTCAATTTCAATTCTTACATTACTTTCAATAAAACACATTTATTTCTTGTTAAGAAATTCAATTTCACTTATCCTTTACATAGTTACAAACTTCAAAACTCAATTAATGAAGAAACTAAATTTCATATATTCGAAAAATCAAATTTCACTTTAACTTACTTAAATAAATTTTCCAAAACTTACAAGAAACCTAATTTCATTTATTAACGAAGTTCAAATTCACTTATTCAAAAGTTAAATCTCTTATCAAAGAATTCAATTTTTATTCACTTATCAAATACTTCAATCTTATTCAATTTTTAAATAATTTCAACTTAATTTTTAATAATTTCAAATTTAATTATTAAATCATTTCAACTTAATTCAATGAATAATTCCAAATCTTTATTGTCAAAAATTAATTTCAAAACAACTCTCTTTCAACAACTACTATGTTAATATATTCGTTTCATATTAACATTTTCCTTTCGTTAATTCAAATTCCAATTTCATTTCAAAACCTTATTCTTTACTCAAATAAAATCATTATTTTATTTTAAATCAAATTATTGACCAATCAGGTTTTACTGAATTTTCTATCCTAAGTCAAGTTCATTTGGGTATATATCATTTCAACCCGATTCCATTTCAATTCAAAATCAAAGCATAGCAAATGGAACTTGCAGTGTGATAACAGGGAGGGTGTCAAAGTAAATAAACAAGCAATAACAACAATCAATAACAATTCAATAATCAATTCAAATAATCCCGAAATAATCGTATTAATTCACATTGTTATTTGTGCAAATTAATATAATTATTTCTAGAATCTACACTATCATTTCATATAGATTAAAGATTATTACACTATTATTTTATACGGTTTTCACTTGTCATTAAATTTCAATTTCATACTACAACAATCAATCCAATGTACGTTCAATGGTTCAAAAGGGTAATTTATCAAATTCTACGTGCCAATTAATTAAAAAGATAAAAGGAGCCATATTATACTAGTTCGTCTAATTAAATTCAACATGCGTATCAATTTCAAGTTGCTATCTATCCTACGTCAAATTCAATTGCATAATATTTATCACTTTATACATTACAATTTAACATCCAATATAAACAACAATCGATCAATCAATTATCAACCAAACTGTATTATCATCGCATAAATAATTGACAGATAATGGTGTCAGATATCATAGGTGAACAGATACAAGTAATAGCATATAACAGTGTAAATAACTGACAGTCGCATATTTCAATTGTCGTTTCAACTGAAATTAAATTTAATAAATAAAAGAATATTAATCGTGAGTGAATGCTCACCTTTCGCGGTTAGAGAGAGATTCGAGATAGAGTGAGTTACAATTCCAAGCATGGATTTCAAAGCAAAGCACGATGGGCTCGAGTCCGATGGAGAAGCTGATAAATGGAAAATCGATGAGAACAAATCAATTCAACTTGGTATAATTTTAAATAAGATGATATTATACTATTTTTAGTTAAACCCAAAATGAATAAATAAGAATATATATATATATATATACACGATTTAAAATAAATACATGTATATGTTTATAAATGCAAAATACTTCATACATTCGTTAATATTTATAATAAAAGTAATATAAACTTACATTTTATAAAAGTAACACAGTATCAAGGAAATACATATATTCAATCGTATATATCTTATATCAAAAAATTTAGCCAACAATGCTTATATTTTACAAGCAATACTACACCCACTTATACTAAAATTTTAAAGTGCAAGCATGACATTGGAATGACTAGTAATACGTAAGCTTTTATTATTATTATTATTATTATTATTATTATTATTTAACGCAACTCATGCAATTGCCATATTATACAAACTTGACATAACTTCAACTTATACATAACAGAAAGAATAAAGTTTAGGAACCCCTTTTTTTTCAGATAACATATTATATATAACCAAATATAACTGTAAACCAAATTTTATTAAATAAACATACTTATACAGTCAAATCAATATATCGATAGATTTTTTTGAAATCTTACATAAAACTTACATTCTTTACAATATACAAAGCTGCTTCAAAGCCAATGCTGATATATACCCATTTGTAAATCCTTTTTATTAAAGTATAGCAATCAATATATATATGTACTGACATATGTCAACCACATAAATATCTAGTACTAACAAACCCAACACTATAAGCTAATAACCAAACTCATTCATATCACTGTGGACGACAAATAAAACATATACCCCTCAGTATGCAAATATAATTGGTTCGACAGTAAAACTTAATAATAATTATATATATATATATATATATATATATAAAAGATTGTATATGCAACTCGCAAACATATATATACGTAAACTTAAGCAATACATACCTTCTATCAATATTTTAATATATCCAAAACAGGTTGCGAAAACATATAAACTTAATATATAACACTACGCAATATACTACTTTATATAAATACATATATAAACATCATATACCTTTCTTTCTTTTTAGTATAGAGGAGAGGTGCAGGCAAACATTTGAGAAGGTGGGCGTCATGCTGCTCTCATGAGCAAAGTTGGAGATGAAGACTCGATCTCCGGCAAACTTAGTCAGAGGGGAAGATGGGTGAGCGGCAGAGTGGATGGTAGAGGGTAGGGTCGGCTGTCGAATGGGTGCTTGCCTTAGGGTGTTGCACGCATGGGAGGGGCTGCTGGGTAGGCCGCACGTGGTGGGGGATTGGGTGAGGCGAGGGCTGATGTTTGTGGGGTCGAGCTGATGCCAGGCTGGGCGGTGAAGCGGGGCAGTGGCGGTTGATGGAACGACGGCTTTGAACGGTGGAGGACGTTTGCGGGGTGGTTCAGGCGGAAGGATGGGCATGGAAGAGAAGGTGTTTGCGGGTTTTGCAGCCGAGGTGGCGGTTGTTGATGTGGAGACTTCGGGTGGCAGGCGTGGGTTCTGGAGCTTTGTCTGATCATGGCCGAGCATGTTGGGTGGGGACAAGGCGGCCGGCTTGATGTTGATGAGCTCGGCATGGGATTCACTTTTGTTGAAGGGGTTTTGGAATCAAGAAAAGAAAGAAAATAAAAAAGGAGGAAGAGGAAAGAAGTAGATCTGGGAAGAAGTCTGCAAGCTTGATTTTTTTTTATATATATATGTACTTCATTTATATTTGAACGTACGCATTAGAAGAAGGAAAAACGCAGAGCGATACGGACCTGGGCAGAGGAATGGTGCAGGCACGGTCAGAATAAATGTGACGTCTGTTAAAGTAAAGGGAAAAGTAAAAGTCATAAATCAAACAGCTGGACGACTTATAAAGCAAACATCACAAATCCAACAGCTGTCTGAAATATTATAATTTGGATTCATTAAATGCTAGGCTACGCAAATCAAATCTTGAAAGCACAGAACCAAAGGGTCAAAATTTTCGGTACCGGTACATACTATTTTCGTTTCCGTCTCATACCGGACCTCAAAAGACAGAAATGAGTATACCGTAGTGACCAGCACGACGAGATGATCAAAATGGTATACAGATATTGGTGGTATGGTCGAATTATAAAAATTTGAAATTTTCTACTGAAGGAAAATGCGGTAAAACGTCGAAAAAATAAGAACGACGGAGCTAAAGAAGTCCGAATTTGGAAAAACGAAAAATGACGTCTTGCTCAGAAGACGATTTAGAATTTTTTTCATGTAAAATATTTAGGTTTCGAAAGCGGTTTATTTTCTTCGATTACTAATTGATTTAGATTGAAGTAAATTTACGCACGAAATGAACTTTCATATTTTCGGACGAAAAATTACCAGTTGCTATGTTTAATTAGACGCATTCCAAATATGAAGTTTGAATAGTATCGGAATTTGTTTGTGAAAATTTGAAATTCTACACTAAATAAGCAATTTTAAAATTTTTAACTGGGTCTGAATTTCAGGGTCGTTACATTCTCCCCCACTCAAAACTTTTCGCCCCCGAAAAGGAAGGAGGTAGGAGAATAGAAACAACCAGAAGAAATAGGCTTAAATTACAAAATAACCAATTAATTTAAACCATAGAAATTTCAATTTAAATTAATTTATATTTAACAATTTGACTTTCAATTCAAGACTTTCATAAAACTGATTTGATTTCACATATATTAATGTTAGGTACAAAGATTCCTTTGAAATGAAAATCAATTTAAATTCAATTTATTCAAGATATTCTCTTAAGTTGATTTAATTCAATTTATTAACTTTCAAAACAAAATTTTCTTCTATTAAGCATACCTATTATTTATTTAACTTATTATTCCATTTATCTCATAATCATTTATAATTAGAATTTAAGTGAATAACCTTTATTATACGCACTTATATTTTATTTATAAAGACAATTTATATTATATATTATCCAATTTTCTTAAATTAGCAACTTCAAAGATCATAAATTTGAAGTCATTTATTATAATCAAACCTTCTTTGACAAATTTAATTCTTCTTTATTTCAAAGTATTATTAAATTTATTCTACTTAATATATCGTATCACATACATATTAAGTATATTTTCATTAATTATAACTACTCAATTTATTAAAAATTCCTTTGATATCATTTTCTATTGTATAATATTCAATTACATAATTAACCTTTTAAAATTTAGGTACCTTATATATAGTGCAATTGAGTATTATCCAAATAAAATTTTACAATTCAATTATTTCAAGCTAAGTATTTATATAAAATAATTTGGCTTCTTTTAAAATTGTAAAATCATCCCTTTACAAATTTTAAGAATTAATTTCCGATTAGCTTCAAACAACTTGAGATAAAATAAATATATATATTCATAATATATCAAATCAAATTTAAATCTTCAATATATATTAAATCAATTTATTTTTCAAAACAACCGTAGCAAAACTACAGAATAGTCTCTCCACCTCGAAACTCGAAAATGAATGTCGATGATGCGGCCGTCATCAGCGAAATTATTTTCCAGCGACAAAAGAGAAGAGCTCAAATTTAATCATTTTAAATTCTTTGCAAACCATTTCTATTCGAAAATATTTTAAATAATACACATTTTAAACTTTTAAAACCATAGTTCGAAATCACCGAAAATTAATTTCTTGAATTCTTGATTTGAATTCATTACAAACTTCAAATCAAATTACAACCAGATTTTATAAATTCATTTATTTAGGTTATGAAATAGTCAATAATAAATGAAAATTAAATTTTAACATTTCGTACAACTGATTCATTAACATTTTATTTTTAGAAAAATTTATACTTATAGTTTACCAATTTTGAAAACAATATTGTGTCAGTTTGCTCTGTTCAAGTGTTTTGGAAATCCTATCGATAGCGTTGATCAGACGAATCGATCGAAAACCCAAATCAATATCAACTACTCAAACAACACAATATATAAAACATTTTTAAATATTAATTTACAAATACACTTCCTCGCTTGACGATACAAGAATAGATTTCAAAACAAGTATAGAGATTTAATTTGATGGGAATCAAATCAAAGAGAATTTTGATTCGATAATAAGTTTGAAATAGAAGATAAGGTAATTCAATTAACAGAATTGGGAGATGGACAAGCTTATTTAATTCACGGGCAACCTTAACCGGGTCGACCGTAACTTCAAGAATAAGATCGATACTGAATTCTGAGGTAAATCAACATTCGATCTCAAGCAATAGAATTCAGGTATAGTAGGAGATAGATAGCATCGTAAACCGAGGATATAGAAATCTCCGGGAAATCAATGCCTATTGTAAAGGAGTTTCACCCATTTACAAATCATTCGGCATTTGGGAAGACCGCCGATTCATCATAAGGGTCATTCGAAGTGGAGTTGTGGAATACTCCAGAATTGAAAGAAGAGGAATAGTGAGGGACGAGAATGAATTTTGGAACCGAGAGAACGTTCCAAAGTTCAAAGGAATTGAGTCAAAAGAAGAGATTGAAACTCGAATGAGAGTGATTCTGTAAATACATTTACCCTATATGCTAAGTTCTGCCTAGAGCTACCAAAAGCTCTGATACCAACTGTAGCAACCCGGTATTTTGGACTATTCGCATCCGCCCATGTCAGATTTGAGTAATTCAAAATACCGAATTGTTAATTTAAATTTGGCAAAACTGAGATATACAGTAAATAAATAGTCACAAAATCACAGACACAGAGTAATAATATGCAGCGGAAATAAAAGAGATAGTAGTTCATGAAGCTACTATGTAAATATATAAGATACATTAGAGTTTACAACAAAGGAGTAATACGATACATCAAATACAAATCAGAATACATCACTGGAATCATCGAAAACTGAAAGAAGAATAGATGGCAGGATCTTCAAGCAAAGCTCCAACTCCAAAGGTGAGTCTCAGATACTGGTACACTCAGTCTGACCCGAGCGTAAAGAAAAACACAAAACACTCGAGTCAGGATTTATATTCTTATATCAATAAATCCAACTCAAGTGAAATAGCAACCGAAATACAATTAACTCAAAGGACGTTAGAATAACCATCCTCTAAGGATCCGCTAAACTATCTACTAGGTAGTAATGTACGCTAAGTAGATAATGTTTATCAGTAATATAAAGTATTAAAATAGCGTTAAGGCATTACCATTATCCCCCTTAACACATTTTATAATGCCATAGTCTATACAGCACCGTAAACCCCACTAGTTATCAGAGGGTACCCCATAGGTATAACACAAAACAAAACGTAGTGGTCGCGAATAGGATAATCAGTATGACATGGTACATGAGGCGATACCAACTAGGATACTCTAGTAGTTGCGTGATCCGGACTGACGTTGAGCATAGCCAGCAGCTACCTCAACACCGCGAAACAACACTCCCAAAACGAGGGGTGCACCCAAATCGAATCACAAAAGTAATAGATATGGTATCGAAGAAGTGTGTCCGCTAGAGGTGGCGAACCTCAATGGCACGGCGCGACTCCTGTTTTAGTCATGTCAGGGGTCATCCAATATCGTTCTCTTTCTTCAGTCAACGCGTTTACCAAACCATCCACTTCATTCTAGATCAACACTTCGCGTATAATAGTTATTAAAGTGGTTTTCGGTATCGACAGAGAGTATGTCCATATCCGATCCCGGTCTCTTTAATAACTATGTATTATTACACTGATTGGTCGTTTAATATATTTCAAAACAATCAATTTCAATTTCAATTAGAATTCGTAATAACATTCCATTTGTCTTTCTATTTCAATTTCCATAATTTACCTTTCAAAACTTTCGAATTATCATTCCGAAATTATTTAAATTAATTAAATTTTACATTCAAACCAGTTTAAATTTATTTCGATTTTATTCAATATTCGTTAAGTTAATTTAACATCTAAAACAATTCTTTTTAATTTCCAAGTTATTAAATCAATCACTTAAGTTAACTTCATTATATCAAAACTTACAAATTAAATTAAATTAAATTCGTCAAATCAAATTCCTTAAATTTCAATTCTTACATTACTTTCAATAAAACACATTTATTTCTTGTTAAGAAATTCAATTTCACTTATTCTTTACATAGTTACAAACTTCAAAACTCAATTATTGAAGAAACTAAATTTCATATATTCGAAAAATCAAATTTCACTTTAACTTACTTAAATAAATTTTCCAAAACTTACAAGAAACCTAATTTCATTTATTAACGAAGTTCAAATTCACTTATTCAAAAGTTAAATCTCTTATCAAAGAATTCAATTTTTATTCACTTATCAAATACTTCAATCTTATTCAATTATTAAATAATTTCAACTTAATTTTTAATAATTTCAAATTTAATTATTAAATCATTTCAACTTAATTCAATGAATAATTCCAAATCTTTATTGTCAAAAATTAATTTCAAAACAACTCTCTTTCAACAACTACTATGTTAATATATTCGTTTCATATTAACATTTTCCTTTCATTAATTCAAATTCCAATTTCATTTCAAAACCTTATTCTTTACTCAAATAAAATCATTATTTTATTTTAAATCAAATTATTGACCAATCAGGTTTTATTGAATTTTCTATCCTAAGTCAAGTTCATTTGGGTATATATCATTTCAACCCGATTCCATTTCAATTCAAAATCAAAGCATAGCAAAGGGAACTTGCAGTGTGATAACAGGGATGGTGTCAAAGTAAATAAACAAGCAATAACAACAATCAATAACAATTCAATAATCAATTCAAATAATCCCGAAATAATCGTATTAATTCACATTGTTATTTGTGCAAATTAATATAATTATTTCTAGAATCTACACTATCATTTCATGTAGATTAAAGATTATTACACTATTATTTTATACGGTTTTCACTTGTCATTAAATTTCAATTTCATACTACAACAATCAATCCAATATACGTTCAATGGTTCAAAAGGGTAATTTATCAAATTCTATGTGCCAATTAATTAAACAGATAAAAGGGGTCATATTATACTAGTTCGTCTAATTAAATTCAACATGTGTATCAATTTCAAGTTGCTATCTATCCTACGTCAAATTCAATTGCATAATATTTATCACTTTATACATTACAATTTAACATCCAATGTAAACAACAATCGATCAATCAATTATCAACCAAACTGTATTATCATCGCATAAATAATTGACAGATAATGGTGTCAGATGTCATAGGTGAACAGATACAAGTAATAGCATATAACAGTGTAAATAACTGACAGTCGCATATTTCAATTGTCGTTTCAACTGAAATTAAATTTAATAAATAAAAGAATATTAATCTTGAGTGAATGCTCACCTTTCGCGGTTAGAGAGAGATTCGACGATAGAGTGAGTTACAATTCCAAGCATGGATTTCAAAGCAAAGCACGATGGGCTCGAGTCCAATGGAGAAGCTGATAAATGGAAGATCGATGAGAACAAATCAATTCAACTTGGTATAATTTTAAATAAGATGATATTATACTATTTTTAGTTAAACCCAAAATGAATAAATAAGAATATATATATATATATATATATATACACACGATTTAAAATAAATACATATATGTGTTTATAAATGCAAAATACTTCATACATTCGTTAATATTTATAATAAAAGTAATATAAACTTACATTTTATAAAAGTAACACAGCATCAAGGAAATACATATATTCAATCGTATATATCTTATATCAAAATTTTTAGCCAACAATGCTTATATTTTACAAGCAATACTACACCCACTTATACTAAAATTTTAAAGTGCAAGCATGACATTGGAATGACTAGTAATACGTAAGCTTTTATTATTATTATTATTATTATTATTATTTAACGCAACTCATGCAATTGCCATATTATACAAACTTGACATAACTTCAACTTATACATAACAGAAAGAATAAAGTTTAGGAACCCTTTTCTTTCAGATAACATATTATATATAACCAAATATAACTGTAAACCAAATTTTATTAAATAAACATACTTATACAGTCAAATCAATATATCGATAGATTTTTTTGAAATCTTACATAAAACTTACATTCTTTACAATATACAAAGCTGCTTCAAAGCCAATGCTGATATATACCCATTTGTAAATCCTTTTTATTAAAGTATAGCAATCAATATATATATGTAATGACATATGTCAACCACATAAATATCTAGTACTAACAAACACAACACTATAAGCTAATAACCAAACTCATTCATATCACTGTGGACGACAAATAAAACACATACCCCTCAGTATGCAAATATAATTGGTTCGACAGTAAAACTTAATAATAATTTTTTTTATATATATATAAAAGATCGTATATGCAACTCGCAAACATATATATACGTAAAATTAAGCAATACATACCTTCTATCAATATTTTAATATATCCAAAACAGGTTGCGAAAACATATAAACTTAATATATAACACTACGCAATATACTATTTTATATCAGTACATATATAAACATCATATACCTTTCTTTCTTTTTAGTATAGAGGAGAGGTGCAGGCAAACATTTGAGAAGGTGGGCGTCATGCTGCTCTCTTGAGCAAAGTTGGAGATGAAGACTCGATCTCCGGCAAACTTAGTCAGAGGGGAAGATGGGTGAGCGGCAGAGTGGATGGTGGAGGGAAGGGTCGGCTGTCGAATGGGTGCTTGCCTTAGGGTGTTGCACGCATGGGAGGGGCTACTGGGTAGGCCGCACGTGGTGGGGGATTGGGTCAGGCGAGGGCTGATGTTGGTGGGGCCGAGCTGATGCCAGGCTGGGCGGTGAAGCGGGGCAGTGGCGGTTGATGGAAGGACGGGTTTGAACGGTGGAGGACGTTTGCGGGGTGGTTCAGGCGGAAGGATGGGCATGGAAGAGAAGGTGTGTGCGGGTTTTGCAGCCGAGGTGGCGGTTGTTGATGTGGAGACTTCGGGTGGCAGGCGTGGGTTCTGGAGCTTTGTCTGATCATGGCCGAGCATGTTGGGTGGGGACAAGGTGGCCGGCTTGATGCTGATGAGCTCGGCATGGGATTCACTTTTGTTGAAGGGGTTTTGGAATCAAGAAAAGAAAGAAAATAAAAAAGGAGGAAGAGGAAAGAAGTAGATCTGGGAAGAAGTCTGCAAGCTTGATTTGTTTTTTATATATATGTACTTCATTTATATTTGAACGTACGCATTAGAAGAAGGAAAAACGCAGAGCGATACGGACCTGGGCAGAGGAATGGTGTAGGCACCGTCAGAATAAATGTGACGTCTGTTAAAGTAAAGGGAAAAGTAAAAGTCATAAATCAAATAGCTGGACGACTTATAAAGCAAACGTCACAAATCCAACAGCTGTCTGAAACATTATAATTTGGATTCATTAAATGCTAGGCTGCGCAAATCAAATCTTGAAAGCACAGAACCAAAGGGTCAACATTTTCGGTACCGGTACATACTATTTTCGTTTCCGTCTCATACCGGACCTCAAAAGACAGAAATGAGTATACCGTAGTGATCAACACGACGAGATGATCAAAATGGTATACAGATATTGGTGGTATGGTCGAATTATAAAAATTTGAAATTTTCTACTGAAGGAAAATGCGTAAAACGTCGAAAAATAAGAACGACGGAGCTAAAGAAGTCCGAATTTGGAAAAAGAAAAAATGACGTCTTTCTCAGAAGACGATTTAGAATTTTTCCATGTAAAATATTTAGGTTTCGAAAACGGTTTATTTTCTTCGATTACTAACTGATTTAGATTGAAGTAAATTTACGCACGAAATGAACTTTCATATTTTCGGACGAAAATTTACCAGTTGCTATGTTTAATTAGACGCATTCCAAATATGAAGTTTGAATAGTATCGGAATTTGTTTGTGAAAATTTGAAATTCTACACTAAATAAGCAATTTTAAAATTTTTAACTGGGTCTGAATTTCAGGGTCGTTACATACAACCTCTTCATATCCTAAAACATCTTCGTAACACCTGGAGGATGGAGAGTCTAGACTGATGATTCTTCCTAAGGATTTCTTATTTCAATCCATCAACATTCGGAACACAAATCCGGCCACTAATCCTCAAAACTCCTTTATGATCAATCTGTGCTCCCAACTCCTTTTAATCATCACCTTCCCTACTCCGAATGTTCTCCTTCATAAGCTTAAGCATCAAATCCTCATCCTGCTTAGCTGCAATGCGATCCACAAGCAATGGGGCGACAACAATATGATACATTAAGGCTTTCTTCCGACTCAAAGCGTCGGCCACCACATTGGCTTTCCCAGGGGTATGGTTGAAGTTGAGATCAAAAGATGCTAAGAGCTCAAGCTATAGAACTTACTTCTAGATCAAATCCTTCTGGTTTATGCTTAAGAGACCGGTGATAGTTGAAAAGCTCAAACTTGGTTCCCAAAAGGTTGTGCCTCTATAACTTCAAAGTAAACATAACAGCAAGCAACTCTAAATCATTGGTGGCATAGATGATCTCGTAGGGCTTCAACTGACGACTAGCACAAGCTATGACCTTCCCATCTTGCATCAACATAGCACCCAATCTTTCTTTACTAGCATCGGTATAAACCGATAATCCCTCCTCCCCATTCAAAACGGTGAGAACAAGGGCAGAGGTAAGCTTTTGCTTTAACTCATTGAATGTGGCTTCACACTTCTCATTCCAATCAAACTTGGCCTTATTACGAGTCAAAGCAGTGAGAGGTGCAGCTATACGGGTAAAGTTCTCAATAAATCTCCGATAATAACCAGCAAGGCACAGAAAGCTACGAATATCAGTTAGGGTCTTAGGTGTCTCCCAATCGTGGAAATGGATAAGGGAATTAATTCAAAGATAGATGAGATGGAGAAATTCAAAAGAGAAAGTTGGGCAGACTTATATTAATCGCGGCGACCTTAACCGGGTCAACCGAGTTTCCGTTCTTTGAAACAATGTGTCCAAGGAATCAGACTTCATCTCTCCAGAAATGGCATTTAGAAAATTTAGCTTTCAACTGGCGGTTCCTAAGAGTTTCCAGTACGTATCCCAAATGAGATTTATGCTCCTTCTTTGACTTAGAAAAGACAAGAATACCATCAACGAAAACCAGAATAAACTTGTTGAGAACATCGTGGAAAATGCAATTCATAAGGTTGACAAAGAAGGCAGGAGCATTGGTTAATCGAAAAGGCAAGACTAACCATTCAAAGAAAATATTTTCTATTCAGAAAGCAGTCTTGAGGATGCTTTCCTCGGCTACACGAAGTTGGTGCAAACGGTGGCAAGATCAAGTTGAGAGAATACTTTAGCCACGTAGATCTGATTGAACATATCATTGATGCGAGGCATCGAGTATCTGTTCTTGGGAGTAAGCTTATTCAGCTCTCGATAATCAACACACATCCTCAAGTAACCATCCAACTTGGTGACAAAGACTACAACAACACCCCATTCAGAAAAACTTTGCCTAATCAGACCTTTCGAGAACAAATCCTCAATCTGTTTCTTCAACTCTACTTTCTCCTAGGTAACACGTTTTGGGAGAAGAACAATCTGTCGAGCACCAGGAATAAGATCAACGCGGAATTCAATTTTCCACTTGGGAGGCAAAGAAGTGACTTCACCCAATACATCCGAAAAGAGTTGGACAACATGGTTGGAGTCAAGGTCACTAGGCTAAGCATCAAGGGAAAAGATAAAGCTGCCTACAACATCTTGAGGTATTCGACATTCAATTGCAAGAGAATTGCCCTGGTCGTTTACTAGATAAACAGTTTGGGCCTTGCAAGAAATGACCACATCATAACGCTTCAACCAGTTACCTCCAAGTAAAATATCAAAGGATCGAAACCCAAAACATTGAAATCCCTTTTGAATCGGTGCAAATTGTAAAGGAATTTCACTCCTTTACAAATCATACTAAGTTTAGCGAGACCGCCAATGTGATTAACCACGCACAGCGATGAAGTCGCCAATATAGGTTGCAAAGTATGCTCAAATTTATTACAGAGATCAATGAATATAAAACTATGGGATGCACCGGTGCAGGAAAACCATGTAAAGAAAATGAGCTCTGAAGTGTACCTTGGTTATCATTGGCAGATGGAGGAGGAGGAGGGATAGAAGAAGTCATGGCAAAGACTCTAGATGTCTTTCCTCTCTATTGAGTGGTACAGTTACTCTTGAAATGACTAGGCTGGAGACAAAGGTAGCAAAGGTTGTTTCTAGTGACCTGAGGTAGGGGAACAACGGCACCGGTAGGAGATGGACAGCTTTTGGCATAGTGACCCTACTGGTTACAATTGAAACAAGTGATGGTAGACAGGCCAAGAGTCGCTTCTAGGGAACGGATCCAATACCATGAGCATACTGTCAATTTTTCTTCTGTTGTTGCAAGTTGGGCTTCCTTTTCTTAGCACCACTAGAAGTACCCTAAGATGCCGAAACTGCTTGTTTTCCCTTAGAAGTAGAGTTCTCAAATCTTGTAGCCATATCCACCAGAGAAGTGAAGGTGCCATGAATAAGACTAATCAAGCGGTCATAATAATCTAGGCGAGCATCATGAATGAACTTCTCGTTCTTCTTCAATTGAGTGTCGATCAAACCGGGACCAAACTTGGAAAGCTCATTGAACTTCCTCTTATACTCAACAAAGGTCGTGTCTCCTTGCTCAAGATCCATAAAGGCTCTGTACAGCTGGGATTTCCCGGCTTCGGGCATCCATTTTGCTACAGAAGCATCCCTGAAAAAAGAAGTTTAAGATAAGACAAGATAAAGGAGATAAATTTCAAAGAAATAGATCCGACAGAGATTGGTTAGGAAAAAGACAAAGGATTTCACCTGAGCTGCTGCCATGTGATATTGGCCTCAACAGTCTGAGCGATAACAAATTCCCACCAATCCTGGGCGGAATCCTGTAACTGCCAAGCAGCTAAATGACGCATTTGAGCATCTGTAATCTCCAGACCGGTGAAAATCCTCTAAAGACTTTTCAGCCATTGCTGGGCCATGAAAGTGCTCTCGACTCCAGTGAACTTAGTACATCCAAGTTAAGAATTATCCTTGCAAAGCTAAGTAAATCTAACAGGTTGAACAGGTGTGACAACAGGTGCAACAACAGAGAGTGCATGGAAAACTGGTGCAGCAGGAGCATTTCCACGACCTCTTCCCTGGACATTCTTACGGTTACTTATCTGGAAATCAAGAATTTCGATTTTCATAACAAGTTACCATTTCAAAATTCAAAAGAAATCCTAACTGAAGAGAATTCCAACTTAGAATTATAAGCACGAACGAATATGATTCTATAATTAATTCAACTCATTCTAAAGTACTGCTGTGCTATCTCGAATGAGTTTTCACTCCATATGCTAAGTTTTCCAAAACCAGAGCTCTAATACCAACTGTAATGACCCGCCATTTCGAACCATTCAATTTGGCAAATGTCAAACTTTAATCATTCTAAATAGTAGATTGTTAATATATTTATTTGGCATAACTTAGCATATACAGTAAATAAATCAATCACAAAATTGTTGAATCGCTAGTTTTTGATTCATGACAAAGCAAGAAAAGGAGAATTCATGACAAAAAGAAAACGGACTATGGCTATATCATCAAAGACTTTTCATCTATGCTTTCACTGTCTAATATGTATGATTGAGTCTTAGAATTATGTTAAAATCTATCCTCAAGTAGTCCGCACTTCATATGTCACATCAAAAATCAAAACAGAAGCATACTTATAAAAATGTCACAGCCAGTCGACTGACCAAACCCAACCAGTCGACTGACTGTGTACATATACGATATGCACTGTTTATTTTTAAATATATTGCATAGTTAGTCGACTGACCAAGAACGACCAGTCGACTGACCTGAGACCAACTGCCATATTTTCGAGAAGACGTCTTCTTCTCCGAAAGGATGCAACCCTTCTCTGAACGGAAATAGTTGCTTCTTTTCGTCAGAACCCTTCACCAATGGAAGTAACTCTTCAACTACTATATATAGATACTCCCAAACACTTCATACTTACCTATTTTCATTCTAACTATCTAATACTCTTCTTGTGCTATAATCTTTGCATTCAAACAGCGAACATACTTTCTACTGCTTTGAATCTACAAATAACTTTCTTAATCTTCGATTCTTAGCATTACCTTCTCTTCATATCTTCACATACATTTCATATATACTTGAGGATTTTATTATAGGAGGCTTGTACTATCAGAGACAAATTAGTGCTATCAAGAACACATAGTGTCAGATATTCTTTATATTATTGAAGTCCTATTCTACTGCTGAGGCGAAAATCCTGTTCTGCTGCTCAGGTGTCTGTTCTGCTGCTCAGACTGTGTATACATGTTCCTCCAGGTTAAGTGAGGATTATTGTTTGTTAAATTCCAGAAGGAGTCCAGGACTGGACATAGGACGGTGCTCCGAACCAATATAAAATCTCTAGTGTCATTTTACTATACGTCTTTTATATTCCGCACTATTTATACTTTGTGTTACTTTTATCCATATTATACGGTCCTACACACTTACATTTGGTATTAGAGCAAGGCATCCTATAACCGTCACAAAGTTATCTGATATCTTGCTAATATGGAAAATAACACCAGCACTACCACTAACACTATCACTAACACTAGTTTTATTGAAGGTCAATCTACTGCCCGACCTTTATTTTTAATGGCTTGAATTATAATTATTGGTCTACTCGTATGAAAATTTATATGCGGTCTGATAGTTTTGAATCATGGAATATCACACAGAATGAATACACTCTTCCTACTGGAGAATATCCACTTAGTCAAACACACAAAAATTAGATGCAACTGCCAATGCTAAAACTATGAACATGTTATTTTGTGCTCTAGATAGAAATGAATTTAATCATGTTAGCATGTGTCAAACTGCTTATGAAATATGGAGAACGCTTAAAATCACTCATGAAGGAACTAATAAAGTCAAACAAAGCAAAATCTCCATGCTCAATAATCAGTTTCAAAACTTTAGAATGAAACAAGTTGAATCTATCAATAATATGTACTCTGGATTACAAGATATCTATCATTCACTATTAGGATTAGGAGAAAAGTACACTGATTTTGATATTGTATCCAAAATCCTAAACTCTTTAACGGATGAATGGGAAAGAAAAGTCTTGGCTATTGAAGAAGCTAATGACCTCTCTACCATAAAACCTGAAGAGTTAATAGGAAATCTAATGTCCTATGAAGTGAATATGCAGGCAAAACGAGTACAAGCACAAGACAAAAAGAACGTAGCTTTTCATGCTGAAGAAGAAAAAGATGAAGATTCAGATGAAGAAGATCTAGCATTTATTGCCAAAAATTTCAAGAAGTTCTCGAAATTCCGAAAAAGTAACAAAAATAATGAAAAAGGAACTTTCCAAACAAACCATCATCTTCAGTTCTAGAATGTTTCAATCGTCATAAGAAAGGTCATATTCAGAAGGAATGTCCAGAATTAAAGAAAAAATATTTCAACAAAGGCAGAAAAGACAAGAAAAAGAAAGCATTTTCGGTAACATGGGATGATTCGGACACTTCTTCATCAGAGAACGGTACTGACAGTGAAAATGAGAAAGCAAATGTCTACTTCATGGCTACTGAAAACGAGGTTAGTGATTTTACTTTTGATGATATGATTGAAATAAATTCAGAACTAGTTGATACTTTGAAAAATCTCAAAAGAAAATATAAGGAGACTCGTGATCATCAGAACAAAGCAGAATTCGAAAGAGATATGCTTAAGGATGAGAAAAAAATACTAGAGGAAGAACTTGAAAAATTACAAGAATCATTATCTAATATCAATTCTAAACTCACTCTTTTGAGTCAAGAAATTGAAACTCAAAAAGAGAAGAATGAGGCTCTTGTTTCTGAAAATCATGAACTAAAAACAAAAGTAAAATTGATAGAATTGGATAATACTAGTATCAAAACTAATTTAGAAAGCATCACCAAAAATGTTTCAAACTTTAATAAAGGAAGAGAAACTTTATCAAAAATTATTGATAACTCTCAATCTGTTTCAAGTAAGAAAGGATTAGGATATGTTAAGAAAACAACAGCTCCACCTAAAAAGAAAATTAGGAGAAATGTTAATCCTATTACCGTTCAGACAAAAAGGAATTTTTACTCAAAAAGCATAAAAGTTTGGGTTCCTAAAACAAACAACAGTTTGATTAGGAAGAAATATATAAACACCTTTTTAGAAACTGTTCGTAAAAATAAAGATTACATTTTTAAATAGGAAACTGAGCCCTCTTGGGTTTGGTTTCCTAAGATTTAACTCTTAGGACCCTATTAAAAAAAAGGGTACCTATATTATCTTATATTTTTTGTAGGTCCCACTCAAGAAAAGAGGAAAATTGATACTCGACAGTGGTTGCTCAAAACATATGATAAGAGACAAAGATATGTATCAAATATTATTTACTCAGATGGAGGCTACGTCACATTTGGAGACAACTCCAAAGGATATATCATCGGCAAAGGCGATGTGAGCAACAATGGTATTTCAAATTTACCTCTTATTTCAAATGTTTTACTTGTTAAAAATTTAAAACATAATTTACTTAGTATCAGCCAATTGTGTGACAAAGGATTTAAAATCACTTTTTCTGAAAACAAATGTTGTATTTTCGATCAAAATCAAAATCATATCTTTGAAGGAAATAGAGACAGAAATATCTATGTTCTGAATATGAAAATAAATCATAATTCAGATATATGTTTAATAGCCAAAGAAAATGATCCTTGGTTATGACACAAATGATTCTGTCATATTAACTTCAAAACTATAAACAAGTTATCTAAAAATGATTTAGTGGAAGGTCTACCAAAAATGAATTTTAAAATTGATCATTTTTGTGATACATGTCAGTTAGGAAAGTTAACTAAGTCATCTTTTAAATCTAAAAAGGCCATTTCAACTTTACAACCACTTGAATTACTACACATGGATTTATTTGGACCAACACAAGTACAATCCATTAATCATAGTAGATATGTGTTTGTTATTGTTGATGATTTTTCTAGGTATACTTCGACTATTTTTATGAAAAATAAAAGTGATACCTTTGATAATTTCAAAAGTTTTGTTAAAAGAATTCAAAATTATAAAATTTTGAAAATCAAAACATAAGAAGTGATCATGGAGGTGAATTTGAAAACGAAGCCTTTGAACATTTATGTAAGAAAAAAGGGATATTCCATAATTTTTCGTTCCCTAGAACTCCACAACAAAATGGGGTTGTAGAACGTAAAAATAGAACCTTACAAGAATGTGCAAGGACTTTGTTAAATGGAAGTACGTTACCAAAACATTTTCGGGCTGAAGCAGTTGCAACAGCTTGTTATGTTTTGAATCGTGTTTCTATTCGACCACTAACTAAGAATACTCCTTATGAACTTCTTAATGGACGAAAACCAAATATTTCTTACTCTAAAGTTTATGGTTCAAAATGTTTTGTTTTAAACACAAAAGATCAGCGTGGTAAATTTGATCCAAAATCCGATGAAGGAATCTTTCTAGGATATTTGGATCGAAGCAAAGCTTATACAATTTATAATAAAATAACAAATATTATCGAAGAAACTCTTCATGTATCTTTCAATGAAAATTTTAAATCAATCCAAAGAATAAGAGATGATGAAGATTTCGCTGATAATACCACAAATATAGAAATTTCAAATCTTGAAAATAATGAAAACATTATTCGCAATGACAATGAATTAAGATCTCCACCTGGATTATTAAGAGATCCTCCGTCTGATATTGTTATTGGAGAACTCAACTCATCAGTTAGAACAAGAAGTCAATTAAATCAAATAGGTCTGTAGCCTTCCTTTCGCATATTGAACCTAAAAATATTAAAGAAGCATCTACTGATGAAAATTGGTTAATCGCTATGCAAGAAGAACTAAACCAATTCGAAAGAAATGACATTTGGGATTTAATTCCACGGTCTAGTGATCAATCAGTTATTGGTACAAAATGGGTTTTAAAAATAAAGCAGATGAACAAGGAAATATTACTAGAAATAAAGCTAGATTAGTTGCTCAAAGCTATAATCAAGAAGAAGGAATTGACTATGAAGAAACATTTGCTCCAGTCGCTAGACTAGAAGCAAAACAAATCTTACTAGCATTTGCATGTTTTCATAACTTTAAATTATATCAAATGGATGTCAAAAGTGCTTTTTTAAATGGTTTTATAAAAGGAAATGTTTATGTTGAACAACCTCCATTATTCATACACGAACAATTTCCTAACCATGTCTATAAGCTTAAAAAGGCTTTATAGGTTTGAAACAAGCACCCCGTGCTTGGTACGATCGTCTTAAAAGATACTTAATAAATTCTGGTTTTGAAATTGGAAAGGTTGATCAAACTCTTTTTATTAAAAGAAATAAGCAGGATATTTTAATTATCCAAATATATGTTGATGATATTATCTTTGGTTCTACAAATGAAAGACCGTGTCAAGAATTTTCTAGAATAATGACTAATGAATGTCACATATGGGTGAGTTAAATTATTTTCCTCGCTTACAAATAAAACAACTAGAAAATGGTATTTTTGTTAATCAAGAATTTTTTTAAAACAATCTAATTAATCACTATGGTATGGAAAATACTTCTACCAAACTAACTCCTATGAGTACAACCATACATCTTGATAAAGATGAAAATGGAAAAAGTATTGGCCAAAAATTATATCGAAGTATGATTGGATCATTACTATATTTAACAGCTAGTAGACCTGACATAATGATGAGTGTTTGTCTATGTGCACGATTTCAAAGAAGATCCCAAAGAATCACACTTACGAACAGTGAAACGCATACTACGATATCTTAATAAAACCAAGGACTTTGGACTATTCTATCCAAAGGAATGTCCTTTTGAATTAGTATCATATAGTGATGCTGATTTTGGAGGAAGCCGAACAGATAGAAAAAGTACAAGTGGGACTCGTCATTTCATTGAACGATCTCTTGTATCTTGGTTTAGTAAGAAACAAAACTGTGTTTCATTATCGACATGTGAAGCAGAATATATTTCTACAGCTCGGGTATGTGCTCAAGTTATCTATATGCAACAAACACTACAAGATTTTGATTTCAATTTATCTAAGTCAACTATTTTCTGTGATAATTCTAGTGCTATTAATTTATTTAAAAATCCTGTTAATCACTCACGAACAAAACACATTGACATTCGTCATCATTTTCTTCGTGATAATATTGAAAATGATTCGATAAATCTAGAATTTGTTTACTTTGATAAACAATTGGCAGATATATTTACAAAACCTTTAAATGAAAATACTTTCATTAATTTAAGACAAGAACTTGGTATTATCTCTTTTAAAAATTTATAAATTTTATATACACTATATGTATTGGTAGCTTCTCATAACACATCTTGACAAAATACACACACACACAGAGACATATATATAACTCTCACTCAAATTTTATCATAATAATAGTAATAAAAATTTATGACTCAAGAGAGACTTGAACCCATGACCTCTCCTTTATTGTGTTTCAAATGCTTCCTACCATTTGAGCTATGATTGTTTCTTGTTTCATCTAGAAGATTGATTTTAATTCTGAAAATTTTCATTCAAAAACAAAATAACATAGCCACTAGAGCTCGAACTTGGGTCTCCTAGCTGGTAGTTCAATATCTTACCAGCTGTACTATGTATATTTTCCTGCAAAGTCATATTTTTCTTTCATTCTTAACCATTTATCCTTCGAATAATTCTCATCCACTATTTTTTTAATCTCTGGCTATTAGCTATTGATTGTTTATAACCTCACATTCACAACTCAAATTCAATTATAAATTTGCATTACTCTCATTTTTTTTCTAATCATTCTTACAATTTTTTTTAAGCAAATTCTAATCTTCAAATTCCTCTTTGTTATCAATGGCCTCTCACGACTCTTATGATTCCTCAGACTCCAAATTGTCCTTTTCTACTTCGACATCCTCTAGCTCTACTCCATCCTTGCCAACACCTACCTCTGTACGTGTACCAGGTCGATATCACACTGGATTCTCTCAAAAACCTAAGAAGTCAAAAAATCATTGTTTGTTTCTCCAAAACAAAAGAAAAAATTGATGAAATCCATCATTATCAAAAGGAGCAAATTAATCTACAAAGAGAAATGTATTATGAATAACGGATGAATTCTAGTCGCTTTAGCTTTATAGAATCAATTGCTCTTAAATTTTGTGGAAAATCATCTAAGCATGACGTTGTACAACCTTCAACATCTCGGCAGTCAAATTCATCCGGCTGGAATAAATGGGAACGAACTCCACCTCAACCTCCGGTATCTCCAAACTCATGGGAACGCCAAAATTATTGGTCTCCTTTGCAACTTTATGTTGAGAACACCAAGGTTGAACCACAAGAATCCTCTCCAAAAACCCCTAAATAATCATGTTTTTTTTGCTCTATTGTTCTATGTTTACTTGGATTTTCCTTTTGTATATGTTTGTTTTTTTTAATATTGTTTGAGTAAAAAAATTTAAGCTTCACTGCATTCTTTATCTACAGTCAGTCGACTGATATTTCAAACCAATCGACTACTTACAGGGTGAACAAACTCTCGGGATATCAACCAGTCGACTGGTTCATATGGGGTCAGTCGACTGATTGCAGAGTAAAAAACTCTCGAGTTACCAACCAGTCGACTGACCCACCCCGACCAGTCGACTGGCTGTACAAAAAGACTTCAATTCTGTTTTTTCATCCTCTATTCACTTTAGCCTCTTCGTTATTACTGCCTCCAAAACCCTAGTCCCCATTTTTCTTTCAGAAATTTCTCAAAAATCTTCAAATTAATGGCCCCTCCTAAATCTAAATGCTCAAAACAAGGCTCCTCATCCTTTGTTGACACTCACGTTGCTCATTGGCTATATGATGCAACTGCAATTGAACGGTAGGAGAAGATGAAGAACTCTAGGATTTTTGAAGGCTCTTTTATGGTTTATTCTGATTTTGGTGCCTGCTCTCTTCAAGAATTGATGCGAAGATGTGGCTTAGAATCACTCCTTGACTCCAATGCAAACCGCCACAATATCAATCATCTTATGGTAAAACTCTTCTTCGCCAATTTAAATCTTGGTCACAACCAACCATCAAATCCAAATAATTGTGTGTAGAGTTTGGTATATGGACAACAAGTTTTCTTTTCCCTTGATAGAATGACACATAACTCCAACCTCTTAATGAAGGAATAGATTTAAATGATGTAGAATGCAATCCAAGGAAAAGAGATAGAATAAGTCATATGTTCATGGGTGACGACATGATTGAATTGCGTTCTAAACTCCTTCGTCCTAAAGCAAGAGTTTTACACAAGACGCTTATGCGCTCTATTTTGCCCCGAACCGGATCATATGAACTAATTTATCCGAAAAATTTCAAAGCACTTTATGCCATTTGGGGAAATATACAAGTTAATTGATTGCATCGTATAATGGTAGAATTTCTCACCTTTAACCATGGAAATATGCATTTTATATATTTTGGAGAATATATTATGCGACTACTTCTAGATGCGGGTGTTCGTCAACCGGATTTCGAATTCTCAACTGTCAGTATGGTAAATATACGAACCATAAGCCTTATGAAGCTACCTACACGACCGCCATCTTTTACTTCATTTGAAGATTGGAAGCATCAACAGGCTCAACAACAACAATCTGGAGGTCCTACAATTCAAGAACCGGTCGCGCAACAAGAAGAAGGTGATATTCGCTTAGCTACTTCCTCTAGCACCCGTGAATCTATCGAAATTCTCTCCTTCAATAAACTTATTTTGGATTCTAGACTCAAGAAAATGGATAATAAACTCGATAAAATCAAAGGTTTCTTTTCTACATTATGGGATGCATTATCTTGTTCTTCCTCAACTGCTGCCACATCTATTGCTCAAGGAAAACACCCCGTGCCTCGATTTACATGGTCAACTTCCGAAGAGCATACTAGTAGTGACACTAGTGGCACAGGTAGTGGTGCTCAAGGAGCTTCTAGGCGAGGAAAGGAGCCCACACCAGAGGAAGAATATAATTGGCATCTTGATGAGTAGATCTTTTGGTGAGTGAGTTGGGTATGAATTATTTGCTTATCTAAAAAATTTATTGTCAATTTAAACATATTGAATCTTGCAATTTATTTATCTGTTAAGACTTGTACTAAGTATTCTCTCTTTGATATTTATCTCTGCACTTACATTTATATTTTGTTTACTGTCTCTCCTTTTTGTCGATGACAAAGGGGGAGAAGAATTGTCCTAATCATCTTTATGCAGGTACAAGAAGCATCATATATTCAGGGGGAGTATTTTATATTTGTTCTCTAGGATTCTTTCATATATACAGGTTTGTCATCAATCAAAAAGAGGGAGAATGTTGAATCACTAGTTTTTAATTCATGACAAAGCATGAAAAGGAGAATTCACGACAAAAAGAAAACGGACTATGGCTATATCATCAAAGACTTTTCATCTATGCTTTCACTGTCTAGTATGTATGATTGAGTCTCAGAATTATGTTGAAATCTATCCTCAAGTGGTCCCCACTTCATATGTCACATCAAAAATCAAAACAAAAGCATACTTTTAAAAATGTCACAGCCAGTCGACTGACCAAACCCAACCAGTCGACTGACTGTGTACATATATGATATGCACTGTTTATTTTTTAAATATATTGCATAGTCAGTCGACTGACCAAGAACGACCGGTCGACTGACTTGAGACCAACTGCCATATTTTCGAAAAGACATCTTCTTCTCCGAAAGGATGCAACCCTTATCTGAATGGAAATAGTTGCTTCTTTTCGTCAGAACCCTTCATCAATGGAAGTAACTCTTCAACTACTATATATAGATACTCCCAAACACTTCATACTTACCGATTTTCATTCTAACTATCTAATACTCTTCTTGTGCTATAATCTTTGCATTCAAACAGCGAACATACTTTCTACTGCTTTGAATCTACAAATAACTTTCTTAATCATTGATTCTTAGCATTACCTTCTCTTCATATCTTCACATACATTTCATATATACTTGAGGATTTGATTATAGGAGGCTTGTACTATCAGAGACAAATTAGTGTTATCAAGAACACATAGTGTCAGATATTCTTTATATTAGTGAAGGCCTCTTCTGCTGCTGAGGCGAAAATCCTGTTCTGCTGCTCAGGTGTCTGTTCTGCTGCTCAGACTGTGTATACATGTTCCTCCAGGTTAAGTGAGGATTGTTGTTTGTTAAATTCTTGAAGGAGTCTGGGACTGGACGTAGGACGGTGCTCCGAACCAGTATAAAATCTCTAGTGTCGTTTTGCTATACTACTTTTATATTCCGCACTATTTATACTCTGTGTTACTTTTATCCATATTATATGGTCCTATACACTTACAAGAATCACAAAAACAGAGTTTACAACAAACATCGAAATAAAACAAATAGTAGTTCATAAATCTACTGCATGTATAACATAGTCTGAAAACAGAGTACATTAGAAATCCCAATACATAGAAGTCTCAAGTACAAAGAAAATGACATGTCTGAACATACAACTAGAAATGACAAAAATAAACTGAAAGATAAAATAGATAAATAGACAGGCTAGATCTTCCAACGAACTCCAGCTCCTAAGGATGAATCTCGAACTGTGATACTCAAGCTGACTTGAGCGTAAAGCAAAACAAAACACTCGAATCAGGATGAACATTCTTATGTAGATATATAAATTTCAAGTGAAATGTCAAGTAAATGCAATATAACTTAAAGGAATGTTAGGATTCCATCCTTTAAGGATCCGATAAACTATCTACATACATAGTACAATACGCCACATATAATAATATCTACAATAAAGCAAAGTATCAAAATAGCGTTAAGGCATTACCTATATCCCCCTTAACACATTTTATATAATGCCGCAATCTATACAAATATTGTAAACTCCACCCGCGGGTGGGCTATTAGGGAGCACTCCATAGGTACGACACAAAACAAACTCGTAGAAGGCACGATAAGGAATGTGACATGGCACTCGAGGCAATGCCAGGGTAGATATACCAATTGCACTCCCGGACTGGTGGCAACGCATAGCAGCTACTACAGCCCACCTCGAGACACGCTCCAAATCAAAGGTGTACACACCAAATCAAATCAAAAAAGCAATAGGCAAGGTTTCGAAGAAATGTGTCCGATCGAGGGAATGGTCCCATTTTCCTTGGTATAGCTCCTGTTTTAGCCACATCAAGATGACTCGCGGGAGTCAGGGCTACATAAATACCTAACAGAATCGTTCACCAAACCATCTTACTTCGTTTTGGGATCTCCACCACGTACACAGTCGTTAAAGTGGTTTTCGGTATTGGCAAAGAGTATGACAATATCCATTCTCGGTCTCTTTAACAACCAAATGCTTATTTCACACCGTGATCATTTATAAAAAATCACTTCGTAAATATTAAATAATATCTCAAATAAATTTAAATCAAACGAATATTCAAGTTATACCATTTAACCTTCAAAGTATTCCTTTATCCACCCCTTTTTGATATGTCATAAATCATTTCCAACTCATTAAGTTCCAAATGAATTCCTATTTAAGTTAAATTAACATATGTTAGCGCCAAAATTGGTCACTAACACCCAAATCCAGATGAAAGCACTAAATCACACTCACAAATAGAATGTATGTTGAGAGTATAAGTATGAAGAAAAGTAAAAATTAAAGAGGAAGCAGTAAAGACATAAGGTTTATAGTGGTTCGGCTAACTCCGTCCTACGTCCACTCGAGAAAATTTCTTTTTGTTGATGTTAGAATCAATTGCAATTAAAATCCAGAGTTTTCAAAACAACAATGGTAGAGCAGCCTTAGTGTAGAAGATGAAGGGAAACAGAATGAAGATCCCCTTATCTGAAGCCCCACATGCTGTATTTATAGGCAAAACTCACGTTACCGGGATTCCTAAGTAGTCCGGGCCCATCAAGACCGTAGCCGAGCCAACATCCTCCATTATGACCGACCCCAAGTCCTCGATAAGCCAACCCGAAGTAGCCAGGGTACTGACCCGAAGTGACCTTAACCCTAACTCGAAGTAAACAGGGCTAGAAATCGAAGTAAACCAATTCCAAACCCACTCCTTTAAGACACTGATCCACTATTGCCGAACCACATGTGGCTGACCCACATGCTTCAATCCCCTTGAGGCCGATCCCATCCAAACCGAACAACCACAGCTTCCAACTTTTTCGGACTCACTTACCGCCGATCCCTCCATTCATGCCGAACCAAGGATGCTGACCCAATCCATTCCCTTCTATGTCGATTGGATCTAACTCGAATGCTCCAAAAATGCCGACCCAGATCACCACCGAGCCACATCCGTCGACCCATTCAGGCCGAGCCACTCATGCCAAACCACCAATGCCGATACATACCCAACCGACCTGCCTGAACTTCCACACCCTGACCGAACCATGCACGATCTCTTCTCCTCGATCGATCCATGTACGACCGAGCCATCTTGGTCGAGCGACCCACATAGAACCTTCCATCCATACCAATCCACACGTGCTCGAGCGACACGCGCCAAACCATTGAGGCCGAACGATACATGACGAATAGCCTTGATAATCGAGCTATCGATTTAGTTCAATCTGCCTGCCTATGGCCTTGCCAAAGGCGGATTAACATTTGCCCCCCAAAACATGCCTTGCTATTGGAAGGTGTATTTTGAATAGCCTCAAATTCGATATCCGAAGTCATTATTCCATTCATTATCAAACGATTCCATCCACATCATACTCCACCACTGTTCTGAGTCGTTATTCAATTCTGAATCCATCCCAAACCCATTAACCGAATCCATGATCTCTTCGGATTGTTTTATCGGATTTTGGGACCTCTTGGGGGTCTTGTAGTCCAAATCGACGACCTTGTCGGTTCCAAATCCTAAGTGAGGACCTCGCCGAGTCCTAAAATCCATATCTGAGACCTCGTTGGGTCCTTATCCAAATATATATATGTTCGAAGCGACTATCCAAATCCATTTCACACCTTGAAAGTCATTAATCGAATCCTACGATCTCACTAGATTGTTGATGGCCTCTTTGGACCGTTGTTAATCTCAATCCAAACTTAACGATTGAATAGGAAAATCCTAATGCGCTCCAGCAAAGTAACCTATCCCATGCACTCCGGTTCAGCGTCCCTGAACATTAAGCGATGCCCTGATCCTCCTAACCCATGTAAGCCTCTCCGGGCTCTTACTAGATTCCATCCTGTCACTCTCTGGTGAAGGGTAAACAACGTTGAGTAAGCAGATCTTGTCACTCTCTGGTGAAGCAGCGTCACTCCCTACACTCCGGTTCAGTGTCCCTAAACATTAAGCGATGTCATGGCCTAAGTCCTAAATTGATTGTAGCCTCTCCAGGTTCTTGCAGGACCCCTTGCTATCATTCTCCGGTGAAGGGGAAACAACGACGAGCGAGCCGATCCTGTCGCTCTCCGGCAAAGCGGCGTCGCACCCTGCGCTTCGGTTTAGTGTCCCTAAACATTAAGCGATTAATTTTCAACATCCTATAACTCTTCAATCAGGTGTTTTTTGATAAAATAAAAATCCATTTGTCAAATCCAAGGTCCATATGTCCAACAAGAAAAACTGAAAAAGCTAAGGGCTACCTCTCCGGCAAAGCAGCCTAATACCATCTCAAAGCATGCCTGGGGATCACTCTTGTGTCATTACATATGTAAGTGGCATAGTTGCTATTTATTTTTATTTTTAAAACAAAATAAAACAAGATTATTTATGACCAGAGTCCAAATCCTGAACTCGATCCCTACCATCACCATCAGCGGATGACGAGTCGTGACCCCATTCCTAGGTCGTTCCTGTTTGATCCAAGCGGTAGCTGCTCCTGTTCTGCTGCTCCTGTCTGATTCCTCACATACTGTGGCGACCTACCACTTCTAACATGTTCCTCCACCACATCCTTCAAGTGGTGGCGTTCATCCGTGGAGTGCCCTTTCAGCTCATGGAATAGGTAGTACTTCCCGCTCCTACATTCCCGTTCAGTGGGATCCCTCCTGGGTAGTTTCTAATAGGAGAGTTGCCCCCGAGTGTCCAAGTAAATTCGTTCCAAATTAACTGTCAAATCCATATACGTCGTAAATTGGGGTTATAAACCTCTCCTCCATTTGTCTGAACCACCAGTTCCATCGTCCAGCTTACGCTTTCCTTTATCCAGTCTTCGTCCTTCATCAAACGTTCCTTCGCCATGCACGACTTTTATCTCCTGCCTTTCGGCACGTGAATCCTCTAACCGAATGAATCTTTTCACCTCATGATAGAACTCTCCAAGATCCTGTGGTGGATCCTGTGCTAATGAATCCTTGAGTTCCGTGCCTTTCGCGACCCTGCCACTACCGCCATCAAAATCATTGATGGATCTGGGTGATCTACTAAGGCCATAGCTACATTAAATCGCATTAGAAAACCTCTCATGGACTCTCCTGTCCTCTGCTTCATTGATGCCAGTGTCATTACATTCTTGGGTCATGTCATGTAGACCCTGAACTGTCTCATGAAGCGTTCCACTAGCTCGCCCTATGTCCTGATTAATCCATTCTCCACCAGCTTGAACCACAGTGTAGCCAAACCCGTCAAGTATAAGGAAAACATCTTGCCATCACCTCCTCAGATGCCCCCCATCACTTCCATATATCCGATGTATCTGATTACATGTCTAGTTGGATCAGATTTTCCATCATAAGCCTCCAGTATTGGCAGTTTGAATTCTGAAGGGTTTCTTGCATTCTTGATTTTCAGAGTGTACGGATTTCGACTGACTTCCTCTAAGCCTCTGCTCGATAGTCCTCCTCTCATAATTCTTCTTATTAATCCAGCCATCCGCTCATCTCCATCCGAGGGTAGTCCCTTGTTTGCATCTCAACCTTGCCACCCATGTCCTAGGGGGTACTTTGGGTAGTACTCTTCATGTTGGCCATTTTGTTCACGTGCTCGCTGAGCTTCATTCACTGTTCTCCTAGTATCCAATCTCGAAGGTCTGCCCCTAGGCCTTTGCTTATTTCCTACAATCTCTCTACTCTGGTTCTGGTTTTGACCTCAAGAAACTTCTACATCTCTGGTTCCTTGTTCTACGTTGCCAACAGCCGTGGTTGGTCATTCCCTTGACTTTTTGCTCCAACTTGTCCAACCTGTCGGAGTAGGTTCTGTATCATGTCCTCCTGCCTTTTCAGCATCGTATTCATCTCATCTCTAGTAATACAGATTAAGGCCTGGTTAGCTCAAGATGAAGCCTCTTGACTTCATTCATGTTGACTCCTTTCCGTCCTTTGTCTCCTTGTCGATGTCCTAGCCATAATCTCCAGAATATGAGTTCCTAAGTCTTTAAATCCAAAATCCAAGCTCTAGAATTCCCGAATCCTAGCTTTCACAGTGAAAGCGCCAAAATGTTAGCGCCAAAATTGGTCACTAACACCCAAATCCAGATGAAAGCACCAAATCACAGTCACAGATAGAATGTATGTAGAAAGCATAAGTATGAAGAATAGTAAAAATTAAAGAGAAAGCAGTAAAGACACAAGGTTTATATCGGCTAACTCCAGCCTGCGTCCACTCTAAAAATTTCCTTTTTATTGATGTTAGAATCAATTAAAGTTACAATTCAGAGTTTTTAGAACAATAATAGTATAACAGCCTTAATGTAGAAGATGAAGGGAAATAGAGTGAAGATTCCCTTATCTGAAGCCCCACATGGTATATTTGTAGGCAAAACCCGAGTTACTGGGCTTCTTGAGTAGTCGGGCCCATCAAGACCATAGCTGAGCCAACATCCTCCATTATGACCGACACCAAGTCCTCGATAAGCCGACCCGAAGTAGCCAAGGTACTGACCCAAAGTGACCTTAACCCTGACTGAGATATATAAATTGTTTTCAAAGGGTTCGTGATGTTGCTCTGATACCAAAAGTGATGACCCGAATTTCAACGCTCGAAAATCGACATCCAAACATCACCCGTATTCGAATGCTGCAAATTCAAATGCTAAAATCTGATTCATCGGAGCTTATAACAACATTAGGTGATAACAACATAGTGGAAATAGAAGAATAATTTTATTGATACACAATAATTGATACAATAATCTGATACAAATGAAGTGATCAACAATATCAGAGATAAATACAACAACAGAAAACAAAGCACAACAGCGGAAAGATAACATCTCCATTGCCAAAGCACCACACCAAAAGCTCGAACCACAATCATGCTGCAATATAGCAAACTCGGTGCAAATCTACAGACCTCAAAGACTGCCAAAAGCTGCACCAAACCAAAGACTGGAGGCTACCGAATCTACATCTACTAGCTCACTATCTGATAATCTGACTCTAGGCTGTCTGTGTGGAAAATTGTGGGCACCTAAAATCTAAGCACCCGGATTTCAGCGCCAGAAAATTAACATCCATACATATCCCATATTCGAATGCCATAGATTCAAACGTTGAAATCCGATTCGTCGATGCTTATAAAAACATTAGGTGATAACAACACAGTGGAAACAAAGAAGAATTCTATTGATACACAACAATCTGATACAAATGAAATATCAATATCAGAGATAAAATACAACAGCAGAAAAACAAAGCAACAGTAGCGGAAAGGTAACACCAAATGGTCTTCAAGAGAGTGAGAGAGAGAGAGAATCCAATATCTGAATCTTCATTTGAAATTATTATAAAAATTGTATTACATTCATACAAACATATTCTCTTAAGACATCATAACCTATAATGTTTTAAATAAAGAGAAATTGAATTTTCTTTAGAGGAGATGAGCCTGTAAAATAAACAGAGACATGTTGCCTGGAACACTGACATGCGAACGATTAATTAAATTAATTATTTAAATAATTTTTAAATCCTGCTTACTTAACATTAATTTATTATCCTAATACATAATAATTCAAATCAAACAAATTAAATGTCAAACTTTTGTCTTTAAAATTTATATTGCAAACTCGTTTTTGAAAACTTGGTTACTCTTTACTTTTGAAAACTTGTTAAATAATTTCTTAACATTTGTTCTTTTATTCTTCCCTCCTTCCTTTTCTTTTCTTACTTTTACTTCTTTATTTCTATTTTCCCTCTAGGCCGGGTTTGGGATATGAGATTATGTTCTGTCATTTCTTTCGCCCAACAATCTATCATCCCGACACTGGGATGTCCGGTACGTGAATATCATAGATGTATTAGTGTCAACTTTTGAGGGTCGAAAAGGAGGGTCACTGTAACACCCCTTACTTTTAATAACATTATTCAGGAGATTTTTAGATAAATTAAATAGAATAATGTGAATCTTAAAGTGATAAGGGGATTGAGATTTGAATAAAGACTTAGAGGGTGAGCTTAATTAAATAAATGGACTAAAAATCGTTATACATGTTAATTAATTAACGTAAGAGGGTAATTGCTGCCCTATATTTTCGTTACCCTTATATTCTCGTTCCTTATTCCATTCACGTTCATATTATAAAATGTAAACAAACTTAAGAAAAGAAAGAGTATAACCAGCCATTACTAGGAGAAAAGAGGAGAAATTAAATCTAAAGCTAAGGAAGGGGATTAATCTCAATCAAATCTCAAAGTCCTTATCATAACCAGCGTGAATAATAATCTATATCATCTCTATTTTTTTTGTGGTCATTTGTTTTTGAGTTTAAGATTAAATCCACTATAATAATGATTTTGAAGATGATATGCTCGGATTTATGTGATGTTAAACTCAAATAAGATTATGTGATAAAGGATTTACACGGTTTTGAGACCAAAACCAACTATAATGATTTTCGTATGCCATGAGAAAATTTTATGTTAGGGAAAACATGATTTTAAAGACGGGTTTTAATTTTTGTAATTTTCTAAGCTATGGAATTTTTTTATGAATTTTCAAAAGAAAATATGTATAATTGGGTTTAGAAATTAATTTCGATTGTTTTATGAAGAATTTGGGACTGAAATTATTATATTAGATAACAAATTGAAAGTGAATTTCTGCAATTTTCGTGGATATTTCCTAAGTGATTTACTATGGAAATTAAATTATTTTAGAAGGAGGACTTAAAAGATTTAATTATTTTGTTTAAGGGAAGGGCTTATTTGCTAATTAATCCATGTTTAGATCTAAAATTATGCGCAATTATTTTTGTAAAGAGTTTGAAAAGTTATGGCAACCAATTAATTGTTTACAAATAGGTAGGTTAGTAATAGAGTGTTGCATTAATTGGCCTAAAATCAGTTTTTACCCAGAAAAGTGGGTTCTGCCTCTTTTAGAAGCACCTTTCGATCTTATACTCGCCTTCGATTAAGTCAAAACCAACCAGGTTGAAACTAAATAAGCCGAAACTAGTACACAAGGAATCAATCATTCGTACGTAGTGGATTGGAGAAAGGAAGAAGGTATGGTGTCGGAACGTAGCTTTCGATTGGGTTGGTACCTTTGTTTTACTTTTCAATGATAAGCGCCTGCCTTGGTTTAACAAAAACTTTCGAAGGAGTCGAAACATAAGCTTTCGAAAGGGTCTAAGTAGCTTTCGAAGAGGTTTTCTGACGCAGCGGACAATTGAGGAAACGATATGAATCGATGAAAGTAGCAAATCGATGGTTTGAATGATACTGAAATGCCCAAATTCGTTGATCACAAGGATACCGAATTCTAGCTATCTTCGACACGTTGATCGCGCACGATACCGTGAGAGAAGATCTTCAATTCTTCAAGCGTTGATCAAGCGCACTTGATTCCGCGAATCGGCTTCAACAATCGTTGATTCGAGCGCACTCGAATAACCGAAAGTGGAGATAGGAGATTACACTCAACTACCAATTTAAGATGAAAGCACACAGCAATCAACAAGAAATTTTATTCAAAAATCAACCACTTGAAATGTACAACTCACTCCTTATTTATAGCATTTTTGACAACCCTGACCCTTAAGTCGTACACGGCTTACGGCTTACCATAAGTCGGCACCGACTTAACACAAGCGACTCAAACATGGCCGACTTAAGGACTTAACGCCTCAACACGTGACTTAGGTCGTATGCGACCTAACGACCTACGACTCAAAAAACAAACGACTCAAAACAATTACATCACAATATACGACTCATCGTTACATGCGACTCAACAAACCCAGTATTTACATACCAGCTCGTAACACAACATATACGACTCAACTTATGTCGTGAATGACTCACGACTCAACTAAGGACCGACTCAAGACCCACACGACTCAAGCGAGCCGCGTCTTAAGCTCCATGCGCATTCCTCTCTTGCGGCTTGTTAACTCGGATACGACTCAAATCCCCTTCTTTAGCTCGCGTCTCTTCCCCCGTGTCCCCTTTGGCCTCCAGTTGAGTCGTGTATGACTCAATTCCTCCATGTTGAGTCGTGGACGACTCAATTCTTCCATTTGACTTAAAGCTTTGTTCCTTATCTCATGACAACTTAGGTCGTAGACGACTCATGCCACTTACTTACAATCCGTTGACCCAGGTCTGAGCTGCATCATCCTCCCCTGGTTGAGAAAAATTCGACCTCGAATTTGTAAACTCTTCTGCCTCAGATTGTTCATCCCCATAATATGGTACAATATGCTTAACATTGAACACGTCAGAAGTGTATACGTCCTCTGGTAGCTTCAACTTATAAGCATTTTCATTGATCCGTTTCACAACTTCTACAGGACCAATTTTTCTGGCTTTCAACTTATTATAAGCGCCCCCTGCAAAACGATCCTTTGTTAACACAGCATACACCAAATCACCTTCGTTAAATTCTATATTTCGTCGCTTTAAATCTGCAGCTCGCTTATACTTCTCATTTGCTTTCACCAATCGTTCCTGAACGATTTTATGACATTCAGTCAACTCATCAACAAAATCAGCAGCTCGTTTAACCGTCCCCTTTGGTTGTGGTACTACTGCCAAATCCAACGGTCCCCTGGGTACGTTTGAATATACAATCTGAAATGGACTGAATCCTGTGCTACGATTCACTGCATGATTATGTGCAAACTCTGCCTGGCATAACTTCATGTCCCAACTTTTCAGACTGTCCTTCACAAGACATCGCAACAAATTTCCCAACGATCTATTAACAACTTCGGTCTGTCCATCCGTTTGCGGATGATAAGCACTGCTAAATTTCAACTTCGTTCCTACCATCTTCCACAAACTCAACCAAAAATGACTCAGAAAATGGGTATCTCTATCCGACACAATAGACTCTGGTAACCCATGAAGTCGATAGATTTCTTTAAAGAACATCTGAGCAACATGAACAGCATCTGCCGTCTTCTTACAAGCAATAAAATGTGCCATCTTCGAAAATCTTTCAACCACCACATAGATAGAATCATTGCCACGCTACGTTCTCGGCAATCCCAACACAAGTCCATACTCACATCTACCCATGGTTTAGCTGGTACAGGTAACGGCATATACAACCCCGCATTAGTAGCTGTTCCCTTCGAAACTTGACAGATATGACATCTCTGAACAAACCTTTCAACTTCCTTCCTCATCAATGGCCAATAGTAGGATTGAGAGATTAACTGCAATGTTCGGTCTCTACCCACATGTCCTTCCTCATGAAGCTCCTTGATAATCTTCATTCTCAGACTGCTTTCTGGTATACATAATCGATTTCCCTTAAATAAGAAATCATCAACCAATGCAAATTCATCAGTATCTCCATCCTTAACTTTCTCAACGAACTTTGCAAAGTAAGGATCCTTCTCAAACAATTCTGGCAATAACTCAAATCCTGTCACCTCAACTTTCATTGTCGTTAATAAATGACTCCTCCTACTCAATGCATCGGCTACACGATTTGTTACCCCAGATTTATGCTTCACAACAAAAGTAAACTGTTGCAAATAAGCAATCCATGATGCATGTCTCGCTGAAATCTTATCCTGCCCCTGCAAATGCTTCAATGCTTCATGATCAGTGTAAAGAACAAACTCTTTCTGAAATAGATAATGTATCCAGTGTTTAACAGCTTGCACAACAGCATAAAACTCAACATCGTATGTACTATATCTCATCTTTGCCCCTGATAACTTCTCACTAAAATATGCAATAGGTCGTCCACTCTGACTTAATACTCCTCCAATCCCAACCTTTGATGCATCAGTGTGTAACTCAAACAACAACTGAAAATCTGGTAATACAAGAATTGGTGCTGTCGTCAATAGTGTCTTGATTTTCTCAAAAGCAAACCCTGCTTCCTCCGACCAATAAAACTGTTTCCCTTTCATACAATCAGTAACTGGTGCCATCACGCTACTGAAGTGTGGAATGAACCTTCGGTAGAATGATGCCAATCCATGAAAACTTTTAACTTCAGTGATAGTTCTCGGTTGTGGCCAATTTCTAATTGCTTCAACTTTACTTTGGTCCACCTGGATTCCCTTCTCAGATACAACATATCCCAAAAATAACACACTTCGAGTCATGAGCACACATTTCTTCGTAGCTGCATAAAATTGTTCCTCACGAAGAATAATTAACACTTTTCTCAAATGTTCTACATGCTCCTCTGTGCTCGCACTATAAATCAGAATATCATCAAAGTAAACTACCACGAACTTCCCAATGTACGGTCTGAAAAGTTGATTCATCACCCTCATAAATGTACTTGGTGCATTCGGTAGACCAAACGGCATAACCAACCATTCATACAGTCCTTCCCTTGTCTTGAATGCGGTCTTCCATTCGTCTCCTGGTTTAATTTGAATTTGACGATAACCACTCTTCAAATCAGTCTTCGAAAAGATAGTTGCCCCACTCAACTGATCTAGCAAGTCATCCAACCTTGGCATAGGAAACCTGTAACGAATAGTAATCTTGTTCAAAGCCCTACTATCGGTACACATTCTCCATGTTCCATCCTTCTTCGGCACCAACAATGCTGGTACTGCACAAGGACTCAAGCTTTCCTGAACACGTCCCTGTTTTAACAACCCTTCCACTTGCCTTCGTAACTCCTCATGTTCCTTCGGACTCATTCGATAATGTGGTCGATGTGGTAAAACGGCTCCCGGAACAAGATCAATTTGATGTTGAATGTCTCTCAGTGGCGGTAACCCCTTAGGCAACTCTTCTGGAAATACATCCTCAAATTCTTTCAAAACTGGTTTTGCTTCTTCTGGAATTTCAACCTCTTCATTACACTCACGCCCAATCAACAAAAACACTTCAGGCTCCTCTTCAATCTCCTTGACAAACTCCTTCAAAGATAGCAAAGTTTTCAGTTCTTCGATCTCCTCCAACTTGCTCTCCTTCTGTTGTTGCTTCTTGGGAACTAAAGTGATTTTAGTACCTTCGAACATGAAACTATAGCTATTAGCACGACCATCATGTTGCACTGCTTTATCAAACTGCCATGGTCTACCCAACAACAGATGACACACATCCATGTCTACAATGTCACACCAAATTTCATCTTTGTACTTCTTCCCAATGGAAAAATTCACACACGCTCTTCGACACACCTTCACTTCACCACCCTTCCTTAACCATGCTAGCTTTTACGGCTTAGGATGCTTCTCAGTTTTCAAGTTCAACTTCCTTACTGCTTCTGTAGAGATAATATTATCACAGCTTCCAGCATCAATAACGAACTTACAAACTTTTCCCAGAATAGTGCATGTCGACTGAAAAATATTGCTCCTCAACCAACTAGAATCCTCCTCTTGCTTTGGTGTAAGACATGACCTCCTCATCATAAGATTACAACCTTCATCCCCAGACAATTCTTCCTCCTCCTCAACATAAGGTGCATTTGAACATTCTGCCTCCTCACCATCATCCTCAATCTCAGCAACCATTGCTCTCTTCTTCGGCTTCGGACATTCATTGCTTTTGTGACCCAACTTCTGACAATTATAACATTTGAAACCACTGCTAACCTTCGCCTTCTCAGCCTCCTTCACAACTGGTTTACTGATAGGTTTAGAAACATTAGAACTCCCACTAACACCCTTTACTGGATTATTGGAATTAGTAAACACACCACCTCCACGCCTTCCTTGATTCTCCCAAGCCAACGCTTTATGATGTGCTTCTGCAACAGATCTTGGATCGAACATATTAACCATATCCTGGATCTGCATCGTAATCCTCCAACAAACCTAGCAGTTAGCTATTCTTCTGTCTCCATAATATCATTTATGGCAATGAGTTGGTAAAATTCATTTGCATAATCATTAACTGACTTTGTTCCTTGCCTCAGATTCTGCAACCTCGGGTACATAAGTGATTGATAGTTGTATGGTAAGAAAGTAGCTCTCATCAACTTCTTCATCTTCTCCCATGATTTAATCTTTGACTTTCCCATTCTCTCTCTTGCAAGTTTAGTTTGCTGCCACCATGCCAAAGCTCTCCCCCTCAACCTAGTAGCAACCAACTTTACTCGGCGATTCTCCGGAACCTCCTTGAAATCAAAGATCTCTTCAACATTTGACACCCAATCAAGAAACTCTTCAGCTACCATTCCACCCTTGAACTCTGGAATTTCCATCTTCATACCCGATTCCCATCGATGATCATCTTCAACATTTCTATAAGAATTTCGAACTTGGTCCCGATCTCGATAATGAATACTTGCTCTATCACCCTCTTCATCAAAATCAAAAGTACGCCTACATCGATCTCGACCATTATCATCCCTTCGTTCATGCATGCTTCTTCGACTATGTCTCTCTTCATCTCTATATGGTTCATCTACAAATTCTCGTGGAGTTCTTCTCTCTTCATGTCCATAGTCATGGTGATCTCTCCTTGACGAAATTGATGTTTCTCTTCTCTCTCTAAAAGATTGCGGTGACACCCTCCTCGCTTCCGTAACCGATGGCGAAACTCTGTTTCCTCCATGGTTCGAGATTGGTGATCTCCTCCTTTGAGTTTGATTTAAATCATTCATCAACTTCTCTAACTTTCCAATGCCTTCATCAAATTTCTCATTAATATGTTGCTCCATAAGCTCGGCTTCTTCTCTTCGATACAACGCTTCAACATTTTGATGACGATTAGCTCTTCTTGGCGGCATGACTGAAAACTTCTCAAAAACTTCAACAAATACTTCAAAACTTCACAAATCTTCAACTCAACAACAAATCACGGCCTCAACCTTGACTCGGCAATAGCTCTACACGGTTTAACTCCTTAACTCGGCCTCTACTTCAACAAAATGTACTTCAACACAAACTATGCTCGGCCTTCAAACACTTCATGGCTTAACTTGGCTCGACTCAAGGTCTCCAAGCAACTCTAAATTCAAACACTTCTCCAACTCTAGATCCAAAATGAAATGGATCAAAATCTTCAAACTCGTTGCAACTTCAAGATGAACACGATAAACTCCAACTTCAAAATTGGCTCCAAGTCTCGGCTTAGCTATGATTGGCTAAGTCTAGCTCTGATACCAAAACTGACGCAGCGGATAATTGACGAAACGATATGAATCGATGAAAGTAGCAAATCGGTGGTTTGAATGATACTGAAATGCCCAAATTCGTTGATCACAAGGATACCGAATTCTAGCTATCTTCGACACGTTGATCGCGCACGATACCGTGAGAGAAGATATTCAATTCTTCAAGCGTTGATCAAGCGCACTTGATTCCACGAATCGGCTTCAACAATCGTTGATTCGAGCACACTCGAATAACCGAAAGTGGAGATAGGAGATTACACTCAACTACCAATTTAAGATGAAAGCACACAGCAATCAGCAAGAAATTTTATTCAAAAATCAACCACCTGAAATGTACAACTCACTCCCTATTTATAGCATTTTTGACAACCCTGACCCTTAAGTCGTACACGGCTTACGGCTTACCATAAGTTGGCACCGACTTAACACAAGCGACTCAAACATGGCCGACTTAAGGACTTAACGCCTCAACACATCACTTAGGTCGTATGCGACCTAACGACCTACGACTCAAAAAACAAACGACTCAAAATAATTACATCACAATATACGACTCATCGTTACATGCGAATCAACAAACCCAGTATTTACATACCAGCTCGTAACACAACATATACGACTCAACTTATGTCGTGAACGACTCACGACTCAACTAAGGACCGACTCAAGACCCACACGACTCAAGCGAGCCGCGTCTTAAGCTCCATGCGCATTCCTCTCTTGCGGCTTGTTAACTCGGATACGACTCAAATCTCCTTCTTTAGCTCGCGTCTCTTCCCCCGTGTCCCCTCTGGCCTCCAGTTGAGTCGTGTATGACTCAATTCCTCCATGTTGAGTCATGGACGACTCAATTCTTCCATTTGACTTAAAGCTTTGTTCCTTATCTCGTGACAACTTAGGTCGTAGACGACTCATGCCACTTACTTGCAATCCGTTGACCCAGGTCTGAGCTGCATCATTTTCCATTATTTAGTTTAAAAGTATAAGTTTTCGAATGAGTTCCTTTATTTATAGAATCATGCTCTCGAAGTGTAGAGTTAGAATTCCAAGTGGGAATTGCTAGGAGGAAAGGATAAAAAGTAACCTCACAAGCCTCACAACCCAGTAATGGCTAATAATGTAGATGTAGCATAGCTATGTGGTTTGACAACATTAGGACTATCATTTCTAGATCTAGATCATGATTTACGGATTTTGTATGCATGCTCGGGGCGATCGGAGGGCAATGTTTGCAGCCTCGGTGCCCGAGGGATGATGTAATCTGGTATGCCATGTTAAAGAGGTAGACAACTCTATGTTGGTAGAGTTGCAAGGTTTGTAGCCTTGATACATTTTATCTAGAGGTGTACCGTACGTAAGGTGGTCATTACCTTGTCATTGTGTGGAATCCATTTTCCAATTCATCCGTTCACGGTACCTATTATGCTAGAATGTAATTAATGTATTTCAGTTATGACTAAATATTTATTTTAAACCCTAGAGATTATTATAATATCATTGGATTCTATAATTAAAATGGTTTGGTTATTAAAAGTTAAAAACCCATCCATGTTTATTGCGGCGTGGTCTTATGAGATACAATAGAAAGATTTCATAACACTACAAATCCGTTCGATTGTGTTTCTCACGCTGGTTTACCAGATTGATCCTGGCTTTATTTTTCTATAATGCTCGGGTCATCCCAAGCATATTTTCAAATTTAGTTATGGATGCTGTGGAGCTTCATGAGATGAGCTATCTCTAAGATGTATTTTCATATTTCCTTTTATTTCCACTGCATTTCTCATTTTGTATTTATCAAAATTTGTAAGGACATGTTACTGTTACTGTCCAAGCTGATGATAGGTTAGTTACTCTAATTGATATATGTATGTCACATTTTCTTGTAAAGATCATTGGTGTAAAATATATTACTCGTCGCTTTGTGAGATTTTGTTCTACCTTTCTTTTCTTTCACCCCAACAATCTGTCTTTTCAGCACTTGGATGCTCAGCATGTGAATATCATGGATGTATTACTATTGACTTTTGAGGGTCGAAAAGGCCGGTCATTAAATGTGGTATCAAAGCTTGGGTTGAGTGAACACCTAGGCTTTGGTGGGGTGAACTCATTAGAGATATGGTAAGTGACACCCTATAATGAGTTTTATATATTATATATAAGAGCGCGTATTTGTTAGTGCTGTAAATTATTTTATATTGTGTTGATTGGTCGATTGAGTTGCTTATGAATTCTTGTCGATGCGCCTGATTAAGGTTATTGAAAGGGCTTTCTAAACACTTGAACCAGACAAATCGACACTGCATTGTTTTTTTAATTGGTAAATGAAATAATTTTACTCAGTATTATGTTTTATATATTAAAGAATAATTTCTAAATATTTATATAATTTTGTGAAGTGTTTATTTGTTTGGAAATGATAACATTCAACTATTATCACTTATTGTTTGATTAGTTACTCTCAACCAGTTAATGAGCAGTTTTACCATTTCACTACATGGGTAGGGTAGATAGTAGTAGGGGGAATACTGAAATTATTATCACTTATTGTTTGATTGGTTACGCTCAGCCAGTTAATGAGCAGTTTTACCATTTCACTACATGGGTAGGGTAGATAGTAGTAGTGGGAATACTGAAATGAATACCTTATGAACTAAGTTTCATAGTTTGACTATAAGGCATTCGACGATAATGTTGAGAAAAAAATTAAATTTTAACGAAGGTTTTTCTTTTAATCTAAACAAAAAGGTACATTTGTGAAATAATTTTATATAAGAATGTGAAAGTATATAAAAATGGTTTATGAATAAAAGGATTTAAAATTGAGAATTTAAGAACTTAAATTCGGGTATTCTGAAAATTGTTTTTCAAAGTTCTGGGGAAATAATAACAGAATTATTTAAAAGTATTTATGAATAGAGATATTCTAAAAGGATTTGAAAGGAGATAAAAGGCATTGATCTCACTTCTGTCATTGGAAATTAATTTTGATGATGAATTCAACATCATCTGCATTCATTTTCGAGTTTCTAAGTAAGGGAATGCTACCAAAGTAGTTTTGCTTAATAGTTGTTTTGGTAAAAAATGTTTTAAATTCTAAAAGTATGATTTGATATACAAAAGGAGATATGCATACTATTATTATTATTATTTCAAAATGATTTGAAATAAAAATGCATGTTTAATTCTGAAGTTCTCAACCAAGTTATTATATGGACTCATGTATCCTGTGCAACAGAGAAATTTTGGTTGTGCATCTCATTATGATATGGTGTTTGGTCATTTTCATTTGTTGAAATGAAACATATTTTTAACAATTTTTTGACTGTGGAAACTTCCAAATTCATATAGGAATTTAAGCTAAGTGTTTTTGTTAAAAACATAAAAGTAGAGTTGTAACTCTAGAATGGAAAGATAATAAGTTAAAACAAGTTTTAAATTTGTTAAAGATCCTGGTTAAGTAAAACAAATCTAATATTGTATATATACTCTCAAGATGTAGTAAGGTTTTATACAAGTTAAAACTTAAGATACATTTTTATTAAATATTATCTTTAATGATTTTTGAAGTAAAAAGAATTTGGTCAAAGGAAGAACCAAAGAATAAGTATGTAGTTGTACGTAGATCATTTATTCACACATTTGCTGTTCCACAATTCGAGTACATGACTTTAAGATGATTTATATCGACTTGATTAAGGATTTATCACTCGATTCTTGATGACGAACACTTGGTGAGGGTCCTTGGTATGTTGCCGAGGTTTTCTATCATAGTATATGGCTATGTATGGAGAACAAAAGTTTCTAATCAAGGAGCCTTATCAGAGTTCGCAATAGAGAAGTCAAGTGAGCAATACTAGTTTGGAAGTGATGTTTATGTATTAGAGTAAGTAATCAAATCTAATATTGCGTATGGATGATCTATATACATCGTACGGGCTTATGGAAAATGTTGAATATTTATGTGGGCTTATTTCGTTCTTGGTTTTATAGTGATGAAATTTCGAGACAAAACTCTTTTAAGGGGAAGAATATACGACTCAGAATTTTTAACGTTCCAAATGGGAATATTTAATTTATTGAAGTATTCAAATTTGATTAGAATGTAATAAATAATAAGAAAAACATTTTTGATAAAATACACTTGATTCATAATGATTTATTTTTAAATGGATTTATAGGATATTTCAATAGTTTTTAATTTGGAAAATATTAAAATTATCATTTGACGTATTTTATGTCAAATATTAGTATTTTTGAAAGCTTACAAAATAAGATAGTCAGCGGATCTGATCGTCATTTTGGGATCAGGTCACATTGTTGTGCGCGATCGTATTTTTATCTTTTTCGTTCATGGTCTGTAGAGAATGGGATTTTGTGTAGCAGAGTACCACAAAACTTACTTTCAAATACTTTTTCAAATCAAATCAAAACAAAAAATTTCAACAAGCCATTAATGGTGATTTACTTGTGATGTGATGGTTACTTTGGAACTTTGGTTTCATTAAGAATAAAATAATATTGGTTTTAAGTAACCATGTCATGTCACTTTCATTTTAATATACTTCATTTCAACCTCAAACTTACTTCTCTTCTTCTCCTATCCACTTTTAACAAAAAAAATTCGAACTTCAAAGTTGTTTGTTTAGGTCCTTATTAATTTTTGAAAATAGTCACTCGAAATTTCGTTGAGCATGGTGGCGGGAATTACCTGAAAACAATGGATGTTGAGAAATGATGAAGATTCAACGATCACGAAATGGAGGTAGAGGATATGGGTGTGTTAATATCGTCGAGTCATGTTTCTTTGTGGTTCTCTCACGGTTTTAGGTGTCTAGTGTTGGTTGTGGGTGATTTTTGATTGTTTTTCGATCATCTATTTATTTTCAACAACCAGTGGTCGAGGGGAGAGACGACGGTGACTGGAAGGAGTATTAGGTTGAGGCCGAGGCATGGGTAGCGGTCAGCGGTGAAGCACTGGTAGGAGTTAGTCAACAGAGCTCAAGATAGGGTTTGGCCGTCTATTTTTTTTGGGTTTGGTCGTCATGTACTGGAAGCCAATTGAAAGCATCACGTGTGGCATGGTCTTGGCTAAAGGTGGGTTGGATTTTGTTGCGTAATTTTATTTAAATTTTAAATCAGTTAATTTGAAAAAAATAAAATATTTCCAAAATATGAATATTTTTATGTAATGAAAATGTTTATCATTTTCTGAGTGAGATTTCATATTTCGTTTCGTCAAATTTGGACTGCTATTGCTTCGTTTATCTTGTTTTTGATGAATTTGCAGCAGTTTTGCAATGAAATATCAATTTTTGTTAGGATGGTCATATCGCTGATATCTGTGTACCATTCTGTTCATCTTGTCATGCCGATCTCCATAGTGTATTATGTATTTCGGTATCCAGTAATACGAATAGCCATCAGCTTTTATTCTTCCCAATAACCTCTAACTTTTGGTGTTCAAACCATTCAATATATTATTTTCTTTCTCTGCCCGTCTTTATTTTCGTTATGTCATTCCACTCGTCTGAGAAATTTTTTTATATTATAAAAAAAGTAAAGTTCATATATATTTCCTGAAACAGCCTGCTCGTCTCCTTCAATTAATACTCCACCTCCCCTCTACCGGTCGGCAAACCCTCCACCACCCTTACTCGCCACGTCACCACCACGCCTAGGCCAAGCTCCGGCGCTCCTCACAAACCCAGCACTCTCCATTTCCCACAAACGTAGCATAGGAAAATCGATCACCCTCCGCCTCCATCTCCAAAGCAGCCCATCGCAGCTAGACAAGCTGTCCTCCACTATCGGCACTAGGCCTTTCCAGCTCGACCACTACCTAACACCTTCGCCCGCCTATTCCCTGAACCGAGACCATTTGTCGCCCCTTGTTCGATCCCCAGGCACACCACCAGTACAAACAACCTCGTCCCGAGCTTTGCACTATCATGCTGCAGCCTTAATTGCAGTTCTACTCTTGGAAGTATATATATATAATATATATGTATATGTATATGTATATGGTGCAGGTATATTTACCTGACTGGCTGTAATGTCTCATATATGTTACCCACATATATATATTAAAATTTATACATGATACTTTAAATATGATTGATTTCATATATACTACCTATATAATATACGGTTGATATTGGGTACTTGGTTGAAGAGTGTATACGTACATAACATGTTAAAATATATATATTTAAATTTATGTTAATGTTTTAAAAGTGTTTTTGTTTTATTATATTATATATGCTTGTTTTTGAACATATATGTTTTAGAATATGACATTGATTTCATATATACTTTGATTACAAAAATATGAGATTTTAAAATATAATATATATATATATATATATATACCTGCTTCCATGTATATGTTTTTATATATTATATATATGTTTTTAGCTTAAATATATGTGTTTGTATATAAGAGATAGATTGGCATTTTGATTTATATAAAGTATATATACAGAGCATTGAAAAAAATTTATATGTATTTATATTTTATCTTCATCGACTCTTTACATATTTGTTTATGTCCACGTATGCTTTTATACATATCAACTCTGTATATTTGTATATAGTCAGAAATTTTAGGTGGTCAGCACATTTTAGTAGCATGTATAGACATTTGTTTCCGTACGAATTATCTGCGTATATTATATGAAATCTTGGAAGATGATATTTTTATTATTAACTATTGATTTTAAAACTATGTATATATACTATATAATGTTGGTTATAATGTACCGGTTACATATTAGCTATATAAGTATATATGAGTTTGCCTTCCATATATATATATAGAGATTTTTTTTGTGTTAAATTAAACATTGATTTGAAAATACAAATAAAGATTTATGTTAATTATATGTTTAAAAATTTAGTTTGAAATAAATATATATATATTCGTTTCAGTTTATATCAAGGTAATTTTGATTCATCCTCATTGATTCCTATTTATCAGCTTTGTTCGTCAAACCCGTGTTCAGCTTACTTCGCTTGAGATTTGTTGTTTGGATTTGTCGATTTTTGAATTCGTGATTTAATCTGTGTGCTTGTCATGTTTTCTCTAGCCTCGAGGGGCGATCAATCACTCACGATTAACATTCTTACATTTAATTAAATGTAATTCACATTGAAATGACAATTGAAATATGCTGTTAAATTTGAACTACTTATTATTTAATTGATATATATATATATGATATGTTATATGTAACTATTTACCTATGACAGCTGACATCATCACCTGTTGTTTATATATTATAATTAAATTGTTTTTAATGATATATGTTTACTGTTGATATGTTATATTTTTATCATATCTGTTCTCACTCTGCAAGTTCCCTGTTAGTTTAAAATTCCCTCTGGGTTGAAAGAACACATACCCGAACGATCTTATAGAATAGGGAAAAATAGTTATAGGTTGAAATGATAAACCCGCGCGATTTTCATTGATTTTGAATTTTGGGAGTGCAGATTGAAGTGTATATACCCGTGGATATTTAAATTGCAGATTGAAATGATAAATATCCGTATCATTCGACGATAGGATAGAAAATTAATACGGACACCGTTGGTCTATATTTTGAAAATGATTTCCAAAATTTGAAAGGAAATATATAGGTTTTATTGAATATTGACTTTTAAAAATATAATACATAAATGCTATTTTTATATGAATAAAATTTAGATTTTAAAGTAATATGTTTTGGGAAATTTTTAATTTATAAGTTAGTTTTGAAAATATGATTTTGAAGATTTTGAAGATTTTTCTTATAATTTTATTTTTTTAAAAATATATAAAATAAGGTTTAATACAAAATACATTTAATAAAAAGATTTAATTTAATAAAAAATTAATTAATTAGTATATAATATGTTTAAGAATTTATTTAAAATTTATGTTAATATTTGAAAATTGATTTTTATAACTTTAATAATAAAGGTGTGGAAGAAAAATTAATGTTGAGTTAGAATTTAAATTGGTTAATAATTGAATTTAAACAAGAATTGATTTGAACTTATTGATTCAGAGATTTTGAAAGATATGACTAGTAACTTGACTTGATAAAAGTAATTTAATGAACATTCTCAATTTTAAATAAACATGAGACTAAATATTTAATATTTTTTTAAATTATAAATTGGGAACTTATTTAATTGTTACTAAAATGGTTAAGTGAATATTTTCAATTCAAATAAATTTAAAGTTAAATGCTGAAATCTAAATGAAATTTATATTGCAAATGTTGAATATTTAAACTTGAATATTATTGGAATTCAAGAGATAGTTCAAACCTAGAATTGAAATTGTTAAAGATCGAAATGGTTCATTAAGAATTTGAATTGTTAACCTTTTTAATTGAAATTTTTAAATTTGGATTGATTAAATTGAATTCTGGACCTTAAGTTGATTTGAATCGATTTGCGAAATTGGAGGAAACTAATTTTATTATATAAAGTATTTTAATATATATAAACTATTTTAATTTATAACTATTTTAATATATACACTTTTTTCAACATCTAAACTGTTTAGGTGATAACTGTTATGATTTCAAAGTGTTATGATTTCAAAAGTAGATTTCAAAAGTGTTACGATTACGAAAGTATTATAAATTTGAAAGTGTTACGATTCTGGAAAATGAATATTATTTAAAGTGAATAATGATATTTATTCGATATGGTTTGAAATGAATATGATATTTTGATATGAAGTATGAACTATTTGAAATGAAATGACCACGGTGTGAAATAAGCATTTGGTTGTTAAAGAGACCGAGATCGGATATTGTCATACTCTCTGCCAGTATCGAAAACAACTTTAACAAGTGTGTATATGGTGCAGATTCTAGAACAAAGTAGAATGGTTTGGTGACAATTATGTATGTGGTATTTACGTAGCTCTGACTCCCGCGAGTCAGCTTGATGTGGCTAAAACAGGTGCCATGCCGTGCCAAGTGAGGTCATTCCTCCTATCGGACACATTTCTTCGATACCATTCTATTGCTCTTGTGATTTGATTGGGTGCATCTTTGATTTGGGAGTGTGTCACGAGGTAGGTGTAAGTAGCTGTTATGCGTTACCACCAGTCCGGATATGCAAACGGTATATCTACCCTGGCAATGCCTCGAGTGCCTTGTCGCATGCCTTATTGCGCCTTCAATGAGTTTGTTTACCGTACCTATGTGATGTCCTCTGGGTAAACCACCGGTTTGGTGGAGCATACGGCATTGTATAGACTACATGAATATATAAAATGTATTAAGGGGGATATGGGTAACGCCTTAACACTATTTTAATACTTTTACTTTACTATATATATATTATAATAGCGTATATTACTATATAGTAGATAGTTCCATGGATCCTTAGAGGTTGGAAATCCCAACTATCCTTTAAGTTGATTGTATTTCAGTTGACGTTTCACTTGATTTAAACTTACTAATATAAGAATGTAAATCCTGACTAGAGTATTTCGTGTTTTGCTTTATGCTCGGGTCAAATTGAGTGTCACAGCATTTGAGACTCACCTTTGGACATTGGAGCTTTGTTTAAAGATCTATCTATCCAATTTTCTGTTTATTTCATTTTTTTGTTCATTCTTGTCAGTTATCATTGTATTTGAGACTACTATGTATTTAACATTTCTATTGTATTTTGTTTCATACTCCGTTGTTTATATAGTAGCTTCATGAACTACTATATATCTATTCCGCTGCTTATTATTATATTACTCTGTGTCTATGATTCTGTAATTGATTTATTTACTATATATGTTGATTTTTGCCAAATATAAATTAATAATCTGTTGTTTTGAGCAATTCAAGCCCGACATGTGCAATGCGAATGGTTCGAAATACCAGGTCGTTACAAGTGGTATCAGAGCTCTAGTTTAGGCAAAACATAGCATATAGAGCAAATTTAAATTACAGAATCAAATTCGTTCGAGCTTGAATTTCTCCTCTGCTTTGAATTTCAAAACATTCTGCTTTGATCTGAAAATTCACGCTTGCTCTTTCCTGTTCGTGTTCTTTTTGATTCATGAGCATCCCATAGCACCACTTCGGGTGATCTCTATAATGAATTTGAGAACATCTTGCCACCTCAATTGGCAATTTCGTCCTTGTAGGTGTGTCTAAAACCCATTGACGGTCCTGCCAACCTTAGTATGATCTGTAAAGGAGTGAAACTCCTTTACAACAGACGTCGATGCATCGAATATTTCTTTGTCCTCGGTTTACGATGCTGTTATAGGCCCGAACCGTTTCTCGTTAGACGATCCAAAAATATTCTCTTTTGATCGAATTTCGATAGCCTAAAGAATATGTAAACATTTTTATCATATGTTTGATACTAAACCTAGTGATCTTGATTCCTCCCCTGTTGTCCGACTATTTTCGAATGTTTTGGTGAAGTCACTTCTCTCCCTTTCAAGTGAATTTCCACATCGATCTTATCCCTGGAGCTTGACTTGTGTCCTGGTTCTCGTTGATGTTACTCTCGCCTTCTCTAAGTCTCGGTTGACCCGGTTCAGGTTTCTCGCGATTTATATATATCTATCCATCTTTTCTCTTTGTAATCTATCTATCTTACCACACTTTCGAGCCTACCTATCTTGGTTAGAATTCTCTTTGATCAGGTCTCTCTTTGATCGGGTCCTTCTAAATTTGAATCTCTATGTGACGACTAAGAATTTTGAACACTAGAAATTGAAATATTTAAGTGATTTTTAAATGTTTGAAAGATAGTCTGACTTGAATTTCAGATATCAGAATGAATTTGGCAATTTAACCATTGAATTTAATCTATTGAATTCGGGTAAATATTGTATCTTCAATCTTAAGCTAATTAGAAATAATTCAAAGGCTTATAAAATCTATAATGATAATACTGAAGATAATGGAAGCTTCAAAATTGAATTTGAAAGTAATTTTTTTAGTTTTGGGTTATATAATTTAAATCGATATTTAAAAAATAGACTTCCGAGGCGCAGTCTTGGAATTCGACGAAACTAGTTCCATTCGATCCATAATATTGTATTATTATCGAATTTCAATTTCCGTAGCATTCGGAATTGTCGTGTGGTCGTACGATAAGAAAACGCGTTGAAATTTTATCAAAATTTAATTTAATAACTGGGTCCAAAAAGCTATCTTCTCCATACGATCGAATTAGGACTCGAAACCTTTCCCATTGCGTTCGGAATAGAGGTTTAACATTATAAACGCCTAGCGGCTCACTTCTATAGGAGGTCGGGATTTTAAGCTACGTAAATCGAGACGATTTAAATTTGAAATTCATAAATATATGTTGTTGGACTGGTCAAATCATTTCAACAACACGCTCCTTTCTATCAATATCAAAACTTTGTTCCTATCATTGTAGCAAAGATGTTCAAACACGCAACTATCTCTTCGCGTCTTTTTTAACATCAAATCACGCTACTTTCCTCAATTTTAAAACCCGAGCCATTCTCTTCTTTTTCACTGTCTTCAAATCGAATGGGAAAACTCAGAAAGGCCGACCACGCATCTTCTTTCCTTCAGCATTCTCAAATCAACGAAGAAAAAAAGAAAGAGAAAGTAAACGAATCAAAGAAAGGGCGATCGAGCTGCTCATTCCCATTCCTTTTCTCTTCCGATTCAAATTCAATCGTGGCGATTCTGGGTTGCTCGAACTCATATGCGCGCTTCGTCTAGATGGTAGGAGGCGCGTTCAAGCAGAGACGCGTTCGAGTTTGGCATCGTAGGAGGAGTTCGATTGAGGGCGTGCGAGCTTGACTGGCGTGTCGATGCAAGGTGATCCAAAGAGAGATCACTGCCCTTGCATGCGACGGTGGTTTGGGTATTGCTTGTGAGTTCGTGTGGGTAGCGACCGGCAGTGGAGGCTAGGGTTCTGTGCGATTTTCAACTTCGGCAGAGATGGAATCGAGGTATAATTTGTTCTCAATTTAAATATATTTATCAAAGATTGATTTTACGGTATTGTATATGTACAGTAAGGTATTAGATTTTTATTTCAAACCCTGTTTATGTATTTGTATATTTAGGTTACAGAATAATATTTAGCCTAGTTTTACAGTAAGGATCTATATATACTTATATATACAATAAACAGAATGAAAAAATTATTATATATCTATATATAAAATTTTACAGTAACAATTTTTTTTATAAATGTGTGTATATATAGTTTCAAAGATATAAATAGGGAAATAAAGGATATACATATTCTAGACTTACTAGATTAATTCTAAAATAATAGATTATGAAAATATTATTTGTCTAACTAACCTATTAAATTATTTGGTCACTAAAGATATTTTTTTATATAAGATTAGTTTAAAATTAGATAAATAAGGGGTAATTAATTTTTCGGTAATTCAAATAGTAATAAATCGTGAATTGTTTATTCAAGGTCAAAATTGAGAAACCAACCCAATATTGAAGTGGATTGCAAATAAAAGTAAAGGTGAGTTAATCTCACTCTTCTGGATCGCAATTTAAATTTAAATGGTTAAATTTAAATAATTGGTTGGATGATTGGATTGATTTGATGTGCTAGATTATATATAGTAGTATATAGTATATCGGAGTGATTGATTTCCTGCATTATATAGCGGATGGGACCCTATGCGCCGCATAATAGCGGATGATATTTTATAAATCCCATATACCGCGATAATCCACCTAGAAGTGGAATGGGTATTTAATTGTTGTGCTAACGTCTGTGGATGCAGGGCAACAGGTTGGAGGGATCAAACTTGATTCCTCAAACATTTGAATTTGTTTCATATGTTGTGTTTTGATTTATTTATAATCTATGTGTGATTATACTTGTGATTGGAATTGTGGAAGGCTATGATTTAGCCGAATATATTTTTGGTAACGTAGGATACCAGAAATATGAAATTGGATTTTTGGAAATTAAAGTAGAAAAGCCTAGACCGTTACAATTGAAGTATTAAAGTTGGTTTTTATAATCCGATAGAATTAATTCCAAAACACGGGAAAAAAATTTAATAAATGGATTTTGAGAAATGTTGTTTAAAAGTCGAAGGATTTGTTTAAAAAAATCGAATTTTAAATAGTTTGGAAAAAAATAAAGGGATTTATTTTAAAAGATAATATATTTGGAAATCCATTTGAAAATCGATTTTGTATTTGAAAACAAATCTTTGGGAGTCAAATTGAAATTTGATACGATGTTTGAAACAAAATTTAGAAATCAATTTGGGATTTGATTTGGTATTTGAAATGAATTAGGAAATCAATTTGAAAATTGATTTGGTGTTGAAAGTGAATATTTAGGAATCGATTTGAAAAATCGTATTTCAATGGATATTTGGAAATTTGAATTCACAATGGGAATTTTAAAAGGAAAGGAAAATTTTGTTTAAAAAAAATAAATATTGGTTTATTTTTAAGTATGGAAAGGAATTTACGGACTTGGAATGTAAATTTAAAATAAATTCAGAAAGATTTATTAATTGATTTGAATGAACCATTTTAGAATGGAATGTGTATTTTCCCTGAAAGCCGAGAATGTTTTCAATATAGTTTATAAATATAGATTGAAGTTGTAAAGATGGTTTGAAGGATAGAATGTTTGGAAAAAATTATTTACTTAGGTTATTTTGAAAATCTTTAAAGTAAAATATATTTTAAACTATTATAGAAGTGATTATTTAAAATTTTAAATTGATATTTATTTTAGAAATTGGATATTTAAATCATTATATCCTATCTACTAATTTTATTTTAAAATTAGTTTTGGACTTGAATTTTTATATGAGATATTAGTGTGATATTTTTCATAACTAATATTTAAGCAAGTATTTTAAAATAGTTTTATTTTAAATGTTTCCAAATATATTTTGGATAAGTATTTTTTTATTATTTTAAAATATTTGAACTCGGCAGATTTTCAGTAGGAATGAATAAATATTTGGAAATAAATTCCTCGTAATGAAAATGCTTTGAAAATTTGTTTTCAAAGGATTGAAATGTGAATAGTGATTTGAAATTTGTTTTCAAAATATTAAAGTGATAAAAGTATATATTGCAAAGATATTTTGAAAATAAATGATTTGGGAAAATTATTTGAAATCCAGTGATGGTTGTGAATGATGATTGATAGTTAAATAACCGACTATCAATATTGGCCTTTTTAATGTCATTTGAATTTCAATGCGACCGGGGGTCGGATTCCAAATGGATATCCGAAAACCACATTGAACCTTTGTGATTGTAATGGATCTTTTATTTAAAATATCAAAGTGGAAATTGTTGTGATTTGTTTGAAATCCGAATGAACACTTATTTAAAAATAAGCGCTCATTATTCGGATTAGCCAAAAGAGGATCTAATGTCATAAAACCCATTTCGAATAATGATACGATGAAATGAGACTGCATTCGAAGATGGTGTTGAATACCAGGTATTTTCGAAAGAGAAAGGATTACTTGTCGAATGTCTCTGCACCGTGTTGCTCCGGTATAGAGATTTTATCACCTTTTGTGATGGGGATTCCAAACGTGATTAGTGAATATTTGGATTGCAAGGGCTTCTTTGAAGTGCCTTCGGTTTCGTTCGATTCCGGAACGGACTTGTATGGATGTGTGTCTGACATTACACTTTGAGATATAAAGCTAATTTCTATCAAATACATTTCTGTTGGTGGCAGAGAATTTATTCTCTTAGCTTAACACCCTTCTCTGAGATGTACGAGCTCAGAGGTTATGTAGTTGATGGTTATTAGTGATATACTCCCAATTTGGTAGTGTGGCATACGAAGTGTCATTGATCATTTGTTGATCAAAGCATGGCTTTGTGAAAAAGGTAGCTTTTTGGACGAAACCTCGTCGGATCTCACAACCCGAAAATGGTCGAAACAGGAAGGATGCGGCAAGGTTATTTGAGGGTAGCGCACACTGAGGGTATGTCATTTCATTCTGGAAAAGGGTAGTATCATTGTATAGATCCCAAATATTTTACCTATGTCGATGCTGCAAATTTATTATACTTTGTGGTTGTTGCTTTGTGGTTGAGGATCCTCGGATAAAGGTCGCAAACGACCGGGGGATGGCATGCTCGTGTAGTAGTTACCTAGTTATAGAGGTAACCTAGCCTTGTGTTGGCAGAGAGCTGGTTAAGTTCTTGGGGCGTCCCTCCAGAGGCGTACCCATGTGGCATAGGAAGTTCCTTAGCCTGACCATTTGTTGGAAATCCAAATAAACAATACGAGCCCTTTACGATTGCAATTGTATAACCTAGCTCCTCAGGAGGTAGCTATAGCAGGCATAATATAATGGTACCTATGCTGGCTAAGATGAATATTATACTTTCAAAAAGTTTTCTACACTATGCATTAATGATAATATTAAAAAGGATTTTGTGTATCAAGCATGTTTGACTATCATAAGGAGAAATCTCCCCCAAGTTTGCGATTGCATTGTGTGTGTGCCGGGAGGTCTTATGGTAGTTTCATTTTCCAAAAAGCATAGCGGATTTCTTTTTCTTTCTTTGTGGAAATAACTGTTTTTAAGATCTCACACGAGTCTCACGACTGACCTGGAGATTATTGTTCCCTTTCTAAACTCTGGGTGCCCACAATTTTTCCACATGGGCAGTCTAGAGTCAGGTTATCATTATTCTGGAGCAAAGTCGAAAAAGAGATGCTGTGGAGATCAGGAGCAAGCTGGATAGCGAAGCGTATCACTAGTATATGTTATATTCTTTTCTGCTATTTGTTGATGTAACACTCTGATAATGTAATGTGATGTAATGTAACAACTGATATAGTTCTTTGTTTTAAAGATATTCATTTATCTGTTATATTTGTTCTGCTGCGAAATGTGAGATTCTGTTATTATTTATGTTCTTCTTCTATTTTCTTCTTCTTTAACTCTAACGGTTCGGTTATCCAGCATTCAACTTTGTGGCATTTGATACAGTGGATGTATCGATGTCGACTTTCGGGCGTAGGAAATCGGAGCGTTACATTGTGGTATCAAAGCATTTGGTTAAGCAACAACCTTGGCTCTGTTGGGTGTTGCTCATTAAAGATAGAGTTAGCAGTACTCTAGAATGAGTTTGAGTGTAATAATTGATACGAGAGAGTATTTGTTAGTGAATAAAAATTGTTTTATATCGTGATGATTGGTTTGTTGAGTGGTATATGGATTGTGGTCGATATAGTTTGTACAACTCTATCGATAGGGATCTCTAAACACTCGTACAGAACAATTCGACACGATATTGTTTTAAAATCGGGTAAATGAAATAATTTTATCCAAATTATTTTTGTATATAGAAGGAAATAATTTTTTGTAAATTATTATATTAGTATATGGTTGCTTGTTTGTTAGGAAGTGATAATATTATTATCATTTGAATAAGAAATTGAAATCGTAACTCCAAAGTTAAAAAATAAATTCACATACAAATGGAATTTGAGAATATGAATTGTAAATGTGATTTGTAATTTGAAATGGAATTCCAAAGAAAAGTTTTGAATAGAATTTGAAAATTTTGGAGACTTGGAAAGTATAAATCCCTTTCGATTTTAAAGATGATTTTCAAAGGTTTTGAAAAAGTGTTTTGAAGGGATGAGAGCCTAAACTCTTTAGGTTGTTGGAAAATAACTTCGATGATGACTGCAGCATCATCGATGTCCATTTTCGAGTTTCCAAGAGAGAAATTGCTGCTAAATTATTTAAGAGTCAAATAAAATGATGATATGGATTCAAAATGAAATTGAAATGCAAGAAAATGAAATTGAATGTTGAAATTCATTTCGAATTTGTAAGTAAATAGAAATGGAGTTGGAATTGGAATTGATTTGTGACAAACAAAGTGAAGTAATAAACTAAAATTAGTAAGTGAAACTAATTGATGAATGACTAAATGGATAAGGTTTAAAATGAATTGAATCTAATATTTATAGACGAAAGTAAATTGAATTCATATAGAATTGGAAATCCAGTTTAATATAAGCGGTTAGAAACCAAAATAGTGAATTGAAAATGAATTTTTGGGAATGAACAAAAGAATAAAACTGGAATCGAATCTGAATATTGAAAACCAGTTTGAATTGTGTGAAATAAAATGAAGTTGTAAAATTAGTTCGAAGTGAACTAAAGGTAATAAAGGTGAAAAAAATGATTTGAGGTAAAATGAATTGGAACTTGTAATGAATTAGTAAATGAAATTAATTTAAAATAGTGTAGTTGTGAATGAAAGATAATTGATAAAATTCAATATTTAGAAGATAAATTGAATCCAAATAGAATTGAAATTGTGAATTGAATTCAAAGGAAATTGAAAATGCAAGGTCGAATGATAATGGATATATAACTTCAATAGTGAAGTAAAAACGATATAAGAAGTATTCAAACTTTTGTAAAGAAATGTGCAAAATTGATTTTTGAATGTTGAAATTGGACATTATGGATATATGGATATACAGGTATATTAAAGACAAAGGATAAATTGGATTTCGATTCTGAAGATAATTTAAATTGCTCGACAAAAAGTATGTATTTAAATTTCAGTATGAAATTTGATGATTTTCTTGTCCAGCCGCTTGGCCTTTTGTTTTCTTTTGAAATCTGGGGGCCTATGGTGCCATTTTGTAGTCGTACCGAGCTTGTCGCGCAAAGGAGACGCTGGCAAAAATTTTTGAAAATTTAGGGAGTTAGAAAAATTTTGAGAATTTTTTTGATAATTTAAAATTTGAATTTAAATTTGAATTTGAATTGTGAAGTAAATGAAGTTGTTTGGAAACTGTGAAGATTTCGCAAAGCTAGTTGAAATGATAATGGATCTTTGATGAAAAGATTTGTTTTGGGCAAGTTGATAAAACTGTTTAGTTTTGGAAAGATAGAAAATGGATTAAGGATCATTCTTCTTAACTAGTAATTTCGAGACGAAATTCTTTTAAAGGGGAAGGATGTGACGATCCAGAATTTTGAACACTAGAAATTGAAATATTTAAGTGATTTTTAAATGTTTGAAAGATCGTCTGACTTGAATTTCAGATATCAGAATGAATTTGGCAATTTAATTATTGAAATTAGTTTATTGAATTTGGGTAAATATCATATCTTTAATTTTAAGCTAATTAAAAATAATTCAAAGGCATATAAAATCTATAATGATAATACTGAAGATAATGGACGCTTCAAAATTGAATTTGAAAGTAATTTGTTTAGTTTTGGATTATATCGTTTAAATTGATATTTAAAAAATAGCCTTCCGAGGCACAGTCGCGGAATTCGATGAAACTAGTTTCATTGGATCCGTAATATTGTATTATTATCGGATTTCAATTTCCGTAGCATTTGGAGTTGTCGTGTGGTCGTACGATAAGCAAACGCGCCGAAATTTTATCGAAATTTAGTTTAATAACTGGATCCAAAAAGCTATCTTCTCCATACGATCGAATTAGGACTCGAAACATTTTCCATTGCGTTCGGAATAGAGGTTTAACATTATAAATGCCTAGCGGCACACCTCGGTAGGAGGTCGGGATTTTAAGCTACGTAAATCGAGACGATTTGAATTTGAAATTTATAAATATATATTGTTGGACTGGTCAAATCATTTCAGCAGCAGCCTCCTTTCTATCAATATCAAAACTTTATTCCTATCACTGTAGCAAAGATGTTCAAACACGCAACTATCTCTTCGTGTCTTTTTTAACATCAAATCACGCTACTTTCCTCAATTTTAAAACCCGAGCCATTCTCTTCTTTTCACTTTCTTCAAATCGAATGGGAAAACTCCGAAAGGCCGACCACGCATCTTCTTTCCTTCAGCATTCTCAAATCAACGAAGAAAAAAAGAAAGAGAAAGTAAACGAATCAAAGAAAGGGCGATCGAGCTGCTCATTCCCATTCCTTTTCTCTTCCGATTCGAATTCAATCGTGGCAATTCTGGGTTGCTCGAACTCGTGCGCGCGCTTCGTCTAGATGGTAGGAGGCGCGTTCGAGTAAAGACGCGTTCGAGTTTGGCATCGAAGGAGGAGTTCGATTGAGGGCGTGCGAGCTTGACTGGCGTGTCGATGCGAGGTGATCCAAAGAGAGTATCACGGCCCTTGCGCGTGATGGTGGTTTGGGTATTGCTTGTGAGTTCGTGTGGGTAGGGACCGGCCGTGGAGGCTAGGGTTCTGTGCGATTTTCGACTTCGGCAGAGATGGAATAGAGATACAATTTGTTATCAATTTAAATATATTTATCAAAGATTGATTTTACAGTATTGTATATATGTAGTAAGGTATTAGATTTTTATTTCAAACCCTATATATGTATTATATTTATATAGGTCATAGAAAAATATTTAGCCTAGGAATTGATTTTTACAGTAAGGATCTATATATATTTATATATACAGTAAACCGGATGAAAAAATTAATATATATCTATATATAATGTTTTATAGTAACAAATTTTTTTTATAAATGTGTGTGTATATATATAGTTTCAAAGATAAAAATAGGGAAATAAAGGATATACATATACATATTCAAAACTTGCTAGGTTAATTCTAAAACAATGGATTATGAAAATATTATTTTTCTAACTAACCTACTAAATTATTCGGTCACTAAAGACATTTTTTTTATATAAGATTAGTTTAAAATAAAATAAGTGGTGATTAATTGTTCGGTAATTCAAATAGTAATAAATTATGAATTGTTTATTCAAGGTCAAAATCGAGAAACCAAGCCAATATTGAAGTGGATTGCAAATAAAAGCAAAGGTGAGTTAATGTGACGACCCGGCTTTCTAGCTCCAGAAAGACGTGTCATCAATAAGAAAGAAAGGGATAGAAATAGAAAAGAATAGAAAGAAAGAATAACAACATCAGAATCTCACAGCGGAATGGAATAAAATATAATACATCAACATAACTATTACATAGTTATATATACATCAGAGTTATACAATATCATACAACATGACTATCATATACATATCTGTCAGAACATACATCTCAAATACATCATATACTAACTAACACAACAGACTATATAGATATCTACATACGTCTAGTCTTCTGCTCCAACTCCTCCAGAAAACTCTATACTCCGAATACCTATCACTTGGCTACTCATAAAAAATTTGAGTACCCAAGAGTTTATGAAAAACAAAATATAAACCCCGGGTTAGACATGGGTCTGGTATGAGTAAACAGGTTAAAGTTGTTTAACTTTGAAAATTATTTAAAATAAAGGTATCACGTAAGACTTCCCACACATAAATACGGGTAAGTTTTTACCTTACGCTAACCAAAACATTTTATAGGAAATTCAGTGATATTATAATAGTGTCTAGGGTTTTCAAGTAAAATACAGAAATAGCTGAAATGCTTACATCTCACATTCCAGCGTAGTTGGGCACAATCAAAACGTACGGCGCTTATTGGAAATTGGATCCCATAAAATGACAGGGCTACTGGGGTACCGTCCGTCACAGTACGTGGCCTAGATCACAATACCGAGGAGCCACCCTAACTCCCCGCAACACAAGACCGGAACCATTCCTTACTGAACAGTCCCGAACAAGATAACCCCGCAGTTGGCTGTAGACCAACCGCCCACACAGCCGAATAAAAGGGACATCTAGACAGGGGTATACCTCGTCCTGCTTGGGCATGACCCACCTAACCTTGCTGCACATCCCCTGTTTTAGCCATTCCCGGTTGATAAGGCTTGAGGCTGCATTTACCTTTATAGAACATATCTCTTAGAATGCTCATCGTCCGCCTGACGATGTGCTGAAAGCATTCAATCCATACAAGTTCGTTCCGGGTTCGAACGAAACCGAAGGCATTATCTCGCTACACTCGTTTTGGAATCACCCTCAGAGTCAACGACGATAACCCTTGCATTCTGAAAACTCCATCTCGATCTTCACTTGAGATTACACGACCTAACGTTTAATTTGGATCGATGCGGTTTTCGGAATATCAATTGATACCCGATCCTCGGTCTCATCGAAATCCAAACGCCTTTTTAAAGGCCAAGTTGTCTAATTAACTTATACAGTTTAAATTCAACAATTGAATTCATAAAGCAATTTAACACAGATAAATAACATCAGATAAATCATATAGCAATTTACTACAGATAAATCATACACAATCATCACAGATATGTCCAGAATATCACAGAACATCATAGGATATAAATAAACATCAGAGGCAATCAAATAGAATTATTAATTCATATCAACATTTAGTTTGATTTATTTTAAACTTAATTGCATACTTAAGAGTAACTTATATTTTATTCTTGCTTAATCAATTACTAATTAATTAACTTACTTCAATTCATTAATTACTTATTAATTATTCACTTAATTAATTAATTATTAATCAATAATCTTAATTATTGATTTATAAAACTCAATTACACAATTAATTATTATTAATTGCTTAATTAATCATTAATTATTAATTAACTTAATCGTTTAATCATTAATTATTTAATTAATTCGTTAACTACAATTTGTTAATTAATCAACTTCAAATTAAATTCTTAATTACAAATGATTTTATACAAGATTATTATTAAAATCTTTAATTACTAATTCAATTAAGTTCTGAACTACTTATAAAATTACAATTATAAATTCTATTACATTCATAATTAACTTCCATTTTAAATTAATTACTCAACTTTGTTTCAGCAAAGCTTTAAAGTTCATCAGGGCTTAAAACAAATTGGTTAACACTTAATAACATAGTTTATACTTAACTTATTTACCTTTACTTTCAAATTACATTTAGCAAAATTCTGCAATCTTAAAACCCGAAGTATAAATCGTGCTCAACTCGGGTAGAACTCGAGACAATCCAGAAAACTCTCTCGCGTTTCCCTCCCTACCTTTCTTCTTCTTCCCCTGTTTTTACTCTTCTGTTTCATTTTTTTTAAAAGCCTAAGTGTAAAAAACTGTTGAAACTTAAAAATACACACGCGCTCACCCAAAATACTACCCAAAGAAACCAACCCGAAGCAGCAAGCACACTAACTCGACCTTCACTCGAGTCAACCCAACACGTACCTTCCCGCCGCCGTGCACGTGCACGGTGGTTCACCACCGCGCCATCGCACCTCGACACCACCCACAAACCACTCGCCATCCCCTCGCTCGAAATCACGGCCCAGAAAACGCGTATGACTCGGAATCAAAATAATGTCTGAAAGGTTGAACTGTTTACAAACTCGATAGACAAAAATCCCCTCGTCCTCACAATCGCGACCGCCTGAGATGACGTGGCTTCGGCCGAACCTTGCCGACATCACCCTCGAGCACCCTCCCAAGTCTCATGGCACTCGGTTGTGCCATGGCGACGCAAGCATCAGTTAACCGAACCTCAAAAATATAGACCCATAAACCCTATTCTCAATCATTCCCAAAAATCCATGCATTCAAATTTTTTTTTAACATTTTTCTGTTAATCTCCTATCAATATACTAGCCTCATGTAAAATTTCAACAATTATAATTGAAGGAATAATCAGAATTTTATAAAAATGCATTTTTGGTTCACTAACCAACTGCTCTATGCAAAGTTGTTTAAAAATTATAAAGTTTGTCTTAAAAATCATAGTTTTGTATGTAGTTTCAACTTATAAGTTCAAGTTTACAATTCGAGATATTCGAATTTTGGCCTTTGTTTTATGTTTACTGTAAATTTAAGTTTACAGTACTTATATCATACAGCTACCTAAAAAAAATTCCAAACCTTCGTCTTTAACATAAACAAAATTTATTTAGTTTAGTTACTAATTAAAGTAAATGATTTTATATAAGAAGTATGATATATTCTTTGATTTCTTTGTCTCTACAGAAAATTTGAAACCTGGAAGAGCTTGATATGCAACACTGTCAAAACATAGCAAAACATTCCAGAACTTCACACATCAACAATACTTCATAAATACATATTAAGAGTTAGATTTTTAAATAATTTTACTCACTAAGATTGCAGTTGAAACTAGAAATAGTGGCTGGTTGTTGATGATGATAGAAAACAACAGTTTAAAGTTTTGAGTTCTGTAACTCTTCTTTGCTTCCTGAATTTTTACGTGAACTTGAAAATATGAATTTTGTTTATACTTCCTTCTTATCTCAGTTTTATTTAAACTTTGCTTTTCAGATTTTGCTTAAGGAATGAACTAAATGGAATGATAAACATATTTATATATGGCTTTGAACAATGCTGTCTTCTGGAACAAGCTTTGCCATAATATAATATTTTGCTTTATTTTCTATGTACTAAGGCCTGAGCTAAATCAAGTATTTTGGCTAGAAGATATTTTTTTTCCAGATATAAAGGTGGCTAATTAATTTTTGTGTTAACATATATGTTAACATATCATAATGTTTGCTGACACAAACATTTGTACAAAGATATTGCAGGCTTATGTTTGTACTAATATGTTTCATATGGGTTTACACTAATTAGTATTTGCTGACATAAACATTTTGTATAAGAGTTTTGTTTTAGTATCTTGATATGAATACTTGTTCTCTTATGTTCACATATAAGTAATGTTTGCAGACAAGTTAAATTTGTTTTTGACAGATTTATATGTTTGTCTTCACATAGTTACATTTTTATTTATATCTTATATTCATGTTATAGTTTTGTACTTATGTTTGTAGACTTATGTTTACAACTATATTTTATGTTATACTTATTTTAAATATTTATAAGCTTATTTTATTTTAATTACAAAAGCTATTGTTAGAAACACTTCTTATATCTTATTTTTATTTAAAGTTTAATCTTCCAAAATTTGATTTGTAATGTATTTGCACTAATGTATTTTATATTTATATGAACATAATTGTGTTTTTATACTTATTATTATTATTAAATGCATTCCTATATCCGGTATTAAATGTTATTACCATAACTTTCAATTTAATTGAATAAAACAGATTTAATTTTAAATATTGTTGAAAGAGTATATTTTATAATTTGAAATTATAAATTCCTTTATAATACATATACAACTAATAATATTCAAAATCTTATTTATTTCAAAATAAAAGTCTTGTATTTTATTTAAATTTGATTAAAAATTATAATAATAATAGGGTCAAAATTCCAGGATGTCACAGTTAATCTCACTCTTCTGGATCGCTATTTAAATTGAAATGGATAAATTTAAATAATTGGTTGAATGATTGAATTGATTTGATGTGATAGATTATATATAGTAGTATATAGTATATTGGAGTGATTTATTTCCCGCATTATATACGGATGAGACCCTACGCGTCGCGTAATAGCGGATGATATTTTATAAATCCCATATACCGCGATATTCCACCTCGAAGTGTGTTAAGGTGGAAAATGTAAAGCCTTAATGATATTTTCAGTATATTATACTTTACTTTAGACTCTATTATAATAGCGTATATTACTACATAGTTTATAGTTTAACGGATCCTTAGGAGGTGTGAATCCCGAACATCTCTTAAGTTACTGCACTCACGTTAAACACTGGATAGGAGATGTCAAATCCCGTAAACATCTCTGACGTCGTTCCGCTCATATTTATTCTTGTTGATTTAACTTACATAAGATCTTTTAGTCCTGACTCAAGTGTTTTGTCTTTTCAATTCGCTCGGGTCAGCCTGAGCATTTCAGGATTCGAAGACTAGCTCTGGAGGACGAAGACGAAGATTTATTACTATTATTACTTATTATAGTATTCCACCACATTCATACTATTTCCGCTGCATTAATTATTATTCTCTGGTATGTGTAACTCTGATAGGTATTGTATTAGTAAAATCGAATATTTTGTAAAACAGCTCCATGAACTTTATATTTGATTTTTATATTTTATCGTTCCGCTGCAAGATTCTATTTTGCTTTATTTCTTCCTTATTTTTCTTATTTACGGCATAACAATCCGCCCTTCTGTATGGTTTGAGTCCGACGTGTGTGGTTTATCGTTGATTGAAATCCTACGGAAAGGCGGGACGTTACATCTGGTATCAGAGCCAGGTTTAGCGATAAATCTTAGCTTTGTGGGGTTTGACACTTTATTAATAAGGTAGTAATACCCTATGATGAGTCATTGAGTGTATATATATGAGAGAGCGTATTTGTTAGTGTTATAAAAGGTTTTGATATTGTGTTAATTTGTTCCGTTTTGTATTTATAAATTCTGGTTGGTGCGTGGGACGCTGTGACATCAATAGAGATATCTAAACACTTAGTAGGACCGACCGACATAATATTTGTTTTTAATATAGGTGAATGAAATAAATTTGCCTATTATATTTTCTATATATAAAATATTTTTTTATAAACAAGATATATATTTGGTTGCAATATATAGGTTGTTAGGTAATGAAATTTATAAATAATAGTTGAAATAAGATTGAAAATAAAATAATTGAAAATTGGGAATTTAGAACTTAAGTTCCGAGGTTTTCAAACTTTCTTTCGAATTATTTTGGAATATAATAATGATATTATTTTAGAAGTATTTTCTGATATAAATATTTCAATATAAATTAAAAGAATTGTTTTAAAGAAATTTTGGAAAAGATATAAGTTCTGTACTTCTCTCTCTGTTGCTGGAAAATAATTTCGGTGATGAGTGCACGCATCATCACATTCATTTTCGAGTTTCGAAGTTGGAAGGCCACTGCAGTAGTTTTACTACAGACTTATTTCGATAATCGAATATAAAATTTCAAATTGTTTAAATATAATTGGATATATAATTACGTTTATCTATTACTTTAAAATGAATTGAGACTTAACCCAGTATTTAGTTCTTAAGTTTTCATTAATTAATAGTTTCGATTATTGTAGTGAACTGGAACGTAGGTAATTAATAATTGAAACCTCTAAAGAAAATAAGAGATTTAATGCTAAGTTATAAATTTAATATAAGAGAAAGATAAGAAGTATAAATAAAAAATTTAAACTTAAGTAAATAAGTTGAAATTTGTAATCTATAAAAAGCAAGGATATTATTATTGAACATTAAATTAATTAAAAGAAATGAGAAAACTTGTATAACTTTCCAATTACATCCTTAAAAACATATATACAACGTACCGGATATTATAAGTTGAAATGTTCAATACGAAATTGTAATGGAAATTTTACAAGTAAAAGTAGGTAATGGAAGTGTTCAATAAATTGCGTTTATTTATAGGAATTGATGTTATAAAGTTATAAACTTAAGTTGTAATTAAAATGTTACTATAATTAAATATAATAGAAATGTAAGCACTAAATAAATGAAATTGAGAAATGCATAAATGTAATGCAAAAAAAAAAACTTACATGACCTGAATAACTAAAAATGAATAATTATAAGCAATAAATGAAAATGAATGGAATCAATAAGAATAAACTTAATCTGTTGTTTGAAATTGTTGTTTGTTTCGGTTTATGGTTATTTAGGTAAGGATACTTTAAATTGTTTGGATAAATGAATTATCTATTTCATTTCATCTAAGACTGTTGAGTAAATGGTGCACTAAGTAGTTTATTTTTTATTTTATGCAATTTAAGGTTTGAACCCGAACAACTATTTGTTTTGTTTGATATGCTTGGATGGTTGATTTGTGTTTATAATGCTTGTTGCAATTGATTGTTTGCTTGTGGTTGGAACAACTTTAGATATTTCATTTTATATAGTTATTAACTCTTTTGGATTATATAAGTGATATACAGGTTATGGAAGCAATTGCTACTGCTTTTGGTTTCATAATTAAGCGTAATTGCCCGACCAATAGGTACGTTTCTCGGATTATGGTTTATATCGTTATTATATTATTTTTCCTGTGTTGGGGACATATTGTTTTGGAAAATATATGTTGTATATTGTTATATTTGCTACTATATTTTCTCCGAGCCTCTCCGGACAAAGGAGACTCTGCCGAATTTTTTCGAAAAATTTTGGACTTAGAAAATATTTTGAAAAATGTTTTCCAAACTTTATTAATTTGAGAATAAAAGATTTAATGGTTATAATTGGTATATTTTATTTAAATTAATTGACATTGTAAGTTTATTTGTTTATAAATTTAATATTTTAAAAGAGATATATTGACTTCTTAATTCTTCTTTTCCCTCTTTTTCCTTTTCGGGGATGAAAAGTTTTGAGTGGGGGAGAGTGTAACAACCCGTAAATTTCGATAATTAAATTTGTCGAATTATAAGAATTTTGTAATTAAATTTTAGAAAGAAATAACAAATTTATGATTTATAATGAAGTAAATGTTTAGAATGAATTGTAGCAATGGTTGTTAAAAACTAATTTTGACGATTGAATTGGAAATAAATAAATAAAATGAAATAGTGTAAAGTTTTGTACTTGGGAATTAAATTGACAATAAGTAAATAAATGTAAGCGTTGTATAAATAAAGGAATTTGTACATAATTAATAATGATTGAATTGGAATTTAAATTAAATAAATGAATATAAATAAAGGTTACAATAATGGGAATGAGAACATGGCTAGTTATTGAAAGGCAAACAATAGTAACCAGTTTATAGTGTAATAATAGGCATAATATAAAGATGGGAATTTAATTCAAATCAATGGAAATAATGTAGATGTTATACTTAGCTACAAATTGGATATATGGAAATAAATGTAAGCATTCAATTAATTAATGAATTTGAATTTCAATAAATGGTAATTGAATGAAAGTCAATGTTCTGTAAGTAATCACATTATTTGTTTGAAAATAATAGATATAAAGTTAATTAAATTTTTAATGGTTACAATTGTATAAATTACCTATTTGTTTAGTTCATAAAAATTTAATTTGAAAGCAATTATAGTAATTGACTTAATTAGTGGTGACTGAATGAATTCAAAGTTATATTAACCAATGAAGTAATACGTAATAAATTGAAATTTTATACAATCAATGTAGAGAAGTAATTATAATGTTTGTTACTGATAATAAACGTTACCTTAATGGTAATTAATAAAACAACGGAAGTGTGAATGTATAAATTACATACAAACTAATGTATGTATAAGTAATAAATTGGTATAAGAATGGAATTAAGGTAAATTCATTAATTGGCTTTAACCCTTAATTAATGTGTACAATTGATAGAAGTACACATTTAGAAATGTAATATTTATTCAAATTAATATGTAAATAGGAATATATTAGTGCAATGGGAAATAAATTTCATATAAAGGTAATTAAATATTATCTTAATGTAAATTGAGATAATATTTGAAATTAACGTTAATTCCATTCATAGTATAATAATTATTATAAATTACCTAATTTTTTTGGTCAATGAATTTATTGGAAATCAAGTTCATTTAAATGTTAAGAAAATGAAGGGTAAACAATAGGAACTAGGTATAGAGTAATAATGGTCTTAGTTTAAAGATTGAAACTAATCAAATCAAAGTTATTTGGAATTTATTATAATTTATTGCAAACTCAAATTTTAATAAATGAATTTATTATAAATGAAATTTAATTTATTGCGTTAATGGAGATTAAGATAAAATTTGAGAATAATAATGTAATAAACCATAAACAAATGTTAATTTCATCCGTTGCATAATAATGAATTGAATAATAAGAATGAAAAGTAAATTCAATAGGATTATTGAGAATTTTAATTTTAATTGGTGAATATAATGAAATTGAAAATTTAACGCTGTAATTGATAAATTAATCAACTCTAAATTGACATTTTAATTTGGTCAAATTAGTGTAAATGATTAAGAAAGTTAATTGATGAAATTTGTTAATTATAGAGTTGAAATTGAAAAGTGATTTAATTAATTTATTTTTAATTTATTTAATTAATATAAAAATAGATATTTTGGCCACTGACTCGGATTCGACGAAACAAGTTTCATCGGATCCGTAACGATGAACTATTGTAGGATTTCAAGTTTCGTATCGATCGGACTTGCCGCTTGATCGTATGGGCTTGAAATGCTTTGAAATCGATTAATTGAAATCAATTTGAAAAATATTGATTTTAGCATAACTTCTCCATACGATGGAATTTGGACTTGAAACCTTTTTCCATTGCGTTTAAAATATTTTAAAACACCTATTTTGTTATATGGATTGACCCAATTTCGCTCCGGAGTCAGAACGGGCTTTTCGGGCCATTCATCGTTCAACGCGTTCATAAATCGAGTCCATCTACTCTTTTTCAACCCTACCTATAAATACCCTGTTATAAACCTTAGCCTACCTCTATTTCTCATTTGTATGTGCATACAATTCAGCTATCTCTCCTCCTCAATTGCAGATAAACAAATTCTAGATCAAAATACAATTCCAAATCAAATCAAAAGCTAAAATTTCAAACTCCACAAAATATAGCAATTATATATGGATTCGAAGCTCTCGAAGAGCGTAACTCAGATCTGCAACTCATTTTTCGAGTCGACGCATTGTTTGTCTAGAAATGAAGAACAATTTTCGATCGTTCATCGCGCGTCGATGAACATCGACGGATCGACGAACCATTTCTGGGTTTTGAAGAGGGAACGGAGGGGAGTTCATTGGCGTTGTTCGCTTGTCGATCTGACGGTTGGATCTACGGCAAAAATTGTCTAGGGTTTACAAATGGGCGACAGCCATGTCTTTTTTCGATGACGTGGTGGCCATGGAGGGCCACCGTGGGTGCGACTTGGCGTGTGCGTGGCAAAGGTGAGGGTCGGCATCGCTGCAGTGGTAGAAGGCGAGAGGAAATGGTGGTCAAAGCTTTGGTCAACGGTTGAAATTGGGTTCGGCTGTGTTTTATTGCGTGCGTTCTGTGTCTCGTGCATTTCTGGGAGGGAATGTTGAGGGGTGATGTGGCATGGTTTGGATAGGGTGAGTTTTTATTTTTGTTTTAATTTAATTTTTGTTTTCAAACGATCTAACGCGTATAACTTTTGCATATGATATCCGTTTGACACGCGGTTTTCTCCACTAGGTTCGTATTGGAATTCCAAACACTTTGATGCTTGTTTGGACGAATTCTGAGACCGTTTAGTTTTTGGGTTTAAATTCAATTTAAATCCCAAAGGTGAGTGTTTTAACTCACTCACAATTTCTAAAATTTCTTATGTGTGTTAAATTAGTTTCTAATGTGATTAGAAAATTATTTATTGCTATTTGGTATATTTTTATCATCATTCCAGTTAAATTTTAATTTATTGATTTAAATTGTTATTTAATTTATTATTGCATATAAACTGCCAGTTAGATAGATTGTTTAATTTATTATTGAATATAGACAGTCAATAATTACCTGTTATTTATTATATGCTCTATATTGATGTTTTCGTTTAAATTGGATGATGGTTGTAATAAGTGGTTGATGACTGATATTGGATGAATGGATGTTGTATTTTATATTGTTTAAATTAAAAATTATTATGCACTTTATTTTATTCGGGATAGCGGTTTGAAATGATATATAACCGTATTTTCATTTTAAATTACGGATTGAAATGATAAATATCTATATCACTTGATCATAGGGTAGAAAATTTTATACGGACACCGTGGTCTATATATAAAAATATTTTGGAATGATTTTCTATGGTTTTGTAAAGAAATATATGGTTTTATGAGATAGTGATTTGGATTATATAAATCTTATTTTTATATATATAGTTAAATTCTTGAATTTAAGCTATGTATAAATTTGTGTGATAAAAATAATTTTATTCATGGAGTTTGATTGTTTTATATTATATGGTTAAGTACCTGTTTAAGATATTGTATATATATATAGAATTTTAACGACTTAAATAAAATTTAGGTTGGAAGATAAATATGAAATTGGTTAAGAATTTTACTCGAATAAATTTGATTTGAAATTCAAATAAAATTGAGATTTATAGGGCGGGATTCTTATAACTTGGTTTGGCTTAGAGGGATTTTAATGAATAATATCAAGTTAAATAAATTGAAAGGTTATCCAGTTGTTGAAGTTAAAAGTTTGACTTAAATTATATTGGGGTTATTAAGTAGACATTTTAAATCTAAATAATAGTAATCAAATTTGATATATCTGGAATTATCAAAGAATTATTTTTTAAATGGTGGAATATTTAAAGCTTTGAATTATATGGAAATTGAAATGGTTTAATTGGAGGTTCAAATCGGTATTCGGAATTTATTTGTGAAATTTAAAAAAGCTATTTTATTATTAAAGTAATTCAATATTAAACCATTTAAGTATTGGAAGTTATGTTTCAAAATTTTGGGTTTTAAGGTATTATGATTTGAAAATGCTTTGAATTTGGGAAAAGGATAAATTTGAAATAAAAATGATATTATATTAATTTGGGTTTTACAAATGATATCATATTGATTTGGTTTTTAAACGAAAATGATATCGTAATTATATGGTGTTGAAATGAATATTTATTCTGTTTTGAAGCATACTTATTTTAAAATGACCACGGTGTTATAATAACGTTTGGTTGTTGAAGAGACCGGGATCGGAAGTTGTCATACTCTCTGCCAACTCCGAATACCACTTTAACAATCGTGTACCCGATGGAGATTCCATGTGACGCCCCATCTCTATACTCATGCTAGCTAAGGACACTACGGAGTAATGCCGTCAACTAGCACGAAGAATAAGGCCGTTGAGGAGCGACCATCCATGTAATTGCTTTGTGCGAGCACCGATATGTCAGATAGTATAACATGCATTTCATTTCAAGAGGAAATCCGACATACCGATACAAACTCAAAACAACTATACAGCGGCTATGTGGTCTCCGAAAAAAATATAGAAATACACGTTACACAAATCAGTCACAGATATCTGTATCATAAAGGCGGAAACGGATATAAATATAACACATGAAAGTGTACATCAGAGTAGTGGTCTAACAAGATCCACGATATAACAAAAGAATAGATACAAGTGCTAGGTATACATCAAGGAGTCTCTATCTCGAATGTATACAAACAAAAACTACTATTCTAAAGTAGTTAGTCAAAAATCAGGCGATGGACCCTAATAAGAAGTCAAGTAGAAGCACCTGTAATATCTTGGTCTGACCCGAATATTATTTAAGAAGAAAATAATAAACGGATCAGTCTAGCTATAACTATCAGATAAAATGAGATAGGATAATAGATGCGATTAAAATGTATGATAACAAAATTGTCATACTATAAAAAGTATACATAAACTAACAACAAGAAAATCATACAATATCACAAGAAATCTCTAAACACTTCATATCCTTTATTTTATTCACCAAACCACAAATGTTGCCAAATTTATCACTACCAATCGGAAAAGTTAGTGAAACACAAATTCACCAATACACAAATATTAATAAAGCTTATCAATGTAAATCACGAAAATTGGTGAAATACAAATTCTAAAAATCGATCAATAGAAATCCAGAAATCACAAAACGGGGGAAAGAGGCCTATTACAAAACGGGAGCATGGAAACTCACAACACGTGTATCACAAAACGGAATGCTATTCCATGGTTTCTAACCATTAATTTTGAGCCGAGGCACCACAAAACGACTTAAGACCTTTGAGCCAAAGCTCCACTAGAACGGTCCAAAGACCATGGGTCGCTACCCCACCAAGCCGAAGCTCCACAATAAACATGGTTTAGTCTCCCTTGCAGACAAAGAGACATCGCACAATGCTTGTCTAAATCACAAAATGATCGTCATTGATCGATAAGTGTAAATTACACTAAGCTAGTAAATAAATGAGTTTAGCTTCATGTCCCATAACCACTGGCTTAACTTAATTATTTACGAACAAATTATAGACTTCCACTCGAGAATAAGTGTCATTTACACTAAGCTAGTAAATATACGAGTTTAGCTTCATGTCCCATAACCACTGGCTTAACTTAAATATTTACAAACAAATTGTAGATCTCCACTTGAAAATTGTCACAAGAGATTCAATCGAACAAGTCCAAGAATTAACCGACGAGGTAAACGCAAGTGTTTCATAACACTTGTTTTGCTAAGCCGTTTAATTAGATTTCTCATACGAATGAGGTAAGGTTTATATATACTAATAGGTAGGAAAACAGTTTTAATAAACGACCTTTGTAATAAAATAGTGTTGAAATCGTTTTGATGAAAGGGTTTTGATATTTACTACTAATATAGAAAAGCTTTATATTTTTAAAGTGACAATCACAGAAATGATTGTAGAAATAATCAATCACCAAAATTCACATTCGAAGCCGTGAATCAAATCCATAGAAATCAATACCGAATCCATCAAATTTGATATTCCCAATAGTTCCAAAAACGAGTCATCAAAGTCGATAATAAATGATATCAACAAATAGGATCGACACGAATCGATAAAAATTGGAAATCAACACAAAATAGGCAAATTGAGCTGAAGCAAGCAGATTCAGACTTCTGAAATTAATTATTCATACGTCTGGATCTGGAAAATAAATGTTGTCCAGAGCACTATTTCAGACGTCTGAACCATTAATTTCAGACGTCTGAAAATGGCTAATTTTAGCCTATTTCCTCTCGGGTTGAACTCGAGCAATTTCAAACGTCTGAAATTTCTAATTCAGACATCTGAATCTGGAAAATAAAAGTTGTCCAGTATAATACTCAGACGTCTGAATCCTTTATTTCAGACGTCTGAAACTGAAGCTTTGGGAATTTTCTTGCCTAGGCCAATGATGGCCAAATTATATCGGAAGCGATCAGATGAGTGACGATTACGAGGGGTTTACGCCAAGCGACTACCCAACCTTAAAGACTCACCAATACACTCCGATCAACATGTCCATCATCCATATAAGGTTTTTCATAGATTTTGGTTTCAAAACACCAATAATTGGAATATTCACCAAATCAATCCAAATCAAAATCAAATGAGCACAAAAAGATGTTAGGAATTCATACCTAACAATCAAAGATAAATATAGACTTAGATGTGAGATAAAAATCAATGAAGGAGAAGCTATAGAGCAAGGCAAGAACAATCACTCTTTAATTCCAACCAAAGGAGCTTGAATCTAAGCTTAAAAGAGAAACATTTCCTAAGTTAGGTTTAGGAATTGCTGAAATTAAAGAGAGAATGAGTTGGACAAGAAGAAGAGGATGCTTGCCAATAGCTTCTCTTTGGGTTTGGAGCTAGAATTTGGATTTGCAAGTGGAACTAGGGCTTAGGATTTTCATAATTCTTTTTCTCTTCCCCTATTTTTATCCAAAGCTTGAAGGTATTAGGAAATGGAAGTGAATGAAGAGAAGTGGTGGTGGAGCTAGGGGCATATGTTAGGATATTGGGCTGAAACCCAAAACTCAACCCAAAGCGAAAAAGTAGCAAAATTCTACTAACTCCAAACATATCGAAGTTTATACTCAAAAAGATCGCAAACGTCATTTTGAACTCAATGGAAGTGGTCTCGAGTCCTATTTTGACTGTTTGCAACAAGTAGCATGTCGACTATAAACCAACCAACGATGCTATATTTAAATAAAATATCTAAATATACAATCGTAAAATATGCGGGTTGTTACAGACTCCCCTCCTTAAAGAAATTGCGTCCTCGCAATACTTAAGAAGAAAATAAGGAGTAACAACCATAAAAGCATAACACACAAAAGAAATTTGAAATAAGAAGTTCACCTCAAAGAGCACGAGGGAGTAAGTCCGAACGTGTTCGCTCGATGAATTCTCTGGATTCCTAAGAGCAATCCCTGGGATTTGAGAACAATTGAACTTTCACAAGAAGAATATCTTTATTTCGAAGCCGCTCAACCTCCAAAGCAATGATGCGAATAGAATGTTGCTCATAAGTTAAATTAGGCGAAACTTCAATTTCTTTAATAACACCGGGCTCAAGAATAAAAATCGGAACCCTAAAGGCATTTCCATAGTTGAAAGACGTGGGAAACGTCATGAATAGCATAAAATTGAGCCGGTAATAAAAGAGGATAAGCCACGGAACTAGTGCATTCGGTGATGGGAAAGGGGCCAATATATCAAGGTGCTAACTTTTCCGATCGACTGAAATGACACGAATAAACACCAAATCTCCCACAGAAAATTTCAATCTCCTTCTTCGGTTATCGGCATAGGATTTTTGCCTACTTTGACCTTCTCTCATCCTATGACGAATAAGGTCGATCTTTTCTGTGGAATAACGAATAATATCTGGACCTAAAACCAGCTTCTCACCGGCCTCAAGCCAACAAGAAGGAGATCGGCATGGCCTTCTGTAAAGTGCCTCGAAAGATGCCATACCAATACTAGATTGGAAGCTATTATGATAGGAAAACTAAACAAGAGATATATGATTTTCCCAACTTCCACCAAAAATCGAGAATACATGCGCGAAGAAGATCTTCAAGAATTTAATTCACATGCTCGGTTTGTCCATCGGACTGAGGATGATAAGCGGTTCTAAAAATTAAGCTTCGTTCCCAAAGCTTTTTGAAGACTCTTCCAAAATCCTCTAGTAAACAATGGATCATGATCGATAACAATAGAAGTAGGAACTCCATGAAATTTAACAATTTCTTTAATAAAGAATTTGGCCAAAAGAGGTACGGTCCGATTGGACTGAGCATGAACAAAATGGGCGGATTTTGTTAGTCTATCAACTATCACCCATAAGCTATCATGGATCGAATGAGAACGGAGAAGACCATCAATAGAGTCCATGGAAATTTTGTCCCACTTCCAAGTTGGAATGACCAAAGGTTGCATTAACCCACCGGGCCTTTGATGCTTGGCCTTTACGAGTTGGAAAGTCATGCAACACTTAATAAAGTTAGTAATATCAGATTTCATTTCATCCCAATAATAAAGTCGCTTCATATCCGCATACTTTTTGCTACTATCGGGATGAATGATAAATTTAGAACGATGAGAATCTTCTAAAATATCTTTATAATGATTATAAATATTTGGCATGATTAGTCTACCAAATTTTCGAATGCCACGAGAATCAATATCAAAGTCTTTCAAACCTTCAATATCAATTTTATCCCGACAATTTTTGGCTAAGAAGAGCCATTTCGAGGTCTAGCTTTTGCGCTTCAAGAGTGCGGTCTAAAAGAGAGGGATGTTCCTCAAGGCTACATAAAACAAAAGATTCACATACATTGGATTCACGATCTCAAATCACACAAGTGGATAAAGTCTCGAGATCATTCCATTCGGATATCATCATAGAAACAACCGCTTGTTGCTTATGGCTACGGGCATCGGCAACACGATTTCCCTTTCCGGAAGTATAAAGAATATCAAGATCAAAAGATGCAAGGAACTCGAGCTAATGTTGTTAATGCAAATTAAGTTCCTTTTGAGTAAATAAATACCCCAGAGATTATGATCGGTGTAGAGAACAAATTTCTCTTCCAAAAATAATGATACCAATTTTTAAAAGCGAAAACAATAGCCGCGAGCACTAGATCATGTGTGGCATACCTAGTCCTTGTAGGCTTTAATTGCATAGAAGCATAAATGATAGAACATTCTCTTTCACTAGAGAACGGCACCCAAACCAATACAAATAGCATCGGTAGAAACAGTGAAATCTTGGTTCCCTTCGGGGATCACAAGAATAGGAGCATCGGAAAAAGTGTTCTTTTAATTGATCCTCTTTCCCGAAAAGCTAAAACTTAAAAAAAATTATAATTAACTTTATGTAATCATCTTTCTAGAAAAATTTACATTTTACAAGTCAATTTATTGTGTCTGACTGTCTCATCAAAGCGTTTAGGAAATTCCTATCGATAACGTTGATCAAGCGCATCGACCAGAACTCTTAAAGCACTCAATTGGCAATACAACCACCAAATCATCTTCTATATGATAAATAAGTCTCTTAAAAAATTTAAGAATATTCTTTGCTCGTTTCAAGAAAAAAAATCCAACTATACATAAAATAACTTCTTAAAAAGATTTGCAGAAATTTTAAATTGTTGTTTCCATCCAAAATCAATAAATACCAGGAAGGAGTCATCGAGATATTCGTAGAATTACTCGATTCATAAAATGGATGAAATAAGCTGGACAACTGAATGACATAATAAGTAATTCATAAAAATCATGACGAGTGCGGAATACGGTAAGTTGAATGCTAACTTCCGCAACTCGTAGCTAATGAAAACCGATGGCAAGGTCGAGCTGAAAAGACCTTAACACCACTCAAAAGATTTCTTAGGTGATAATCCTAAGACAAGCTCGAAAATACCGAAAATTTCACAACTACCCAAATGAAAGAAATAACACTTTACTCAACATATGGGCTTAAAGAATAAAATGATGCCACCAAACTGGAATCGAAATCACAAAGATAAATAGAAATCTTCTTAACAGATTGAAAATGTCGAAGATGAATAGTCCACTTGGGATATGGAATATGGCTTCATAATAATTAAGCCAATCCTTTCACAAAAATCAATTCCGAAGCCTAAATAACGCATAACATGTAAATTGGCTTGGAAAGAAAAAAATCACATAAAATAATCTTGACATCCAAACAAAGCAAATTGAGTGTTACGGTCCAACAACCGGATTCGCGATTCTCAAAGAAGTCATCAAGCCCAAAATATTTAAAGAAAAAGAATCAACAAGTTCTTTTAATATAAAATAATAAGATGAACCCATATCAAAATGAACCAGAAATAGGAAGATCACGAAATGAAATAATCCCATCAAGGATTGAATGGAAAATACCTTGACCAAGAAAAGTGTCATAAGGGGCTTGCACAACTTTCAGCTTTCCCTCTCTCCTACTTTGAAGTTTGGGGAAAGAAGATAAATAATGACTCGAAATTTTGCAATAACGGCAAGTAAGGGGTTTTGGGGACATATTGGCATAGTGGTTCGTAGAACCACAATTGTAGCATCCTCCACGATCAAGGATTGGAGTCTTTGCTACCAAAGTAGTTTACTTCACTTTCTTATTGGGATTAGGGCTTTTGAACTTAATATGCCTCTTCTTGAAAATCCCAATATCACCATCATTTCCTTTGTCAGCCTCTTCATGTCGAAGAGTGATATCCACAAGATGATTGAAAGGAAGTTCCAGTTTCAGAGGTAATACATTTCGGGTTCTTACTCAAAGCACAGATAAACCTTTGATTCTTTACAAGATCCAAAAGTTGTTGGGCAGACATGAATACGCCATCCAGAGAAGGACTACTGGATTGACCAACGCTAGGACTGTCAGAACTTACCATCTCTTCTTCTTTAAGAAAGAAAGAAAGAAGAAGAAAAATGTTATTCTCAGAATAAATATCAAACAATCATGATTGATAAAACAAGGCATCATAAAGAAAATAGGATAGAACGGGTCCAATGACTCGAATAAAATCCTAAGGCACGACTCCTAAGATGAACTTAGGACAATGATCCTTGCTAGATTATTCTACATTGTTTCGAAGTTTTCCTCTGATACCAAGCTGTGACGCCCCATCTCTATACTCACGCTAGCCAAGGACAATACGGAGTAATGCCATCAACTAGCATGAAGAAAAAGGCTATTAAGGAGCGACCATCCATGTGATTGCTTTGTTCGAGCACCGATATGTCAGATAGTATAACATGCATTTCATTTCAAGAGGAAATCCGACATACCGATACAAACTCAAAACAACTATGCAGCGGCTTTGTGGTCTCCGGAAACAAATATAGAAATAAACATTACACAAATCAGTCACAGATATCCATATCACGAAGGCGGAAACAAATATGAATATAACACATGAATGTGTACATCAGAGTAGTGGTCTAACAAGATCCACAATATAACAAAAGAATAGATACAAGTACTAGACAAAAGAATAAGTATACATCAAGGAGTCTCTATCTCAAATGTATACAAAACAAAAACTACTATTCTAAAGTAGTTAGTTAAAAATCAGGCGATGGACCCTGATAAGAAGTCATGTAGAAGCACCTGTAATATCTCGGTCTGACCCGAGTATTATTTAAGAAGAAAACAATAAATGGATCAGTCTAGCTATTACTATCAGATAAAATGAGATAGGATAATAGATGCGATTAAAACGTATGATAACAAAAATGTCATACTATAAAATGTATACATAAACTAACAACAAGAAAATCATACAATATCACAAGAAATCTCAAACACTAAAAAGAATGTCATATCCTTTATTTTATTCACCAAACCACAAACGTTGCCAAATTTATCATTGCCAATCGGAAAAGTTAGTGAAACAAAAATTCACCAATACACAAATATTGATAAAGCTTATCAATGTAAATCACGAAAATTGGTGAAACACAAATTCTAGAAATCGACCAATAGAAATCCAAAAATAACAAAAATGGGGAAAGAACCTATCACAAAACGGGAGCATGGAAACTCACCAACACGTGTATCAAAAACAGAACGCTATTCCATGGTTGCTAACCATTAATTTTGAGCCGAGGCTCCACAAAACGGCCCGAAGACCTTTGAGCCGAAGCTCCACTAAAACGGTCCGAAGACCATGGGTCGCTACCCCACCAAGCCAAAGCTCCATAATAAACGGGGTTTAGCCTCCCTCGCAGACAAAGAGACATCACACATTTCTTGTCTAAATCACAAAATGATCATCATTGATCGATAAGTGTAAATTACACTAAGCTAGTAAATAAATGAGTTTAGCTTCATGCCCCATAAACACTGGCTTAACTTAATTATTTACGAACAAATTGAAGACTTCCACTCGAGAATAAGTGTAATTTATACTAAGCTAGTAAATATATGAGTTTAGCGTTATGTCCCATAACCACTGGCTTAACCTAAATATTTACGAACAAATTGTAGATCTCCACTCGAAAATTGTCATAAGAAATTCAATCGAACAAGTCCAAGAATCAATTGACGAGGTAAACGCAAGCATTCCATACCACTTGTTTTGCTAACCTGTTTAGTTAGATTTCTCATACGAATGAGGTAAGGTTCATATATACTAATAGGTAGGAAAACGATTTTAATAAATGAGCTTTGTAATAATATAGTGTTGAAATCGTTTTGATGAAGGAGTTTTGATATTTACTACTAATATAGAAAACCTTTATATTTTTAAAGTGACAAATCATAGAAATGATTGTAGAAACAATCAATCATCAAAATTCACATTCGAAGTCGTGAATCAAATCCATAGAAATCAATACTGAATCCATCAAATTTGATATTCCCAAACGTTCCTAAAACAGGTCATCATAGTCGACAATAAATGATATCAACAAATAGGATCAACACGAATAGATAAAAATTGGAAATCAACACAAAATAGGCAAATTGAGTTGAAGCAAGCAGATTCAGACGTCTGAAATAAATTATTCAGATGTGTGGATCTGGAAAATAAATGTTATTCAGAGCACTATTTCATACGTCTAAACCATTAATTTCAGACGTCTGAAAATGGCTAATTTTAGCCTATTTCCTTTCGTGTTGAACTCGAGCAATTTCTGACATCTGAATCTGGAAAATAGAAGTTGTCTAGTACAATACTCAGACGTCTAAATCCTTTATTTCAGACGTCTGAAACTGAAGCTTTGGGCAGTTTCTTGCCTAGGCCAATGATGGCCAAATCATATCGGAAGCGATCGAATGAGTGACGATTACGAGGGGTTTACGCCAAGCGACTACCCAATCTTAAAGACTCACCAATACACTCCGACCAACATGTCCATCATCCATATAAGATTTTTCATATATTTTGGTTTCAAAACACCAAAAATTGGAATATTCACCAAATCAATCCAAATCAAAATCAAATGAACACGAAAAAATGTTAGGAATTCATACCTAGCAATCAAAGATAGATATAGACTTAGATGTGAGATAAATATCTCACCTTTTACTCAAAATCAATGAAGGAGAAGCTATAGAGCAAGGCAAGAAAAATCACTCTTCAACTCTAACCCAAGGAGCTGGAATCTAAGCCTAAAAGAGAAACATTTCCTAAGTTAGGTTTTGGAATTTCTGAAATTAAAGAGAGAATGAGTTGGAGAAGAAGAAGAGGATGCTTGCTAATAGCTTCTCTTTGGGTTTGGAGCTAGAATTTGGATTTTCAAGTGGAACTAGGGCTTAGGATTTTCTTAGTTCTTTTTCTCTTCCCCCATTTTTATCCAAAGCTTGAAGGTATTAGGAAATGGAAGTGAATGAAGAGAAGTGGTGGTGCAGCTAGGGGCATATGTTAGGATATTGGGCTGAAACCCAAACTCAACCCAAAGTGAAAAAGTAGCAAAATTCTAGTAACTCCAAACATATCGAAGTTTATACTCAAAAAGATCGCAAACGTCATTTTGAACTCAATGGAAGTGGTCTCGAGTCCTAATTTGACTGTTTGCAAAAAGTAGCATTTCGACTATAAACCAACTAGCGATGCTATATTTAAATAAAATATTTAAATATACAATCGTAAAATATGCGGGTTGTTACATTCCAGAATGAAGTAGAATGGCGGCGGCGTTTTCTTGAGGTAAATACATGGACCCGACTCCTATAAGTTGGCATAAGGTGGCTAAAACAGGAGCGGTCGACGGGCTAATGAGGTAGTACCTTTGATCGGACACATCCCTTCGATATTATACTTTGAGTTTTGGATTGGTTTGGTGGCCGCTTTTTATTTCTTTTATTTGGGGTGTGGCTCGAGGTGGGCGGTAGCTACGACTATGCGTTACCACCGGCCCGGAAGCGTAATTGGTTTATCTACCCTGGCATTGCCTAGTTGTGCTGTGTCACCTACCCTAGCGCACCTTATACGATTTTGTTCTGTACCTACCTATGGAGTGCCCTCTGACGATGCCTGGTACGGGGGAGATTACAGTACTGTATAGACTATGGGAATACAAAAGCATGTTAAGGTGGAAAATGTAAAGACTTAACGCTATTTTCAGTATATTATACTTTACTTTAGACACTATTATAATAGCGTATATTACTACATAGTCGATAGTTTAACGGATCCTTAGGAGGTGTGAATCCCGAACATCTCTTAAGTTACTACACTCACGTTAGACACTGGATAGGAGATGTCAAATCCCGTAAACATCTCTAACGCCGTTCCACTCATATTTATTCTTGTTGATTTAACTTACATAAGATCTTTTAGTTCCGACTCGAGTGTTTTGTCTTTTCAATTCGCTCGGGTCAGCCTTAGCATTTCAGGGTTCGAAGACTTTAGCTCTGGAAGACGAAGACGAAGATTTATTATTATTTATTACAGTATTCCACCACATTCATACTGTTTCCGCTGCATTAATTATTATTCTCTGATATGTGTAACTCTAATATGTATTGTATAAGTAAAATCGAATATTTTGTAAAATAGCTTCATGAAATGTATATTTGATTATTATATTTTATCGTTCCGCTGCAAGATTCTGTTTTGTTTTATTTCTTCCTTCTTTTTCTTATTTACCCCATAACAATCCGCCATTCTATATGGTTTGAGTCCGATGTGTGTGGTTTATCATCGATTTAAATCCTACGGAAAGGCGGGACGTTACAAATTTGATAGCCTTAATTTGAAAGCAATTGAAACAAGATTAATTTGTTATAGTTGAGTAGAATTATTGTACACATTATTGGCACGTAATGTAATAATATTTAAAAATTGAAATTGTACCTTAGTTAACATTTATGAAATGTGTCATAAATAAATTGTAAGGTAAAGGTAAACTAAAAATGAAATGAATATGAATAAATTCATGCCTTGTAGAAATAAATGGAAGTTGCAATAAATAGTTATAATTAAAGTTGTGATAACTTTAAGCGCGAATAATGTTTATAAACTTTTTTAAGCTTCTATAAATTGGTTATGAACTTAAGAAAATTCCTTGTGAAATGATTTGCGAATAAATGTAGTATTAAATGAAAAATATTACATGAGAAATGAATGTTATTTAAATTGAAGAGAAATATAAGCAATGCTATGAGAATGAGTATATTAATATTTTACGTTAAATGGAGAAACTCCGTGAAATATTAAAGTTTGAAGTGATATTTGTGTTAATCAATGAGTTAAAAAATGAATACAGTTGAAATAAATTCGGATGAATCAAATTGGAATAAATACATAAGTTGGGTGTATATTATTTTATTCACATAATTAATTTGATTCGGATTTGAGTACATAAGTTCGAGGTGAACTACACCATTTCGCGTTAGGTTTTTTCATTCGATTCTTGATGGAGAATATTTGATATAGATTTTGGTTTCATTCTAGAATTCTCTATCATAGTATATGGCTATGCAAGGAGAATGATGGTTTCTAGTCAAGAAACCATATCAAAGTCCGCATTAGGGAAGTTAAATGGAAAATACTAGTTCGAAATCAAACTTGTATGATCGAGCGAGCAATTAAATGTGATTTTGTGAAATGATGACATATGCACATCTTATGTTCTAATATTATTGATATGGTTTGACGCTGAAATTGAAAGTTGTTGGGTTGGATATCTTTGTAATTTAAATTAGAATTTTTCTTGTATGCAAAACTGCTATTATTTTAAAACCATTTTTCAAAACTATTTTCTTTTATTTTTATTATACAAACTATTTATTCTATTTTATTTACAAGACTATTTTACAAACTATTTTATTTACAAAATTATTTTACAAACTATTTTGTTTACAAAACTATTTTACAAACTATTTTATTTACAAATTATTTTACAAAACTATTTTATATACAAAACTATTTCACAAAACGATTTATATATGAAACTATTCTAAATTTAAACCTTTTATAAAGCAAAGATATTAAATCTCATATGGCTTTCCATACAGCAAAATTGATTTTGGAAAATTTTGATTCTTGTATAAGATGGACTTTATATAAGTATAAGTGATTTTGAAACTGTTGATTTTGGAAGGCATTCGATCTGAAGAGATAATCTTATATATAACATAATTTATATGAGAATGATTTAATATATTCGAGATTATTGATTTTGGAAAGTATTTTATCTTAAAATGAAATCTTATGTATAACGGAATTTATAAAAGAATGATTTGATATATTCGAGATTATTGATTTTGGAAAATACTTTATCTGAAAATGAAATCTTATATATAATGGAATTTATATAAGTGCGATATTGGAAGTTATGATTTTGAAAGGGTAATATATGTAACGATCCCGTTTTAAAACCAAATTTAATTTAGTAATTAATATAATTTTTAGAATTAATTTGTGAATTAATTTGAAATTTTCAAAAATAAATAAGATATGTATTTGTTTATATGTATATACTAGTGTGCGACCCGTGCTACGCACACGGGCAATGTTGGTAACTATATTGATATAATAAGTTTCCAGGAATATAAACTTTCAAATATACGTTGGATAAAAGTAAACATGGTTAACATCATTGCAAAATTGTATTTTTTGGTTAATAATGTCATTCTCTAAAAGGTATGTGTACTGCACATAGGAATTTTTTTTTCTTACTTTGTGAAAATTTGAATTGCACAATAACATGAACATCGTAATACTCAAGTGGTAAATGATAGTCATAATACTGCATTATGAATTAGAAGTACATGGATAATATTATGGTAATTATCGCATCATGTTCGTATTTGATGCTGAAATATACATTGTAAACACCCAAATGCTGAATTATTAACTAAAGCTTTATACAATTGTATAAACAAATCAATACCCATTATGTACATATAAATCAAATATCTCATAATTAATGGATCTAATCATGCATATATACAGTAGCGTACATTTTCCTAACTCATAGGCTACCATAAAATTAACATAACTCAGAACCAATTGTGTCACAACTCCAATTTGATGTATATGGGCGTACATACATATAAATACACTCGCAATAGTATTTTTTTAAGACTGTAGGCACCTCAGATTGGCCAGCAATGCACCCCAGTTTTGCCAATATCCCACATTAGTCCATCGTCAACGGTTCACCAACACATGATTGCCAGCAACCTCATCTAGCTTACTCCACAAAATAGGCTGACTAAATCTTATTTTTGATTGGCTTGCACCTTTAATCCTCCCTACCTCTGTTCCAGTATGCACACAGCAGAGCCTGGCACTTGCAACTCTAGTGGTCCATTAAATGCATATCGAACCTCACTTGCAGCAACCTTCAATACGCAACTTCAAACTTCCATCACAACACCGTCGCTTCTGCTGCTATTGCAGTGTATTGCTGCCCTCCAGGCTTGAACATCCATATACTTTGTTTCTGACTTGTATCAAATGCAAGCTACAGCTTAAAACTCATGCATCAATTGCCACTTGGCTGAAGAGTTTCTCATTGGCTTTAGCTCTCTTCATGCACCAATCGCAAGCTTCAGCTCATAATTCTCTGGCTGAACCAACTAAATCTCATAAATAACAGTCAAAATCTGCCCTTCTTGACGAAGCCCATGATCTCTCTTCAGCTTCAATACATGGCTAGGCTTTTCTACATAACTACCCGGCCATGACGCGCACTGCTCTTCCTCACTATTTCTACTTTACTGCAAAAATGTAGGTTGAAGTTGTCAACTCTTATAATTGTGCTAAAGTTGTAGTATAGTTTGCTTAAAACAAACTATTGTGTTGAACTTGCAACATAGTTTTCTTAGAAGGATAATAGTATTACAAATTCAGGTTCCACACACCAAATAAATTGACATACCAAATAAAATAATATGATATTTTACAACAGGAAATAAGTAAAAGACAAAACTAATTCAATCAAACGATTAAGAAAATTCAAACTAAAAGATATTATTACAATGGAAGTAAACAAATAAGTTTTGTACACAAATTAACTTGTTCTATCATGCAAATATATCCATGATTAAGGTTTCAATCAAGTTCATGTACTATGTTGTATGCTTTGGACACTTGTATTCATACTCATTATTAACTTGATAATAATACTATTCTGACAAAAACATATACTTGGACACTCATATTCATACTCAATATATCTATTATACTATGTTGTGTGCTTTTGACATATTCTACCATGTTTTTCATAATACTTAGCACTACATAAACCTCTAGTAGCCTTGCCAGTTTCATGTGATTCAAAGGAATTATGTTCATATCCATCAAAGGAATTCTCTTCTTCGGCTTATAACAGTGAAATGCACTTGAGATATTGATTGCCAGTGAAATAATTAAGTTGCATCTTTATTGGTTAAATGTGGAGTAGATGCAGGAACATCAAACTATACTTGTCATTCTTCAAATTGTTGTCTTCTCTATCATCTAACTATGCATATCACGTTGCTCCCTAAAATAAAGAAAAATGAAACTAAATTCAAGAAAGATAAATGAGTTTCAATTTTTTAGCAAACACATTATAAAGCTTTTATTATTTCAAGTGGAATGGACTATACATACATTACATAGTTATTGCTCAAATGCATGCTTGATGATTGGAAAAAACATAAAACCAAATACCTAGTAGTTTCAAATGATTCTTAGTTTAATTCGTGAACTATGCCCTCTCTAATCATGCTTCTACGTCCAGTCAGGAAAATAAATTATAGCACTTAATAAAATTTCTATAAGTGTAGTTGAAGTTTTTCAGAACTACTTTGTTCAAAAAAGGCTACAAAATTAGTTGTACAAAATTATACAGTGATAGTTTGATATAAAATAGCTTATAATATGATATATGAAAATAGAATTCGTATATCGAATAAAAAATGTAGAAACATATAAGGAAGAAATTATAACATATTCTTTTCAAATAGGTGCTTCGATGAAAGGACGGTAACGATAAATTATCTTAAGACAAACTTTTTTTTATCTGTTTCATACTTCCAATGTTCACAAATAACTCTAGTAAACAATAAAGTTAAGTAAATAAATTATAAGTTATAACAAACATGCGTATTAAAACAAAAGGGTTTGACAATTGTAGGGGAGATTATTTTCTCATGCATATATTTCATTTCCAAACCAATGTTTAAGTAATTGTATAGACTCGTCTAAATAACAATCCATGGAAACTAAAAAATTAGGCCTATCAGCTTGTACACTAATGTAGAAGTCTCATTTAAATAGTTTAAAAGAGGAGAAGTCTTAGTTCACTGTAATTGTTGTACTGTGTCCGTATAGGGAAAAAGGTCAGAGGTAAAGTTATGTTTAAGTTTAAGCTATTATTACGTAGTTAGTTTTTCGATGATATGCATAACTAAACTGTTTTGAAGTTAAAATTTGATAATCTTCATCCTTAAAGAAGGTAAAATTTGTACTTTATCATTTAATGGAAAAAATAAATCATCATTGATGGGTGCAAAAGTAAATTATCAAATGCAAAAATGACTAAATACAAAGAAAAAAGTTAGAACTTTATATATTATAAGTAGGTTTCCAGATTTAAAAGAGACATTGTATTTGCAATATATAATAGAATTGAATATTATATACATAACATTGAACTTATTTACATTAAATTTAAACTCACAATCCCAGAACTTTAATTCTAATGTACACTAGGTAACATTAGACTATGAAACCTAATAACCACAAATTTCAATTTTTTTTGCTTATTTCATAAGTTATTTTCACACTACAATGCTTGAATAACAATAAAATAAAAGTTTAGGCTAAAATTTTAAATGGAAGAAAAAAATACGTAAAAGCCAACCAGAGGCAAAAACATGGCCGTGAAATAACCTACTAACAACATATATTTTGAATAAAAAGGAATAACAGTAAATGCACACAAAAAACATAGTATTTGGACGTACCTGAGATAACATATGCAAATTTAAAATAAATTAGAAGCTATGCGAAGATGATAATAGCAATTGCAAAAAATGTATGGGTAAACGTACAGTTCGAGATGGTGCAGATTGGTTGTTGGAGAGAGAATGAATACGCTGAAATGTCGGAGCGATTAATAGAATGAAGAATTACTCCATAATGACAGCGACGGAGTAGGATTTTTGAAGTCAACATCTAATTTGAATATACACTGGGTAACCTTGATGAATAAAATTACCAAACTTTTTCCCAATCAATTTTTTTATTAGAATCACATGATATAATAAAATCATCTCTTTTAAAATATCAAAATTTCTGTGGTAAGAAAAATGAAGTAAGAAACCCCATTAATCACAAAATAAATAAAAAACTCACTTGGTTCATAAAATAATGGCACATTACAAAGCTTGGATAAAGATAATAAAATTGGGATTAAGAGTAAAATTGAAAATTGAAGAACAAATGTATAAAAGCAAACCCAATGTCAAAAACACAGCTATAACCACAACCTACTAAACAACATATGTTTTGAATAAATAGGAATAACAACAAATGCGTACAAAGTATTTGGATGGACTTGAGATTACAAATGTAGAAATTTAAAATAAGCTAGAAGCCATGCAAGAAGATAATAAAATGTAATGAACCACTATTTTTTACCATTCAAATTCGACGATAAATTAAAACTTGTCAAACTTGAACAGTTCAAAACAATAGATTGTAAATCAATTTGGAGCAAATGAAATCAAATCGCAGAATCACAGACACAGAAATCTGAATACTCGCAGCGGAATTAAAAAAATACTTAGTGGTTCATGAAGCCACTATTAATAGTCTCAAAACAGATAAAATTTTACATGGTCTTTAAACCCAAATATAGTTGCATCAAAAATGTAAAGTCTCAATATCCAATAGTCTTGATTACATAATAAAGATAAAGAACTGAAAAGAAGTTGCTAGTAGCTTGAAAAGTGATCTACAGAAGTCCTAGCACTGGGATGAAGACTGGATTGCAACTCAGGCAGACCCGAGCGTAAAATAAAACATAAACACTCGAGTCAGGGAATACATACTTATACAATGTAAAATAATTCAAGTGTACTGTAATATAGAGCAAGTAACTTAAAGGATGGTTGCCCATCCTTTAAGGATCCGTTAAACTATTTACTATGTAGTAATACTTCGTTATTATAATAGTGTCTATTAGTAAAATAAACTTACTTTCAAATAGCGTTAAGGCTTTACATTTTCCACCTTAACACATAATATATTCCCATAGTCTATACAGTACCTTAATCTCCCCCGGAACGGGTGTCGTCAGAGGGCACTCCATATGTATGGTACAAAACCAAAATCGTATAAGGCTCGCTATGGTAGGTGACACGGCACAACTAGGCAATGCCAGGGTAGATATACCAACTACGCATACGGACCGGTGGAAACGCATAGCGCGCAGCTACCGCCCACCTCGAACAACACTCCCAAATCAAAGGTGCGCACCAAAACAATCACAAAAGTAATAGTATGGAATATGAAGAAGTGCGTCCGATCAGAGGTGCTACCTCATTAATCCGAGAATCACTCCAGTTTTAGCCACCTTATGCCAACTCACGGGAGTCAGGTCCACGTATTTACCTCAAGGAAACGTCACCACCATCCTACTTCATTCTGGAATCTCCACCGCGTACATGGTTGTCAAAGTGGTTTTCGGTATCGATAGAGAGTATGCCCATATCCGATCCCGGTCTCTTAAACAACCAACGTTATTATTACCCGTGGTTATAAAATTCCAAAATAGTTATATTTAAATCAATTGCTATATTGAAAAGGTGACGTTATAATAAAACCCAATATACATCCCAAGGTTATACCTTAGTTCATTTAAAATTTTAACTTAAATATGGTTTCAACAAAATTTTAAACCAATTTGATTTATAAATCATATTTCCACCTTTAAATACTCATTTAAATTACTCGATAAAGTATGGTTTTTATAAAGTATATTTTATAAATAAATATCTAACTGCTCTTATAGTTTACTTAAAAAAAATCAAGTGCAAAAATTTCTATAAATTTTACTTATAATTTAGTTAAATTCCCATATCCAAGATAAACAAATTTCCAATCAATTTCTTACCTTTCCTTTGTTCAAAACAGCCTTCCATTTCTAAATCAAGTTAAATTTCAATTTCCATATTTCACAAATCTAACTTTTTAATTCATAGAAAACTTAACTTATATTTATCTGCTTTATATTCAAGTTATACCAAATTTCATAATTTATTTCTTAACTTAAATTCCACTTGTTTTACAAATCCAAATTTTCAAGCCAAACCCATACTTTAATTTCTAATATTATTTACATATCTTTCTAGAATAATATTATACATATAAAAATCATTTAAATCCAATTTTAAACAAAGAATTATTTAAACATATAATATTTCCAAAAATACATACATATATATATATATATATATAGACATAACCACGGGTCTGTATAATAATTTCTAACCTAGGTTAAGTGATACGGATACTATATCATTTCAATCCGTAAATTTCAAAGAAACTGGGTTCTATCGTTTCAAACCCGCAGTCTCAAGTTAAAATGACTAAATAAATAAATGAAATATAAATGTTGTTCAGGCCTATCATTTCAGCCTGTAATGATCTCCAAATTTTTCAGGGAACTTGCAGTGTAATTAAACAGTGAATAATAATAAATAGTATAACTGCAAAATATAACAACAGATAATACAACTGATGATGTGTCAATTAAATAATGGGGTTTTCACATCATAAGTTTATATCACAGGCAAATAAAATTAAATAAAATAAATTTACAATTACAACTTGTGATTAATTCACAGATATACAAGTACGTTTGTCTGGTGAGAAATATCACCTAAATGCCCTCGAAGATTTGATTCAAAACGATGGCAACACTTGAAAAAGAGAATGCACAGAAGCACAATCAAATTTGTTACGGAGGCTGCAACCGGATTTTTTTTATTCTTGAAAAGGAAATGAATAAATTCAAAATCAAAACTAAGTAAAAAATTTAACACGAAATTGCGAAATAAGCTGGACGAATAGAATCAAATTTGACTCGACCACTTCCACTACTCGACTCGACCACGTTCTCAAAGTTCGACAGTGTAAACCTACCTATATATGTACCCATGAAATTACAGTGGAAAGTTTTGGAAAAGGTTGGAAAGAAAAGGTGGGCAACAATATATAATTTAACAAATAGTTGGCGTTTAATCTAATTTCTCATGCACTCTTCTTTCTTTCCCTGTTCATACTCACATACTAACTTCTTCTTTTTTATATATAAGGCAGGGCACGTAACATCTAGGCTCAGCCACCTATCTGAAGGCATGCACGCATAATCCACTCAGTGGCTAAAAAAAGTTGCAAAGGTGGTGAACATACTATCTAACTTAAGTACAGGAGGCACAACTTTCAGAAAAGAAAAGTATTCAAGGGCAGTATGGATTCTATGAAGGCACAGCTAAAGCCTATCCAAATTAAATGCATGTACTTTACTTTTTTTTCGAGTATTACTCAGAATAATTCTGCCTTCCTACACAACTGCACTTATCAAAATTCACTTGCTCTCGGTGCTACAAGTGGGCACAACCCTGCCTACCAAAAAGCATGCACGCATGCACTTTGTATCATGAATAGATGTTACATTATTAGCATCAATAATTAATATGTTTTTAAAATTGGTTAACTTGTCGTTCCTTAAAAATGAAAATAATAGCTTATTGCTTAAAATATATGAATAGTTGACTAACCCGAAACATAAATCCAGCAATGGAAACTTCATTAGTTAGGCAAAAGAAATAATTGAATAATAAAATGATTAATGAAGTTCTCGCACAATATAATAATGAAGAAGGAGGAGAAAATGAAATAGGGTGCAGGCCGATTGGTGGTGATGTGTGGACGAGCCTTTCGGTGGACAGAGGGAAAAATGAAACCAGGAGGAAAAATAAAAAGGAAAAGAAGGTTTGACATTGTTACCTGAAGAAGCTTGCTCATGTGAAGATGAAAGTGAACCCAAACGTGATGGAGTGGCGAATGAATTTGAAGGACGGGGTTTTTGTATTTATAAGCAGTACGTCGTATTGATAAAACATAAGAAACATAGATAAAAGGGGAAATGAAGATAAAGGAGGCAAGTAAAAATTTAGTTCGAAACTGTCGGGAGGAAAAACATGAAATGTTTGATTGAGGGAGCTGATTGCGTTGGACAAAAAACGCATGAAATAACTTTTTGTTTAAAAGGCAAGGATCATACACGAGAGTGGTGCATTTATCAGGGGTTGCGATTTATTTTTATGAGGGCGAAAAATCTATGGTAATCAAATTTTTAAAACAGTGCGTTGAATTAGAAGCAACATATTTGATTTAACCGCTAGACAATTTCTCCCATACGTCACTGATAAATTTAGTCATTGACAACTAAGGTTATATTTTTAAGAATGTGTACCATAGCCGCATTATTTTATGCCCAAAATATAACAGAAATAATGGATTTAAATTTTATACGTTTCTTAAATAACTTGCCCTTTAAACGCATAGTTATCGGTTATTTACACTATAAATTTTCAAGGTTCATTACTTATATAAAAATATAATTTGTTTACATTGGTTTTTCATTCATTCATTTATCATTTACCAAGAAATCTATTTCAAAAATGTGTAACAGTATAAATTTAGTAAATTTTAAAAAGTGTATAATGCATTATTATATTTTTTATTTAAAAGAACAAAATGAAATAAAACATTGTTACGAACATATTAATCAAATGATAAAATTTAAAATCCAAAGATTTAAAATTCCAAAACGCTAAACTTAATCAAAATAAGAATCATAGAATTTCTTATATTAATAAACTTTTGGGTGTTTATTTACAATTCCATTTAATATTTCAACCTTTTTGTAAAATAAAACCCCAAAGTCTTTAATGAAAGAATTAAAATATTAAATAAATATTGGGTTGTTACACTATCCCCCACTTAGAACTTTTCGTCCTTGAAAAGGAACGAAGGTTGGAAAACAAAGGAAGATAAAGTGAAAGAGCAAAGTACCTTGAACGAATAATTCTGGATTCGAAGCACGAATGCTCTCTTCCGTCTCCCAGGTGCAATCCCGTTCATCCATGCTCCATTGCACTTTGACCAGGCGGACGGATTTTCTTCTTAGTTGTTTCGTACTTTGATCGACGATACGAAGCGGATTCCTTTCAATAGTTAGGTCAGGCTCGAAGTCCAAACTATCAAGAGCAGTAGGCTAGATAATAAGAGATGGATCATGCAGACAACGACGAAGGTGGGATACATGGAACACATTGTGTATTCCAGCAAATTTCTCGGGCAAATCCAGTCGATGAGCAAGAGATCCAATCCTTTCCAATATGCGGAATGGACCGATGAACCTAGGAGCAAGCTTCCCTCTACGCCCAAACCGAACCACACTTCTTAAGGGAGAGACCTTAAGAAAAACCAAATCACCTACTTCGAACTCCAAACTTCTTCTACGACGATCAGCGTACTTCTTATGCCTATCCTGAGCAATCCTTAACCTTCTCTTAATCTCCTCGAATTTTTTCGAAGCTTCCAAAATTATTTCGGGACCAAGTACCAAGGGATTACCGGATTCAATCCAGCAAGAAGGAGATCTACAAGGTCGCCCGTAAAGAGCAGCAAAAGGGGACATCTCAAGACTAGCCTGAAAAGGATAGAATAAGGCAGATAGAGGATTTAGATAAGATAAGAACAGAGGATAGGAATTTATACCTGATAACTATTGTTATAGGTGAATTCCACAAGATGGAGATGATCTTCTTAAGTTCCTCCATAATCCAGAATGCAAGCACGGAGAAGATCCTCAAGAATCTGATTCACCCTTTCTGTTTGACCGTCAGTTTGTGGGTGGTAAGTAGTGCTCAGATTCAAGCGAGTACCCAAGGATTCTTGGAAAGCTTTCCAAAACTGGCTAGTGAATATAGGGTCTCGATCACAAACAATGCTAAGGGGAATGCCATGGAGGCGAACAATCTCCCTCAAATAAATATCAGATAAGCTTGAAGCCGTACGGGTAGACTTGACTGGGATAAAATGAGCGGACTTAGTCAGTCTATCCACAATAACCCAGATGCTCTCATTTCCCCTCCTAGATCTTGGTAAACCATCGATGAAATCCATAGAAACTTGCTCCCACTTCCAATTTGGAATCTCTAGAGGCTGTAACAAACCCGGTGTCTTCTGATGATCTGTCTTGACTTGCTGACAAGTCGCACACCTACTCATAATGATAGAGACACCACGCTTCATACCCTTCCACCAGTAAAGTTTATTTAAATCCTGATACATCTTCGCTACACCAGGATGTACGGAAAGTCTAGATTGATGATGTTCTCGAAGTAACTCCTGCCTCAAACCATCAACGTTCGGGACACGAATCCTATTGTTGATCCTCAAAATCCCTTTATCATCAATTTGAGCTCCACTACCGTCAAGACTACTACCACCAACCCTGCTGCGAACATTCTCCTTGATCAATCTGATAATCCTATCCTCCTCCTGCTTAGCCTTGATACGGTCCAAAAGGGGAGAAGAAACAATAAGCTGGCATAACAAGGACTTCTTCCTACTCAATGCGTCTGCCACAACATTTGCTTTCCCAGAAGTATAGTAGATGTTGAGATCGTAAGAAGCAAGGAACTCGAGCCACCGAACTTGTCTCTGATTCAAATCCTTCTGGGTGAAAATATATTTCAAAGACCGATGATCCGTGAAAATATCAAACTTAGCCCCCAAGAGATGATGTCTCCAAAGCTTCAATGCAAAGACAACGACCATCAATTCTAAATCATAAGCAGCATAATTGGCATCATGCATTTTCAACTGACGACTAGCATAGGCAATCGCCTTCCCATCTTGCATCAATACTGTTCCCAAACCCTCGCGACAACCATCGGTGAATACCGTTAACCTCTCATTTCCATTCGGAACGGTAAGCACTGGTGCAGAAGTAAGCTTATCCTTTAACTCTTGGAATGCCGCTTTACACTTATCGCTCCACATAAACTTAGCATTCTTTCTAGTCAGAGCAGTCAGAGGTGCAGAAATCCGAGCAAAGTTCTCAATGAACCTCCGATAGTAACCAGCAAGGCCCAGAAAACTGCGAATATCAGTAGGAGTCTTAGGTTTTTCCCAATCCTGTACAGAATAGGGAGAATGAGGACTCTATAAAACAGAGTGATTAAAATTTTAGGAAGAGAAAGGAGGAAAAATCTTACTTTGATTGCAGCGATCTTGACAGGATCAACAGAAACTCCTTCACTAGAGACAATACGTCTGAGGAATCAGACTTCCACTTCCTAGAAATGGCATTTAGAGAACTTAGCCTTTAGCTGGTGACTCCTAAGAGTCCCCAACACAAAGCTCAAGTGAGATTTATGCTCTTCCTCAGACTTGGAGAACACAAGGATATCATCAACAAAAAGAAGAACAAATTTATTGAGAACATCGCGAAAGACATGATTCATCAAATCGACGAAGAAGCCAGGAGCATTGGTCAGGCCAAAAGGCATAACAAGCCATTCAAAGAACCCTTTCTCAGTACGGAAAGCAGTTTTGGGAATGCTCTCCTCAGCAACTCTAAGCTGGTGGAAGCCTATGGCTAGATCAAGCTGAGAGAAAACAGTCGCTCCATAGAGTTGATCGAACACATCATTGACGCGGGGCATAAGATATCTATTTTTCATAGTGAGCTTGTTCAACTCCCTATAATCAACACACATCCGGAGAGAACCATCTGATTTGGTGACGAAAACTACTGCTGCTCCCCATTCTAAAAAGCTCGGTCTGATTAGACCCTTTGAGGACAAGTCTTGAATTTGACTCCTTAATTCCACCTCCTCCCAGGGTGCCATTCTTCTGGGTGGAAGAACTACAGGCCATTCTCTAGGAATGAGATCGATTCAGAAGTTAATTTCCCGCTTCCGAGGTAAAGAAGTGACTTCACTAAATACGTCGAGAAATAATCTAACCACCGGATTGGACTCAATATCACCATGGAAAGTATCGAGAGAATAAATGAAGCTCCTCGCGAACTCCTGAGGCGAACCACACTGGATTTCTAATGGATTTCCAAAATCATCTTTAAGGGAAACAGTACGAGAACTATAAGAGATATGTGCATCATGCCTATCTAACCAATAACCCCCAAGCAAAAGATCGAAAGTGTCAAACCCCAAAACATAGAAGTCACCAGTGAAACGGTGATCGTGATATATAAGCTTCACTTGCTTACAAATCTTACGAAGATTTGTAGGGCCTCCGATGGGGTTCGAAACACATAAAGGCACAAAAGTAAATTTGGGAAAAGGGCGATGCTCGAATTTATCACAAAGGTCCAAAGAAATGAAGCTGTGTGAAGCTCCGGTATCGAATAAAATGCAAACAGGTGATTTAAACAAAGTAAAAGAACCCTGAAGTGTACCTTGAGAATCGCTAGGAGCTGGAGCAGGTGTAGGCTGTAGGGCTGGGGAGGATGCAGAAGCCACCGCAAAGATCCCTGATGTCGTGCCCTTCTTCTGAGTAGAGCAGTCTCTCTTGAAGTGCCCCGGCTGAAGGCAAATGTGGCAAAGGTCTCGCCTAACCGACTGAGCGGGAGGTGGAATCGCAGCACCCAAGGTAGGACAGCTATTTGCGTAGTGTCCCTTTTGGTCGCATCAGTAGCAAGTAATGGTAGATAGATCCACAGGCTTCCTCTGGGATGAAGAAGACGACGATCCAAGCCCTAGAGTCCTATTCCTCTTATGACGGTAGAAGTTGGACTTCCTTTTCCTAGAATTTCCAGAAGACTGAGGCGGTGCAGACTGGGCAGCTAGAGTGGCCCTAGAGGTAGGGTTCTCATACCGGAGAGCCATGTCCATCAGAGCGGTGAACGTCCCGTGCACGTGGGTAATAAGTCGATCGTAGAACTCGGGGTGTGCTCCAGCAATAAATTTCTCGTTCTTCTTCAACGGGGTGTCTGTCAAATTCAGGCCATATTGCGAGAGCTCATTAAATTTTCTCTCATATTCCGTGAAGGACATATCGCCCTACTTTAGATCCACAAAGTCTCGATATAGCGGAGACTTACCCGCTTCAGGCATCCATTTGACCAGAAAGACCTCCCTAAAGCACGATAAGAGGGATAAGACAAATTTCAATAAATGGAGGAATTGAATCCTAAGTTGGACAACCGAAGAAGATACCTAAATTGCTCCCAGGTGATGTCAGCCTCATTAGTGTGAGCAGTAACTGACAGCCACCAATTCAAAGCAGCTCCTTTCATCTTCCAGGCCGCCAGTTGCCTCTGCTGGGCATTTGTGATTTCGAGACAGGAGAAGATTCTCTCCAAGTCTCTCAACCATTGTTGAGCTTCTATTATGGTTTCAGACCCCGTAAACTTGGTGCCACCAAGCTTGGTATAAACCTTGCATAGCTTAGTAAATCTAACAGGGGCCGCGGGTGGAGGATCTGGGGCATTACCTCGTCCCCTACCTCTGATATTTCCACGATTCATCCTGAGAAATCAAGAATGAAATTAAGGAGAGAGGAAATTATAGATGTCAAGATATTTTAGATAAGATAAAGTTTAATTGGAACATGCATTTAACTAAGGACCTAATTATGTACGATGGAGAAAGGGAAATAAGTAATTGGAAATTTTTATTTTAAAACAGGAAAGTTTTAATATCAAATACTTCTTTGAAAAACGCTTTTGAAAATCGTTTTATCTTTTAAAATACGTTCTCTCTCAAGGAGGGATTCTAGGATTCGACTTCACTCATTCTAGGGTATTGCTACCCTATCTCTAATGAGTTTTTTTTGCCCCTTAAGCTATGGTTAAACCTCACTCCGATACCAACTATAATGACCCACTATTTTTTACCATTCAAATTCGACGATAAATTAAAACTTGTTAAACTTGAACAGTTCAAAACAATAGATTGTAAATCAATTTGGAGCAAATGAAATCAAATCACAGAATCACAGACACAGAAATCAGAATACTCGCAGCGGAATTAAAAAATACTTAGTGGTTCATGAAGCCACTATTAATAGTCTCAAAACAGATAAAATTTTAAATGGTCTTTAAAACCAAATATAGTTGCATAAAAAATAGAAAGTCTCAATATCCAGTAGTCTTGATTACATAATAAAGATAAAGAACTGAAAAGAAGTTGCCAGCAGCTTGAAAAGTGATCTACAGAAGTCCTAGCACTAGAATGAAGACTAGACTGCAACTCAGGATGACCCGAGCGTAAAATAAAACATAAACACTCGAGTCAGGACATGCATACTTATACAGTGTAAAATAATTCAAGTGTACTGTAATATAGAGCAAATAACTTAAAGGATGCTTGGGACCGCCCATCCTTAAGGATCCGTTAAACTATTTACTATGCAGTAATAAATTGTTATTATAATAGTGTCTGTTAGTAAAATAAAATTACTTTTAAATAGCGTTAAGGCTTTACATTTTCCACCTTAACACATAATATATTCCCACAATCTATACAGTACCGTAATCACCCTCGGAACGGGCATCGTCAGAGGGCACTCCAAAGGTATGGTACAAAACCAAAATCGTATAAGACTCGCTATGGTAGGTGACACGGCACAACTAGGCAATGCTAGGGTAGATATACCAATTACGCATCCGGACCGGTGGAAACGCGTAGCGCGCAGCTACCACCCACCTCGAACAACACTGCCGAATAAAAGGTGCGCACCAAAACAATCACAAAAGTAATAGAATGGCATACGAAGAAGTGCGTCCGATCAGAGGTGCTACCTCATTATCCGATAATCGCTCCTGTTTTAGCCACCTTATGCCAACTCACGGGAGTCGAGTCCACGTATTTACCTCAAAGGAAACATCACCACCATCCTACTTCATTCTGGAATCTCCACCGCGTACACGGTTGTCAAAGTGGTTTCAGTATCGATAGAGAGTATGCCCATGTCTGATCCCGGTCTCTTAAACAACCAACGTTATTATTACGTGTGGCTATAAAATTCCAAAATAGTTATATTTAAATCAATTGCTATATTGAAAAGGTGAAGTTATAATAAAACCCAATATACATCACAAGGTAACACCTTAGTTCATTTAAAATTTTAACTTAAATATGCTTTCAACAAAATTTTAAACCAATTTGATTTATAAATCATATTTCCACCTTTAAATAGTCATTTAAATTACTCGATAAAGTATGGTTTTCATAAAGTATATTTTATAAATAAATATCTAACTTCTCTTATACTTTACTTAATAAAAATCAAGTGCAATTTTTTTTATAAATTTTACTTATAATTTAGTTAAATTCCCATATCCAAGATAAAAAAATTTCCAATTAATTTCTTATCTTTCCTTTGTTCAAAACAGCCTTTCATTTCTAAATCAAGTTAAATTTCAATTTCTATATTTTACAAATCTAAATTTTTAATTCATAGAAAACTTAACTTATATTTATCTGCTTTATATTCAAGTTATACCAAATTTCATAATTTATTTCTTAACTTAAATTCCACTTGTTTTACAAATCTAAATTTTCAAGCCAAACCCATACTTTAATTTCTAATATTATTTACATATTTGACTAGAATAGTATTATACATATAAAAATCATTTAAATCCAATTTTAATCAAAGAATTATTTAAACATATAATATTTCCAAAAATACATACATATATATATGCACACAAATATATAACCACGGGTCTGTATAATATTTTCTAACCTAGGTTAAGTGATACGGATACTGTATCATTTCAATCTTTAAGTTTCAAAGAAACCGGGTTTTATCATTTCAAACTCGCAGTCCCAGGTTAAAATGACTAAATAATTAAATGAAATATAAATGTTGTTCAGGCCTATCATTTCAGCCTATAATGATCTCTAAATTTTTCAGGGAACTTGCAATGTGATTAAACAGTGAATAATAATAAATAGTATAACTGCAAAATATAACAATAGATAATACAACTGACGATGTGTCAATTAAATAATGGGGTTTTAACATCATAAGTTTATATCACAGGCAGATAAAATTAAATAAAATAAATTTACAATTACAACTTGTGGTTAATTCACAGATATGCAAGTACGTTTGTCTGGTAAGAAATACTCACTTGAATGCCCTCGAAGATTTGATTCAAAACGATGGCAACGCTTGAAAAAGAGAATGCACAGAAGCACGATCAAATTTATTGCGGAGGCTGCGACTGGACTTTTTTAATCTTGAAAAGGAAACGAATAAATTCAAAATCAAAACTAAGTAAAAAATTTTACACGAAATTGCGAAATAAGCTGGAAAAATAGAATCAAATTTGATTCGACCACTTCCACTACTCGACTCGACCACGTTCTCAAAGTTCGGCAGTGTAAACATACCTATATATGTACCCATGAAATTATAGTGGAAAGTTTAGGCAAAGGTTGGAAAGAAAAGGTGGGCAACAATATATAATTTAACAAATAGGTGGCGTTTAATCTAATTTCTCATGCACTCTTCTTCCTTTCCCTGTTCATACTCACGTACTAACTTCTTTTTGTTTTTTTTATATAAGGCACGACACGTTACATCTAGGCTCGGCCACCTATCTGAAGGCATGCACGCATAATCCACTCAATGGCTAAAAAAATTTGCAAAGGTGGTGAACATACTATCTAACTTAAGTACAGGAGGCACAACTTTCAGAAAAGAAAAGTATTCAAGGCAGTATGGATTCTATGAAGGCACGGCTAAAGCCTATCCGAATTAAATGCATGCATGTTACTTTTTTTTTAAGTATTACTCAGAATAATTCTGCCTTCCTACACAACTGCACTTATCAAAATTCACTTGCTCTCGCTGCTACAAGAGGGCACGACCCTGCCTATCAAAAAGCATGCACGCATGCACTTTGTATCATGAATAAATGTTATATTATTAGCATCAATAATTAATATGTTTTTAAAAATGGTTAACTTGCTGTTCCTTAAAACTGAAAATAATAGCTTATTGCTTAAAATATATGAATAGCCGAGCAACCCGAAACACAAATCCAGCAATGGAAACTTCATTAGTTAGGCAAAAGAAATAAGTGAATAATAAAATGATTAATGAAGTTCTCGCACAACACAATAATGAAGAAGGATGAGAAAATGAAATAGGGTGCAGGCCGATTGGTGGTGATGTGTGGACGAGTCGGTGGACAGTGGGAAAAATGAAACCAAGAGGAAAAATAAAAAGAAGGTTTGACATTATTGCCTGAAGAAGCTTGCTCACGTGAAGATGAAAGTGAACCCAAACGAGATGGAGTGGCGAATGAATTTGAAGGACGGGGTTTTTGTATTTATAAGCAGTACATCAGATTGATAAAACGTGAAAAACATAGATAAAAGGGGAAATGAAGATAAAGGAGGCAAGTAAAAATTTAGTTCGAAACTGTTAGGAGGAAAAACGTGAAATGTTTGATTGAGGGAGCTGATTGCGTTGGACAAAAAAAGCATGAAATAACTTTTTATTTAAAAGGCAAGGATCATACACGAGAGTGGTACATTTATCAGGGGCTGCGATATATTTTTATGAGGGCGAAAAATCTATGGTAATCAAAATTTTAAAACAATGCGTTGAATTAGAAGCAACATATTTGATTTAACCGCTAGATAATTTCTCCCATACGTCACTGATAAATTTACTCATTGACTGCTAAGGTTATATTTTTTAGAATGTGTACCATAGCCGCATTATTTTATGCCCAAAATATAACAGAAATAACAGATTTAAATTTTATACGTTTCTTAAATAACTTTCCCTTTAAACGCGTAGTTATCAGTTATTTACACTATAAATTTTCAAAGTTCATTGCTTATAAAAATATAATTTTTTACATTGGTTTTTCATTCATTCATTTATCATTTACCAAGAAATCAATTTCAAAAATGTGTAACAGTATAAATTTATTAAATTTTAAAAATTATATAATCCATTATTATATTTTTTTTATTTAAAAGAACAAAATGAAATAAAACATTGTTACAAATATATTAATCGAAAGATTAAATTTAAAATCCAAAGATTAAAAATTCCAAAACGTTAAACTTAATCAAAATAAGAATCATAGAATTTGTTATATTAATAAACTTTTGGGTGTTTATTTACAATTCCTTTTAAGATTTCAACCTTTTTGTAAAACAAAACCCCAAAGTCTTTAATGAAAGAATTAAAATATTAAATAAATATTAGGCTGTTACATAAAACGTACTATTCAAAAGTAAGGTAAATGAACTATTAAAATGGTGCGGTTTTGTTTGTTAAAGAGAGAAAGAGCATGTTGAAATTTGAGGAGGATCAACGAAACAATGATCGACTTCATAATGTCTAGAGAAGTAGTTTTTGTAATGTAGATTTTTTTCCCAGTAAAGCAAAGAACGATAGAAATGGAATGGAACTGGAATAATATGAGGTCATGTTCGAACCCAACAGACATATCCAGTGATCAATAATTAAATATTTTAATTATTGAAGAGATTGTGAACAGTCAAAGAATCAAAGGGTCTAAATGCAAAAAAGGAACACAAAATAAGGAGAAACTTTTATTTGGTTTGAGATGCAATAAGGTGAAAGAATACCAATGATCAGTTATGCAGTTTTATATACAACAAAATAGATAGATACCAAAGTAGCTAAATATTGATCAATTGATCATCCCAGTTAAGAGTACGAAAAAATAGAAGAATGAAAAGATGACATAACACATTGCATGCCTGTAAATATTCTTCTTTGATGCATAATGCAGATTCCTAAATACTTGGGATATTCGAGCTTGGAGAAATATTTCTTTTTAAATTAACAGCATAAATGATTCAATTAAAATTTCAAATTAACTAATGTAAAAATGAATCATTTTGCATCAAAAAAAATAATACCACATAATCAGGTTATATGAACATAGGATTAACTCAGACAAAAGCATAATTTGATTGGGATGCATATTGTTAGTAAACACTGATGAAAAACAATATGGTTGGAAAAGGGTAAACATGCCAATATTCTTCAACAGTCAAAGAACCTTTTAAATAATCGTAATTTAATACTTGGAAACAAAATGCAAACTATAAAGAGGAAAAGCATGGAAATACTGTAATCGGATTCTGGAAGAAAAAGAAAGATAGGCTAAAATTATGGTATAATTATCTACATCAAATTTCAACCTTTACAGATTGAGTAGTACGGACATTCTTCGTATGGGTGAAAATGAAATAAAGTACCTCCAATTGCATGGTAGTTATGAAAAACTAAATCATGAACATAACAATAATTAAAGTTATCATGTTTTCTTCCATACCATGTATCCACTTCTTGCATTTGCTGTTTACATGAAAAACCCTCAATTTTGAAGTGGGTTCTTCCAATTTGAGAATCTGTAATCAAAACCCAAATGTCAAAATCAGTTGTTTTCATAAAATAGAGGATAAAACAAAAGTTTTCTACAAAGTATAAGAGATAACTTCAAATAATAGACAGGAAACAAATTCATACATCAATTTGACCGATGAACCAAAGTGAAGATCCATCTTGAAATCTGTAGATCTACTCACTATTTCATGAAAGTTGAGGTTGTGTAAAAGGGATCCGTAGAATTACAAAGGAGCAAGGGAGAAATAAAAAGACAGTATGAGGAACGAAAATGAAGTTAGGGAAGAGGACTGAGACTAAAGGTGCAGGACAGAGATAATGAAGTAGCAATCCGAGTAACTAACGAAAGGAAAGAGAGGAACGATATAATACAAGATACGAACATTTGATGAAAAAATTTATATACAGAACACGTGTCAACAGGATAATGGTTTGGTTTCCCCTTTAACAGAACAGGCAGGCTGTACATACAAAGGTGTGGAAATCTGCACGATGTGGAATAAACATCCTTGCTTTTTAAACATCAATTATACGTTTGTTAGTTCCTTGATGGTGTTGAAGTAAAACCAACTAATATTATCAACACCATCTGAGGTTACAAACATGCTGAAGGTAACTTAATTGCTTTTTAAGCATGTATTCTTGAAAATTTAAAAATTTTCTACTAAAAAAGTTATAAAATAGATTTTCAATAAAAATTTCTTTTAAAATAAATTTTTTCAAAATTATTATATTCATATGTTAATCTAGATTATGAAACAAAAAAAATTGCATGGTTTAAATGGACCGACCGGTTGAACCTCCGGAACCTTCGACCTTGGACTATCACTGTTCTATCCACAGTTCGGTCTTCAAAACTATGTTATAAACATCCTTCCGTATATACATGTTGTTACACATACGCTAATTTATGTAAATATTTTCATGTGTGCTAGTAAACAACTAAATCAAAAAATATGCTTAAACCACATTAACCATCCAACAAAGTACAAAAAATGATATAAAAATGAGCAGAAATGATCAGGTACATTGATCCCTAATGAATAAAATCTACATAATGGTGTAAATAATACATGGGCAACCAATCTTCTAATCCAGTACATGGTTGGCTTTTAATGAATCATTTCAAAGTCTGTAAAAATGCTTTTTTTTACTAGTACTTTTATTCTACATGCATTCACGAAGTTGATATAAATATTTTGTTACGTCTATGACCAAGTCCAACTGAAATTGGTGTGAATAAGTAACTACTAGTGTGAAAAAAAACTAATTGGATAATTTACTATAAAATAACCAATAATATGTCGACCAGGAAATTTGTTATTGCCATTTAGAACGTGTAACACAGATGGAATGTACAGCATATAATCAATTCTTTACTATTACGATTTTATTGAGGTAAAATATTAAATAAAAGGCAAATGGTAGTAAATTAGGTGAAAGAAAACGGTAAGGCAAAACTTCTCATTGGTGACTTTTTGGTGCAAAGGTATGAAAGTATTTTTTCTATCTCTGTTCCCCTAAAGTATTATTCTCTACACTACATATATTTTAAATTGATATAAAAGCAGTTCCGTCAAGAACACCAAAATAAAATGTCAGATGTCCATTTGGTTGCTTCCCACAGTACTTAGATTACCCTTCTGAATTCTCGAACATTAACTTATTCCAACCCAATTAGTAAATGTAAGGACATTTTAGTTCTGAAAGTTCCCATTTAAATTGTCTCCCCAAAAGTCATTTTAAGGCATCAAAGTTCCTGGTGTAAACGTCAAATTTGCAAGTTAGAAGATGGAGAATTAATTTTGCACCGTCATTTACTTTTTGGATTAGACAACTCAAATTGGATTTGGAAAATTAAAATGAAATTCCATTAGAATTCAAAATCCCATGACAAAAATATTAGCACTTAGATTATTTTAACTATAATACACTGCCGGCAATCGTAAAATTGGACTTTGAAAAGAGAAACTGTAGCCATGTTACGATGATACATAGCAGTATTCAATAAAATTATGGTCACTAAAACAGACAAACAAATATAGGTCGATTACTGAGACATAATACTCTAGCTAAAATGGTTGTAGAAAATGTTCTAAGACGAAATCTAAAAGTGTATTTCAGATTTAGAAAATAATATAATGCGCCATTTTGACATATATTTAACTAAAGTATAATACGCAGATCTGAGAGGATATCAAGTTGAGAACATAGTTTAATTTTTAGATTTAACATTTTACAATCAGCCACAATCATCAACCATATAAAACCTGAAGAAATATTAGAGTTCGTAAATTACCATAGTTAGAAGGTTGCGATCTATATTATCGTCCACCGTCGTGTGAAGAGGTGAAATGCACTCGCGCTGAATTACTACTGCTTCCAAATCGCCGTCTTATTTTTCCGTTCGATTTGCTTGATTTGGATTTTTTATTTTAGAGTAGATGTAGAAGATGGTGCATGGTTCAAGTAGAAGAAATAGGGATAAAGGTAGCTATCATTAATGGTGCGGAGGATTTATCCAGAAATTATGTATTGGCACGCACTGAATAACTACTTCTTCCAAATCGTCGTCTTATTTTTCCGTTTGATTTGCTTGATTTGGATTATTTATTTCAAAGTAGATGAAGAAGATGGTTCGAGCAGAAGAAGTTCGAGTAGAAGAAATAGGGATAAAGGTAACGGTTGTTAAACGTGCGAAGGATTTATCTGAAAATTATGTATTGCCACGTGTTGATTGAAGAAGAGGATGGATTCTCCTTTCCAATATAAGTAATAGATAAATAGATTGTAATTATAAATTGATTTGGAATTCAAACTTAAATTGGATTTAAAACTCTATATTTTAAAAACACTAATGTATATATGTATATATGATTTTTTTATTAGTGTACAATTAGTTTTAAATCATTTGCTTTAAAGTCATATAAATTTAAATAAAAGAAAAAGTATAAAATATAAATACATAAAAATAAATATAGTTTTTTTGTATATATATATATATATATATATATATATAAAAAGGAAATGTATTCATTAAATTTTAAAATAGAATATAAATTAATAAAACATATATCTAAATATAAAACTAAAATATAATATAATATATAAATTATAAATAAAACATTAATAACATGCAAATTACAAATGTTAGTATTATAACATGAAACTTAACATGTGTAAAAAATTTATATCATGCAATTGAACAAGAGTCATATTTTTGATTTCCTTTTTATTTTTAAGAATATGAGAAACAAGAATATACATACATCATCGCTCTTCTTTTCCCATTTTTCTCTTCATTTCAAAAACTACAAACTAAAAGAAAATCAAATCTGGTGACTCAAACCAGAGAATAAAATAAAGCAAACCACCTCTTTGAATCTAAAAACCTGAAGCAAAGTTCAATTCAACTCAGTTAATCAAGCAAGATCATCTTAAAAACAAGTAGATTTCAAATCAAAGCAAAGATTCAAAGTTCAATTCAACAAACAAGAAGCAGATCAAAATGTAAAACAACTTCCAGCTCTCTGTTTTCAAAATCCTGGTGAGTAAACTACCTTTATTAAAACTTAAACCTGTTATATCTAGATTGCATGTGATAAAAACTTAAAGTATGTTGTAGAAAAAGTTACCTGTCTATATATTTGTGTGCACAGGCAAATGGACCTCTATTCTAGTTTACAGGTTTTGGATCAAGTTCAAAATCCAAAATCTTTTCCTCTAATCCTTTTTAGGGTTTAAGATATAAACAAAATATGTTTGTATAATCAAGATCTAAGTTTTAAAAATATTTTTAAGTATAATTAGTTAAAATATTTTCTGGAAAATAGAATATACAGTAAAATCTTAAGCATGTTAAAAATTCGAATATCTTGATTTCTTGATTCACTTGTATGGCCTAATTCATTTTCAAAAACCATGATTTTTAAAAGTAAAATCATGATTTTTAAGATTGTAAATCATGAGAGCTTGCTATTTGAACGAGAAGAGGATTTTGGGCATTTTCTGGTGATCGGCGAGGTGATAGGTCTCGAGATCGTTGCTGGAGTATGATCAGGAAGTTTGGGACCTCGGCAAAAATGATTGGAGGATTTTCCAATCATCGAGGCGGCTACACGTCATCGATCTAGGGTTTTAGACCCAAGTTTGTTCAACTTCGGTTTCCAAGAAATTTCGACGTCGACGATGTATCAGACTTGACAGGTGACAGGGGATCGATGTGTGGTTTCGTGTTGAAGCTTTGGTCGGAATGTCAAGCCTTCTAGTGGCTAGAGGTGTTCATGTGAGATGGTTCTCGGATGAACTGTTTGTTCCAGGTGGTTGTCAAGGTTGTTCGATTTCGAGTTCGTTAAAGTTTCGAGGTTTTGGATGGTCGGACTGTTAGGGGAGATGGTCGTCAACGTGCTAGAGGTGGTCTCGATGGTCAAAGGTGATCAGTTCACCTGTGCATGTGCGCAGGTGTCAGGATTTTATGGGTGGGTTGAATTTGGAGAAAAAGAAGAAGTTGACTTGATTTTGAACTCGGGAAGATTGGGTTGTGGCTCGGATGTGTTTACGTGTGATTTCCCAGGGTTTATAAATTTTAAAAATAAAAAGAGTTTTGAAAAATAAAATAAAGAAGCGGCTCGGGTTTGGTCTCGGGAAAATTTGTACTTCGCTCGGGTTGACACTCGGGTTTGACTCGGGTTCTTTTTCAAAAAGTATGTTAACAAGTTTTTAAAACTATTTTCTTAAATAAACTTCTTTTAAATAATATATGTTTATTTAAACGTTTGGTTAAATAAAAGTTGTATAATTTATTTTAATCTAAATTAATTAAGTCAAATTATTTAATTATGTGACCATTACTTATAATTAATTCTTAACTTTATTTTAAATAAAATTTAACAGTATAATTAAGAAGTTAATTAAGAAGAGATGTTTTAATAGTTAATTAAATTAAAGGTCTAAGTTAATTTATGTGTTAATGATAATTAATTCCAAGGTTTATTAAATAAAGATTTTTATAATAATTAAGTAATTAATTAAGATAAATGGTTTATCTTTTAATTAACTAAGGTCTTGGATAATTAAAGATTAATTACTCAATGAAAGTAATTGAAGAATGGTTAATTAATAAATTAATTAATAATCAAAGGTTAATTAATTAATAATTAAAGGTTAATTAATTAATGATTAAAGGATAATTAATTTATAATTAAAGAGTAATTAATCGGTAGTTACAGGATAAATAATTAAGGATGATTAATTGATTTCATTAACTAACTAAAATAATAACAAATGATTTGTAATTAATTAATGTTAATCAAGGAGGGTTAGATAATGAATTCATAAATAATTAATTTATTTCGAGATAATTAAATTAATTATAATCATATGATCAATTAATCTTGCTTACGGATGATTGGATTATATTGAATGCCTTGGATTGTTTGATATCTATGACATGTAATATTATGTGATATGAATTGCTTTGGATTGAATTGTGATATCTATGATGTATTGTTGTACGAATGTGAACTTCTGAATTGAATTAAAAATTTTACTTAAACAACTTGGCCTTTAAGACGACATTTGAATTTTCGATGAGACCGGGAATCGGATTCCAAATGGTTATCCAAAAACCACATCGAATCTTAAAGGTGGATCTTTTGTTTAAAAGATTAAAAATGGAAATTTGTATCCACATGTTTTTAAAATAAGCGCTCATTATTCGGATAAGCCAGGGGAGGACATTAAGTCATAAAACCCATTCCGAATAATGATACGACAAAATGGGATTGCATTTGAAGATGACGGTTGAAGACCGGGTATTTTCGAAAACAAAACGATTGCCTGTTGATTGTCTCTGCACCGAGTTGCTCCAGTATAGAAATTACCCTATGTGATGGGGAATCCAGTCGCGATCGAGGATATCCGATTTGTAAGGACTTCTCACCTTAATTGGACGAAGTGCCTTCGGTTCCATTCAGACCCAGGATGGACTTGTATAGATGTATGTCTGAAGCTACACTTTGAGATGTAAAGCTTGTTTCTATCAAATACATTTCTGTTTGGTGGCGGATAATTTATTCTTTTAGCTTAACACCCTTCTCTGAGAGGTTATGTAGTTGATGGTTACTAGTGATATATTCCCAATTGGTAATGTGGCATGCTAAGTGCTGATCAATGGTTGATCGGAGCATGGCTTTTGTGAAAAGCGTAGCTTTATGGGACGAGACTTCATCGAGCCTCATACCCTGGAAATGGTCGAAACAGGAAAGGATGCAGCAAGGTTATAGGGGAGTATGTGCATTTCCTTGTGGATAAAAAGTGGTATTCTGGTATGGAGCCCAGATATTTTGCTTATATGATTGTTAGTCGTTGAGGGCCCTCAATAAAGGTCGGTTATGACCGCGGGGATAGCATACTCGTGACAGTTAGTTACCGAGTTACAGAGGTTACCCGGCCTTGTGTTGGCAGATATCCGGTTAGATTCTCAGGGCGTCCCTCTAGAGGCGTACCCATTCGGGTAAAGGAAGTTCCTTAACCTTGGTCATTTGTTGGAAATCCAAACAATCAAACACGATCCCTATACGGTTTTGGTTGTAGAACTAGCCATTTAACATAGTAGCTATAGTAGGCATACTATAATGGTACGTATGCTGGCTAAGATTAATATTATACCTTCGAAATGTTCTCCCATACTATGCACTAACAATAATATCAAAAATATTTTCATGTATCAAGAAGGTTTAACTATTATAAGGAGAAACCTCCCCCAAGTGTGCAATTACATTATGTGTGTGCCGGAAAGCCTTATGGTAGTTTCATTTTTCAAAAGCATAAACGGATTTCTTTTATTTGTTTTTGTACAAATGACTGTTTTACGTTTGCTCACACCAGTCCCATGTCTGACTAAGAGTTTATTTCTCTCTTTTCTAAATTCTAGATGCCCATAATTTTCCACATAGGCAGCCTAGACTCAGGTTATCGGTAGGTTCTAAAGCTAGCTTGGAAAGTAGATATGGATATGGAAGTCTTTGGTTTGGAAGCATTTAGTTTTGAGCTTTTTGCTTTAGAGCTTTAGAAATGAAGACGCTGTATGTGGGACTCGCTCTCTCTCTCTTGTGGATGACCCCTATTGATGATATTTTCCACCGTTGTATTTTTCCGCTGTTGTGTTGTTTCTACTGTATTTCGTTGTGTATATAGTGCTCCGATGTTGTTGGGCATTTGTTGTAAAATGTTGTATCCATTTGGTGTATCTATAAAATCATTTTGTTCCGCTGTATTGTTATCATCTAATGTATTATAGCTCCAGTGAACCAGACTCAACGTTTGAATCTCTGGCATTTGAATACGGGTGATGTATGGATGCCGATTTTCAGACGCTGAGGCCTAGGTCATTACACTATATATGGTATGTTATATTTTGAAGTAAGAGGTATGGGGAAGTACCCTCCGCGAAGAAGTATAGTATGATATGCTTCCACCAAATGGACTTGGGGAATCCAGGAATGGATTCGACCGATAAACCTTAATGGATTTGGGTTAATTCAGAAATGGATTCGAATTGATATGGTTGTTCAGACTTAAATTTATGAGTTCCTCGATTGCTTTTTCAGGGTACATGGTTCTTTAGTTTACCCAACAGAGGCGCTTTCGATCCTCGGATCTGTTGTTTATGGATCTTCTGAGAAGGAAGTGCATCCATTGCATAAATCATTGGATCAGCAGCATACCTATGCAGTAGGGGTCGATGGTCCCTTGTTTACGAACTGGCCACGAAATTTTTCTAGAATCTGGAAGGTAGAAGGATCTTCTGGAATGTTGTGTCCATTTCATAAATACTGGATTAGCAGCGGGCCACTCCTATCGTGTTATCATCTTTGACATTGGATTTTGAGCGGTACTTCTCATACCTACTTTTAAGTATTTTTCACTGGGTGTTGAAACAGGTCTGCTAAGTACTTGGAGAATTCTAGCCTTGAGCCTAATCAACGCATGGCCAGAGCGTACAAAAACGAGGATAAACCTGTTAAGACGTTTACCCATAAAAGTATTTTGATAAAGTATTACATAAAAGATATTTGGATCATTTTTTTTTAATTCTAAATGCTTTAAAATGTTTAACATATTGTTTATTCATGTACAACATGGTTTAATAGAAAATTATTAGTGTTGTAAAAATTTGAGAACTTATTTATTAAACAAAACATATTTAAAGTAAATGATTATGTATTTATTAATAATGTTTGAAAAGTATCTTGGGATAAAAATAATAAATTCATAAATCGTGGATTTAAGGTTTTCAATAGCTTCTTTGTAAATATAAGTAATATTGTAAATAATTATTTTCAAATAGTTACATATATTTAAAAAGAAGTTATTTAAATATTTAAATTGTATTTATACATGAAGCAAGGAATTTTACAAATTAATTTTTTTTGAAAAGTATTAAAGTATTAAATATGGTCGATTTGCAAATGAAGCTTTCAAACAAATATTTCAAGTAAAATTTATATAAGTTTCTTTGAATGTATAATTTAAAGATATTATATAAATGGAAAAACTAATTTTTGAAGTTTATTTATAATAATATATTTGATAAATAAATGTGAATCTCTATTTTGGAAGTATAATTTGGAATATTTACTTGATTTCAAAGTACTAATGGTAAATTTATTGGTTTATTAACTATTTCAATTTTTGTATTAAACCATAATAAATTTTTTCCATGATTTGAATATTCATTTTTAAAACAAGTGTGTAAAATTAATTATGAAGATATGAAATTTTATATTTTGATATGGAACTTTAATGTAAAATTTGATATACTATTAGTTTCAGTTTAATAATCTTGAGTTTATACTTATTTTAAAAATAATGAATCTAATAAATCTTTGGATTTAAGGAACTTTATTTTAAAAGCTTATTATAATGTTTTGATATAAATTTCGAACACTATTTTAGACTTTTGAAAAACATTTATATAATGCTAGGAGGATGTTTTAAATATATCTTATATTTTACTAAGTGAATAAGGTTAAGTGTTTTGATTGAATTTTTATAGATATTGAAATGTTTCCTTTCTCTTCAAGGGCGAATACCAAAAACTTAAATTTTTATTCAATAACCGAATTAAGTTATAAAATTAAGTAAGGCAGTAGAAGCTTAAGTTATATTTTTTTGAATTGATTCATTAATGACTTAAATTCTTAATGAAAAATAAATTATGCAAGTGATTGATCTCTATATAAATAAATGAATGGAAAAGTAAATAATGAGAAGAAAAAACCCAGTAAAATAAACTAAAGTAAATTTAAATTAGAATTTAAATTATTGTAATGGAATAAAATTTTAACTATTTAATGAATGGAACTTCTAAAGTTGAAAGTAAGAAATTAAATGCTAAATTACAAATGAAATATACAAAGAATTTGAAATTTGTAACTTGTAAACAAAATGGGTATGAAAATAAGAAATGATAACTATTAAAGTTTATTTACTAAAATGAAATAAGATAAACTTGTGTAACTTTCAATTACATTCTTAGAAACATATATTATGACTTACCAGAATATTAAAAGTTGTAATGTTAAGTAAGGATATGTAAGGGAATATTATACAATAAAAACTTAAATAATGAAAGTGCTCAATGAAATTTACCTTTATAAATAAGAAATTTGATATGAAATAGTTATAAACCTGAGTAATAATTGTAGTGCTACTTAATAAAATGAAATCGAAAGTGAATATTGTAAGCAAAGAATTATGAACTTAAGTTAATGTTTGAAGCTATTGATAATTAAAGTAAATAATTAAATGAATACTATATAAATTTAATGATTGTAACTTCAGAAATGGTTGATTACTTTGATCCCTTGTGAAGATTGTATGCTTGTTTGCAAAGATTGTTGTTATGTTGTATTGATTTATTTTGATTATATGTGATAATGGTATGCTTTTGGTTGAAGGTGATTGTTGTTGGGTTATGTTGATTGTTTGTTATTAATTTAAAAAAATATAATCATTTCACTTCTATATAATTACTAACCTCATTGGATCATGTAAGTGGAATACAGGTTATGAAAGCAATTGCTACTGCTTTTGGTTTTATAAAATAAACGTTATTTGCCCAACAAATATGTAAGTTCTCGGATTATGGTTTTCTAGTGATATTATATTGTTTCTCCTGCTGTTGGGGATATTATTTTGAAAGTATATGATATATTTTTTTATTTTGATATTGTGATTTCTCCCGAGCCTCTACGTACAAAGGAGACCCTGTCGAAATTTTTCGTGAATTTTGGAATTACAAATTTTTATGAAATGTTTTCCAAACTTTTGTTAATTTGAATATAAAAGGCTTTAATTTTTTATAAATTATTATATTTTATTTAAATTATTTATTATGTAAATAAATCGTTTACAAATTTAACATTTTGAATAATATGTATTGATTACCTAATTCCTTCTTTTTCTTTTTTCTTTTCGGGGACGAAAAGTTTTGAGTGGGGGAGAGTGTAACGACCCCTAATTCTTGACATTTAAAAATAGTTAACTTAATAAGATTTTTGTAATTAATTGTTGGAAGAAATTAAAATTTAATATATATAACTGGAATAATACTAGAATGAAATGCAACAAAGTTAATTAAAATTAATCATTAACAATCTAAATGGAATTCCAATTAACTGAAATAGTGTATGGTTATACTTGGTTATAAAGTGAACATAGGAAAAAGAATGTAAATATTGAATTCATTAATGAAATAATATATTGTTAATGGAATTTGAATAAAATTAGTGTTATGAAAGAAATGGTAACATTTGTTTGTAAGTAATAAACTTATAAATGTAATTGAAGGCTAATGGTGACCATTATTATATATATTACCTATTTATTTGGTCTATTAAATTTAATTGGAAATAAATGGAAATTAATTCCCTTAAGTAATGCAGTTAATGTAGGTTTAATTGATAATGGTAAAAAGGTTGATTCTATATAATGTAACAAATGCAAATTTTTATCATAGCATGACCTTTGATTTGAATAAAATGATGGAAATCAGTTTACTCAAATTTATTGGAATTGGAAATTTTAATAAGTGAATTTATTACAATCAATGAAATAAAAGGTTACGTAAATGAAAGGTAAGATGAAATGGTAAAATGTTGATTTAATGGAAGATATAACAATGTTGACTATGTATGTAAGGTAATAATTGATTTAATAAGAGAATGAAACTAAGGTAAATAAATTAATTGAGACTTTAATTATAATTAATGTGTGAAATTGACCAAAATTCAATAAAATTGAAATATAGTAGTTAATACAAATAAAGGATGGAAATAAGAGTACATTAAGGTAATGAAACATAAAACAAATATTAACTATGTTATTAGATCATAAGTTTGGACCATAAATAAAATTCTAAAACAACAAACTACAATGAAGCAACGAAGTAGAAGGTTCTAATGCGTATTAGAATATAATTTAATAAAATAAATTGGAATAATAAATGTCAGTTTTAATGATGAATTAAATGAATATTGATTGATAGAGAAAACATTCGTTTAGTATGTAATTTATTTCTTGTTGGGTACTATAATTTTATAAATGTGTTTGCATGACTATAAATAAGGATTACAATGTTCAGGTATTTATTTAATTGATTTCATTAATTAGGGTCTATTTTGAAGTGGAAGGCTAAAATTAATTGGAAATAAATTTATTGAAAATTGTCAGTAGAAAAAGGAAAAAGAAAAAAAGTGCAATTAATAAATTTAATGTAAGAATGTTTTCATTCGGAATGTACATTATTTGGAAATATAAGAATGGATTTAATATTATATAAATTGATCATTTTAGAATATAAGAATGTTTATATTTATGAATTGCAAGTAGCGAATAAGCATTTTAAGAAAAATAAAATAATGTTTGAGGAAAATAAAGTGAACGTTTCCATTTTTAATATAAATATAACATTGTAAAAAGAGAAAATTGAATTTTTAAAACAACATTTTACAGTTGTTAAATAGCAGGCATAGGTTGCACGAAAGTGATTTTATTGCTAACCTTAAAATTTAAAATAAATTAAATATTTGAGTTCATAATTACATGTCGAGAAAAATGTTGTTTTTAAATTTGAATTTTTAAACCATGGTTCATATTTTATTTTATGTAGCGGTGGTCCCTGTTATGTAAATTGGTGTGTTCAAAGTTGTGGTAATTAAATCTTTAATGAATGTCAAATGTTGTATGTTTGGGGTTAACAAAATAAATTGAGTGAACAAATGTTTTTAAATTTGAATTTCCAAAGATTCTTTATAGAGTAGAGTTGGTCTATTCATTCCATTTTTAATTAATAATTGCCACACTTTTCTTCATTGTTTCCTCGTTTGTTCCATTACTCATTTCCATTTACATTGTCTAAAGCCTTTTCATTTCATGAACGTTGCCTACTTTTCATATTTTTAATTCTTTCCTTCACATCTTTTAATACCTACCATTGTTTTAGGGATGTTCATATTTTTACTTCATTTCAATTCCTACTTTGTTTATATTTTTCTTTATTAGCTTTTCACTAGTTTCAATCTTCATTTCATTTTTTTTAAATCTCATCTTCTGTAGCTTCGTTTTTTTCTCTCTTCACCTTCCTCCTTCCTTATTTTTCATGTTTATTCTTAAAATCTCCTTTCTCTCCTTTTTTCCAAAGCATTTTTTTCCTCTTTTCTTCTTCTTATTCTTCAAATCTTCTTTTTCAAAGCTTCCTTTTCTCCTTTTCAATTCATCTTCTTCTTCAATTTTTTTTCTTGTCTTTTTCTTCAAATCCAGATCTATATAATGTTTTCTCCAAAACTTTCAATTAAAAAAAGATTAACATAGCAAGGAAAGAAAACAAAATGAGAAAGTTGTTGCAGATTCAAATCTGGCCAGAAAAGGGAAAGCAAAAAAGTGAGTGATTCAACCCACTCACATAATACTAAAAATTCCATTGCAAGTTATATAAAATATATGATGTGATATATAATTTTTTTTATTGATGTTTGTTGATTTAAGTTGACATTTGAATTGATATTGAATCTGAATTGACATTTAATTTTATATTGGAATTCAATTGATAGTTAAACCCCGATATTGATAACTATTATATGTTTAACTATATTGGTTGATTTGAATGTTGTTTGAAATTGGCACTTATTGATTGATATGTTGGATGTATGGTTGTTTGTTTATTTTTAATATGTCCATGTTATCACCTTATATATTATTGACATCATTTAAGTGGTCCTCTGAATCATTTTAGAATTAGATAATTAAGACATTTAAATTATGGGTTGAAATGATATATACCCATACAATTTCTTGAATGGACCATTTATTAAAACTGAATTATTTAAAAAGTTTAAGTATTTAATTTAAACTTCGGATTTATTTTAAATAAAGTGGTTTAAATTGGTATTTTGAATTACCTGAAATCTCATAAATTACGGCACTCACGCTGTACACTAGATAGGAGATGAAAAATCCCATAACATCTCTTAAGTCATTGCACTCATATTTTTATTTGAAATTGATTTGAACTACATAGGAATTTTTAGTTCTGACTTGAAAGTATTGTTTTTCATTATGTTCAGGTCATCCTGAGCTTTTTCAGTGTATTTGAAGACTATTTCATTTTCTGGAGGACAAAGACGAAGATTCAGTATATTATTGCTATTTATTATTATTAGTCCACTGCTTATTGTGTTCCGCTGCATTATTTTTTTATTCTTTGATGTATGTATAACTTTGATTTGAATTGTAAAAGTATAATCAAATGTCATTTGTAAAACAGCTTCATGAACTGTTTATTTGATTATTATATTTTGTCTTGTGAGATTTTGTTTTTTGTTTTTTTTCCTCCTTTTCTATTATTTTCTTATTTACCCCATTAACAATCCTCTTTTTTGAATGGTTTGAATTAGAATGTGAGCTTTATTGTCGATTTAAATCGTCCAAAAAAGGTGGGTCTTTACATCAACACAACTAAATCATTTTCTATTGTTATACGTTATAAGGCGTTAAAATTTTATTAACGGGGTTTATATGATTTTAAAATGAAAGAAATTTAAATTAAGGATTTAAGAATTTAATTTTTGGTGCTTTACAAATTTGGTTTTCATGGTTTGAAAGAATATTTTACTTGACAGTATTTTCGAATACAAATTATTTTCAAAGAATTTTAAAATAAAATAAGTTGGTTGTAACGACCTGTAAATTTTAACGGTTTTATAACTTAATTTTTATGAAATTTCAAATAATAAAATTTGGAAATAAAAATTTGATATTTGGAATACGTCTATTTAAACTTCGTAAATGGTAAATTTTCATCAAAAAGTATGGAAGTTAGTTGTATTATGTAATTTCAGTTTCAACTAAATCAGTTAATTTTTGATGATAATAGAATATATTTCAAAGCTGGGTAGTTTCATACAATAAAATTTTAAATCATTTTCTGAGTGAGCCGTCATAGTCTGTTTCGCTAAATTTGGATTTCTCTAGCCCCGTTTAACTTATTTTCGGCGAATTTACAACATTTTTAGTAGTAAAAAAATTGACTTTTGATAGGATGGTCATATCGCCAATATATATGTACCATTCTGATCATCCCATCGTGCTGATCTCTGCAGTATATTTATTTGTGTATTTCAGAGTCCGGTACATGGCGATATCCGTGGAACGATTTGCCATACCAGTTCCGTAAGTGGTCTTTTGGGTTTCCTATGCCTTTTCATCTATCTGTCGTTTCAATCAATAGCCGTTTATCTTTATTTAATTTCAGAATTGAAGGCATGACTTTGGTTATACCCACTACTTTATATTTATGTCGGCATGTCCATTTACTGACTTTCCCTTTACTTCATTTCTGAGCAAAATTGTTCATCTCCTATTGCTCGCCCCTTCATTTCAAAAAATAATAATATGATATATATATATATATATATATATATATATATATATATATATATATATATATATAACGTTATATATACTTTCCTTCGTTTTTATAAAACCGTCCAATTCATTTGATAGGACTAATATATAGAATAAAACGTAGTTAAATATTGTTGCTTACTTTTCTCTATCATTTCATTTTGCTTGCTTGCCTTTTCTTTGATCTGCTCTTTCTCTCCCACCTTGATTCTTTTCCCAAGCTAGCACGTCACTTATTTCCTGTAGCAAATCTCCCCTTCTCTTTTTTGCCATTCACCAAAACCAACATAGTCCGCTTGCTTCACCTAACTCACCCACTCCGCCACCCACTCCTCGACCTAATCCACTCGCCACCTGAATCCCCTACAAAACCCAAAGCAAGCCGATACCAAAGCCCAGTTGTCCCCAGCCTCATCTCCTCACCTTGCCAAACAACCACACATAACAATCATGCCGACCAGTCCTTCTCCCAGCAGCAGCCCTCACCGAGCCTTCACCATCAAGGCTCATCCATTCGTTTCCTCCCTCCATGAGCCGGCTGCTGTGTTCAAAACCCATCACACATCGCCTGTTTAACCTCCTTGTTGCCCCATATGGTCGTGGTCGCCATCCCACTACATCGCTCAAGCCGAGCCCTCGCCTTGACGTGCATATTCTTTTATTGAAATAATATATATATTTATATATATAGGTATTTTATATATTATATAAGCTCTATCCTTTATATATATATACACATATATATATATATATATTATATACACAATATGTTTAAAACGTGTCTCTTATCTTGCTTGGATGTCACTTTGTTATGCTCATATCTTGTATTATGTTGTTTTGTTTTTCATATTGAAAAAATAATTAAAAGGAATATTATATATATTATTCTACTCATATTTTGTTTATAGAGAAATACATATATATGGTTAAAGGTTGCATCTGTAGCCTGACCACTGCAGCACTTCTCTAAAAAAAAGAGAAAAGTAGAAAAAGGTGTATATTATATTATAATCCTACTCTTTGTTTTGTTTATATACATTTTATTTTAAATCTATATATTATAGTCCACATAGTAGCCTGCATACATATTTTTATTATATATCTATATATTAGACTCTGCATACACTCATATATACCTATAGCTTGCATATATGGGGACTTTATTTTTATAGGTTTGAATTAAATATAAATTTGGAAATATATGTTCAAATTGATTTTTGAATATATATATATATATAACAAATATACTGTTCTCATTGAATCCTATTTATCAGCTTCGTTCGTCAAATTCATGCCACTCTTTCTTTGCTTTGGAGTTCGTGCTTGGATTCATAATTCATTTCATTGTCGAATCTCTCTAGCCTCGAAAGGTGAGCAATCACTCACCATTAACATTCTTATATTTATTAAATTTGATTTCACTTGAAATGACAATTGAAATATGCTGTTAGATTGAACTGTTAATTATATAATTGTTATATATGATATGCTATTATCTGAAATTGTTCACGTGTGAGATATGACACCATATCCTATTGTTTATATCTTATTTAATTTATCACTGATGATATATGCCTGTTGTTAAATGTTATATTACTATCATATATGTTCTCACTCTGTAAGTTCCCTATTACTATAGAATTTCCTATGGGTTGAAATGATACATACCCCAACAATTTTGTAGAATAAGAAAAAATCATTATGGGTTGAAATAATAAACCCAAGCGATTTTCATTGACTTTGAATTTGGGATTGCGAGTTGAAATGATATATACTCGTAGATATTTAAATTATGGATTGAAATGATAAATATCCGTATCAGTTGACCATAGGGTAAAAAATTATATACGGACACCGTTGGTCTATAATTTGAAAAATGATTTCCAAAGTTTTGAAAGGAAATATATGGTTTAATAAATATTGATTTAAAATATAATATATATAGGCTATTTTTATATACGTATAAAAATCTAGATTTTAAAATAATATTTTTTGGAAATTTTAATTTATAAGTTAATTTTGAAAACATAATTTTTAATATTTTATTATAAGTTTATTATTTTTAAAATATATAAAAATATATTTAGTACAATATACATTTAATTAAAAGATTTAACTTAATAAAAATTTAATTAGTATATAACATGTTTAAATATATTTTTAATTTATATTAATATTTTAAAAATTGATTTTTAACTTTAATAAAAAGTTGGGAAAATATATTAATGTTGACTTATAATTTAAATTTGTTAATAATTGAATTGAAATAAGAATTTATTTGAACTTATTGATTCTTAGATGCTGAAAATATGATTTATAACTTGATTTAATAAAAGTGATTTAAATGAATATTCTCAATTTTAAAATTGAGATTGAACATTTAATATTTATTTAAATTTAGAGTGGGGAATTTAATAAATTTTTATTGAAAAGATTAAGCGAATACTTTCCAATTTGAATAGATTTAAAGTTAAATGTTGAAATATAAATGAAATTTATATTGTAAATGTTTGGATATAAACTTAAATCTTTGAACTTTAAAATTGAAATGATTAAACTGGAATTGATCTAAATTGAATTTTGGAATATACAATGACTTGAATCGGTTTCTGAAATTAGAAGAAATAATTTTACTATATAAAGTATTTTATTATATATAAACTATTTTAATTTATAACTATTTTAATATATATACTATTTCAATATCGAAACTGTGTAAGTTGGAAGTGTTATGGTTTTTAAAGTACTGTGATTTTCAAAGTGTTATGATTTCAAAATGTTATGATTTCAAAGTGTTATGATTTTGAAAATGTTATAAATTTTGAAAGTGTTGCGATTCTGGAAACGAATATTATTTAAAGTGAACAATGATATCGAATTAATATGGTTTTTGAAACATATATGATATTTTGATATGAAGTATGAACTAGTTGAAAAGAAACGATCATGGTGTGAAATAAGCATTTGGTTGTTAAAGAGACCGGGATCGGATATTGTCATACTCTCTGCCAATAACAAAAACCATTTTAACAACTGTGTACGTGGTGGAGATTCCAGAATGATGTAGGATGGTTTTTTGACAATTCTATTTGGTATTTACATAGCTCTGACACCCGTGAGTCAGCTTGATGTGGATGAAATAGGAGCTATACCGGGCCAAGTGGGGTCATTCCCCCAATCGGGCACATTTCTTCGATAACATTCTATTGCTTTTGTGATGTGCTTGGGTGCACCCTTTGATTTGGGTGTGTGTCATGAGGTGGGCGGTAGTAGCTGCTATGCATTACCCCTAGTCCGGGAGTGCAAATGGTATATCTATCCTGGCATTGCCTCGAGTGCCTTATCACACCTTTTACGAGTTTGTTTTGTACCGTACCTATGTGGTGTGCTCTATGTAAACCCCCAGTTTACGGAGGAGCGTATGGCATTGTATAGACTATGGGAATATATAAAATGTGCTAAGGGGGATATGCAACACCTTAACGCTATTTAATACTTTTACTTTACTATAGACATATTATAGTAGCGTATATTACCACAGATCCTTAGAGGATAGAAATCCTAAACATCCTTTAAGTCACTTGTATTTTATATGACATTTCACTTGAGTTGAATTTATTAATATAAGAATTTTAATCCTGACTCGAGTGTTTTGTGTTTTTCTTTACGCTCGGGTCAGACTGAGTGTCATAGCATTTGAGAGTTTAGATCTTCGCTTGAAGATCCATTTATCTATCCAGATTTTAGTTACTTTAGTTGTTTCCAGTGATTTTTGTTTAGTCTTGTCAGTTACTTTTTGTATTAGAGACTACTCTATATTTAAGATTCCTGTTGTATTTATTTCAGATTTTGATGCTTATATAGTAGCTTCATGAACTGTTATCTATCTATTCCGTTGAATATTGTTATACTACTCTATGCTTGTGATTCTATGATTGATATATTTACTGCATATGCTGAGTTTTCCAAATATAAATAAATAATCTATTATTTTGACCAATTAAAGTCTGACTTGTGCGAACGTGAATGGTTCGAAATACGGGTTGTTACAGTTGGTATCAGAGCCAGACTTTGGCAATACTTCGCATATAGCGTAAAATTTAATTACAGAATCACCTTTGTTCGAACTTAAACTTCTTTCTCTTTGATTCGAATTTCCTTTGAATTTCGGAACATTCCTAATTTTTAAGATCCATTCCTGTCTTTTCATGTTCGTGTTCTTCTTGATACTGGATCATCTCATAGCTTTATTTTTCTGTCCCGCTGACCTTGGTTTGGTTTGTAAAAGGTGTTGAAACTCCTTTACAATAGGCATCGATTCATCGTACATTTCTACGTCCTCGTTTTTAGATGTTGTTATTTCTGGAATAACCTGAACTGTTCTCTAATAGACGACCCAGATAATTCTCTTTTGATCGAACGTCGATAACCCCTGCATAAGTGGGCAGTTTATCTTTTACTTGAAGTTCAGCCTAATGATCTCCACTCCACCCCTAGTCAGGAGTTACCCTGATGTTTTGGTAAAGTCACATCTCTCCCATTTAAGCGGGAAATTGAATTCCATATCGATCCTATCCCCGGAGCTTGACTTGTGTTCCGGTTCTCGTAAATGATATTCTTGCCTTCTCTAAATTTGGGCTGACTCGATTAAGGTCGCCCACGATTTATATAAGTCCATCCATCTTTCCTCTTTGTAATTTTATTTTCTTATCTTCCTTTCAAACCTATCTTCTTAGTTAGAATTCTCTTGAATAGTGTCTCTCTAAATTTGGATATCTATTCTTGTTTTGAAATCCATTTTGTATAACCGGGTGAGGGAGTGTATTTGTAGTCAATATAAAATATCTTATAGTGTGTGTTTGAGTTGTTAAGGTTGATTTGGGGTTTCGATCGATTCGTCTATCGATAGGAATTCCAAAACACTTGAACAGAGCAAAGTGGCACAGTATTGTTTCCAAAATTGGCAAACGAAATAAAATTTTGTATGATTATATTATGTATATATAAGTATAAATTTTTTGAAATTAAATTATCAACTGAATTGGTTCTTAGAAATGATAATATTTGATTTTCATCTATTGTTTTGTAAATCATCAACTTTTGCCACATAATATAGATAAATGAATTATAAATATGGTTTGGAATTTCAATGAATTTAAATTAAAATTTGAGAATTCAATTTTTGGTATTTTAGAAAATTTGGTTTTTAACATTCTAGAGTGTATTATTTGAAAGTATTTTCGAATAGAAATCGTTTCTAAAGAATTTTAAAATTTTAAATCGGTACTCTCCTCTTTTGTTGTTGGAAAATAATTTCGGTGATGACTGCAGCATCGTCGACAATCATTTTCAAGTCTCAATGTGGAAAGACAACTTAGTAGCTTTGTTATGCTTTTGTTTTGGAAAATGGATTTGATTTGAATTTCTTGAATATGATTTGATTTACATAAAATATATGTCTTTATTTATTTAAAATTTGTTTAAAGTGAAACCGAAAATTAATCCTTAAATCTTTTGTTAAGTTAAGGTTTTCAGTTATTGAAGTAAATCAAAAATTGTGAAATATTTGATGTGTTTAAAAATTTAAATTGGAATTTAAAATAGCTTGAAATAGTTGAACTAGGATAAAAGTTATTTCAAATGCATTCTAATGAACATGCATAACTTACCTGAATTATTTAAAAAGTTGAAATGTTAAGATGAATTTGCATTTGGAGGTTATATAAAAGGAAAACTTAGACAACAGATTGTTCAAATTAATTTCTTTTGCTTAATAAAAATACTATAAATAACAAGTAAATTGGTATAGTGTTCAATTACACCAAACATTGATAAAACTTAGCAGAAATATTCAAAAAGTTTAAATGTTAATAAATATGTAATTGAAGGTTACACAAGAGAAACCTTAAGTAATAAATTATTTAAATTAAAATGTTTAAACTAAATTCTACTTACTATGAATGTTGCAGAAAAAGGTAAATTTGTATACTATTTAGTTACCATCAGAATCTTAATTTAACTTACCTAGAAATAGTTAAATGTTAATAAGAATAAGCAATTGAATATACAATATAAAGGTAGATAATAAGATGTCCAAAAATGATATTTTATTTAGGGAAGTTTAAATAATAAATTAGATAATAAAAAAAGAGAATAAATTTGTTGAATAATATAGGGATAATAAATGTTTATATACGTAATATATGTTGCAAAATATATATTAAGTGAAATAAATTAAATAAATAGAGGGGAATGATAGTTAAGCAAATAAATATGAACTGAAGAATAGTTATAATTGAATTTTAAGTGGTATCAACTTAATTGAAGGTAAATGGAGTAAGTAAATAAGTTAAATATAATAAATTTTATTTTGGAAGAAATTTCTATAACTAATGTTAATAAATTTAAATTTAATCGATTGAATGAATATTATTGATTAAATAAAGTGGATTGAAATCAATTAATTGAATATAAACCAATTTAAAAATAAATGAAATTTATATGGTTTTGAATTAATTATTTCATTCAGTATTCAATCTATTTATCTTCGTGGTTGTTTCTATTATCCTACCTCATTCCTCTTCAGGGATGAAAAGTTTTGAGTAGGGGAGAATGTAACGATCCATAAATTTTAACGATTTTATAACTTAATTAACTGAATTTTTATGAAATTTCAAATAATAAAATTTGAAAATAAAAATTTGATATTTGGAATACGTCTATTTAAACATAGTAAATGGTAAATTTTCAACAGAATATAAGGAAGTTAGTTTGATTGTGTAATTTCGATTTCAATTCAAATTAGTTAATATTTGATGATAATAGAATATTTTTCAAACCTGAATATTTTTATATAATAAAATTTTAAATCATTTTCTGAGACGTCATAGTCCGTTTCGTCAAATTTGGACTTCTCTAGCCCCGTTTATCTTATTTTCGGTGAATTTACAGCATTTTTGGCAGCAAAAAAATCGAGTAGGATGGTCGTATATCTGATATCATTGTATCATTCTAATCATCTCATCATGATGATCTCCGCGGTATATTCATTTGTGTATTTCAGAATCCAGTATGTGGCAATATCCATGAAACGATTTGCTATACCAGTTCCGTAAGTGGCCTTTTGGATTTCCAACGCCTTACCATCTATCTGTCGTTTCAATCAATAGTCTTTTGTCTTTATTTAATTTTACAATTGAAGGCATGACTTTTGGTTATACCCACTACTTTAAATTTATGTCGGCACATCCATTTATTGGCTTTCCCTTTACTTCATTTCTGAGCAAAACTGTTCATCTCCTATTGCTCGCCCCTTCATTTCCAAAGAAAAATATGATATATGTATATATAACGTTATATATACTTGCCTTCGTATTTATAAAACCATCCAGTTCATTTGATAGGAATAATACATAAAATAAAACGTGTATATATATATTGTTGCTTACTTTTCTCTGTCATTTCATTTTGCTTGCTTGCATTTTTTTTGATCTGCTCTTTCTCTCCCACTTTGATTCTTTTTCCTAAGCCAGCACGTCACTTATTTACCATAGAAAATCTCACCTTCTCTTTTTTGCCATTCACCAAAAACCACACAGTCCGCTTGCTTCACCTAGCTCCACCCTCTGCCACCCACTCCCTGACCTAATCCACTCGCCACCTGAATTCCCTGCAAAACCCATAGTGACCCAATCCCGAAGCCCAGTTCTCCCTAGCCTCATCCCATCCCTTTGCCTAACAACCATGTATAACAATCACGCCAACCAGTCCTTCTCCTCACTACAGCCCTCACCGAGCCTTCACCACCGAGGCTCAACCAATCGTCTCCTCCCTTCACGCGTCGGCCGCCGCTTTCAAAACCCATCAGCCATCGCTTGTTTTCCCTCGTTGCGGCCCAACATGGCCGCAATCACCATCCCTCTCCATCGCTCAGGTCGACCCTCACCTTGACGTGCAGTATCATTTATGGAATAATAATATATATAGGGGTATTTTATATATTATATAAGCTCTATCCTTTATATATATATATAATATACGTATGCAATATGCTTAAAACATGTCTCTTATCTTTCTTGGATGTCGCTTTGTTATGCTTGTATCTTGTATTAATTAAAAGGAACATTATATATATTATTGTACTCGTTTACATATATATATATATATATATATATATATAGTTAAAGGTTGCATCGGTAGCCTAACTACAGTAGCACTTCTCTAAAAAAATGAGAAAGTTCGAAAAGGTGTATATTATACTATAATCCTATTCTTTGTTCTGTTTGTATATATTTTATTGTACATCTACATATTATAGTCTGCATAGTAGCCTATATACATATTTTTATTATATATCTATATATTAGACTCTACATACACTCGTTGTATATACCTATAGCTTACATATATGGAGGCTTTGTTTTTATGTGTTTGAATTAAATATTAATTGCAGAATATATGTTTAAATTGATTTTTAATATATATATATATATATGACTTATATTTTGTTCTCATCAATTCTAATTTTTTAGCTTTGTTCTTCTAATTCATGCCAATCTTGCTTTGCTTTGGAATTCGTGCTTAGATTCGTAACTCATTTCATTGTCGTATCTCTCTAGCCTCGAAAGGTGAGCAATCACTCACGATTAACATTCATATATTTATTAAATTTGATTTCACTTGAAACGACAATTGAAATATGCTGCTAGATTGAATTGTTAATTATATAATTGTTATGTAATGTATGCTATTATCTGAAATTGTCCACCTGTAACAACCCGCATATTTAACGATTTTATATTTAAATGTTTAATTTAAATATAGCGTCGTTATTCGAATTTTGGAGTCCGAAATGTTACTTTCTGCAAATGGCCGAATTGGAACTCGAAACTACCTCCATTGGTTCCAAAAGGGCGTTTGCGATCTTTTTGAGTATAATCTTTGATATATTTGGAGTAAGTTGAAATTTGACCCTTTTTCTACTTGGGCTTGAGTTTGGGTTCAGCCCATTGGCTAGCTAACTCACTTAACCTTCTACTTCAGCCCCTTCCCCTCATCTCTCTTCATTTCATTTTATTTCTTAAGCTAAAAACTGAAATGGGGGAAAGGAAAGAGAAATAGAAATTAGCAAGCCCTAGTTTCCCCTTTTTAACTTGATTCTTTCTCCAAAATCAAAGAGAATCCACTGGTAAGTTCATCTCCACCTTCTCCATCTTTACTCCTCTTCAATTTCAGTAATTTCCTAACCCTAACTTAGGAAATACTTGCTTTGATTCTAGATTGAAGCTTGTAGTGTTGAAGTGGAGTGTAGTTGGTTGATTCCTTGCAATTGTGCTTCTTCATCTTCTTTGTTTTGTGTGCAAAGGTGAGTTTTGAACTCACATCTACTTCTCTTGATTTCATTGATGTTGGGTATGAATTCCTAACGCCTTGTTCATATGCACTTGCATTTGGTTTGGGTTGAATTGGGGAATATTCCAATTTTTAGTGTTTTGGGTTCAAATCTTTGAAATCCTAACTTTTTATGTTTTGATCATGTTTTGGTGATGCATCGAGGAACATATAGGGCCGGGTTGTCGATTGGCATAAGCCCTTAGAGCCAATGTTCGTCCGATTGCATTTTGGGAGAGTTTGCTCTTCATTTGAATAAGGCTGAAAAACAGCCCAGGCGTGATTCAGTCGACTGAACCTGGAACCCGAAAGTTTCCAGGCATGATTCAGTCGACTGAAAACTCTGTTCAGTCGACAGAACCTAGAAACAGAAAGTTTCCTAAACCTGGAAAATTTCCAAGTATAGGGTCAGTCGGCTGAAAACTCTGTTCAGTCGACTGAACCTGCTGTTTCAGCCCACTTTGCCTTTGGGATTGAATTTCCAATTTGAATCGATTCATGATGATCCCATGTATGATTATCAATTGTTTTGACTTTGATGGTTCCTTTTAATTTTAATCCACGGGTTTTTATAAAATAATCTCTCGAATCGCATTTAAAAGTTCGTTTCTCTAATTTATAAATTCTATTTAAAACACACACTTTCGCACTTCGAACGAAGTGGAAGGGTGATTAAATGGTTGGGCAAAACACGGACCGTGAATCTTTGCGTTTATCTTTCCGATTAATCCTCGACCTATTCGATTGATTGTTTTGACCTTCGGGTTTGGTTTATCGATGATATGAGGTAAACTTTGTACTGCTTTGAGTGTGAAAGGGACTGACGGACAGTAAACCGTTTAGTGCGAACGAGTGGTTATGGGACATACGTTAACACTTTTCGGATTCCTTTTCGAGAGTTGTGACACATTCCGCCAGTTAGTGGTGTCCAGTACTGGGTCTTCGACCTTCACCACTACGGTTTGTTGCCTCTGGAATAGTGTCTTCGGACTGCCTCCCTAGGTTTGTTGCCTTCGGGTATGTTTCCTTCGGGTGTGTGCCTTCGGGTTTGTTGCCCTATATAGTTTCGCTCTAATGATGGCCTTATGTGCCGCATGGGTGATACTTGGTTTTGGAGTCTTCGGGCTCATGGATCCTTGTTTGTACAGTACTGAGCTTGAGCAAATTTTATGATGTTTCATTGATATGTATATTCCCTTGGTATCGCCCTTCGGAGTTGGTCTTTTTGAGCCGCATGGAGTATAGCGATTACCTTGTGGAACTTGTATACCTTATGGGTATTTGTTATTGCCTTCTGGCTTGTTTTGGGATAATTGTATCCTTTGTTTCTATATGTTGCCAATGATATGAGGCTTGTTCTATATGATTCATCTCTTGTTGATGATTTTGTTATCTCCCCTAGAGATATTTATTATACTATGTGACCTTGCAGGTTTATTATTGTTCAGTTTATCTAACTGCTTTGTTATCTAGACTGACCCGTGTATTTTATACTCGGGTCAGACCGAGATGTTTCAGGTTAGGTGCTTTTGGACTTAGCCTATTTTGCTTCCTCATGGACTATTCGCTAGCTTCTTTTTGTTATAGCATCTTTTGTAGTCCTTATCTGTTGTAACTCTGATTTATACTCTTTCGTCCCGTCTGTACATTGTGGTCTCCTGTACCACTTGACATGTATTATTTTGTATACTCTGTTGTGTATCTGTGTATGTGTATATTATGATCGACTGTTCTGTGATGTATATTACATTTGAGTTGTTATATTTTCTTCTGATAGATCCTATAGCCATTGTAGTTTTGCTTTAAATATTTATTGAATAGGTCGAATTTTAATGTGTTTCTACTTTTCGACGTATTTAGTGAATAGTTAAGGTAAGATTGCACATGGTCGCTTCCATTATACTCTATTGTCCGCGTTAGCCGACAGTATTATCTATGTAATACTCTTTGTTAACGAGGCTCTCGGAGTGGGGCGTCACAGCGTGGTATCAGAGCGAGGTTCAGAACAAAATATGATAAACACAGAATATATGCACATATTATGGTACATCAAAGTGTACAAGTGATACAGATCCTTGAATCATCGTGTTTCTTTATTCCATCAAGGTTAGATAGATATTGGAAATACGTCTAGGAATGCATTTTATTCCGTAGTATCCCATATTGTAATATCTATCTTGTGAATAATCTTGTTCTTATCTTACTTTCAGCTTATGTCTGGAAGAGGCAGAGGTCGACGTTCGGATGCTGGGCAATCTAGTGGCTCACATCCGGTTGGCGCATATATGTCTGCCGATCAGTTTATGGAGTTATTTAGGAGCACTCAGCCTTCCGTTCCTCCTCGAGTGTCTCCACCTCGCAAGTCTGCTTTTGCACGTTAGTGCAGTGATTTTGCTCATCTTGGAGGAAAACCGTTTAAGGGCTCCGAGTCTGTTCTTGAAGTCCAAGCTTGGCTTCGCACGTGCGAGCGTATTTTCTCTCGCATGGATCTTTCTGACCATGATAGAGTTCTTGTAACTTCTAGCTTATTACAAGAGCGTGCTCTTGACTGGTATGAGCTTCTTGTAGATGAAATTGATGAGTCTACTCTTTCTTGGACTCAGTTTCGGAGACGATTTGAACTCAAGTTCGTTCCTGAATCTGAAAAAGTTTTATTGACCCATCGCTTCCTTGAGTTGAAGCAAGGGAAAACTTCTGTTTCTGAGTATGTTGTATCATTCGAGGCTTTATCTCAGTATGGTCTTGAATTCATCAGCACTTCTTATAAGAAGAATTTGAAGTTTGTTTCTGGTCTTAAGAAATATCTTAAGAAGTCTTTGTTGCTTCAGCTTAAACTTTCTTTTGAGGAATTGGTTGATTCGGCGCTTCATCTCGAGACTGTCGAGAAGGAGTGTGATAGTGATGTTGATGTTGAGGTTTCCAGAAACCCCAACAAGAAGCAGTTTCCAATTCAGAAGAAGCCTTGTCCTTCTAAGAAAAAGAAGACTGGTGGTGCTAATCCTCAGCCTCAGTCTTCCGGAACACCTTTTATCCGGAAGTGTTTCAATTGTGGTTCTCCGGATCATATTATTCGAGCTTGTCCAAAGCCTCTCTTCTGTCGCTATTGCAAGAATGAAGGTCATCATGTTTCAGCTTGTCCTACTGCTCCTGCTAATGCAAAATCTGGCAAGCTCAATGTGGCTAATGCTTCTGGAGGTTCATCTCAATCCAAAGGTATGTCTCCATCTATTTTGGAGGGTTCAATTCTATTTCATGATCATAGTATACGAGTTCTTTTCGATACGGGTGCTTCACATTCTTTCGTATCGAAGAAGCTTGTAGATGATTTATCTTTGGATGTTTCTTGTATGGTTACTTCTTTAAGGATTGCGAATCCAATTGGGGGATCCGCGACCCTTAGTTTGCTTTGTGATGATATTGAGATTGTTTTATGTGGCTTTTCTTTCCGTGCGAATCTGCACGTTGTTTCTCATTTGGGTTTTGATATGATTTTTGGTATGGACTGGCTAGTGAGGTACGATGCCAGGATTATTTGTTCTGAAAGAATTTTATATCTTTGTCATCCTAATTCGCCTTCTCAGTTATCTCTTGTTCTTCGGGATGTGGACAATTCCGAAATGGCTTTATATTCTTTTGGCTCGCGTGATGAGGATGATATATCTTGTATTCCTATTGCTTGTGACTTTTATGATGTTTTTGAACCTTTTTCGGGTTTGCCACCCAAACGGGCAATTGAGTTCCGCATTGATCTCATTCCAGGCGCGCAGCCAGTTAGTCGTCCTCCCACGAGGATGTCTACAAAGGAAAATGAGGAACTCAAGAAGCAGCTTTTAGAGCTTGAGTCCAAGCAGTTAATTCAGTCCAGTTTTTCTCCGTAGGGATCCGCGGTCGTTTTTGTGAAGAAATCTGATGGAACTCTTAGGCTTTGCATTGATTATCGCAAGCTTAACGAGTTAACCATCAGAAATAGGTATCCATTGCCTAGGATCGATGACATGTTTGATCTATTGAGTGGTGCTAAGGTCTTTTCTCAGCTTGACCTTGCCACAGGTTTTCATCAATTACGAGTCACGGAGGATAGCATACCTCTTACCGCTTTCCGCACTCGTTATGGTTCTTTTGAGTGGCTCGTTATGCCGTTCAGTTTGACGAACGCTCCTGCTTTCTTTGTTGATCTCATGAATCGGGTATTCCGGGAATATCTCGATAAGTTTGTTCTTGTCTTCATTGATGATATCCTTATTTAATCTAAGTCTGAAGCTGAGCATGCTAATCACTTGAGAATTGTTTTGAGTACTCTCCGTCGTCATCTGCTTAAAGCCAAATTCTCCAAGTGCCGCTTTTGAGAGAATAAGGTTAAGTTCTTAGGCCATGTTGTATCTTCCGATGGCATTTCTGTCGATCCCTCAAAGATCGAAGCCATCCAGAATTGGAAGAGGCCTAAGAATGTGCATGAGATTCGTAGTTTCCTTGGATTGGCGGGTTATTACCGACGGTTCATTAAGGACTTTTCCCGTGTTGTGCTTCCTCTCACTTTTCTTACCCGGAAAGGCATTCGTTTTATTTGGTCCGACAAGTGTGAAGCTTCCTTTCATACATTGAAAGAACTTCTCACTAATGCTCCTATTCTTGTGGTTCCTGAAGGGAATCATGATCTTGTTGTCTACACCGATGCTTGTGGTAGTGGTCTCGGTGCTGTGCTTATGCAGAGGAATCGGGTAGTTGCTTATGCTTCTAGGCAACTGCGTCCGAATGAAGTTCGCTATGCCACTCATGATCTTGAGTTAGCCGCCATTGTCTTTGCCTTGAAGATCTGGCGACATTATTTATTGGGCGAGCGCTTCATTCTCTATACCGATCATAAATTTTTGAAGTATTTGTTCACTCAGAAGGAACTCAATATGAGACAACAGCGTTGGCTCGTGTTTCTTGCTTCCTATGACTTTGGTATCCAGTTTACCCCTGGTAAGGGTAATCGTGTTGCAGATGCGCTTAGTCGCAAACATTCGGCTGTTATTTCTATGATGCTTGCCGAATGGAATGTTCTTGAGACTCTATCTTTTTGTGAAATTCGTGATCGAGATTCATCTTCTGATTCTCCTATTCTATTATTTAGTTTGGGAGCTCTACCTATTTTATTGGATCGTATTGCCGATGCTCAGCGGCGTGATCCTGATTTGTTGCATTTTATTCAGCTTTGTGAGTCTGGATCTTGTGATGAGGCGTTGCAAGATTTTAGCATTGATTCTCATGGGTGTCTTCGTAAGAAGAACCATCTTTTTGTGCCTTCTGATTTTGCACTTAGGCATGACATTCTTGATGATTGCCATCGTTCTAAGTATACCATTCATCCCGGTAGTAGTAAGATGTATGCCGATATGCGTCGTCTTTATTATTGGGAAGGCATGAAGCACGATGTGGCGAGTTATGTGAGCAACTGCATGACATGTCAACGTGTGAAGGCCGAACATCAGCGTCCTTCTGGTCTTCTTCAACCTCTTGAGATTCCATTGTGGAAATGGGATCAAGTTTCTATGGATTTCATTGACGGCCTACCTCGTTCGAGATCAGGTCATTCTAGTATTTGGGTTATTGTTGATCGTCTCACCAAGTCTGCTCATTTTGTCCCTATTAAGTCTAATAGGACAGCTTCGCATTTGGCTAAGTTGTATGTCAAGGAAATCGTGTGACTTCACGGTGTTCCTAGTTCTATTGTGAGTGATCGTGATCCTTTATTCACGAGTCATTTTGGGAAGAGTCTTCTGCAAGCTTTGGGAACAAAGCTTAATTTTTCTACAGCTTATCATCTGCAGTCTGACGGACAGACTGAACGGGTAAATCGTATCTTGGAAGATCTTCTCCGTATTTGTATCTTTGATTTTGGTGGTAGTTGGGAGGATCACCTACCTCTTGTAGAGTTCTCCTACAATAATAGTTTTCAGTCTAGTATCGGTATGGCTCCTTTCGAAGCCTTATACGGAAGGCCATGTCGATCACCTTCTTGTTGGTTGGAATCTGGAGAGAAGCTTATTCTTGGTCCAGATTTTGTTCGTGATTCTTCCGAGAAGATTGATCTTATCCGATTGAGAATGAAAGAGGCGCAAAGTCGTCAAAAATCCTACGCGGACAACCGTAGGAAGCCTCTCGAGTTCTCAATTGGCGATCTTGTTTTTATTCGTGTTTCTCCTTTGAAAGGGGTTATGCGCTTCAGTACGACTGGGAAATTGGCTCCTCGTTATATAGGACCGTTTTCTATTACTGAACGTATTGGCCCTGTGGCTTATAGAGTTTCACTTCCAGCTCATTTATCTGGCATTCATGACGTGTTTCACATCTCGCAACTTCGAAAGTGTCTTCGAGAATCGGATTCTGTAATTGATTCTCCTGATTTGCAAGAGCTTGAGGTCTCACCGGACTTATCTATTGTACATCAACCTATTCGCGTGCTTGACACGGAGGTGCGACACCTTTGGAATAAGGACGTGCCGCTCGTTAAAGTTCAATGGTCCGCTAATCCCAATGACTGTACTTGGGAAACCAGAGAGTATATCGAGCGATCTTATCCAGGTTTTCTATCCTTGCTTCGTAATGGTAAGTCTATTTCTGTGTCTCAAGTTTATTCTTTCTTTTGTATGTTGTATGTATGTAGTTGTTACAAATACCGTCTCTAGGAATTGCGGGGACACAATTTTGTAAGGAGGGGAGATCTGTAACAACCCGCATATTTAACGATTTTATATTTAAATGTTTGATTTAAATATAGCGTCGTTATTCGGATTTTGAAGTCCGAAATGTTACTTTATGCAAATGGCCGAATTGGAACTCGAAACTACCTCCATTGCTTCCAAAAGGGCGTTTGCGATCTTTTTGAGTATAATGTTTGATATATTTGGAGTAAGTTGAAATTTGACCCTTTTTCTACTTGGGCTTGAGTTTGGGTTCAGCCCATTGGCTAGCTAACTCACTTAACCTTCTACTTCAGCCCCTTCCCCTCATCTCTCTTCATTTCATTTTATTTCTTAAGCTAAAAACTGAAATGGGGGAAAGGAAAGAGAAATAGAAATTAGCAAACCCTAGTTTCTCCTTTGTAACTTGATTCTTGCTCCAAAATCAACGAGAATCCATTGGTAAGTTCATCTCCACCTTCTCCATCTTTACTCCTCTTCAATTTCAGTAATTTCCTAACCCTAACTTAGGAAATACTTGCTTTGATTCTAGATTGAAGCTTGTAGTGTTGAAGTGGAGTGTAGTTGGTTGATTCCTTGCAATTGTGCTTCTTCATCTTCTTTGTTTTGTGTGCAAAGGTGAGTTTTGAACTCACATCTACTTCTCTTGATTTCATTGATGTTGGGTATGAATTCCTAACACCTTGTTCATATGCACTTGCATTTGGTTTGGGTTGAATTGGGGAATATTCTAATTTTTAGTGTTTTTGGTTCAAATCTTTGAAATCCTAACTTTGATGTTTTGATCATGTTTGGGTGATGCATCAAGGAACATATAGGGCCGGGTTGTCGATTGGCATAAGCCCTTAGAGCCAATGTTCGTCCGATTGCATTTTGGGAGAGTTTGCTCTTCATTTGAATAAGGCTGAAAAACAGCCCAGGCGTGATTCAGTCGACTGAAAACTCTGTTCAGTCGACTGAACCTGGAACCCGAAAGTTTCCAGGCATGATTCAGTCGACTGAAAACTTTGTTTAGTCGACTGAACCTGGAAACAGAAAGTTTCCTAAACCTGGAAAATTTCCAGGTATAGGGTCAGTCGACTGAAAACTCTGTTCAGTCGACTGAACCTGCTGTTTCAGCCCACTTTGCCTTTGGGATTGAATTTCCAATTTGAATCGATTCATGATGATCCCATGTATGATTATCAATTGTTTTGACTTTGATGGTTCCTTTTAATTTTAATCCACGGGTTTTTATAAAATAATCTCTCGAATCGCATTTAAAAGTTCGTTTCTCTAATTTATAAATTCTATTTAAAACACACACTTTCGCACTTCGAACGAAGTGGAAGGGTGATTAAATGGTTGGGCAAAACACGGACCATGAATCTGTGTGTTTATCTTTCCGATTAATCCTCGACCTATTCGATTGATTGTTTTGACCTTCGGGTTTGGTTTATCGATGATTTGAGGTAAACTTTGTACTACTTTGAGTGTGAAAGGGACTGACGGACAGTAAACCGTTTAGTGCGAAAGAGTGGTTATGGGACATACGTTAACACTTTTCGGATTCCTTTTCGAGAGTTGTGACACATTCCGCCAGTTAGTGGTGTCCAGTACTGGGTCTTCGACCTTCACCACTACGGTTTGTTGCCTCTGGGATAGTGTCTTCGGACTGTCTCCCTACGTTTGTTGCCTTCGGGTATGTTGCCTTCGGCTGTGTGCCTTCGGGTTTGTTGCCCTATATAGTTTTGCTCTGATGATGGCCTTATGTGCCGCATGGGTGATACTTGGGTTTGGAGTCTTCGGGCTCATGAATCCTTGTTTGTACAGTACTGAGCTCGAGCAAATTTTATAATGTTTCATTGATATGTATATTCCCTTGGTATCGCCCTTCGGAGTTGGTCTTTTTGAGCCGCATGGAGTATAGCGATTACCTTGTGGAACTTGTATACCTTATGGGTATTTGTTATTGCCTTTTGGTTTGTTTTGGGATAATTGTATCCTTTGTTTCTATATGTTGCCAATGATATGAGGCTTGTTCTATATGATTCATCTCTTGTTGATGATTGTGTTATCTCCCCTAGAGATATTTATTATACTGTATGACCTTGCAGGTTTATTATTGTTCAGTTTATCTAACTGCTTTGTTATCTAGACTGACCCGTGTATTTTATACTCGGGTCAGACCGAGATGTTTCAGGTTAGGTGCTTTTGGACTTAGCCTATTTTGCTTCCTCATGGACTATTCGCTAGCTTCTTTTTGTTATAGAGTCTTTTGTAGTCCTTATCTGTTGTAACTCTGATTTATACTCTTTCGTCTCGTCTGTATATTGTGGTCTCCTGTACCACTTGACATGTATTATTTTGTATACTCTGTTGTGTATCTGTGTATGTGTATATTATGATCGACTGTTCTGTGATGTATATTACATTTGAGTTGTTATATTTTCTTCTGATAGATCCTGTAGCCATTGTAGTTTTGCTTTAAATATTTATTGAATAGGTCGAATTTTAATGTGTTTCTACTTTTCGACGTATTTAGTGAATAGTTAAGGTAAGATTGCACATGGTCGCTTCCATTATACTCTATTGTCCGCGTTAGCCGACAGTATTATCTATGTAATACTCTTTGTTAACGAGGCTCTCGGAGTGGGGCGTCACACCACCTGTGAGATATGACACCATTTCCTATTGTTTATATTTTATTTTATTTATCACTGATGATATATGCTTGTTGCTAATATATTATATTATTATCATATATGTGCTCACTCTGCAAGTTCCCTATTAGTATAGAATTCCCTATGGGTTGAAATGATACATACTCGAACGATTTTGTAGAATAAGGGAAAATCGTTATAGGTTGAAATGATACACCCAAGCGATTTTCGTTGACTTTAAATTTGGGATTGCAGGTTGAAATGATATATAACTATAGATATTTAAATTGCAGATTGAAATTTTAAGTATTTGTATCACTTGACCATAGGATAGAAAATTATATACACAGACCGTTGGTCTATAATTTGAAAAATGATTTCCAAAGTTTTGAAAGGAAATATATGGTTTAATAAATATTTGACTTTTAAATATAATATATATATATATCCTATTTTTATATATGTATAAGAAACTATATTTTAAAATAATATGTTTTGGCAATTTTAATTTATAAGTTAATTTTGAAAGCATAAATTTTAAGATTTTCTTATAAGTTTATTATTTTTAAAATATATTTAGTACAATATATATTTAATTATAAGATTTAATTTAAAAAAAATTAATTAGTACATAACATGTTTAAATATTTTTTAATTTATATTAATATTTTAAGAATGGATTTTTAACTTTAATAATAACGGTGGGAAAATAAATTAATGTTGGCTTGTAATTTAAATTGGTTAATAATTGAATTTAAATAAGAATTTATTTGAATTTATTGATTCTTAAATGCTGAAAATATGATTTATAACTTGTTTTGATAGAAGTGATTAAAATGAATGTTCTCAATTTTAAAATTGAGATTGAATATTTAATATTTATTTAAATATATAAGTTGGGAATTTAATAAATTATTATTGAAAAGATTAAGCGAATACTTTCCAATTTGAATAGACTTAATGTTAAATGTTGAAATATAAATGAAAATTTTGTTATAATATTTAGATATATAAACTGAAATCTTTGAACTTTAAAATCGAAATGGTTAAACTGGAATTGATTTAAATTGAATTTTGGAATATAAAATGATTTGAAACGATTTATGAAATTAGAGGAAGCTAATTTTATTATATAAAGTATTTTAATATATAAACACTATTTTCAATATTTAAACTATGCAAGTTGGAAATAGTTTTTAAAAGTGCAATGATTTTCAATGTGATATGATTTCAAAGTGTTAGGATTTCAAAGTGTTATGATTTCGAAAGTGTTATAAATTTTGAAAGTGTTACGATTCTGAAAATGAATATTATTTAAAGTGAACAATGATATCGAATTGATATGGTTTATGAAATGAATATGACATTTTAATATGAAGTATGAACTATTTGAAAAGAAATGACCATGGTATGAAATAAGCGTTTGTTTGTTAGAGACTACAATCGAATATTTTCATACTCTCTGCCAATACCGAAAACCACTTTAACAACTGTGTACGTGGTGGAGATTCCAGAATGAATGAGAGTGGTTTGGTGACGATTCTATATCGTATTTACAAAGCCACGCCTCCCATAAGTCAGCTAAAATATGAGCTATACCTGGCCAAGTGGGATCATTCCACCGATGGGGCACATTTCTTCGATACCATTCTATTGCTTTTGTGATGTGAATAGGTGCACCCTTTGATTTGGGAGTGTCTCATGAGGTGGGCGGTAGTAGCTACTATGCGTTACCACCAGTCCGGGAGTGCAAATGGTATATCTACCCTGGCATTGCCTTGAGTAACTTGTCATATGCCTTATCGTGCCTTCTACGAGTTTGTTTTGTACCGTACCTATGTGGTGTCCTTTGTGTAAACCTCCAGTTTGAGGAGCGTATGACATAGTATAGACTATGAGAATATATAAAATATATTAAGGGGACTATGGATAACCCCTTAACACTATTTTAGTACTTTTACTTTACTATAGACATATTATAATTGCGTATATTACTACATAGTATATAGTTCCACGGTTCCTTAGAGGATGGAAATCCCAAATGTCCTTTAAATTACTTGTATTTCAGTTGAAATTTCACTTGAGTTGAATTTATAAATATAAGAATGTTAATCTAGACTCAAGTGTTTTATGTTTTACTTTACGCTTGGGTCAGACTTAGTGCCACAGCATTTAAGACTCACCTTTGGAGTTTGGAGCTTCGCTTGGATTACTTTCAATTACTTCAGTTGTTTCCAGTGATTTTTGTTCAGTCTTGTCAGTTACTTTTGTATTTGAGACTACTCTGTATTTGAGGTTCCTATTGCATTTATTTTAGAATCTGATGCTTATTTAGTAGCTTCATGAACTGCTATCTATCTAATCCGCTGCTTATTGTTATATTATTCCGTGTCTGTGATTTTGTGATTGATTTGTTTACTGTATATGCTGAGTTTTGCCAAATATAAGTTAACAATCTATTATTTTGAGCAATTCAAGTCCGACATGTGCAGATGCAAATGGTTTGAAATAGCTGGTCTTTACATTGCTACTTTTCTCTTTTGTCACTGGAAAATAATTTCGGTGATGGTTGCAGCATCATCGACATTCATTTTCGAGTCTTGAAGTGAAGAGGCCACTTGTAGCTTTACTACCCTTTTGTTTTGAAAAAGGAATTTGATTTGAATTTCATGAATATGATTAAATGTATAAAAATATATACATGTAAATATTAATTTCAAAATGGTTGAAAGTGAAACCGAAAATTTAAATCTTAAGTTTTATATTAAGAAATGGTTTCGATTAATAAAATGAAGTAAGATTTCTGAATAAATGGAAGATCTAAAATGAGAAATAGAATTTAAAGCACTCTAAAAGAGTTGAATTGGGATAAAATTTATTCATATAATAATCAACTGCATTCTAATATATATAACTTACCTAAAATATTCCAAAATTTAAAATGTTCGGGTGAATATATAATTGAAGGTTATACAAGAGAAAAACTTAAGTAACAAATTATTTAAATTAAAATGGCTTAATAGAAATGTTGTAAATAGTAAATTTCTATAGTGACACTCAGAAACATTAATATAACTTACCTAGGAAAGTTAGATCATTAATGTGGATATGTAATTGAATGCTATACAAGAGAAATTTAGGTAATAAAGTGTTTAAACTAAATTTTACTCGATTGAAATGTTGTAAGTAAAAGGAAATTCGTATAGCTTTTAATCATGTTCAAAAACATAAATAAAACTGACCTGGAAGAGTTTTGAATGTAGTTAAATAATATACAATAATAAATAAGATGTCCAAATGAATTTGTTAGGGAATTTACAGATAAATATTTAGGTGATTATGATAAATGTTATACACTTGACCCATATTGCAAGATATGTCAGTAAACAAATTGAATAATGAAAAGGGAATGCTATCTAAATAAACAAATATGAACTTTAGAATAGTTTAAGTGGAATTTTGAGTGAAATTAACTATAGTTCGATCAAATAGATTTAATAAACGAGTTAAATAAAACAAATTTTGTTGTGAATTTTTTGGAATAAATGTTAACAGATTGTAAACAAATCAATTGAATGAAAATATATAGATTGGTTAATCTAATTGGATATTTGTAATTAAATTTAGAAAGAAATAAAAAAAATTATAATTTATAATGAAATGAATGCTAAAAAGAAGTGTAGCAGTGGTAATTTAAAAGTTAATTATTAACAATTGGAGTGAAATTCCAATAAAGAAATAGTGTTAATTGTTGCACTTGAGTATAAAATTTAAAATAAGTAATTAAAAGTAAGAATTTAATAAACCGATGCAATAATATATTGATTAATAGTAACTGTGTGTAAATTAAGGTAATAATGTTAATGGCAGAACCAATTTAGTGCAATCCCAAATTAATTGCAACAATGGTAAGGTTATAATTGATTGTATTTAGAAAATTGGAAATAAATTTCAATAAATATAATTGAATAGTATGTAAATGATGATTGAATGAAATTTGTGTGATGTAAACAATTGTAACAATTGTTTGGGAATAATAACTCATAAGTGTAATTGAAAGTATATGATAACAAATATTTTAGGTTACCTATTTATTTAGCCTGCTAATTTAAATGTGGTAAAAATTGCAATAAATCTAAATTAAATATTTTGGTAATGTGAATTTAGTTAATAATGGAAATCAATATGAAATGAAGCATACATTAATGAAATGTAATATAAATCACTGTAATTATACCCATAAAATGTCAATTTATTGAATTAGATTTAAATCAATGGCAACATTTGTTTGTTTATATTAACTTATAAGTGAAATTAAATGTTAATGATAAAAATTATCATAATTTAACCATTTATTTAGTATATTAGATTAAAATTTGTAATAAATTGCAATGAATCTCAATTCAATGTATGTTAGGGTAAATTATGGAAATATTTGGAAATAATGTTAATGTTATTCATAATTGAACAATTTGTTGAATTATAAGAATAGGAATAAATATTTATCAATTTATTGGGTTTTGAACCATAATAAGTGGACTAATTGCAATTAAATGAAATTAAAATATTGCGTTAATTGAAACTAGATGGAATGTGAGAATATTAGTGTAATAGATTTTGAATCCAATGTTAATTTCATCCATTTGATAATAATGAATTGATTAATAAGAATGAAAATTAAATTCAATGGAATTATTGAGAATTTAATTTATAATTTTCGAATTTAACAAAATTGTAATTTAACGCTGAAATTGATGATTGAATCAACATTTAAGTGACATCTAAATTTCTTTAAAATTTGTATAAATGATTAAGAAAGTTAAAACTGATGAAATTTGTTAATTATAGAGTTGAAATTGAAAAGTGATTTAATTAATTTATTTATTTTATTTATTTAATTAATTAGAAAATAGCCATTTTGGCCAGTGGCTCGGATTTCGACGAAACCAGTTTCATCGGATCCGTAATGGTGAATTATTATAGGATTTTAAGTTTTGTAGCGATCGGACTTGTCATTTGATCGTACGGACTCGAAATGCCTTGAAATCAATGAAATTTAAATCAATTTGAAATAATTTGATTTTTGCATAACTTAGTCATACGATGGAATTTGGACTTGAAACCTATTCCACTACGTTTAAAATATTTAAAAACATCTATTCTGATACATTAGTTGACCCAATTTCATTCCGGAGTCAAAACGGGCTTTTCGGGCCATTTTGTCGTTCAACGCGTATATAAATCTTATCCATCTATTCTATTTCAAGTTTTCTATATATACCATGTTATAAACCATAATTCATTTCTTATTCCTCATTTCTGTATGTTCTATTAGCTCCTCTTTCCAATGGCTGCAAACCCTAATTTCCAAATACAATTCCAAATCAAATCCCAAGCCAAAAATTCAAACTCTCTAAACAATATCAAATTTTATATGGATTCGAAGATCTCGAAGAGCGCATGTCAATTCTGCTGTCTGTTTTTCAATTCGGGTCTCTTTCTGGCCAGAAATCGTTATTTTGTTCCCAGCCATTCGTTTGATGGGAGTTTGATCGTATGGTGGATTCGCGACGATGTGACGATCGGGGGGTTGCGGTATATAGAGGAGAACCGGGGCTTTGCATCGGTGGCGTTCGTTTGCTTCGGAGTGGCCGTGATTTCGTCAGAGAATCCATGGAAGTAAGTGGTGACACCACGCGCAGAGGTGGCCATGGAGGCCGCGCGTAGGCCATGTAGGGTCGGCCTGAGGCGCGGTGTCGTGTGGCGTGCGTGGATCATCTTCAGTTGCTCCGAGCAGAGGCGACGGCGAGTTTGGTTGTGGCGGCTGTTACCTAGGCGCCTTCGTGTCTTAGCACGCTAGGGTTTCTAGGTGATGAGGTGTCAGGCTGTGATTAGTTTATAATTAATTAATTTATTTAGTTTCAATTTCAATTTCTACTCTTCTAATCGCAATAACTTTTACATACGAGGTCCAATTTGCGCGCGGTTTTCTCCGCTGGGATTGTAATAAAATTTCGAACATTTTGGCGTTGATTTTGACAAATTCGAAGACTGTTCGATTTTTGGGTTTAAATTGGATTTAAATCCAATTTAAATTCAAAAGGTGAGTGTTTTAACCCACTCACAATTTCTAAAATTTCTTATGTGTGTTAAATTAATTTCTGATGTGATTAGAAATTTATTTATTGCTATTTGGTATATTTTATCATCATTTCAGTTAAAAATTAATTAATTGAATTAAATTCGTATTCAATTTATTATTGCATATAAACTGCCAGTTAAATTAATTTATTATTGAATATAAACTGCCAATAATTACTTGCTATTTATTTCTATTCTATATTGATGTTATTGTTTGAATTGGATGATGATCGTGATAAATGATTGACGATTGATATTGGGTGAATGGATGCTGTATTTTACATTGTTTTAGACTACAAGTTGTTATACATTTTATTTTATTCGAGATTGCGGTTTGAAATGATATATAACCATATTTTTATTTTAAATTGCGAATTGAAATGATAAATATCTGTATCACTTGACCATAGGACAGAAAATTATATACAGACACCGTCGGTCTATATATAAAAATATTTTGAATATGATTTATATGGTTTTGGATAGGATTATACGGTTTAATAAATATTGATTTTTGATATTATATAAAAATATTTTATATATAGCTAAATTCATGTATTTAAGCTATGTATAAATTTGTTTAATGATAATAAGTTTAATAATGGAGTTTAATTTTATTAAAATAAAATATGATTAAGTATTTAAATCAAACTTTAATATAGAGGTTATAATGATTTAAATAAATTAAGGTTATAAGGTAAATTGGAAATTTATTTGAAATTGGGCTTATTTAAGAATTTAAACTCGATAACTTGATGTAAAATTTATAGACTTGAAATTTTAAAAGGTATGATATTTATTAATGGATTTTTATTCAAGATGAACTAGAGTTTTATTTAAGTGATTATGGATTTATTATGCAAATATTTCAAAACTGAATAATAGGACATTGAATTGTTGAATAGTAATTTCCAACCTTAGTTTTGAAATTGTTTAATACTCAAAGTTTGAAATATATTGAAATTGAAGTGGTTTATTGAAACTGAAAGTGAATTGAAAATTTATGGATTTAGATTTAATTTAAAGTGAATAAAATTGTAAAGAAGTGAAAATTATTTTACTTTATAAAGTAATTTTAAATTCAAACTATTTTAGTTTATATACTGTTTGAATATCCAAACCATTTAAGTTTTGGAAGTTATGGTTTAAAGCTATGAAATTCGAAGTATTATGTTTTGAAAGGTTATATTTCAAATGTTCGGTTTCGAAGTATATAAATTTGAAAGTGATATGATTTTTGAAAAGAATATATTTTAACTAAAAATGATATTATATTGATTTGGGTTTTATATAAATTTGATATCATATTGATTTGTTTTTAAATTGGAAATGATATCGTATTTATATAGTTTTGAAGTGGATATTATATTCTGGTTTAAAAGTATAAACTATTTTGAAAAGACCGCGGTGTTATAATAACGTTTGGTTGTCAAAGAGACCGGGATCGGAAGTTGTCATACTCTCTGCCAACTCCGAAAGCCACTTCAACAACCGTGTATGCGGTGGAGATTGCAGAATGAAGTAGGATGGTGCCTGCGTTTCCTTTGAAGTATATACGTGGACCCGACTCCCGTGAGTTGGCATAAGGTGGCTAAAACAGGAGCGATTGACGAGCTAATGAGGTAGCACCTTTGATCGAACACATCCCTTCGATATTATACTCTGATTTTTGGATTGATTCGGTAGGCACTTTTGATTTTTTTGATTTGGGGGTGTGGCTCGAGGTGGGCAGTAGATGCGCACTACGCGTTACCGCCTGCCCGGAAGCATGATTGGTATATCTACCCTGGCATTGCCTAGTTGTGCCATATCACCTACCCTAGCGCGCCTTGTACGAGTTTGGTTTTCTCCCGTAGCCCGTGTGGTATCCTCTGGTGGCTTTCCGATCAGGAGGGACTATGATATTGGATGGATTACTGGTACTATTACGTGTTAAGGGCTATATGGGTAACCCCTTAATGCTATTAAAAAGTAAGTTTATTTTACTATAGACATTATTATAATAGCCAAATATTACTACATAGTAAATAGTTTAATGGATCCTTAGGAGATGTGAATCCCAAGCATCTCTTAAGTTACTGCACTCACGTTAGACACTGGATAGGAGATGTTAAATCTTGTAAACATCTCTGACGTCGTTCTACTCATATTTATTCATGTTGATTTAACTTATATAAAATCCTTTAGTTCTGACTCGAGTGTTTTGTCTTCTCAATTGGCTCGGGTCAGCCTGAGCATTTCAGGATTTGAAAGACCATATTCTGGAGGACGAAGATGAAGATTTATTATTATTTATTATAGTTTCCACTATATTCATATTGTTCCACTGCATTATTTGTTGTTCTCTGGTATGTGTAACTCTGATATGTATTGTATAAGTATAATCAAATATTTCGTAAAACAGCTTCATGAACTGTATATTTGATTATTATATTTTAACGTCCCACTGCAAGATTCTATTTTGTTCTTTTTCCTTCTCTGTTTTTTCTTACTTACCCCATAACAATCCGCCCTTTTGTATGGTTTAAGTATGACGTGTGTGGTTTATCGTCGATTTAAAGCGTACGAAAATGCGGGATGTTACATAATATTTACAGCGGAAAATTTTATAATACAATATCAGAGTCTGACCTAAATTGAGCTTGGACAGTTATAAACATCTGTCCTTACAATTGCTGACAAACATCAAACAAAATACACTAAGTACAGCGGATAATAGAATATGTCAATACGATGATGAAGATCTCCAGCTCTCCTTTGGAAACTCATACCGTCTTCAACTCAACCTAAAACTACTCGGATCTGACCCGAGTATTTAAAATACTCGAATCAGGCATGATAAACCAACATGAAATACTCGAATTTTAAAATGTATAGATCATGACGATGTTATCAAAACCTTTGAAAAGAAGGGTATCTCATAAGACCACGTGCACACATAAACACGGACTGGTTTTTACCTTATGATAACCAAAACACTTTTACATATCAAAATGTTTGATATTATTTCTAATGACATTCTTTTGTAAACACTTTTCAAATAAACTTATTCAAATAAGATATCAATATCTGGACTAAGTCTAAGGTAATATATCTAAACTAGGTCAATGGAATATACCAATGGAATATATGATACCAGAAAGGGGTAGCTGAAATGGTTGCAAGTCATTACAGCTATTTTGGTAATACAATCAAAACTGTAAATCTCGTATTGGGATTGGATTTCTAACATGATAAGGAACTAGTGACCTTTTCTCCGATCCACGCATAACAAACATAGTTCCCACGATGCCTTAATCGCTTTTCTCAAACTAGTCACTTGGAATTATACTTGCTACACTACAACTGATGACGGTAGTTCCCTGCTTTTCTCAAGCTAACCACTTTATCCACATGGGGCAATAAATGCCTTGAGGCCCAGACCTATCTGGTACCTAGGGCTCAGAACATCTGATAACCCAAATCACTACTATCCGAAATGCAAGCATACATCTGACCATATAGAATCCCATCATAACTGGGATGTGAGGCTTGTGAGAATACGCTCAGTTTCTTTAAAGCCACGCTTTTCATACAAAACCACGCTTTGATCATAACATGTTCCACTTTGAATGCCTCATTGCCATTCCATGTCACAAGACCGATTTCTATAAAAGTACAACTTCCTGAGCTCATATGTCTTGGGAAAGGATGTTAAGCCAAGAGAAGCTGCCTTCACCGCCACCAACTGATATACGTTTTTAGAAACCACTCAAATGTAATTTAGAATACAATGTCAGACAAACATCCATACAAGTTCGTTCTAGGACTGAACGAAACCGAAGGCACTTTCCTCGGCCATTACTAGGCAAGAAGCCCTTGCAATCTGAAAAATCTCCATCACGAGGAGACCACTGCAAAAAATAACTCTATAATGGGGCCAACCAGAGCATGTTCAACAAGAATTTTTCACGCAATGAAGATCCACGGTCTTCAATTATCATCATCTTCAACATGTCTTCACTTTCGAACGTATACATTGGTTCGAAGTGGTTTTCGGATAGGAATCATCCAACTCCGACTCCGATTCCTTCGAAGCCAATCATCGGTTTAAAAAGATGTTAAGTTCATACGTGGATATCAATCACCAATCAATTAATTCATCTTTTAAATCAAATATCTTTCTTACATATATTGTAACGTTTCAGATTTTGCCCGCTCGAAAATCGACATCCATACTTCAAATCGTATTCGAATGTCATAGATTCGACCGTTCAAATCCGATTCGCCGGAGCTTATAACAATCATTAAGTAAATAACACAGCGGAATAAAAGAATAATACATTGATATACAGCTTTGATACAATATCTGATACAGATAATCCAATAAATATCAATATACATCAGAGATATGATACAATAAAATAGCAGCGGAAAAGAAAAATAGATAACATCTAGCAGCGGAACTAATAACTCTAAGATAATCTTCAAGGAAGAACTCCAGAAACTGCAACTCCATTTCCAAGAACTAATCCAGTAATAGCTTGAATCTCCAATAACGATGCACCAAGCTTAGCAAGTCTGGTCCGATCCAAAGACTGAACTAACTCCAGATAATCTACTACATCTGACTATCTGAAAAACCCAACTCTAGACTGCTCGTGTAGAAAATAATGAGCACCCAGAGTTTAGGAAAGAAACGATAAACTCCGGATCAGTCGTGGGACTGGTATGAGCAACAAAAACAGTTTATCTTTTAAAAACATTCAACAAAAGATTTTCTGAGTCAATTCGCAATGCTTTTGAAAAATGAGACTACCATAAGGCCTCCCGCACACACACACATGCAAACGCAGAATCGGAGGAGATTTCTCCTTATGATAGTCAAAGATGCTTGATACGCATTTAAAATAACATTTGATATTATTATTAGTGTATAGTGTAGAAAAAATTCATTTCGAAAGTAGAATATAAATCTTAGCCAGCATAGACATTTCGAACTATGCCTACTATAGCTACCATCCAAACAGTGGTGACCACCATAAGTGAATGGCAGGTTCTACAACTAATACCGTACAAGTTTCGTATTGGGAATTGGATTTCCAACAAATGGTCAGGCCAAGGAACTTCCCATTGCCACATGAGAATGCCTCTGGAAAGACATCCCCGAGAACCAAACCGGAACTCTGCCAACACAAGGCCGGGTTACCCCTAACTGGGTAACTACTGACACGAGCACGCCATTTCCCGATCGTAAACGACCTTTTTCACGGGATCCCGATAACCAACAACCACAAAGTAATAAACTCGTAGTAACCACATAGGTTAAATATCTGGGCTCCATACCATGATACAACCTCTATCCAGAAGGAAATGTACATACCCTAAGGGGAGCTACAGCAACCCCTAATAACCTTGCTGCATCTTTCCTGTTTTGACCATTTCCGGGATGTGAGGCTCGACGAAGTCACGTCCACAAAAACACACTTTGTACAAAAAGCCGTGCCTTGGGTCAACAAATGATCAACACAATGATCACTAAGATAGACGATCAATTAAATGATCCTATCACAAATAATCAACACAATGATCATTTCAGCATCACTCAGCATGTCACATTACCAAACTGGGAATATATCGCTGATAACTTCAACTATATAACCTTTGAGCACATACGTCTCAAAGAAGGGTGTTAAGCAAAGAATAAATTCTCCGCCACCAACAGAAATATATTTGAAAGAAATCGGCTTTATATCTCAACTTGTAATGTCAGGCATACAATCCATACAAGTCTGTTCTGGGTTCGAACAGAACCGAAGGCACTTCCAAAGAAGTCCTTGCAATCCGAATATTCACTAATCACGTTCGGACTTCCCATCACATATGGAGTTTCTATACCGGCGCGACTCGGTGCAGAAACAATCGATAGGTCATCCTATCGCTTTCGCAAATACCCGGTCTTCAACACCGGTCTTCAAATGCTATCCATAGCGACATATCACCTATTCGGAATGGGATATATGACACAAAGGTCCTCTCCCGGCTAAACCGAATAGTGAGCGCAATATTTCAAAAACAAATGGATAATGGGATTTCAATTAAGTCACAACTTAATAATTCAAAACTTTCTTTCAAATGGTTTTTAATCCAATTACCATTTCGATCTTTAAACAAAAAGATTCATTTTCACAACCTTTAACGGTTTAAGCAATTTTCACATTTTTATCTTTTACACAAAAGATTCATTCACCGATTTTTCAAATAAATTTTCATTTCAATTTGATTAACTCGTTAAATCTTTAAATCAAAGATTTAACTTATAGCCTTCAAAACAATTCCATTTCAATTTGATTTAAACAAATCATCATTTAAATCTGTTAAAAATAAACAGATTTAATTCATAGCTTTGAAAAAGAATCATCTATAACTTAGGAAAATCCTTCTCTATTCAATCTTGAAATTCCCCTAATTAACTGGAATCTCAGTTCTTATCTAAAAGTGTTTATCATTTGAAAACAACAGTTTTCATTTTGGAAATCTGATTTATTTATACGAGTTGAAATCCTTGGGTTAAATTCAAATTCCCAAAACAATACTTTAAAAATGGTTTAACTCATATATAACTAGTATAATATCGTTAATCCCTAGTTTCAAATTACAGAATTCAATTTCAATATTGAATTTAAATTTAAATCAAATTATTTAAATTCTAAAACTTAATCAAGTAATTTAAAAATAATAATTTTTATTTTGAAATTCCATTCCAAAAGCTTTTCACATTTATTCCGATTCCATTTCCAAAACATTTGAATTTAAAAATTCAAATTTAAAACTATTTCAAATATCTGTGACTTAACCGATTTCCCCGTGAAATCCATTATTGTGTGTGTAAGGTGTGGTCCAGAGGTTTAACACAATAGTGCAACATCATCATCATCACAAATTAAAACACAGAAATATAGTTGATAAGCGATATAAACTATAACGCTTATCGTTCATTCACAGATAATATACGAATGTAAACAAATAATCTGTACACAGCTCAAAGCATAGAACAAAATATCACAGATCAGATAGGATAATCAATTCAAGGCATCTTATACAATACAACCATTCATAAGTAAAGTCAAGCATTCAATCGTCATTTATAAGTAGGATTAATTAATTGTTTAATCCTAAATTAATTCAATTAAATTTTTAATTAATTTAATTACTTACGAATTAATGATCAAATCCCGATAAATTATAAATTAATTAGTTAATCACCTTAATTAATTATTCTTAATTTATCACATTAATTTAATTAACCTTTAAGTTAATTACATGATTAATTAACCTTAATCATTTACTTTAATTAATTATTTTTCAATCATAACTTGATTAACCAGTAATCATTAATCCTTAATTAATGTAATTATCCTTTTAATTAATTGACTCTTAATTAATTAACCTAAACCTTGATTTATAACTTTAAACTTCTATTTACTAATTAATACAAAACATTAATTATTCCATTCTAATTAACTCAATAACTAATGAATTTTAAATTACTGAGTTTTTTTTTTATTAACTTTAAAGTGAAACTCATTCTTATCGATGGTTAAAATTTTCACTTACAAATATGTTTAATACTATATATTTTCAAATTTACTTTTGAATTTTATTTTAAATTTTCAAATTTTAAAGTGGATATTAATTGATCTTTAAATAAATTTTAAAACTAACTTTTAAAATCTTTAAATTTACAAGTTAAACTAATACTTTTGAAATGAAAGAAATTTAAAAGACTTTGAAATCAAATTCCCTTCCGATGCAAGATATTTAAACTCGTTTAACTTTATTAATCTCAAAATTCTGCTGGCTTAAAACCCTTCAACACAACACCCAAGATCTACCCAGGTATCACTCGAGTGTTACTCTGAGTGCGTCACGCAATTTCCCCGAGTCCTCCTTCTACTGTGTATTTCTTTCTTCTACTCTCCCTCTCTTTTTTTTTCTCTTTTTTTTTTTTATTCAAGTTACAACAGCAGTAACTTGTGGAAACAAACCCACGCGCCCAGGTCTCGCCTCGAACCCAAATTTACACGTCACATGCCAATTGGGCCGAAGCCCAAGCTGAAGAAAACCACCCAAAACCATTGCTCTTCCTTCCCCAAACAACTCAACATCCTTTCCCAGATACACGAGCCTATGGCGTGCACGTGCACACAGGATTTCAACGGCTCCGACCATCGCCATGAACCCAAACGCATCACTCAACGATGCAGCAACCAACATCAATCATCAATCGACACTCAAAAGCCTACAAACGAAATCGAGCTACCCCAGGGATTGGAACCCCAAAACAACCTCCAGCAAATCGGTTCGCCCCCACTGTCCCGTCCACCAGAGTTCGTACAACTCCGGCCATCTACTCATCACCGCGACCCCTACGTTTTCTCTGATTCACATCGCACTCGATCAACCAGCCGTGGCGAAAACACCTTGTTTCCAGACCCCATCAATTCCGAGTTTAAACCCTAACCTCGCCTCGACACCTCAAGTCTTGCAGTAGATAATTTTTTTTACAATTTTCCTGTATTTATGAATCAACAAGCTAACTTCACCTCAAATTTCAACATCTATAATTCGTTAAATCAACAGAAATTCATGAAAAAGCAATTTTGGTTCCTTTATAAACTGCACCTTGAACACATAACTAAAAATCATCAAACTTGCTTTAAAAATCCTATCTTCTAATGCCAGTTCATATTATGTAATTGAATCATTAAATCGTGACATTCGAATTTATTCAAAATTTGAACTTTCTCTGTAAAAACCACATTCTTTTTATACTGTATATTCTTATCCTTCTTGAAACTATTTTTAAGTTTGAATTTATACCTAAACTCACACATTTGTTGTTGGAAACAAGGCCTAACAACAATCGAATGTTTAGATATTAGTTTGATCAAGAGGGGTGCTCTGAAACAAGAAGACAGAAGAGTATATTTGTATTCATACAGCCTTTTTTATAAATGCATAACTTTATCAGATTCATATCCATACTCAAACCATACTTCAAAGCAAACTTCCATCACAACATTTTAAGTAACATCAGAGGTATAACTATTTTAAAAAAAAAATGGTACTCACCTGTCTCAGAAGAATTAAACAGAGGAGAGGTTTTGCTTTGCTTACAGGCTGAATTCTCAGGCTTTGGATTTGCATTTGCAACTCAATTTTGTTTCCAGGTTTGATGAAGATATGATTACAGATTTACATAGCTTTGTTTTCAGTTTCTAAGATGGTATTCATTTCAGTTTTACACAGCAAAGAATGAACGAACTAAAAAGAAGAAATTGAGTGATATATAGAAGATGTATGCAGGCTTACATTTCTTTGCTGGTACAAGTGATATCTTTATCTATTTAATAAGCATGTCTGAAGTATGTTGCATTAAATGTTGAGATGTATTGCATTTATTGCCTTGTACATATATATCTCTTCCCATACTTCATTTCAGCTGTAGCATGTTTGAAGATGATAATGATAGCTTTCTTTTGTTTATTTCTTGTTTTATATTTTACATAATTTTATAAATATGTGGTTTCTACTTTGTATGTTATTTCTTTTGTTTGAATACTTTTATTTGCTCTTATTTTATTTTATTTTTCTTTGCATACTCAAACTTTTATATTTGTTTGTATTTAGTTACTTTATTTTCTTAAGTACTTTGTTTCTTCCTTGCATTCTATTTGAATTGCATACTTATATAATTGTCATTTATTTGCTTATACTTGTTGTTATTATTTTTATTTATTTGTTTTCTACTTGCATGTTTTCTTCTTTAGCTCGGCTTGTACAAACATTAGAGATAGTGGTGGCTGATATCTTGCTTTTGCTCATGTACTTGATGTTGATATACTTTATTTCTTTTACTTGCATGTATTTGCTCAGCTGAAAACATTTATTTGTTTTTATATTTTTTGTCTTGCATACTTGTATTTATTTTATTTTTAGTTTACTATGGATACTTACTTTCCTTATCTTATACTTTAATAAATATGTTTCTATGTTAAATTTTTAATCATTTATTTTAACTTGGTAAGTACATTTGTTTCTTATTTTGTTTACATGCATTGTTATTGTTTTTATATATCAATGTTCTTATTTTTATTCATAACTTAAAATTATTATTATTTTACTTCAAATTCATTATCTTATGTTATTTTTATAAACTCAAATCATTATTAACCATCAATTCAAATATTTATTATTACTTATTTATTTATTTTATACTCATGTCAAATATCTGTATTTTATGATTATTTTTAAACCATTTACTTGAGATTTTAACTCAAGTTCAATATATACATATATATATTATATAAAATTTGCTCATATATACCCAAATATATATACATTCAATATATACTCATACTCACAGTATTTTCAATGTAAATGATTTATACAGAATATACTTGGATCCGGGGAAACTCGCATTACTTAATCAATTAATTTCACAAATTTTATTCAAAATGAAATTACTTAACAATTTTAAATTCAAAAATTCAATTAATTATCAATTTAAATATTTATAAAATCCGGGGTCGTTACAGACTTCCCCCCTTAAAAGAATTTCGTCCCCGAAATTCGCAGGCACGAAAACAACACAGATGGATGAAAGATAAAGAAATATCTTTTCAGATCAAACTGGATATCAGTTCTGCAATTGGCTCACCAAATCAGAATATCAATAATAGATACAGGAAATTATAATTAAAATTTCAAATTTTGGTTTTAAACAAAATCATTTTATCGATACAATTCTAATCATTCTTCATATTCTATTAATCAATTTAATTCAATTAAAATTTTCAATTTCTAATTCATTTATTAGAGTTTAAATCGAAAAGCCGATAAGAAATCGATGAAGTACGAAGTAATAATTTTCTGCAACGATTCGTAAGGCCACCATCACATCGAAACTTCTTTCTGGAGCTGTCGCGAAGAATTCAAAAGAATTTAGAAACGAATCAAAGAAAATTGATAATAAAGATGTTTCCACTATTGTTACAGAGTATCGACCAATTATAGTCGTATTTCCCTGCCCTCTATCTCGTTCTCTTCTTGCACTCATACTTACTATCAGTAGATAGTAAGAGAACTTACTGAGGCATTCAAACGGATATCTTAGAGATACACTCATTCTAGGGATACTTCACCCTATCTATAATGAGTTACTTAACGTGTTACACTCCTGAGCTAAAGTTTCACCTTAGCTCTGATACCAAATGTAACGTTTCAGATTTTGCCCGCTCGAAAATCGACATCCATACTTCAAATCGTATTCGAATGTCATAGATTCGACCGTTCAAATCCGATTCGCCGGAGCTTATAACAATCATTAAGTAAATAACACAGCGGAATAAAAGAATAATACATTGATATACAGCTTTGATACAATATCTGATACAGATAATCCAATAAATATCAATATACATCAGAGATATGATACAATAAAATAGCAGCGGAAAAGAAAAATAGATAACATCTAGCAGCGGAACTAATAACTCTAAGATAATCTTCAAGGAAGAACTCCAGAAACTGCAACTCCATTTCCAAGAACTAATCCAGTAATAGCTTGAATCTCCAATAACGATGCACCAAGCTTAGCAAGTCTGGTCCGATCCAAAGACTGAACTAACTCCAGATAATCTACTACATCTGACTATCTGAAAAACCCAACTCTAGACTGCTCGTGTAGAAAATAATGAGCACCCAGAGTTTAGGAAAGAAACGATAAACTCCGGATCAGTCGTGGAACTGGTATGAGCAACAAAAACAGCTTATCTTTTAAAAACATTCAACAAAAGATTTTCTGAGTCAATTCGCAATGCTTTTGAAAAATGAGACTACCATAAGGCCTCCCGCACACACACACATGCAAACGCAGAATCGGAGGAGATTTCTCCTTATGATAGTCAAAGATGCTTGATACGCATTTAAAATAACATTTGATATTATTATTAGTGTATAGTGTAGAAAAAATTCATTTCGAAAGTAGAATATAAATCTTAGCCAGCATAGACATTTCGAACTATGCCTACTATAGCTACCATCCAAACAGTGGTGACCACCATAAGTGAATGGCAGGTTCTACAACTAATACCGTACAAGTTTCGTATTGGGAATTGGATTTCCAACAAATGGTCAGGCCAAGGAACTTCCCATTGCCACATGAGAATGCCTCTGGAAAGACATCCCCGAGAACCAAACCGGAACTCTGCCAACACAAGGCCGGGTTACCCCTAACTGGGTAACTACTGACACGAGCACGCCATTTCCCGATCGTAAACGACCTTTTTCACGGGATCCCGATAACCAACAACCACAAAGTAATAAACTCGTAGTAACCACATAGGTTAAATATCTGGGCTCCATACCATGATACAACCTCTATCCAGAAGGAAATGTACATACCCTAAGGGGAGCTACAGCAACCCCTAATAACCTTGCTGCATCTTTCCTGTTTTGACCATTTCCGGGATGTGAGGCTCGACGAAGTCACGTCCACAAAAACACACTTTGTACAAAAAGCCGTGCCTTGGGTCAACAAATGATCAACACAATGATCACTAAGATAGACGATCAATTAAATGATCCTATCACAAATAATCAACACAATGATCATTTCAGCATCACTCAGCATGTCACATTACCAAACTGGGAATATATCGCTGATAACTTCAACTATATAACCTTTGAGCACATACGTCTCAAAGAAGGGTGTTAAGCAAAGAATAAATTCTCCGCCACCAACAGAAATATATTTGAAAGAAATCGGCTTTATATCTCAACTTGTAATGTCAGGCATACAATCCATACAAGTCTGTTCTGGGTTCGAACAGAACCGAAGGCACTTCCAAAGAAGTCCTTGCAATCCGAATATTCACTAATCATGTTCGGACTTCCCATCACATATGGAGTTTCTATACCGGCGCGACTCGGTGCAGAAACAATCGATAGGTCATCCTATCGCTTTCGCAAATACCCGGTCTTCAACACCGGTCTTCAAATGCTATCCATAGCGACATATCACCTATTCGGAATGGGATATATGACACAAAGGTCCTCTCCCGGCTAAACCGAATAGTGAGCGCAATATTTCAAAAACAAATGGATAATGGGATTTCAATTAAGTCACAACTTAATAATTCAAAACTTTCTTTCAAATGGTTTTTAATCCAATTACCATTTCGATCTTTAAACAAAAAGATTCATTTTCACAACCTTTAACGGTTTAAGCAATTTTCACATTTTTATCTTTTACACAAAAGATTCATTCACCGATTTTTCAAATAAATTTTCATTTCAATTTGATTAACTCGTTAAATCTTTAAATCAAAGATTTAACTTATAGCCTTCAAAACAATTCCATTTCAATTTGATTTAAACAAATCATCATTTAAATCTGTTAAAAATAAACAGATTTAATTCATAGCTTTGAAAAAGAATCATCTATAACTTAGGAAAATCCTTCTCTATTCAATCTTGAAATTCCCCTAATTAACTGGAATCTCAGTTCTTATCTAAAAGTGTTTATCATTTGAAAACAACAGTTTTCATTTTGGAAATCTGATTTATTTATACGAGTTGAAATCCTTGGGTTAAATTCAAATTCCCAAAACAATACTTTAAAAATGGTTTAACTCATATATAACTAGTATAATATCGTTAATCCCTAGTTTCAAATTACAGAATTCAATTTCAATATTGAATTTAAATTTAAATCAAATTATTTAAATTCTAAAACTTAATCAATTAATTTAAAAATAATAATTTTTATTTTGAAATTCCATTCCAAAAGCTTTTCACATTTATTCCGATTCCATTTCCAAAACATTTGAATTTAAAAATTCAAATTTAAAACTATTTCAAATATCTGTGACTTAACCGATTTCCTCGTGAAATCCATTATTGTGTGTGTAAGGTGTGGTCCAGAGGTTTAACACAATAGTGCAACATCATCATCATCACAAATTAAAACACAGAAATATAGTTGATAAGCGATATAAACTATAACGCTTATCGTTCATTCACAGATAATATACGAATGTAAACAAATAATCTGTACACAGCTCAAAGCATAGAACAAAATACCACAGATCAGATAGGATAATCAATTCAAGGCATCCTATACAATACAACCATTCATAAGTAAAGTCAAGCATTCAATCGTCATTTATAAGTAGGATTAATTAATTGTTTAATCCTAAATTAATTCAATTAAATTTTTAATTAATTTAATTACTTACGAATTAATGATCAAATCCCGATAAATTATAAATTAATTAGTTAATCACCTTAATTAATTATTCTTAATTTATCACATTAATTTAATTAACCTTTAAGTTAATTACATAATTAATTAACCTTAATCATTTACTTTAATTAATTATTTTTCAATCATAACTTAATTAACCAGTAATCATTAATCCTTAATTAATGTAATTATCCTTTTAATTAATTGACTCTTAATTAATTAACCTAAACCTTGATTTATAACTTTAAACTTCTATTTACTAATTAATACAAAACATTAATTATTCCATTCTAATTAACTCAATAACTAATGAATTTTAAATTACTGAGTTTTTTTTTTATTAACTTTAAAGTGAAACTCATTCTTATCGATGGTTAAAATTTTCACTTACAAATATGTTTAATACTATATATTTTCAAATTTACTTTTGAATTTTATTTTAAATTTTCAAATTTTAAAGTGGATATTAATTGATCTTTAAATAAATTTTAAAACTAACTTTTAAAATCTTTAAATTTACAAGTTAAACTAATACTTTTGAAATGAAAGAAATTTAAAAGACTTTGAAATCAAATTCCCTTCCGATGCAAGATATTTAAACTCGTTTAACTTTATTAATCTCAAAATTCTGCTGGCTTAAAACCCTTCAACACAACACCCAAGATCTACCCAGGTATCACTCGAGTGTTACTCTGAGTGCGTCACGCAATTTCCCCGAGTCCTCCTTCTACTGTGTATTTCTTTCTTCTACTCTCCCTCTCTTTTTTTTTTCTCTTTTTTTTTTTATTCAAGTTACAATAGCAGTAACTTGTGGAAACAAACCCACGCGCCCAGGTCTCGCCTCGAACCCAAATTTACACGTCACATGCCAATTGGGCCGAAGCCCAAGCTGAAGAAAACCACCCAAAACCATTGCTCTTCCTTCCCCAAACAACTCAACATCCTTTCCCAGATACACGAGCCTATGGCGTGCACGTGCACACAGGATTTCAACGGCTCCGACCATCGCCATGAACCCCAACGCATCACTCAACGATGCAGCAACCAACATCAATCATCAATCGACACTCAAAAGCCTACAAACGAAATCGAGCTACCCCAGGGATTGGAACCCCAAAACAACCTCCAGCAAATCGGTTCGCCCCCACTGTCCCGTCCACCAGAGTTCGTACAACTCCGGCCATCTACTCATCACCGCGACCCCTACGTTTTCTCTGATTCACATCGCACTCGATCAACCAGCCGTGGCGAAAACACCTTGTTTCCAGACCCCATCAATTCCGAGTTTAAACCCTAACCTCGCCTCGACACCTCAAGTCTTGCAGTAGATAATTTTTTTTACAATTTTCCTGTATTTATGAATCAACAAGCTAACTTCACCTCAAATTTCAACATCTATAATTCGTTAAATCAACAGAAATTCATGAAAAAGCAATTTTGGTTCCTTTATAAACTGCACCTTGAACACATAACTAAAAATCATCAAACTTGCTTTAAAAATCCTATCTTCTAATGCCAGTTCATATTATGTAATTGAATCATTAAATCGTGACATTCGAATTTATTCAAAATTTGAACTTTCTCTGTAAAAACCACATTCTTTTTATACTGTATATTCTTATCCTTCTTGAAACTATTTTTAAGTTTGAATTTATACCTAAACTCACACATTTGTTGTTGGAAACAAGGCCTAACAACAATCGAATGTTTAGATATTAGTTTGATCAAGAGGGGTGCTCTGAAACAAGAAGACAGAAGAGTATATTTGTATTCATACAGCCTTTTTTATAAATGCATAACTTTATCAGATTCATATCCATACTCAAACCATACTTCAAAGCAAACTTCCATCACAACATTTTAAGTAACATCAGAGGTATAACTATTTTAAAAAAAAAATGGTACTCACCTGTCTCAGAAGAATTAAACAGAGGAGAGGTTTTGCTTTGCTTACACGCTGAATTCTCAGGCTTTGGATTTGCATTTGCAACTCAATTTTGTTTCCAGGTTTGATGAAGATATGATTACAGATTTACATAGCTTTGTTTTCAGTTTCTAAGATGGTATTCATTTCAGTTTTACACAGCAAAGAATGAACGAACTAAAAAGAAGAAATTGAGTGATATATAGAAGATGTATGCAGGCTTACATTTCTTTGCTGGTACAAGTGATATCTTTATCTATTTAATAAGCATGTCTGAAGTATGTTGCATTAAATGTTGAGATGTATTGCATTTATTGCCTTGTACATATATATCTCTTCCCATACTTCATTTCAGCTGTAGCATGTTTGAAGATGATAATGATAGCTTTCTTTTGTTTATTTCTTGTTTTATATTTTACATAATTTTATAAATATGTGGTTTCTACTTTGTATGTTATTTCTTTTGTTTGAATACTTTTATTTGCTCTTATTTTATTTTATTTTTCTTTGCATACTCGAACTTTTATATTTGTTTGTATTTAGTTACTTTATTTTCTTAAGTACTTTGTTTCTTCCTTGCATTCTATTTGAATTGCATACTTATATAATTGTCATTTATTTGCTTATACTTGTTCTTATTATTTTTATTTATTTGTTTTCTACTTGCATGTTTTCTTCTTTAGCTCGGCTTGTACAAACATTAGAGATAGTGGTGGCTGATATCTTGCTTTTGCTCATGTACTTGATGTTGATATACTTTATTTCTTTTACTTGCATGTATTTGCTCAGCTGAAAACATTTATTTGTTTTTATATTTTTTGTCTTGCATACTTGTATTTATTTTATTTTTAGTTTACTATGGATACTTACTTTCCTTATCTTATACTTTAATAAATATGTTTCTATGTTAAATTTTTAATCATTTATTTTAACTTGGTAAGTACATTTGTTTCTTATTTTGTTTACATGCATTGTTATTGTTTTTATATATCAATGTTCTTATTTTTATTCATAACTTAAAATTATTATTATTTTACTTCAAATTCATTATCTTATGTTATTTTTATAAACTCAAATCATTATTAACCATCAATTCAAATATTTATTATTACTTATTTATTTATTTTATACTCATGTCAAATATCTGTATTTTATGATTATTTTTAAACCATTTACTTGAGATTTTAACTCAAGTTCAATATATACATATATATATTATATAAAATTTGCTCATATATACCCAAATATATATACATTCAATATATACTCATACTCACAGTATTTTCAATGTAAATGATTTATACAGAATATACTTGGATCCGGGGAAACTCGCATTACTTAATCAATTAATTTCACAAATTTTATTCAAAATGAAATTACTTAACAATTTTAAATTCAAAAATTCAATTAATTATCAATTTAAATATTTATAAAATCCGGGGTCGTTACATATATTTTCTTTTCAATTTATTCCATTTTCTTTTCAAGAGTATATGGAATTATTAAGCCTCATTTATCAAATCATTTGGTTTATTTACACCTTTCTTAAATCTTGGAATAATTCCAAATCATTTCCCTTTTACTTAGGAAAACCTTTCCAAATCATTCACTAAATCTTAATCAAAGATTTCTTATATTAAAGTTATACTTTTAACTTAGGGAAAATATTCCCAAATTATTCATTAAATCTTAGTCAAAGATTTCGTTCTTAACTTCAAATCATATTCTTACAAATCGAAGATTTTCATAACAGAACACTACTGCCACTTTAAATATGGTAATTTCACCTCCAGGGACTAATAGCAAGTTTCACCTCCAGGGACTAATGGCAAGTTCACCTCCAGGGACAAATGGCAAGTTTCACCTCCAGGGACTAGTGGCAAGTTTCACCTCCAGGGACTAATGGCAAGTAATCCTACATCATGAATATCTTTGTCTTTTAACTTGGAAAAACTTAAATATGATCTTTTAGAGCATCCGGGCTTTACTTTCGGTCTATTCCACCCCTCGCCTAAAAAGAGAAAACATAGGCTAGGTAAGTTCAGGGCCCTGGTTGCTCCATCTCTAACCTTAGTTAAACACCTTGTTTATCTTTCCAGATCTCACAGGCGGGACAAATGTACAAGTCGTTTCCGCATACTTAGTTTGTTATTACATTCAATATTCTTCACTTTTTATTTAAGTAGTTAAACAATTCATCTTAACAATTTATTCAAACTCTTATTAAAATTTCCAAATCATCTTTACAATACTTAATTATTCCTTTAAAATCATTCTCAAAAGATTTAGGAAATAATTGTTAAGTTTAAAACTACATTTCAAAAGGTTATATAATTCGCAGCATAAAAGTGCAGTAGAAAATGCTATATAGGCTTATTTGATTTAAATAACTTATTAATATTTGAAAATTCATATTTTCCATTCCAAATCTCTTTTAAACCATTTTAAACCATTTTAAACCACTTTAAACCATTTTAATAGATTTATCAAATTTATTTCATACTTTTAATCATTTAAAAATATCAATTTTAAATAAGTCCCCTTTCGGATTCTGAACTGCAAAACCACGATGTTTTTAGAAAATTATTTTGGACATATTTCAAACTTTACTTGATGAAATCTTGATTTTCTTTCTTCGTTGGAAAACTATTATCACTGTGAACCAAATAATTTTTATTTCGAAGAAATCTGACTTATAAATCATTCTCTATGTCAATTTGTAGTTACGGTACGAACTGCCGCTACGTAACGAGCTCGATTTTGACCAATTTTATGAATTGCTTAGGAACCTGTCCAAAACAGTTCAAATTTGTTCTAAACCATATTTAAACTATTTTAAATTATTTAAAATCACTAAGAGGCCAAATAACTTCCATACACATACTTGTATGCATTTAATTCTCATTTAATTAACTTTGGTTAATTACTAATCATTTCTCTTGTCATTTATCAAACAAGTTATCAACCAAATAAACATTCACATAATCAACCAATTTGCAACCAATTATCAAACATTCATTCAACATATTTAAACTTTCAAATCTTTATACTTGAAATAAGTTATGGATTAGTTAGTAAATATGAGTACTCACCTTTAACCAAATTGTTCACTTTCCACCAACATTCATATCATCCAACACTTCACTAAATCCTTTTATCTTCACCAAATCTTTTTCCTAGACTTTTCTTTTGATCCAGGCAGCACTTCCTTCTCTTTTTCTTGCTCCGGAGCTTAACAACTTGCTCCTCCTACTTCATAGGTTCGGCCATACCTTGCTTGTCCCCTTCCTCATTCGTTTCTTCACTTTTTAGATGCTAAACCATGTTCTAATGGTATTCTAAGGTCTTTGGAAAAGTTTAGTGATGTTTGGAGTTGATTTGATATGGTCTTGAAAAAGTTAGTAAACATTTAGGAGAGTAGAAGAAGCCATCCAAGCTCTAAAGAAGAAGAAGAAGAAGAGAGCTTAGAAAAGAAAGAAGAAGAATGAATGAAAAGTGTGAAAAGGAAGTGAGAAAGTGGTTGGTATTTATAGAAAAAGAAATGAAGTGGTAAGTTACCAAAATATCCCTTTACCAAATTACCAAAATAACTTTACTTACTTCTAAATTAATCTTATTTTTTTCAACACTTAACATCAAATTTTAAATCATTACTTTATGTCATTTTCACTTAGATATTAAGTAAAGTAAGTAATAATTATATTTCTTTGATTTGATGTTTTACTTTTTTCTTTGAAATGACATTTTTATTCTTTTGTGCTTACTTTTTCTTAACTGTTTTCTATAAGTTTCTAACCCTGTTTAGTAAAAGTAAACTTGGTTAGTGAATTAACTAATACTTACGCTATTTAAATAAAAGTTCCTATGTAAGAAAATAAAGGTGCAACAACGTTGCGACAACTTTTAATCAACAAAACGTTGTTTTTCGACAAAATGTTTTACGGTCACATTTTGACGTTTAATTAAACTATTTATTTATATAAACCAAAATTAAAAATAAACTTTTTACTTCTTTTAAATAAATTAAAACATGTCTCTTTATATTTTAAAATCATATTTAAATAATATCAAAACCTCTAATTTTACGGTGTATGTAAAACTGACAAAATGCGACAAAATTTGGTTATTTTTGTTAAACGATTATTGACATACTTTTAAATATTTTAACATACTTTTATTATTTTTATTAGATGTTTTCGATGATTTTTATCTTTTTAAACAAACATTTAAACCTATTTATTTAAGCATTTATTTATTTTTAACAAAACTTAACTTTTGTTGATTTGTTCTAAAATCCAAATTTATACTTTTTAAATTATCAACTATAAGAATAAGAAATTTCTCTATTATTATCTATTATATATGACGTGTTTATTTAAGTTTTAAACCTTTTTAAATTTAAAACAAACGAAATCTTTCATTTTCGAAGTAGCGAAATTATGGGTCGTTACACCACCCCCACTTTGCTACCGCACAACACCATTGACTCCTAGCTCTACTAACCATGCCAGCTCGCACCTTCGACCATCAGCCCATCCACCTACAATAGCTGCAACCTCCTGCTTTTTTTCATTCATGCACACTGACTCACCCATGCACGTCAATAATGGCGACTCCACCATCAAAGACCACCACCTACCACTAATGATGTCCAACAATACAGCACCGTTGACGCCAGCTCCACCAAGACTATAGCGTTGCCTTGGCCAAGAAACATGAAGGAACCCATATAATCCCATTAATTATTCAAGCTTCCATCAACCAACATGTTCATTTACAGCGAATATGATCCATTCGCACTCCCCTTAGCCATACCAACAAATCCATATCATCAAAAATCATTCTCGATTTCCTTCAAAAAACACCTACTAGATGGATCTGTAATTTCTGGCCACTATAGTCGAAATCGGGTTAATCCAACATCGTGGCTGCATAGCCCTCGATAAAATATGGAGATCCATTGGTGCTAATTTGATGGAGAAAGAGAGGAAGAAAGGAAAGTGAAGGGGTGGGCAATGGAGGAAGCCACATTCGTGAAGGAGAATATAAATATATGCAGCCAGAGAAGTAAAGTAAATATATAAGATGGGGGCAGGGTGGGGAACCGTGTATCCCTTTTCACGAATTTTCAAAATTCCAACGCGTATTTTATACTTGTACGGCTTCTCCGAATGTCTGATTACTACGACTCTTCCATCGCACGAATCTTCATATTCTCCCCTTTCCAATTGCACATGATTCGTCAAAATCTGAGACTGTATCCTGAGACGCTATTTTTAGATGTTTCTAAGCCGTACAGGCTGTAGGAACGTCCAGTCTTTAAAATTTTCAGCTGTTCCGCTCATACACTTCCTCCTTGATCCTGGAACATTTTCCGTTCATCCAAATTCTTCGATGCATCAGTGCGTGTATATCGGCGTAATACGTGTAGCTACCGAAAATGCTAAACGTCAAATTTAAGATCAAAATCGCCCGATAAAATTATTATGGGTCAAAAATGTCAATGCTTGACAGCATCCAAAGTTGCAGAGCCATACGGCACAATATGAATTTAAAAATAATATTTTACGATCCTCTAATATGTAAAATACGGGCATTATATCCATTCTCTTTCTTCTGTAATGTCTTTGCCTCTTTTACTCTCATAACTATGGCTTCCCTTAATTTGTTGTTTAGTATCTCCCTTGAATCCAAGTTGGTATCATAATAGTGTAGATCTACCATATACTATTCTTTTACCCATACATTTCATTGCTTCCTCTTTGATATTTATTAAGAACTTTCAAAACCCTGAGTCATCATTAATACATGATAATTCCCAAAATGATCTATTTTTAATATACTTTTCACTTATGACCTTTTCCAATGTCTCTTCATCATTTATTATTTTCCATATCAATCTGACTTGCAGATAGATATTCATTTCCTTAAGTTTCTTAAATTCCATTTCTCCTCCTACTTTTTTCTTGCACACAATATCCCAGAGAATTTTATTAGCTAGCTTTTCCTTTCAATTAGAAGTTGGGGCATATATAGGCAATATGTTTTCAGAGTGGATTTTGAGGGTCTAAAGCGCTACACTTAGAACTATATGATTGGATATACAGTAAATTTTATTAGTTCAAGTCTTCCAACTAGGATTAGCAGTTTTTCCTACCCAACCTTCTATCCTCTACTTGACCTTCTCCTATAAATTCATCCAATCCTTTTCTCTGATGTCCAGACATATCATTGGCATATCTAAACACCTGATTTGGAATCTTTTCTTCGCTAATCTCTAAAATATTACATATTTTTACATCCCCTTCGAAAACACTTGATTTTTTTTGTTAAGGGAAATTTCTTTGTACATCTACTTGAAAATTTCCTTAATTTCCTTTGAAATTCTATGTTTGCTTTTACAAATGCCATCATATCCTCAAGAAATATTATATGTGGAATTTTGTCTCTAATTTCGTTATTTGTAGTAATATCTCCCTCTTTCATTTCTTCTTCCACCGAAAGTGTGAATAATTTCATTACTATTATGAATAAGGCGACAACAGATCCTATCTCCTTAAGCTTTTACTATTTCTAAAGAACCTAAAAGTGAAATCTTGATTACTGATCGAGAATGTTAGAGTGGAAATTAATTCTTCACCACCTTAATCCATTTATCAGTGAAATTCATGGACTTTATCATGTGTACTACGAATCCCTTGTTTACGATATAATATGCTTCCTTAGTCTACTTTTATGCACATGTTCTTATTGTTTTTTATCTTAAAACCCCTAATTAACTTGCATTTTATTGGAATACCATCGTCAATATGTCTATTCAATAAAGGCATGCTAGTTAGGGATAGCAGTTGATCCATGAATGCACTTGTTCTATTTGTTAAGACTTTTGAAGTAACCTTGTATATAATGTTACGACAAGCAAAAGTGGATCAATGTATGGTTACATTCTTTTGCAGTACTTGCATTCTCAAATAGATCTGAAACTATTGCATGAATATCTATTTTACTATGCTCCTAGTATTTTTGGAGAATTCAGCATTGCAACCATCTAAGCATGGTGCACTAGTATCCCTTATGCTAGAAATAACCAACCTTTATCTCCTTCATGTTAGAACCTCCAATTTATGTTTTAATGATAACAACTATATAATCATATACATATATAGACTTTATCAAGATTGCAGATATATATTACAAGAAGACGTCATGCTCGAAGATATAGAGATTCAAAGAGAAACATAGATTCATTGACCATACTAGCGTTATTCTACGGTAAAGGAGTCCTAAATAAAACATTGTTAAGGTCTCCTTGAGTATATATGCATATACGGTCACATACAATTTTATATACATAAAAATCTATTGGAAAACTGATTTTTCTACTCACAAACGTCGGAGTTATACTCACAGACGTCTGTGACAAGTCTCAAGTTAAAAATTAAAACTAGTCATAAACGTATGTCATTATATCACAGACATTGTTATGGAAAAAGCTGTCATATTTGAAAAGACACTTCTTTTTGAAACCAAAGGAAATCATATTGATGAAGAGTTGCAGCCATTGGAAACAAAGAGACTTCCTCAAAGCGTAACAACTCTTTATCTGCATCTTTCTGATTTTGTAAATAGCTCTTTGATTGATAAGTAGAAATAACCTACTTAACTTGATTTGATCTATTCATTACTCTCCTGATTTCAGAGCATTCTCTTGCATATAAATTGTTTACATACTCTTAATCCAATATTAACTTTTTGTTAAATCACTTTCTACAACTCAAAGCAATCATATTCATATACTTAAAGGAGATCATAGGAAGATTTGTACTACAAGTCAAAAACTTTATTATTGGAACACAAGATTGTCAACAAAACTTTCGTATTAAGCCTATTCCTTAGGGCAAAGTAAGGGTAGTTTGTTTGAAGGAAATACCGATGGGGAGCTTTGGGACTAGACTTAGGATGGGAGGTTCGAACCAGTATAAAAACTCTGGTGTGATTGCTTCTTTCGTTACTTTACTATTTATTCCCGCTACTCTTACATTTATATTGCTGCTTATTCATCTTTACTATTAATAATGATAGCTCGTTGAACACAAAATCAACCGTGTCTTTTTGAATTTCCCATTTCGCCCTTCGTATGTTTTAACCATGCTTTTTCGCTTCTGCCTGCTTTTTCGAGGAGCTTAATCTGCCTGTTAACCTTCGAGGAGCTCAATCTACCCATTATAGACATTGACAAGTTCTACAGAGGATGATTACGTTATAATGATCCTCGATCCATTGCTGAAATAAAAATGGAAAATTTTGAAGCCTGCAAAAAAAATTGCTTTTTTCATTTGTTTTGATTGATCGTTTGACAGACCTTGTTAGAGGAGGATCCTAGATAAGTGCAAACAATTACACTTTTTTTTAAATTTATTTTTGTTTATCCACATGGTTTTTTGTTACATTTTTGTTAGTGATTGATTAGTGAACTGTAATAATTCGGCCATAAATATTTTGTGTTGGTAATTGATTAATGAGTGAAATAATATTTTGTATCTTTGTGGAAGGATAAAGTTGATATGCAATATATTATGAAATGTTGTTCTTGCAATTAGCTTTTTAATTTGATGAAAATTTCCAAAGTCTGTCGAAGGAAATCGGAAAAATATGGTTAGCTTAAAAGAAGTGCGGAATTGTAGTCGAAAAAATAAAGTAGCAACAAAAAAAGAAAAGCTGAAGAGGCATGCATGCGTTAGCAGTATTTGATTGAGTGAACTACAACGGTTGGATGAGAATATAATAAGCATACGTAGACTGAGAGTATGGAGAGCATGACGAGAAATCCAGTGAAGGTGAGGAAATTTGAATCATTCACAAATCTATAGCAACTTGAAGCAACTTGATGTAAACTAGATTGTCACCTGAAGAAAATTAGACCGTTACTTAAAGCAATCTTAAGCAATGTAAAAATGAACTGCAACGTAGATACTAAGAAAGCTGTAGGAGCCCAAATGACAAAGAACTGAACGAAGGCTTCAAGTGTATGTGTGCGCTGGCAATACACGCTACAAGCAACCTGAAACTAAAGCTATGCAAATAATGAGCTAACTCAAGCAATGAAAAAGAGAGGCACATCATGCAGCATTGGCAGGAGCCAAAATAGGTGAATGGTGCTGAGACACGCAAAGCTGAAGCGGGAAAGTGACTATAGCGTGTTTGACTGCAAACGTATTAAAGCCAAAAAGAAGCAGCTAAATGTGGTCATGAAATTGAACCAAGAATGGGATGAGGCACTTAGTCGAAATAAATGAACAAATATAGCAAATATAAATGCATGCACGTGATTTAATGCAGGTCCAACTGGACTTACATATATACTCGTATGCATAAGGGGGATGCATATACGCAGGAGGAGACATAAACTTCCATTCTGTAGCTGATATTTGATTATATAGTTAATATTTGATTGTACAGTTGATTTTTTATATAATTGTCATCATTAAAAGGGGGAGATAGTTAAAATCTCTGATTTATGTTTTAATGATAACAACTATATAATATATACATATATAGATTTTATCAAAATTTTAGGTATATACTACAAGAAGGATCATGCTCGAAGATATTGAGACTGAAAGAGAAACGAAGATTCATTGACCATACTAAGATTATTCTACTGTAAAAGAGTCCTAGATAAAATATTGTTAATGTCACCTTGAGTATATATGCATACACGATCACGCACAATTTTGTATACATCAAACCCTATTGAAAAACTAATTTTTCACCTCACAAACGTCTGAGGTATACTCACAGACGTTATTGACAAGTCTCGGATTAAAAATTAAAACTAGTCACAGATGTTTGTCATTATACCACAGATGTCTATCATGGAAAAAGCTATCATATTTTAAAAGACACGTCTTTTTGAAACTAAAGGAAATCATCTTCATAAATAGTTGCAGCCATTAGAAATGAAGAGACTTTCTCAAAGAGTAACAACTCTTCATTTGCATCTTTCTGGTTGTATAAATAGCACTTTGATTGACAAGTAGAAATAACTTACTTAACTTGATTCGATCTATACTTTACTCTCTTGATTTCAAAGCACTCTCTTCCATACACTTTTTACATACTCTCAATCTATTAAAACCTTCTGGTTAAATCACTTCCTACAACTCAAAGTAATCCTATTCGTATACTCAAAGGAGACCATTGGAAGACTTGTACTACAAGTTAAAAATAGTGTTATTCGAACATAAGATCGTTAAAGATACTTTTGTATTAAGCCTATTCCTCTGGATGAAGTGAGAATAGTTAGTTTAAAGGAAATACCGAAGGGGAGCTTCAGGATTGAATGTGGGACGGAAGGTCTGAACTAGTATAAAAAATCTTGTGTGATTGCTTCTTGCTATAATTTACTATTTATGTGACATCCCGGAATTTTGACCCTATTATTATAATGAGTTTTTAATCTAATTTAATTAAAATATAAGTTTTTCATTTATAAATAAATAAGAATTTGGATATTATTAGTTGTATATGGGTTATAAAGGAATATAACTTCAAATATAAAAAAAGATTCTTTCGACAATATTCAGAAATAAATCTATGTTATTCAATTAAATTAAAATTTATATATTAATGACATTTATTATCTAAAGTATATGTATGAAGATTAGAATAGTAACAAGTACAATAATACAATTCAACCCATATTAAATATAAATACAAAGTATACATTACAAATCAAATATTGAAAGAGTAAACTTTAAATAAAAATAAGATTTAAGCAATATTTCTAACAATAAATTTTATAACTAAAATAACATAAGCCTATAAATCTTTAACATGAGTTCCTATATAAATATAAATACTTTTAAATATGGTTATAATCATAAGCTTCTTTATATTTAATATAAATATAACATAAAGGTAGGATTACAAATATAAGTACAAATATAATAGGTATAAGAAAATAAAACCTGCAAATGTATGATACAAATAATTTGGTCAACAAAGCATTATAAGTATAAAATGTATAAACATAAGGAATCAAACTTGCTCAGCAACAATGAAGAAACCTTGAAGACCTGCAAACATCAATTATATGTTAACTTAAGTATGAAGTCAAAATGAATAAAAACTGCAAATATATTTGTATACATTCATGACAGCAAATACACATTAGTATTAATTAAAATGAAACATTAGTTCAGGCCAAATCTGCAAACATTAATAAGATGTTGGCATAGATGAAAACATTAGTACATAATAAGTCTGCAATATCTTTATGCATATATTTGAGCCAGTCAACACATAAGGATGTGTTAGCATAAGTTAAGACAAACATTTAATTAGCCTACTTTTCTTTGTACTGCAAAGAAAAAAAAAATATCTCAGCCGAAATATTCATCTGATTGTCAGGTTTAGTACACATGATAATTAAGCAAGATATTTTATTATGTCAAGCTTATGCAAGAAGGCAACTGGTTCAAGTTATATATGTATTCATCATTTTTATTTCATTCTTAGTTCAGTCATTAACTTAAGGAAACAAAACCGAGAAGAAGCAAAGTATAAACAAAACTTAATATTTCTAGTTCAAATACAAATTCAAGCAAAGAAGAAAAGTCAAAATGAAGTGCAGAAAGCAAAGAGGTTACTGGAAAATTCAAAATTTTGCAACTGCAGTTTTCTTACCATCCTCTGTTTCAGGTTTCTTCAGCAATCTTTTGGTGAGTAAACAGTTTTAAAAAATATAACTTTAATAAGTAATTTGAGAGGAATTGATATGTTGAATGTTCTGGGATGTTTACTGCAAGTTGTGCATATAATTGTTCTTCCAGGTTTCAATTGTTTTTACTGAGACAAAAAGAAATAAATAAAAGACAGTAAATATAACCAACCTTATTTAAGATTCTTGACTTTAATTAGTTACTTATCTAATAAATTAGTTTAAGTTTCAGATTTAGGTGTGGAGTATTTTTTTTAGTATCTGTAAACACTGTAAATTTAAATTACAGTAAACATGAAACAAAGATTAAAAATTCGAATATCTTGAATTACAAACTTGAATTTATATGTTGAAACTACATACAAAATCATGATTTTTAGGACAGAAATCATAATTTTTAATCAACTTTCCACAGTACAATTAGTCAGTGAAGCAAAATTGTATATATGTGAATATCAGGTGTTTCATCCCATAATTATTGATGAAAATTTGCATGTAGCTAGTACATGGGTAGGAGATTAACAGAAAATTGTTGAAATAATTTTCGAATGCAAGTTTTGATGGGAAAAAGCAAAGGTAGGGTTTTGGGACTGAATATATTGGGTTCGGTTGAGTGATTCACGCGACATCGTGATTTCACCGAGTGACGAGCAGTTCTGGGAGGAGTTAGGTAGTGATGTTGACTATCCATGGCCGAAAGCTTGATGTCTCAGGTGATCACAATCGTGTAGACGTGGGAAATTTGTCTACTGCGTTCGATTTTCCATTCAACTTTACAGTCGAATTTTGATTTCGTGCGTGAGGGGTTGTTCTGGGCTTCGTATTCGAGTATGGGAAGGTTTTGCGACCTGTTGGTGGCGTCGCGAGGTGGAGGCGCGGTGGTGAACCGCCGTGCACGTGCACGGCGGTGGAGATGGACGCAGTTGGGTCGACTCGAGAAAAACTCGAGTATTATCATCCTTTGATTCGGGGTTTTGCTGAGTCGTGTGTTGAGTACGCGCGTGGGTTTATATGTTACAACAGGAATTAAAACTTAAACTAAAAAAAAAAAATTGAAGTAAGTAACAGGGAAGAAGAAGTGCAGGAGGGATCGCGTGAAGTGCTGGGTAGTCATGAGTCTCACCCGAGTTGCGCACGATGTTTGCTTCGGGTTTTAAGATTCCTGATTCAAGCCTAATTTTTAAATGTTAAGCTTAAAGTAAATAAGTTAGTATAAGTATGTTATTAGGTATTGACAAAATTGTTTAAGGCCAAATGATAGTAATTAAGTTAAGTGTAAACTTTGTTATTAGGTGTGAAACAAATTGTTTTAAGCACTGATGATCTTTGAAACTTTACTGAAACAAAATTGAGTAATTAATTTAAAATAGAAGTTAATTATGTATGTAATAAAATTTAGAATGAAAATTTCTTAAGTAATTTAAAACTTAATTGAATTTGGAATTAAAGAATATAATAATAATCTTATATAAAATCATATGTAATCAAGAATTCAATTAATCATTCGAAGTTGATTAATTAACAAAATGTATTTAACTGATTAAATAAATGGTTAATGATTGAACGATTAAGTAATTAATAATTAATGATTGATTAACAATAATTAATGATTAATTTAACAATTGATAATAATTTATTGTGTAACTGAGTTTATAATCAATAATTAAGATTATTGATTAATAATTAATTAATTTAGTAAATGATGAATAAGTAATTAATAAATTGGAATAAGTTAATTAATCGTAATTAATTAAATAAAGAATAAAATATGATTTACTCTTGAGTATGCAATTAAGTTTAAATAAATCAAATGACATGTTGTTATGAATCGATGGTTCTATTTGATTGCCTCTGATGTTTATTTATATCTGTGATGTTCTGTGATATATCTGTGATGATTGTGCATGATTTATCTGTATTCAATTGCTATATGAATTATCTGATGTTATTTATCTATTGCTACATGATTATCTGATGTTAATTATCTATGTTAAATTGCTATATGAATTCAATTGTTAAATTTAAATTGTTAAGTTAATTAGACAACTTGGACTTTAAAATGGCGTTTGGATTTCGATGAGACCGGGATCGGGTATCGATTGATATTCCGAAAACCACATCGATCCAAATTAAACGTTAGGTCGTAAATTCTGAAGTGAAGATCGAGATGGTGCTTTCAGAATGCAAGGGTTATCGTCGTTAACTCTGAGGGTGATTCCAAAACGAGTGTAACGAGATAATGCCTTCGGTTTCGTTCGAACCCGGAACGAACTTGTATGGATTGAATGCTCTCAGCACATCGTCAGGCGGACGATGAGCATTCTAAGTGATATGTTCTAAAAAGGTAATCGCAGCCTCAAGCCTCATCAACCGGGAATGGCTAAAACAGGGGAGGTGCAGCAAGGTTAGGTGGGTCATGCCCAAGCAGGACAAGATTTTCCCCTGTCTGGATGTCCCTTTTTATTCGGCTGTGTGGGCGGTTGGATGTACACCAACTACGGGGTTATCTTGCTCGGGACTGTTCAGTAAGGAATGGTTCCGGCCTTGTGTTGCAGGGGATGAAGGGAGTAATCCTCGGTACGTTGATCTAGGCCACGTACTGTGACGGGCGGTACCCCAGTAGCCCTGCCATTGTATGGGATCCAATTTCCAATAAGCGCTGTACGAATTAGTTGTGCCCAACTATGTTGGAATGTGAGATGTAAGCATTTCAGCTATTTCTGTATTTTACTTGAAAACCCTAGACACTATTATAATATCACTGGATTTCCTATGAAATGTTTTGGTTAGCGTAAGGTAAAAACTTACCCGTATTTATTTTTGGTGTGTCTTACGTGATACCTTTCTTTTAAATGATTTTCAAAGTTAAACAACTTTAACCCGTTTACTCATACCAGACCCATGTCTGACCCGGAGTTTATTTTTGTTTTTCATAAACTTTCGGGTACCCAAATTTTTACGGGTAGCCAAGGGATTCAGGTTAGCTTTGATGACTTCTGGAGGAGCAATGGAGCAGGAGGCTTCAGCGTTGTAGGCATATATATCTTTATAGTTCCGCTGTGTTAGTTAGTTTATGATGTATTTGAGATGTATGTCCTGACAGATATGTGTATGATAGTCATGTTGTATGATATTGGACAACTCTGATGTATATATAACTATGTAATATTTATGATGATGTATTATATTTTATTCCATTCCGCTATGAGATTCTGATGTTGTTGTTCTTTCTTTCTTTTCTTTTCTATTTCTACCCTTTCTTTCTTATTGATGGCACGTCTTTCTGGGCGTAGGAAGTCGGGTCGTCACAGGTGGTATCAGAGCGCTAGGTTAAGTGAATACCTAGGCTCTTGAGTGATTTCTTTCTTGAGAGAGCGTATTTGTAATTTTGATATATATACATATTAATTTCTTTCTACCTATTTATTGGGATTACCTGTTCGGGTATTCCAATATAAGTTATAAGGTAGATAAGGTAGTGGTGTGTGAAACACGACTACCGATGGTTGGAGTTTTGAATATTTGTAGTTGGAGTGTATCTGTCGAGACTGTAGACCTATTACCGTCTCGAATGAGCTTTGGATGATGTGAGAATTTCATTGTTGGAATGTGGATTTGGATGAGTTTGAGTTTGGATCTATCGGATGGAAGTGACCAAATCATGATATCTTGATATCTCAAGGTGTTGTAGGTGTGTGATGAGACACAGAAAGTTTGGATGTCTCCGAAGATGTTTCTTTGGAACAAGTTAAGGAAGTATATCCGTTTTGGAATTGTGACCAAGTTTAGTAGGGTATTTTGTTTGGTTGAGGCCCAAGTTTCGCGAAGAGCTTTGAATAGAAGTCTTTGGACATTGAGGATTAGTCCTATAGTTAGAAGTGTTCTGTGTGTTGTTGAGAAGGGTTGTTGATTAGCAGTTTTCTTGAAGTGATTTCAGAAGTAGCAGAGTGGATTCATTTCTTCGATGGATTGACCTGAAAAGTATATGGCTGTTTTGGATTGTGAAGAGAGAACAAACTTATTTGGGTAGAATTGCCAGGGCATTGTGCGACAATTCTGGAATTCATTTGTGTAATCTTTTGCAAAGGGTTGAGACTTCTTAAGAGAAAGTTGAGGAAATCGAAGTGGTTCAAAATTTTCCTGATGTTTTCGAAGAAGTTAAGTGTCTACCGCCACATCGAGAGATTGAGTTTCGTATTGATTTGATTCCAGGAGCTGTGCCGGTGATGCAGTCCAGTAGGAAAATACCTCCTAGAGAGAGAGAAGAGTTGATTAAGAAGACGCAAGATCTTTTAGGGAAAGGTTTGATAAGACCCGGTTTTGCTTGTTGGGGCTCTGCTGCTGTGTTTGTCACCAAATCGGATGGTTCACTAAGGTTCTGTGTTGAATAAGTATGTGCTGGCATTCATTGATGATATTTTGGATTACTCCAAATCTGAAGAGGAGCACAGTCAGCATTTAGGAGTTGTATTGGAGACTTTGAGGAAGCTTGTGTTGAAGGCAAGATTTTCAAAGTGCCATTGCTGGAAATCAGAAGTTAAATTGTTTAGGGCACATTATTTTGAGTAAAGATATCTCTGTAAACCCAGCGAAAGGAGGATCTATTCTAGAATGGAAGCAATTGATGGAAGTTCGTAATTTTCTGGGTTTAGCTGGCTACTACAGAAATTTATTAAGGATTATTCCAAGATTTCTTCGCATCTGACCAAATTAACAAGAAAAGGAACCAAATTGAAATGGACACCTCAGTGTGAAGAAGCTTTTCAGGAATTGAAGACAAGACTAACTAGTGCACTAGTACTTGTTATTCTGGATGGGAAGAGAAAATTTGAAGTATATACGGATGCATGTTTAGTTGGATTGGGTGCAGTATTGATACAGAAAGACGATTGGAATTCAGATGTCAAGGTATTTTAAGGATTAATAGTCGTTTGTGTGTGCCTAATATTGATGGACTGAAACAAGAAGTTTAGCTGAGAGTCATCGTTCCAAATTGAATATTCACCTGAGAATTTCGAAGATGTATAAAGATATGAGGAGAGTTTTCTGGTGGACGAATATGAAGAACGATGTAGCTGCTTTTGTAAATGGGTGTGCAATTTGTCAGCAAGTGAAGGGAGATCAACAAAGATCTGCTGGACTATTTCAACCTTTGGAAATTCCAGATTGGAAGTGGGAAATGATCTCAATGGATTTTATTGACAGTTTGTCTAGGACCAGGAAAGGAAATGAAGGAGTATGGGTTATTGTGGATCGTTTAACGAAGAGTGCCCATTTTATTCCAGTTGAAGCGACTCGTACTATAGTTTCCTTGGCGGAAATTTCCTTGAAGGAGATAGTCAGATTGCATGGTATTCATATCAGCATAGTAAGTGACAGTGATTCTATTTTCACTAGTAAATTTTGGGAAGCTCTGCAATCAGCAATGGGAACTAGTTTGAGATTAAGTACAGCCTATCATCCTCAGACGGACGGACAGACGGAGAAAACCTAATCGAATTCTGGAAGATATGCTTCGAGCTTGTGTATTGGACTTTGGTGGATCATGGGAAGACCATCTTCATTTAGTAGAATTTTCTCATAATAATAGTTATTAAGCAAGTATTAGGATGGCTCCTTATGAAGCTCTGTATGGAAGACCCTGTAGATCCCCATCTTGTTGGATTGAATCGAATGATCGACTTGTACTTGGTCCCGATCTAATTCATGAAGCTTTTGCGAAGGTGAGCTTATAAAGAAAGGAATGAAAGCTGCTCAAGATCGTCAGAAGAAATATGCAGATAAGAGACGAAGACCATTGGAATTTGAGATCGGAGATTTAGTTTTTATTAAAGTTTACTTGCACCGAGATATAGTGGTCCACTCCGAGTATTGGAAAGAATTGGAACTGTAGTCTATAGGATTGAATTGCCATAACGGATGTCTGGAATTCACAATGTATTTCATATGTCTCATTTAAGGAAATTTATTCATGACCATCATTAGTGGTAGAACCAGTTATTCAGGAAGATTTAGAAGTTGAACCTAACCCGACTGTGGTTAGAGATCATGTTCAGATAGTAGATCAAGACGAGAAGCAACTCAGGAACAAAGTGGTGAAACTCGTCAAGGTGCAATGGAGTGAGGATCCCAGAGATTGTACCTGGAAACTCTTGATTGTTTTAGGAAAGCTTATCCAGATTTTTGTCCGGATAACTAGTAATGTAGTTAGGATTGACTGTTTGATTATTTGTTTTTGTACGGATGTAATGTATGTTTAGATTGTTAATATTTAGCTTTTGAAATTAACTGTTGTTTAAATTTCGGGGGCGAAATTCTTTTAAGGGGGGAGGAATGTGACATCCCGGAATTTTGACCCTATTATTATAATAAGTTTTTAATCTAATTTAATTAAAATATAAGTTTTTCATTTATAAATAAATAAGAATTTGGATATTATTAGTTGTATATGGGTTATAAAGGAATATAACTTCAAATATAAAAAAAGATTCTTTCGACAATATTCAGAAATAAATCTGTGTTATTCAATTAAATTAAAATTTATATATTAATGACATTTATTATCTAAAGTATATGTATGCAGATTAGAATAGTAACAAGTACAATAATACAATTCAACCCATATTAAATATAAATACAAAGTATACATTACAAATCAAATATTGAAAGAGTAAACTTTAAATAAAAATAAGATTTAAGCAATATTTCTAACAATAAATTTTATAACTAAAATAACATAAGCCTATAAATCTTTAACATGAGTTCCTATATAAATATAAATACTTTTAAATATGGTTATAATCATAAGCTTCTTTATATTTAATATAAATATAACATAAAGGTAGGATTACAAATATAAGTACAAATATAATAGGTATAAGAAAATAAAACCTGCAAATGTATGATAAAAATTATTTGGTCAACAAAGCATTATAAGTATAAAATGTATAAACATAAGGAATCAAACTTGCTCAGCAACAATGAAGAAACCTTGAAGACCTGCAAACATCAATTATATGTTAACTTAAGTATGAAGTCAAAATGAATAAAAACTGCAAATATATTTGTATACATTCATGACAGCAAATACACATTAGTATTAATTAAAATGAAACATTAGTTCAGGCCAAATCTGCAAACATTAATAAGATTTTGGCATAGATGAAAACATTAGTACATAATAAGTCTGCAATATCTTTATGCATATATTTGAGCCAGTCAACACATAAGAATGTGTTAGCATAAGTTAAGACAAACATTTAATTAGCCTACTTTTCTTTGTACTGCAAAGAAAAAAAAAATATCTCAGCCGAAATATTCATCTGATTGTCAGGTTTAGTACACATGATAATTAAGCAAGATATTTTATTATGTCAAGCTTATGCAAGAAGGCAACTGGTTCAAGTTATATATGTATTCATCATTTTTATTTCATTCTTAGTTCAGTCATTAACTTAAGGAAACAAAACCGAGAAGAAGCAAAGTATAAACAAAACTTAATATTTCTAGTTCAAATACAAATTCAAGCAAAGAAGAAAAGTCAAAATGAAGTGCAGAAAGCAAAGAGGTTACTGGAAAATTCAAAATTTTGCAACTGCAGTTTTCTTACCATCCTCTGTTTCAGGTTTCTTCAGCAATCTTTTGGTGAGTAAACAGTTTTAAAAAATATAACTTTAATAAGTAATTTGAGAGGAATTGATATGTTGAATGTTCTGGGATGTTTACTGCAAGTTGTGCATATAATTGTTCTTCCAGGTTTCAATTGTTTTTACTGAGACAAAAAGAAATAAATAAAAGACAGTAAATATAACCAACCTTATTTAAGATTCTTGACTTTAATTAGTTACTTATCTAATAAATTAGTTTGAGTTTCAGATTTAGGTGTGGAGTATTTTTTTTTAGTTTCTGTAAACAGTGTAAATTTAAATTACAGTAAACATGAAACAAAGATTAAAAATTCGAATATCTTGAATTACAAACTTGAATTTATATGTTGAAACTACATACAAAATCATGATTTTTAGGACAGAAATCATAATTTTTAATCAACTTTCCACAGTACAATTAGTCAGTGAAGCAAAATTGTATATATGTGAATATCAGGTGTTTCATCCCATAATTATTGATGAAAATTTGCATGTAGCTAGTACATGGGTAGGAGATTAACAGAAAATTGTTGAAATAATTTTCGAATGCAAGTTTTGATGGGAAAAAACAAAGGTAGGGTTTTGGGACTGAATATATTGGGTTCGGTTGAGTGATTCACGCGACATCGTGATTTCACCGAGTGACGAGCTGCTCTGGGAGGAGTTAGGTAGTGATGTTGACTATCCATGGCCGAAAGCTTGATGTCTCAGGTGATCGCAATCGTGTAGACGTGGGAAATTTGTCTACTGCGTTCGATTTTCCATTCAACTTTACAGTCGAATTTTGATTTCGTGCGTGGGGGGTTGTTCTGGGCTTCGTATTCGAGTATGGGAAGGTTTTGCGACCTGTTGGTGGCGTCGCGAGGTGGAGGCGCGGTGGTGAACCGCCGTGCACGTGCACGGCGGCGGAGATGGACGCAGTTGGGTCGACTCGAGAAAAACTCGAGTATTATCATCCTTTGATTCGGGGTTTTGCTGAGTCGTGTGTTGAGTACGCGCGTGGGTTTATATGTTACAACAGGAATTAAAACTTAAACTAAAAAAAAAATTGAAGTAAGTAACAGGGAAGAAGAAATGCAGGAGGGATCGCGTGAAGTGCTGGGTAGTCACGAGTCTTACCCGAGTTGCGCACGATGTTTGCTTCGGGTTTTAAGATTCCTGATTCAAGCCTAATGTTTAAATGTTAAGCTTAAAGTAAATAAGTTAGTATAAGTATGTTATTAGGTATTGACAAAATTGTTTAAGGCCAAATGATAGTAATTAAGTTAAGTGTAAACTTTGTTATTAGGTGTGAAACAAATTGTTTTAAGCACTGATGATCTTTGAAACTTTGCTGAAACAAAATTGAGTAATTAATTTAAAATAGAAGTTAATTATGTATGTAATAAAATTTAGAATGAAAATTTCTTAAGTAATTTAAAACTTAATTGAATTTGGAATTAAAGAATATAATAATAATCTTGTATAAAATCATATGTAATCAAGAATTCAATTAATCATTCGAAGTTGGTTAATTAACAAAATGTATTTAATTGATTAAATAAATGGTTAATGATTGAACGATTAAGTAATTAATAATTAATGATTGATTAACAATAATTAATGATTAATTTAACAATTGATAATAATTTATTGTGTAACTGAGTTTATAATCAATAATTAAGATTATTGATTAATAATTAATTAATTTAGTAAATGATGAATAAGTAATTAATAAATTGGAATAAGTTAATTAATCGTAATTAATTAAATAAAGAATAAAATATGATTTACTCTTGAGTATGCAATTAAGTTTAAATAAATCAAATGACATGTTGTTATGAATCGATGGTTCTATTTGATTGCCTCTGATGTTTATTTATATCTATGATGTTCTGTGATATATCTGTGATGATTGTGCATGATTTATCTGTATTCAATTGCTATATGAATTATCTGATGTTATTTATCTATTGCTACATGATTATCTGATGTTAATTATCTGTGTTAAATTGCTATATGAATTCAATTGTTAAATTTAAATTGTTAAGTTAATTAGACAACTTGGACTTTAAAATGGCATTTGGATTTCGATGAGACCGGGATCGGGTATCGATTGATATTCCGAAAACCACATCGATCCAAATTAAACGTTAGGTCGTAAATTCTGAAGTGAAGATCGAGATGGTGCTTTCAGAATGCAAGGGTTATCGTCGTTAACTCTGAGGGTGATTCCAAAACGAGTGTAACGAGATAATGCCTTCGGTTTCGTTCGAACCCGGAACAAACTTGTATGGATTGAATGCTCTCAGCACATCGTCAGGCGGACGATGAGCATTCTAAGTGATATGTTCTAAAAAGGTAATGCAGCCTCAAGCCTCATCAACCGGGAATGGCTAAAACAGGGGAGGTGCAGCAAGGTTAGGTGGGTCATGCCCAAGCAGGACAAGATTTTCCCCTGTCTAGATGTCCCTTTTTATTCGGTTGTGTGGGCGGTTGGATGTACACCAACTGCGGGGTTATCCTGTTCGGGACTGTTCGGTAAGGAATGGTTCCGGCCTTGTGTTGCAGGGGATGAAGGGAGTAATCCTCGGTACATTGATCTAGGCCACGTACTGTGATGGGCGGTACCCCAGTAGCCCTGCCATTGTATGGGATCCAATTTCCAATAAGCGCCGTACGAATTAGTTGTGCCCAACTATGTTGGAATGTGAGATGTAAGCATTTCAGCTATTTCTGTATTTTACTTGAAAACCCTAGACACTATTATAATATCACTGGATTTCCTATGAAATGTTTTGGTTAGCGTAAGGTAAAAACTTACCCGTATTTATTTGTGGGGAGTCTTACGTGATACCTTTCTTTTAAATGATTTTCAAAGTTAAACAACTTTAACCCGTTTACTCATACCAGACCCATGTCTGACCCGGAGTTTATTTTTGTTTTTCATAAACTTTCGAATACCCAAATTTTTACGGGTAGCCAAGGGATTCAGGTTAGCTTTGATGACTTCTGGAGGAGCAATGGAGCAGGAGGCTTCAGCGTTGTAGGCATATATATCTTTATAGTTCCGCTGTGTTAGTTAGTTTATGATGTATTTGAGATGTATGTCCTGACAGATATGTATATGATAGTCATGTTGTATGATATTAGATAACTCTGATGTATATATAACTATGTAATATTTATGATGATGTATTATATTTTATTCCATTCCGCTGTGAGATTCTGATGTTGTTGTTCTTTCTTTTCTATCTTTTCTACTTTCTCACCTCTTTCTTTTTTTAATAACGATACTTCTTCCTGGGCGTAGGAAGTTGGGTCGTTACAATTTATTTCTGCAGCTCTAACATTTATATTGTTGCTGCTGTGATAACTACGCTTCAAAGTTATAATTTATTACTATTGGCCATATCAATCGATGTTATACGACTAACACTCCATATCAATAAAGCCATTCGGGAAATTTTGACCATACTATGAGATGATAATTTTACGTATTATCCTTGGGAATTACCATTGTGTTTGATTTTGATTGAAGAGCATTTTATAGTAGTTTACCTCTTTGTTCATAAAACTTTTATGTCCTTGCTAAATTCTCGTTTAATGGTGATCATTTTCTCTTATTCAAACACTTTCCATTGGATATCTTAGCATAGAAGTATGCAATAGATTCATCACTCAGTATGAGCCAAGAGATTTTTGCTTTTGTCTTGCATCTAAATATTCACTTTAGATTACAGGGATCGCTTTGTTCTTCATATCATTTAAACCTTCAAGTAATATCTTCATCCTTTGTCGATTCCAACTCTTTCTGTAGCACTTCACACGTTCTCATAAGACCTTCAACTTCTTTTCTTTTACTATTCTAATTTTTACTTTATCCCTTCAAAACTAATTTCTTTATTTCTTCACTAGGACAGTGGATAACCTTTTTCCATTTCTACCTAGCCTTTTTAAAAAACGTGTTGATAATCTTCATATAATTGCCAATGATTCATACAATTTATAAATTTTGCAAATTTTCCTCTCCTCCGCTATAAATGCATGAATGGGAGAATATGACAGTTAGCTGTATGCCCTAGGAATAATTTAGCAATTATTGTAAATTTCTAAATTGGTAATAAATAACATGTTATATGAAAATCATTACAAGAAGTTGCAGTCATGAGAAAATTATCACAATTAAATAGTATATTATTTTAAATATTTATTGTTAAGATATTTTAAGAAAGGGTATCGATACATCTATTAAGACCAGAATATGTTACGTTCTTCAAATATTATGCAGTGTATTATTCACGTGTTTGGGATATTAGGAGGTCACATACAGATAGTTATTTGATAACTGTGGAATGAATAGTTCAAGAATCTCCTGTTAGTTAATAACAACTGTGTAACGATCCAGAATTTTTGATAATTTGAAATTGGATAATTTAATTAATTTTAGTTATTTGAAAGTTAATTTTATAGATTTAATAACTTGAATTTCAAATATAATGATTTATGGGGTAATTTAATTGTGAAATTTGATAACTGAAATTTTTTAAATAGTGGAATCTTGAGTTTTAAGCTAGATAAAAACAAATTCAAAGGCTTATTAAATTTTATTAATAAGAATGAAGGTAAATAAAATTTTAAATTGAATTTAAAAGTGATTTACTCGATTTTAAAATAACTCATTTTAATTAACGAGTAAAAATAGCCTTCTAGGACAGTCTCGGAATTCAACGAAACTTGTTCCATTAGATCCGTAATAGTGTATTATTATCGAATTTCAAATTTCGTAGTGTTTGGAGTTACCGTTTGGTCGTATGGGATAAGAATGCGCTAAAATTAATATGGAAAGTTTAATATTATAATTGGGTTTTAAAAGCTATCTTCTCCATACGATCGAATATGGACTCAAAATTTTTTCCACTGCATTCGGATAGGGGAATAACATTTGGAACGTTAGGCGGCATGCCTCGATTAGGGTTCGGAATAAATATCTAGATATTTTGGAATTATATATATAATTTTCAAAATTCACATTAGCCGCACTTTTCAGTCAAACCCTATCCTACAGCAAGTTAACCTATATCACGATCCTACATTTTCTTTCACAAGACGCTTCTCTTTCTCCTATTTAAAACATAGCATATAACAGAGAAACAACAAAAAGGATAGCATCTTCATTTTTAAAAATAAAAATCAAACTCGATACAAATCTATAAATCACGAAATTAGTTTTAAAATTCATGTTTTAGCATGAGCTTCAATCTGGTATACTTTTTGTGCATTGCGATCCTATTTATATTCAACAAAGAAATGGCGAACTGTAGTATTAGACAGGGCTTGAGATTATTATCGATTGAATCATCAATTTGCGATTATAAGCTCGTTTTTGGATTCATGGTGGTGAGATGTTTGCCTGGGCGATCTTTTAGGAGGTGCGGTGCCAGATTAGGTTGCACGACCTATAGCAGTCACGAACGTAATGGCCAGGTCGTGATGAAGGTGGGGTTTTCGATCGAGGTGTAGAGGTGCTAGATAGGTCAAGCTCGATGAGTGAAAGAAAATGGCGTTGTCGGATTTTGGTTTAATCTTGCGTGGCTCCGTGTTAGTTGATGTCAATGCACGCGACATTGGGTTTTTTTTCCATTCTTGTGCATGGGCGATAATTTGAGGAAGAAGTGGAGTAGAGCGATGGGCTAGGCCAGAATGTTTTAAGGTAATGGGTTTAATAAAAAAACTAATTAGTGTTTAATTTAATTTAATTTAAATTGATGAACTAAAAAATTTAATAACATTCCCATACGAGATCGAATCGAGGCACTGATTTTTACGTTGCGATCGTGAAGACAAATGCTTCGTAATTGAACTCGTTTGGAAGGATTTGGAGCTTATCTGAATTTTGGGTCAAAAATTGAATGCTAGTTCAATTTTAATTCAAAAACGGAACCTTTTGGCGAATTAAAAATCATGGTGAGTAAATCTCACTCATTTGGATCACTCGTTTTATTTTAAATAGTTAAAATTATTTGTTGATTGATTGGATGGATTGATAATTATTATCTGTTGGATATTATATTATATATATATATATATTAATATATATACTAGTAATTGGATATATCTCCCGCCATTGGAGCAGATGAGTCCCTATGCGCTCCATATAATAGCGACGACCCTATATTACCGCAATATCCTGCCTCGTAGCGGGATTGGTATTCTATGTTATCTAACATTTGTGGTTGCAAGGAAAACGGATTAGAGGGATCTAACTAGATTTCTCAAAAATGTTGATTTTAATTTCATATATAGTGATATATGATGTATTTGAATAATCTGTGATGTATTATGATATGATTTGATTTATTGGATTCTATGGTAGCACTAGTCTAAATTTTAATATTCTAAAACTATAAATATTATTTTTGGATTTGGAAAGAAACTGAAAAGCGATACGGAAGTAAAATATTTATATCGGATTTTGAATTTTTTTCAAGAAATTGATTTGGAGAAAATAAATAGTTTGACTTTAAATTTTTACTTAACTATTTCATGGTATATTTTAAGTAGAGATTTTGGAATAATGTATATAAAGGATTTTAAATAATAAATCTTAAGCGATACTTGTTTAAAAGTAAAAGGATTTTAAAAATCGAGGATTAAAATAGATTGGGTGAAAAAGGGAATTTGGAATAAATATAGAATTGGTTATACTGGATTTTTAATAAGATTTTCAAATTACGAAATGGGAGTAAAAATCGAGATTTGATTGGTTTCGGAATATAGTTTGGGTTATTTGAGAAATAGGTTTAAAAATGGGATTTTAATTGGAAATCGATTTATAAATGGATATTTGTAATATAAAACTATATAAGCTGGGAATGAGTTTGTGAAAATCTATAAATTATGTTTATTAATAAGTGAAATGATTATCATTTGATAAATGGGAAATATAAATTCACGGTGTGAATTTAAATTGAGATAAGGAAATCGGCTTAGAAAGAAATAGTGGATTCTATATAAGAATTTGGAAATAATTGTGAATTTGGAAATGGTAATCGGATTGATAAATTGAGAGAGCTTTATAAGTATAAAAATAGTTATATTGGATTTTAAAAATATATTTTTATCAAGAAGTAGAGTTATTTTAGAAAGGGGCTTTTATTTATTAAACTTTTAATTAGGTTTAAATACTTTCTGAAAGTTTGTTACTTGAGTATTAATATTGGTTGAAATAAAATTCTAATTTTTGTAATAAGCTTTGAAAATCTATTTTTATTATTTTTGAATGAAATTGAAAATTACTAACGTTGTTATTTAACAAGGGGTGGTGATATTTTTAATAATTTCTTAAACGTGTTTGAAAATAATTATTATACTTTAAAAACTTATTTTAAAAGGTAAAATTTTGGAAATTTGCTGAAGTTGTTTATAAATGCTCTCGAGATTTGTAAATAAGGTACTAAATGGATGTGATTTTACAAGGGAGATCTTATAGTGGAATTCAGAAAATTTAAGAGTTTTGAGAAAGAGAAATTTCCAAGTTTGTTTAGATACGAGAACTTTGGAAAATGAATCCGAATACAGAAGGAGTTATAAATTGTTAGTTGATTATAAATAAGTATAATCAATAATTTCTTTGAAATTATGGAAGGAAAGTGAAATAGATTCCGGAATAAAATAAGCTATAATGGGTTGAGGATTCGTAAATGAATTTGTAAATTGCTTAATAAGTGAGTAAAAAGGGAAAATCCTCTTTTGTTATAGTTATACCCATACATTCGTGATAAGATATGAAATTTTCTAAGTATGGATATTAGAAATGATAGGGGGAAATAGGCTTGTAGTATTTTCTTAAATATGGGAATTAAGGGTTTCGAAGATGTTTCAGCGACGAAATGTTTTACATAGAAATATTTTTCTAAGAAATGAATACTAGTTTGGATTGGAAATATTTCCAAGTGTTGAAATAGTTTTAAAAATATCCTATTGCGGATTAAAGCATTGGAAATCATTTTCAAATATTGAATTATTAAAAGAGATTTGAATATATATTTGTGAAGATATTTTGAAATGAATATTGTGAAAGATGTATAATATAGGCCTAGTGACTGTTTATGTGTGTACATTGATAGTTAAGTAATTGACTATCAAATCTGGCAAAATTCATTGATCATTTGGAATACCGAGATCAAATTTAATTATTCAAAAACCACTTCGATCCGATTTGTGCGTTACGAATTATGATATCGAGAAGAAAATGGAAATGGTGATTTTTTGAAGAGATTGGTTTGTCTAAACCTAGGACAACTTGTATGGATGAATGATATCATTGCATTGTTGCCTGGAAGGTAGTGTTAGCATTCCAAGTGGGATTGCTATTCTAAAGGTAAACGTGGCTTCAAGCCTCATCAATCGAGAAATGACCGAAACAGGGCATGCATCAGGGATAAGTAGGACGCCCCTGCTAGGGTATGTCATCATCTTTCTTGATACCTTTTTGTTGCTGCAGGAATAAGTAGAAGTCCAAATATTTCATTCAAAGGAGAGATGGGCTAGATTACGTAATGCAAGAGATTTTGACTATCAAGTTACAGTGTGATGTATGCCTATTAGATTACCGGGCTGTAATGGATTGGATTATGGATACTCCTTTCTAGTGAAAGAACGATACCGTATCGGCCGCTCTCTTTAGATGTTTGCAAATCCTGTGGGAACCGCACCACTTAAAGCCTTTGTAGAATTTATCTTGGAAGTGGAAGAACTACTCAGACTTCGTAAAACCTTCACAAAGGTTTATATACAAAGAACAGGTAACCCTTACTATGTTGTTTGGTTTCCAATCACTAGTGGCAGCGAAATGACCTCTTGAAGCTGAGGATTACTTTATTTGTTACCTTGGACGCAAGCCAAGCAAAGTATGTCCTTAAAAAGAGTATGGTCTGGTCAATAACTTTGCACACTTCCTTCGAAAAAAAGAAAATGCGCCCATAGGGGGAATTCCTATGTCGATGCTCACCCTCCTGGAAGTGTCAACCACTCTTTTTCGTTTATGGTTTTGTATCTCAACAAGTGCAAAGATAATCAGATTGATCCGAAAAAGAAGAAATATCAGTTGGAACTTGTTATCTTAGATAGATGCAGGGTCTTATTCCTGAGCTAGAGCACCTCATGAAAAATGAGTGTCCTCCTAATTCGAAGTAACTCGGTGATATGGCACTATTCTGTTCAGAGCTAGTTGTAGGGTGGCATCAGTATGTGACAGCGGATCATTCGGTAGCTAGGCTGAGTGACAAGTAGCTGACGTGAAGAAAGAATTATAATAAGTGTAAAAAGGGAACATCATGAATCCCTCCATCCGAATCCTTCTGGTTCTACGATTTCAACACTTGAAGAAAAAAACCTAAGATGTATGTCGCTACATATCGAAAAGTGAACTTCGGATGCAAAGGTTATCGATTCTCGCTAGGCCACAAATAAATGGACCTAGCTAGTACATCGTAAGGCATATCCGTCTTCCATGGAATCTCCTCATCCCTTGCTTCTGGGGGAAAGAACTAAAGCTGAGTCATGTCAAAGTGGTATTTTGGACTAAATTATTTTACTCCTCGATACCCATGTTTTGCTCAAAAAAACTCGAATCCAACTTTGATTGTTGTGTTATAAGAAACAACAAATTGGGAAAAAAGAATTTTTTTTTTTTGAAAGATGTTTGTTCATTCCCACTACTTATCATAATTTCTTTTTGACTTCTTAAATTCATTTTTATTCTACCCTCTCGGGAATAAAGGTATCATTTCTAAAATTTTGTCTAGAAAAGATATGCCCTACTTGCAAGATGGAACATCTGTTGACATGGTCTTCAATCCATCAGGAGTACCCTCAGAAAAATGCAAGATTAGCGCCATAATTTAAGTACTAGAGTCCCAAGCATCTCTTTTATAATTCCGAAAATACATATCTCTAAGTCCAGTATACTAATAGGGAGGTGGACGACGAAAGCGTTTTGCCTATACTCTACATCTACATATTTATGGATTGGTGGTGCATAGATCTCAAAAAGGTCGGAAGGCTGGGGTGATGACATATTCGGTACTAGAAGTCAAGTGCTAGGCTGGTTTTGTGTGGCAGGGTACAAGATGTTCTTGTCAGACCCGGATGCATTGATCTAGAGATGCACTCATCGGAGGTAGTACCTTACCTGGTCATAGTATGGAATTCATTCTCCAATACAGGCCTTACGGTTTTGACTTAGGGCCTAGCATGTTGGAATTTAATTAATGTAACAATTTCGGCTATTTTAATAAGTACTTATACTTAGACACTATTATAATATCATAGGATTTCTATATAAAAGTGTCTTGGTTATCGTAAGGTAAAAACTCGTCGTGTTTATTTTTCACGTGGTCTTACGAGATAACTTTTTTTCAAAAGGACTTTGAAAAATAGTTAAATTCAATTTGAGTGCGTTTTCTTACGCTGGTTTTCCAGATTGACTCGGGTGTTATTATATTACAATGCTCGGGTCAGACCGAGTATACAAAATAAGGTTATTATGCAATGGAGCCCAAGAGACAAGGTAGATGACAGAGACGTATTCCACGTACTTGATTATATTCCGTTGTGCGTGTCAGGCTGTGTAGTCAGCACTGGTGAGGATAGGTTACTATAACTGTCCAGTATGGATTTGTTGATTATTGTACTTTGATGAAAATATGTATAAAAACAGTTATAGTTCTTTTTGTATAAAGGTATGCTATTATCTATTATATATTTTCGCTGCGATTGTGAGATTCTATGTTATTGTTTAGTTTTCATCCTATCTATCTTTTTCTTTCCCCTAATTATCGGGTTTTTCGGCATTTGATTTCTCGCATGTAATACAGTGGATGTATTGGTGTTGATTTTCGAGGGTCGAAAATCCCGGTCGTTACATTTGGTATCAAAGCTAAAGGTTAAGTGAGAATCTTTGCTTTGATGGGGTAACTCATTGGAGCTTGGGTCAATAGCACCATTGAATGAGTTTGAGTGTATTAACATATATGAGGTGCATTTGTTAGTGATATAAAAAATGTTTTATATTGTGTTGATTGGTTAGTTAAGTGGCTTATGGATTCTAGTCAATACGAGTAATTAACATTATTGGTAGGGATCTCTAAACACTTGAACAGAGCAATTCGACATCGTATTGTTTTGAAATTGGGTAAATGAAATAATTTTACCTGGATTATATTTTATATATAAACAAATAACTTTTGGAGAAAATTTCTATGGTATACGTGGTGTGCTTAGTTGTTAGAAAATAATAATATTTGAATATTATCATTTGTTGTTTGTTATTTGTGATCGAATAAATGTCGATGTTATAAAGTAAACAAGAGTAACAGTTAAGAAGTGATTTTGTATAATCAAAATGTGAATATACGAAAATATAATTTATGAATATGATTTATAAAGTGAAAGAAAACAGATTTTCAAAGTATATTATAATTATGATTTATAAAAGGGTTTGAAGGCTGGAAATTTAGAAATTTAAATTCGGTTGGTTTTAAAAATTGTTTTCAAAAGGTTTTGGAGAAATAATAGAGATATTATTTGGAAAATATCTTTCAAATATTTGTTTTTAAAGGGTTTTAAAGGAAATAAAAAGCACTAAACTCATTTTGGTCACTGGAAAATAATTTCGTTGATGACTACAACGTCATCGACATTCATTTTCGAGTTTTCAAGAGAGGAATTGCTACCATTGGAGTTTTGTTTGGTAAAACTAGTTTTGGTTTGAAACGAAAAAAATGATTTGATATACCTAGGGATTTTGTGTATATATATATGGATGATTTCAAAAATAGTTTGAACTACTTTGGAATAAGGTGTTTAAACCCAGGGATTTTGATTTTAGTTATTTTATTGAGAACATGAGAAAATAAATTTCATAACTTGTAGAATTTGAATTTAGCAAGTTACAACCATGCTAAAAATTATTGAATATGAATGCGAGAAAAGTAAAAATTTGGAATTGAATTATGTAATGAAATTTAACTTGAATTAAGTTAAATAGGGTGAAATAGAAAATTTAGCCTAAGTTGGAATAAATAAAATAATTTTTAAAAATGGAACTGATTGAGGTTTGAAATATATTAATGATGAAAATAATTAAGTTAATTAGTGAATTGGATATGGTTTGGAATGTTGATTGATAAAATAAAATGTTGAAAATGGAATTGAATTTGAATTTGATTGGAAACAGATATAAACTTAAGTTGTGAAGTGGTAATTAGCCTAAAAAATTTTGTATAAAAAGTTTATAATAGACGTATGAAGATTTGGTGGAATAACTTTTAAGAGGTTTTTAGTATTGAAAGGAACATACTAAGTAAATAAGAAAATGTGAATAATGATTGTGAATAATTGATGAAAGTGAAATGAATGTGAATAAGAGAATTTAGGATAACTAAGAAATTAATTGAAAATAAATATGTTAAGTTATATGTATATTATATTATTTGCATGACGGTTTGATTAAGATTTAAGCATAAAATTTCGAGATAATTTAAATCGATCCGAGTTGGAATTTTTCACACGATTCTCGACAGTGAACACCGGATATGGATTTTTGGTTGATTCTGAAATTCTTTATCTTAGTATATGGTTGTGCAATGAGAATAATAGTTTCTGATCAAGGAACCAGATCTTAGTCCGCACTAGAGAGTCATGTGAACGATACTAGTTTGGAAATGAAATTATGTGATCGAGCAAGCGATCAAATGTGATATTGCATACGGATGATATATGTATGTGTATATATAACAACTAATCTATGTTATTAATATCATCATTATAATAAGCAGTTGAAAAAAATCATTATATATGTAATGGAACCAGGTATAGAAGAAGCTAGTTAAATAGGTGAATTCAAAAAAAGAACTTCCCTTTCACATATTTGTTGGGCCAATAAGACCTAAATGTATTTTAGCTCTTATCTAAAATATTTTAAATAAAATATTTATTTTATTTAATTTGTTAAAAGAAATCCTTTTAACATTAATTTTTGGCTTACTAATTTATATGCCTTGTTTGTGTGAAGTGCATGTGTTATAGATAATAAGTGTATATAAATAATATGACTTATATACGTGTTAGGATTTATACCGCAATGGACTCAAAATTGTATGTGAACATATATATAATTGTATGTGAACATATATATAAAGAGAAATTATACACGACAATTCTATATGAAATCTAAAAATGAAAATGAAGGATTAGTTTAGCAAGGAAGAACTTAAGATCAAACATCACAGTTTTACACAAAACATCTCATGAATTTGAGTTGATGCAGCTAACACATATATGCCTCAATATATATGTGTGTGTGTGTGAGTGAATATTGCACTTAATATTTAGATTTAAAATAACTTACATAAGTAGACAATAAAATTTATAATATTTTTATAGATATATGTGAATTGAACATTAACAATTTAAAACAAACTTTAATTTAAAAAGGTAACAAAAGATATACCAAAACTTTAATTTAGAAAGGTATTAAAAAGGCCTTGGATTTTACACAAAAATTAAATCACAAATTCTAGGTAGAAAAACATTCCTTTGGATTTTTTTTTCAAATCACATTTAAGATAGCTCTCCTTTACTTCCCTCTTTGGACGACCATAATAGAAGTAATATAGGTCACAAAATTTTTCTACAACCACTTACTAATTAATTTTTTAAATCAATGTAAATATTCCATTGATATCTATACTAATATGCACATATATAACTCTAATATACGCACATTATTAACTACTAACGGTATTTAAGCAAATCAGATAAAATTTAATAACTAATATTCATAAATTTTAATTAATTTAATTAATTTATAATGCTTATAAATTAATTAAATCATGTGGATTTTCAGGGTATTCATTGTTACAGTTTGCGACATAGATGCGTAAATTCAGTTAGCGATTAATATCGAACAATTTGAATATTAACATTCTCACGTCACCTTAGCCAATGACATTGGTTGATACTATCGCTTACATATCTTTCGGTAAAGTCCAATTTTGCTAATTATAAATGGTACCTTGTAGTAATGATTATTCACACCAATTCTCTTCATTAGCACTACATCACATTAGGAGTTATGTAATTTTATTTTTGTCAAAATTCCAACATTGCCCAAATTCAATTTGATTAGACCAAATACAAAATCCTTGGTTCGATAATAGCAATTATTTTTAGTCGTACTTCTCTGGCAAGGGACTTTGACTTCTTATAACTATAGTTGACCATGATACCAATCCAAAAAGCTAAGTAGACGAATTATTCAATAAATACTGATTTACTTCCAATGCTTCAACTCAGACCCAACTATAGTCATTCGACATATACCATTCCGTGATTTAAATTTACCAAAGTGGAATGTCCATATTGAAGTTTTACAATATTCTCAAGTAGAAAGAACTGTGTAACATCATCATTTGGAGATTATATGTTTGACTATAGGTATATTAACCAACTGAGGACTCTCCAGTATGTCATCCCATAGTTATTTAGTAACTATCGATATGCAACCCCTTGGTGTCTTTAGGGGCCATGAGCAATACACTATCCAACATTTTGAGAGCGTTACGTGCTCTAGTTTAAACCGGTGAATCAATATACTTTTCCAAACCATTTTAACCAAAAATATTTAAACATATTATTTTTCAATGTGATATAATTCTCATGATTACAACACATTGTAATTATTATCACATAACATCTCATTTAAGGAGTTTCTATTTAATATACTTTAATTAATTAACTATAACAAGTATGTAATATTAAAAGCCAGGATAATGCAAAGTTTGCTGAAATTGAAAAGAAAACTAAAAGATTCGGCAAGTGTGGAGAAAGGCTGCTCACTAAAGGAATATAGGATGAGTAAGGGAAATAGTAAAAATGCTACTAGTTCAAAGGAGGGTGGAAATGGTGAAAGAGTTATTGACTCTTAGGATTGTAATTCTCAGGATTATAATAAGTTTGCTCTGCTTGGGGATTCTGAAGATGGTAAAATCCTTCACAAAGCAAAAATAGATGCATTGATTGTTCCTAAGAAGTAAATCTTTAAATGAAAAAATCACTTATCTCATTAGTCTTTGAGTCGTTGTCACTATCATCTTCACCATCATCGTTTGAATCATCTTCTGTGAATCTCGGTAAACATAGTTCTCCTCTTGTATTAGCTTTGGGAAGCTCCTCATTATTGTGACTTTTTCACTAAATTTTGCAACGGTTATGCTCCATATTTCTTGTGCAGTTGAATAATGGGAGACATAATTAAATTTAGATTTATCAAGTACATAGATAAGAATATTTATAGCACTAGCATTATTCGAAAATTTATTCTTATCCAACATATCCCAATCATTTTCAATAATATCCCAAAATTTAAAATTAATAAATTTTAAGTAAAATTCAATTTTACATTTCCAATTTGAAAATTCTATTCTGTTAAAATGGGTGTGCTAAAATTGACCGACTCTCCCTAAATCTACAAATAGGGTGAGACATGATATTAAGTTTCCCAACATCCTAGATACCACTTGTTAGAATCATACAATATACCACAGAGCAAAAGGGGTGAATAGGATATTATAAAATTTCATAGATAAACGGATAAAATAAAGTGCGGAACTGTAAATGTGAAAAGTAAATAACATGATAGATATAAGCCAAAAGCATTGTGTCTTCCTTCTTTAAATAATTACCAATCCTTCATTAACAAATATCCAATTTTCCTCTTGAAGCCCTACAAGCAAATACAGAAATTCTGGGCCTAGAAAACAAAACTGCAGCGCGACAGACGTTTGACGAAACCCCTCCGACGTCTGTCGCAACTTTCGGGCCATAGAATTCATGCTGTCAGATGCCTGGCAGGTTCTCTTAGATGACTGTCAGAACTTGTGGGTTACACTAATCTTGTTGTCAGACGTCTCAGTATTCCTGTCAGAATCTAATACAACTTTCATTCTGTGCATCTCCTAGCTACAGATCGTGATAACTTCGGCATACGAGCTCAGATTCCTACCTTGTTTTCACCATTATCAAGCTATTCTCGACCTCTTCAACTCACATATAGAGTCGCAAATATTCAACACTCCACCTCGACACTCCACCTCGACACTATATCCTTATCCATCTTTAAAAATCGATAGTAACAAACTATCCCCAACTCTACCTTCTACCATAGAAACTTGAATTATTTCCCAATGAGCAATGGCAAAACCACCACCCATTACCGTTCATCGATAAGCTCCGATAAAGTCACCACCTGCCAAAGTAGTGTTGAAAGTACACAAATCCAAAAAATCCTCACCAAAAGACAAAAGTACTAAGGATTGTAAACTAGTACTCACTAGAAATATAGAACTACATCACAGATGCTCTTCATCATCCATAACCAAACTCCTACCTCAATTGTGCCACCCTGGACACCTAGCACTTCATCAATTGAATCAAGTTCAAGCAATTCTCAAACTTCTCAACTAGCAATGCTTTAGTGAACATATCTATCGTGTTATCCTTTGTATGCACTTTATGGAGATATACTTGCTTATCTCCACGGCTACTAAAAATGACTCTTTCACTTCAATGTGCTTAGTATGTACGCTAAATGCCAAATTCTCTACCAAGTGAATAGGAATTTGGCTATCACATTGAACATTGATACTATCATGTTCAAATCCCAAGTCACACAGCAATCGCCTCAAGTAAATTTCCTCTTTTTCTACCTCCACCACGGCCATCAACTCCGCCTCCATAGTGGATAAAGCAACTGCAGTTTGCAATCTCGATATCCAATTCATGGCAAGTGTGAATACATATCCAGAAGTTGACTTTCTCCTATCCCTATCACCGGCGTATTCCGAATCGCAATAACCAACCAACTTGCAATTTATCCCACTACTACCACAAAAAAACAAGACCACAAGATGATGTACCCATCTCAATATAAGCTTCACAGCTTCCTTATGCGATTTCCCTAGATTAGCCATATATCGACTAACCACCCTGATGGCATTTGTAATATCAGGCCTTGTACACAAGATATCATATGTTAAACTTCCAACCGCACTTGCATATGGCACATTTTCCATATAAGCCTTGTCTTTCTCTAAGATATGTAATCTCTTATTCAAAAGCTTCACATGCAAAGGTAAAGGTGTATTTGACTCATTTACATTCTTCATGCTAAACCGGCAAAGCACTTTCTCTGCATACTCCTTTTGAGCCAATTTTAACTTAAATCGCTTTCAATCCCTTTCTATCCATTCCCAAAATCCTCTTTATTTATCCAAGATCCTTCATTTCGAATTTCGATTTTAAACTCAATTTTAACTTGTTGATTTTCTCTTTATTTTTTGAAGCAATGAGCATGTCATCCATGTACAAGAGCAAATACACTTAATAATCATTTTTCAACCTCTTGAAATAAACACAAGCATCTTTGATGCTTCTATCAAAACCATTTTCAAGCATAAAATGATCTAATTTCTTGTACCGTTATTTAGGTGATTGCTTTAAAAAATATAGTGATTTTTTTAACTTGCAAACATAATTTAACTTACCATCTACAACAAAACCTTTCGGTTGCTCCATGAAACAGTCTTCATCCAAGTCCCTGTATAAGAAGGCAGTTTTCACATCAAGTTTCTCCAACTCCAAGCCGTGAAAATCAACTATAGCAAGTAATAACTGAACTGAAGTACTGTAATAACCCGCATATTTAACGATTATATATACAAATATTTTATTTAAATATAGCGTCGTTAGTCGGATTTAGGCCCAAAATATTACTTTTTGCAAACGGCCGAATTAGGACTCGAAACCACCTCCATTGAGTCCGAAATGGCGTTTGCGATCTTTTTAAGTATAAACTTTAATATGTTTGGAGTAAGTCGAATTTTACTACTTTTTCTATTGGGTTTTGGGTTTGGGTTCAGCCCACTTGCTAGCTTAATACCCTAACTTAGCCCCCCTCCTCTCCACTCACTCATTTTATTTCATAAAACTCAAGCACAACTGAAAATGGGGGAAGAGAATGGGAAATAGAAATTCCAAGCCCTAGTTTACTTTGCAAACTCAAATTCTTGCTCCATAATCCAAGAGAATCAATTGGTAAGCCTCCTCTTCATCTTTTCCAACTCTTTTCCTCTTCAATTTTAGAAAGTTTCCTAAATCTAATTTAGGAATACTTGTTTTGGTCTTAGATTGAAGCTTGTAGAGTTGAAGTGGAGAGTGGTTGGTCTTTTCTTTGCATTTGAGCTTCTCATCCTTGTTTTGAGTTAAAAGGTGAGATTTTAATCTCACATCTATGTTTACAACTATGTTGGATTGTTAGCAATGAGTTCCTAACATATTTACATGTTCGTTTGCTTTCGATTAGAATTGATTTGATGAAATTTCCAATTTATGATTTTTGAAGCCAACTCTATGAAGTCCTTATATGATTGATGTTTATGTTGTTCGGAGTGTTTAGTGAGTCGTTAAGGTTGGGCAGTCATTGATGTAAGCCCGTAATCATCGCTCATCCGATCGTTTTCGATTTGTTTTGGCCATCTATGGCCTAGGTTCAAGAAATGTCTGAACAATAGGATTCAGACGTCTGAATATTACACTGCGAAATTTTATTCCCCAGTATTCAGACGTCTGAATTAAAGCCCCTAGGCATCTGAATTGGCTCGATTTCAAACAGAAAGGAAATAGGATAAAAATTGCCATTTTCAGACATCTTGAATATATGGTTCAGACGTTTGAATTATGTTTTGGAAAACATTTAATTTTCCAGATTCGGATATTTGAACCATATACTTCAGACGTCTGAATCTGCAGTCTTGTGCCCAATTTGCTTTTGGGATTGAAATTCCAATTTTTATCGGCTTTGGTTGTTCCGATTGTTGTTATCATTCATCTTTGACTTTGATGATTCCTTTTTGACTTCATACATGGGGTTTTATAAAATAATCTTTTAAATTGTATTAAAAGCTCGTTTCTCCAATTTATAAATTCTATTTAAAACACACACAATTTCGCACTCCGAGCGAAGTGGGAGGAGAATTAAATGATTAGATAAAACGCATGCTATGAACACGTGCATTCATCTTCTCAGTTAATTCCCAATCTATTCGTTTGAACGTTTTGACATTTGGGTCTGGTTAACCGATGAGATGAGGTAAACTTTGTACCGCTTTGAATGAGAAATTGACTAACGGATAGTAAACCGTTTAGTGCGAACAGGTGGTTATGGGACCCACGTTAACACTTTTCGAGTTCCTTTTCGAGAGTTGTGACACATTTGGTTTAGACGTTTGAATTTCGTTCTGGAAAACTTCTAATTTTCCAGATTCAGACGTATGAATCACCTATTTCAGACCTCTGAATCTGCTGCCTTTTGCCAAATTGCCTATTTTGCTTGGTTTTCCAAATTTAATCGACGCATGTTGATTCCAATTAGCTGTTTATGCATATTTGACTTTGATGATTCCTTTTTGATTTCATACATGGGTTTTTATAAAATGACCTCTTCAAATCGTATTAAAAGCTCACTTCTCTAACTTATAAATTCTATTTAAAACACACACAGAATTTCGCACTTCGAGCGAAGTGGAAGGGAGATTAAATGGCTAGGTAAAACACGGACCATGAATCCGGGCGTTTATCTTTCCGATTAATCCCCGACCTATTCGATTGACTGTTTTGACCTTTTGGTATGGTTTACCAATGAGATGAGGTAAACTTTGTACTGCTTTGAGTGTGAAATTAACTAACGGATAGTAAACCGCTTAGTGCGAACGGGTGGTTATGGGACTCACGTTACCACTTTTTGGATTCCTTTACGAGAGTTGTGACACATTCTGCCAGTTAGTGGTGTCCAATACTGGGCCTCCGGACCTTCACCACTACGGTTTGTTGCCTTTGGGATAGTGTCTTCGAACTGTCTCCTTCAGATTTGTTGCCTTCAGGTATGTTGCTTTCAGGTTTGTTGCCTTCGGGTTTGTACCTTCGGGTTTGTGCCTTCTGGTTTGTTGCCCTATTGTATCGCTTTTGGAGTTGGTCATTCGTCACCGCTCAAGTGATATTGGGTTTGGAGTCTTCAGACTCATGGATCCTTGTTTATACAGTACTGAGCACGTGCAATTTTCTGATGTTTCATTGATATGTATATTCCCTAGGTATCGTCCTTCGGTGTTGGTCTTTTTGAGCCACACGTCGTATAGCGGTTACCTTGCGGAACTTGTGTTACCTTCATTGGTACTTGTTATTTGCCTTTTTGGCTTGTTTTGGGATATTCATATCCTTTGTTTATTTGAGTTGCCATCGATATGAGCCTTGTCTTGCTATGATTCATCTTTTGTTAGATGATTGTGTTATCTCTTTTAGAGATATTTGTTATACTTTATGACCTTGCAGGTTATTGTTGTTCAGTTTATCTAACCGAAATTTTTAGCTAGACTGACCCATGTATTTATACTCGGGTCAGACCGAGTTGTTTCAGGTTAGGTTCTTTTGGACTTAGCCTATTTTGCTTCCGTATGGACTACTTCGCTAGCTTCTTTTGTCATGGCTTTTTGCGTAGTCCCATTTTGTTGTAACTCTGGTATATATGTATTCTTTTGACTCATCCGTATATTGTGGTTTGCTATACCACTTAACATGTATCAGTTTGTATACTCTGTTATGTATCTATATATGTGTATATGATGATCTACTGTTCTGTGATGTATATTACATTTGAGTTGTTATATTCTGTTCTGATAGATCCTCCAGCCACCTATTGTTTTGTTTTGAGTATTCGTTGGATATGTCAATCTGCTTGTATGACAATTGTCAATGTATTCAATAGATAGTTAGAGCAAGGCTATAGATGGTCTCTCCTAACCGGCCTTATTCTCCGCGTTAGTTGACGGCATTACCCTGTAGTGTCCTTGGCTACCGTGGGTATAGAGGTGGGGTGTCACAAGTATGGCGCAAAACTAGTGCGAAGATCTCATCATACTCCTTCCCTTTCCTTTGTGAAAATCCCTTAGCCACTAGCGTAGCTTTGTATCTCCCATCATCTTTCACCTTGGATATCCATTTGCATCCAATAGCACGGTTTCCTTTAAGAAGTGGAACCAAATCCCAAGTTTGATTATTTAACAACGATTTCATCTCTTCCTCCATGGCACAAATCCACTTCGAGCTATCATTCAACTCCATGACGTCATCAAAGTCCATTGGCTCATCTTGGACTACATGAAGAGCATAGTCCAAACTATGACAAAAGTCAAGATAGTTTTAATCGTCATATCTATCGGGTGGTCTTATTGCACGTCAACCACTCGAGTAGCAATACGCTCCCCTAAACTCCTTTCGGCTCCACCTTGAACCAAATCATCTCTAGAATCATGTACATTACCAACACTACTAGAGCAACCCGTGGATGATATGATGTAAAATCAACCACTTCTTCCTCACAAGAATCTCCAACTGCTCTACTACTTGGACGAAAGGTGGGAATAGCTTACTTCTCCTTAGATTCGCCATGAACCAAATTTGGAACATATGATGAGCTCTCATTATCCTTGAACAAAAACAATTCATCAAAAGTAACATGACAAGAATTCATAATCTTCTTCTTTTACGGATTCCATATTTGATAGCCTTTTATTACATCCGTATAATCAAGCAAGATCCCCTTGAGAGCTCTAAGCTCAAGCTTATCGTTTCTCGAATCCTGCACATAAACTAGACTACCAAACATATGAAGAGAACTCAAGTAAATGCACTTTCCCTTCCACACTTCCTTCGGAATTTTGTTACTAATATCCAAGCATGAAATTCATTTAATAATATGCACCGCGGTTGACAACGCTTTAGCTCAAAATCCCTTAGAAAAACCAGATGTCAATCTCAATCATCGAGCTTTCTCGATTAGAGTACAGTTCATCCTCTCTGCAACACCATTCGACCATGGATCTCTTGGTGTAGTAAAATGCCTCTGAATACTATGGTGCTTCCAAAACTCCAAGAACTCTCCGAAAACATACTCTCCGCCATTGTTGGACCTTATTACCTTCAAAGACTTGCCATTTTCATTCTCAATAAGAGCATTTCAAACTTTGAGCTTTACAAATGCCTCCGACTTAGCCTTCATTACATATACCTAAATCTTTAGAGAAAAGTCATCAATAAAAAAATATAATAGTAATCTCCTCCAAAAGAAGCTACTGATGTCGCTCGCCAAACATCCGTGTGAACATACTTAAGAGCATTTCTTGAATTATGTTTTCCCTCACCGAATGATACTTTAATTTGTTTTCACATGACATATTCCTCGCAAAACTCTAGTTGGTTGAAATTCTCTCCATCGATTATCTTCCTTTTTCAAAGAATATCCAAACTCCCATCCAAGACATGATCTAACCTTAAATGCCACAACCTAATCGCATCCAAGCCATGAGAATTATTAACACTTATACAAGTTTCACCTTCAATAGTAACTCCGAATTAAATAAACACCATGATTCCTAACACCCTTCATTACCACAAGCGCACCCTTCGAAATTCGAAAGTTATCACTCTCTATAGTAATCTTATAACCAAAAGAATCTAGCTACCCCAAAGAGATAAGTGACTTACAATGTCCCGGAACATAGCGTACATTAGTGAGAGCACGAAACACTCCTTCAAACATCCGAATTTGCATGGAACCAATTCTCTTCGACTTTCAAATAGCACCATTATCTGTAACAATTGAATTTCCCGCTTTGTCGACATAAGAAGAAAAACAATTCTTATTTGGCATCATATGATAAGACGCTCCTGAATCGAGCATCTATTCGCTTCCTGAATTACCAATGCTACCGTCATCAAAACATCTACATCTTGCCCACCAACTCTACTCTCCACTACTATTGAAATACCCCACACCCCTTAGTTTACCCAAAAAGACACATTGAAAGATATGGTACGTTTTAGGTATAACTAAAACTAGCAGAGACAAAGATTCACAAGACAAAATAGATAAAAACAGCGGAAACGATTAAAATAATAATTTGCTAAATGTCAAAATTAATAATATAGAATGATAAAACCAAATACATTATAAATCTCAAAATACCAATATATGTCTCATGAAACCAAAACCTCGGCTTTATAAATATCACAGTGCAAACTATCCCTCACAATGTGTCAGTACATGGAATAAGCTAAATATCCCTCACAATGTGTCAGTACATGGAATAAGCTAAAAATTGAAGATAAAGAATGGAAATATATAAGAAATCTTTGCCAAAGAAGTCTCCAGGTGTCTACAATTTATCATCCTTGCTCTTTCTAGCCTATGGGGGGAAGGGGGGAAAGGGGAAAAGGGGAGATGGAGGAGTGGGTCAGACTAAAAGTCTGGTGAATGATAGTAATTAATAGAATCTTTAAACAAAGTAAAAATAATAGACTTTGCAACAGTTCTAGTACTTAAATGGAAAGAAAGGAAATCGAGAGAAGGAATAAGCTGAAAATAAATACAAATTAACTAAATTGACATAATTGATTAACTTTGATTGTTTGCACTTGTCTTTGGTAGCTGCTTTGATTAGGCTGAATTCCAAATCCTATAATTAGGCTAAAATCCTAATTCTACCCTTTGATCGGTCTGCAACTCCTTAGACCTACTACAGACTAGATGCTATATAGCTCCCTACATAGAAGGCAATGGTGTCTACAAACGACACACAAAGTATCTACTATGGGCTAGATGTTATACAGCTCTCTACACAGAAGGCAATAGTGTCTACAAAAGATACACATACCAAGCTCTTGGTACTCATAACGATTTATAAGCCATCACTGGAAGTCGCACGCGTGACCACCACTAAGCTCGCATTACCTATTGTTCCACATATTGGGTCTACTTATTACCACAAGCTCTAGCATAAGTGTGCCGGTTGTCTCACTTCAGGATTATGTGAAACAATGTGTCCATAGAAATAATAAGGGAAATGTTGTTGGTACTGGCCCATCATCCAAACAAAATCTAGTTGTGCCCCATGCCTAAATCCCCATGATTTGGACTTCTACATATTGGCCAACTACTATCATTATTAGCAAAAGCGTGCCCGAATCTCACTTCAGGCTAATGTGAGGCCACCATTTTTTTAATAGGGAATGCTTTTTGGTGCAGGACCTACTTTCATCTTTGCTTATTAACTTAGATAAATTATTTAAATAAGCCTTTATTATTATCTTCACTATCTTTGCTTATTAATTTATCCCAAATCTTTAAATAAGCCCCATAACGTTCTTTTTCTTATTATAACCCACGTTATAATCATGCTTATTACTTAACCCAAGGTCTAAGAGTGAAAATAAGCCTCTTTTATCTTATACTCTTTTTAGTTATTATTCTAAGTTATAACTAGACCAATTATCTTTAATTAGTCCAATTCTAACATTAATATCATAATTAGGCTCAATTTCAATATTAATTCCAATTTCATTACAGTCTTTAAAATTTACATTTTATCTTCCGTTATTTCAATAATTTTATAATTTTAATCTATATTCGCGTTTAATCTATTCTAGTCCATACACAAAGAAGAAGGAGAAATAAAAGAAAACTGAAAATAGAAGAAAATCTAAAGCATAGGAAGAAGATTTAAATAACGCATAAATAATAGACTAAAATACTGTAAATAAACTGTAAATAAATGGACAATCTATAATTAACAGAAATAAGCTAAAATTAAATAAAAAGAATAGCTAGAAAGAAATAGACTAAAAATAGTTCTAAAAAACTATAAACAAAACTGCCAGGTTATTCCAAAAATTGTAGTAAAACTACAACTATTGGAAACCTTATTATTTTAAATTACTTAAAGAATTCTAAAAAAGTTACAATCACTCAGCTCTGCTCCTTAGCACTTCCCTTTAGGTCTTCCCGAATCCACTTGGGGTTGTTAAATATTTTTATTTTAAACGATTTCCTCCTTGGAAAATTATTCCGTTTAGGGTCCTTTCTGGAAAGGTGAACCCAATTGGAGAAAATCTTAGAATGAGAAAAAGTGTTAGGTCTAGGGTTCTATTTATAGGTGTAGAAGTGGATCTAGGACCGTTGGATTTGAAGGTTGAATAGGATGCAACCACATCATAGGTAAGAGCCATCGGATGCAAGAATGGAAGGATCGAATTGGTTAAAAAAATGCAAATGACGCGTATAACGTTCGAACGAAAGAAAGTTAATTCATTCGTTCACAAGGAGAGGCGGGTTGACCAGGAGGTCGACCGCCCTTTGCCCTAGATTGACCGGCCAGTTGACCAAGGGCACGGTTGGGTCAACCTCTCGGTCAACCTATCCCAATTATTTTTTGGTTTTCTTATTTAACTTGTAAATCTCTCATATAAACTTGGATTCTGACATTTTATATATGGAAATTGACCAGATAATTTGTGATAACCCGGATTTTTGGACATCGGGTAATTGGATAATTTTCTGATTTAACTATTTAAAAATACTGATTTATAGATTGAACAAATAATCTGATAATAAATATTTATATCTGGATATATATTTATTTGATAATCTCCTAATTTAACTACTTAAAATTTATAAATAATTCTTTTAAAAACAAATAATAATGATTGTTTATATATAGATATAAATAGATTTTAAATAGGATTATTATTTATAAATTGCATTTGTGTTTGTTTATGTGTGTATATATATATATATATATATATATATATATATATATATATGTATGTATGTATGTATATGTATATGTATATTTGAGTTGATTTTAAATTGGATTTTAAATTGAATTTGAATTTGAATTTGAATTTGGATTTAAATTTGAAATTGAAAAGATTGACATCTTAAAATATTTTGGTTTTAAAAGTATATATGTATGATTTTTATTAGAATATAATTTTTTTATATTATTTTCTTTAAAAAAGATTATTAAAAAAAGTTTTTATTAATTAGTAAATTAAATATAAAAAGCTTTATAAACCATTTAACATTAATAAACTCATGCATAATTACAAGTATTAGTTTATAAATCTTTTTAATAACAAGTGTAAGGTGATTAACTAAGGTAAATGACAAATGTTTACAAATTTAACAAGTGTCACTATTTTTATTTTTATTTTCTTTTATTTTAATTAAATCCTAATTAACTCAATATAAACACATATCTCCTCTCTTCCATTCATTTTCCTATCTTCATTCAAAAAAAAACTCAAAGCCTGCAAAACATTTTAAACCAAATCAAGAACAAAAGCCTGTAACATAAATATTCAAAACATAAATTAATCAAGCAACAACGCTCTTCAACTTGAATCATCAAAGTTTCAGTTTTTAATCAAGCAATCAAAGCTTGGATCATCTCAGCAAGTAAATTAAGCTAAATCATCTCAGTCTTAAAACAATTTCCAGTTTTCAAGCTAGCAAATTTCCAGTTAACAAGTTTTCAAGGATCAAGCATTTTTCTTACAACAATTAAAGTTTTCAAAATCTCAAGCTGTTTCAAAAAGCTCTTTGTACATCATTAACAGTATCAAATCTGTTTTAAAAATCTTGTTGCACGCAGCAAATTTGAAGTGAAGTGTGATAAATGTTCATATGATTGTTAATATGAATTATATATATATATATATATATATATATATATATATATATATTGATGGGATGAGCATGTCTGTTTATAGAACATTTGTTTTGTTCTTATTGTTCAGGATTTAAGATTTGAAAAAAAGTCATGTTCTCCTTCCCTGATCTTCTCTAGGGCATGATGTATAAACAAAACTTGTTTGTTATACCATGATATCAATTTTAAAAATATTTTTATGCTAAATCAGTAGCTAGATTTAACAGAGAGAAAGGAAAACAGTAGGATTCAAATCATATCGAAAATTCCACTTAAATGATTTCTGGATTCAAGTATATAATCTGAATTGTTATCGAAATGCTGATTTTTAAAATTATAATCATGATTTTTAGACTTGTAAATGGCGAGTTATTGCAAGTTGAACAGGTTTGGGTTAAATGTCGATTTACGGCGATGAAGCTCGGTGGAGTGACGTGGTTGTAGCTGAGAATTGTATGTCGTCAGGGGAACTTGGGAAAAATGCACGGTGATTTTTTCGATCATCGGGGTGATCGGTAGAGGGAGGACTAGGGTTTAGACTATATTAGGGTCGAGGGCAGTGGTGCTAGTTTGAGGGGAAGATGTAGCTTCGAGTTGACGCGGAAGTGGGGGAAAAGTTAGAGGTGACTCAGATGCAGCTGTTGGCAAGGAGGTGTGGCGACTGGTGGTCGGAGAGGGTGGTGCGAGGTGGTGCCAAGTTGGGCTTTTCAGGCGAGGTGAAGTGTTTTTGCTCGTTTTCTATTTGGGTTTTTTCAAGAAGTTTAGGGTGGTCGAGGGATGTAGGGAGGTCGAGTATGACTTCGTGGAGGTTCCAGCAGTGATGGTCGACCCTCCGGTGTCGTGTGCATGTGCACATAATGCTAGCGTGTATCATTTGTAGCAGGAGTAGATGAAGTAGGGAAATAGAGAGAAGAGAATCCGGGAAGTTTTGGGTCTGGATCGAAGTCGCTCTCGAGTGATTTTTCGAGGATTTTGGTCTTGGCTCGGGTCACTTTGACTTGAAATTAAAATAAAGATTTTGAGTAAGAATCAAACCAGGGTGTTTACAGGTTCTAAAACAATGTAAAGTATTAACCTAGCTTTTCAAGAAATTAAAATTTTATAAAGTAAGTATGATTTGAATTGTATATATATATATAGGGTTGATAATAAACTAATTCATAAGCATTTCTCAAATGTGATTTAGTAATGATTTAATTAAGTAGATGTTTTTAAGATAAGTGTATTAAACTTAAGTTAATAAAGGGTCCCAAGTAATTTTTATACGTTAAGTATTAATTAATTTTAAAGCATTCAATTTAAATATGTTGTATATGATAGTTAAGTAATTAATTAAGTTAATGAATTATCTTAGATTAATCAAGGACTTAAGTAAATAAGGATTAATTAATTAATAATTAAGGGTTGTAGATTAATTTGATATTAATTAATTTGTAATTAGAGATTTATTAATATAAGTCATCAGAGATTAATTACTTAAATGATAATTACTTAATGTAAGTAATTAAAGATTTATTTGTTAAGGGTTAATTGATTAAATTAGTAATTAAAGGTTAAATTAAATTATTAATTATAGGTTAATTAATGAAGGATAATTAACCAATGGAATAATTACTAAAGGAAAGTAATTATAGATAATTAAAGGATTGAGTGATTAAGGAAATTAATTAAAGGATTGGTTAATGTATGTGATTAATTAAAAGATAATTAATCAAAGTAAGTGATTATAGAATAATTAATTAATGTAATTAATTAAATGTCATTATATTTAATTATAGTTAATTAATGAGAGTAGTAAGGTAAATTAATGAGAATGGTTAAAGAAAATTAATTTGTAAAGGCTAATTACTTAGTGTACGTTAAGAATAATTAATTAGGGATAATAAATTATGATGGATGCTTAAGGGATAATTAATTAATTGGTTTGAAATCAATTAATGTTAAGTAAGCAAGATTTAAAAGTGAATGAAGTAATTAATTTAATTTATTTAAATTAATTAGAAATGGTGTGACTAAATTAATCTTGCTTATAGATGATTAAGATATATTGAATGACTTAGATTATTTGATATCTCTGATATGTGATTGAGATGCTTTGTGATATAAGACACTTGGGTTGAACTGTGATATTTGGGGTATCTATCTGAGGAATTGTATGTGAATGTGAAGTCTTGAGTATAAATTGAATTATTTAAATGTAAATAATTTAGCTTAAAGAATAACATTGGGATCGAAGAGACCGGGGTCGGATATCAGTAGATACCCAAAACCACTTCGATTTGGAAATCTACGATAATTCTTTATAGTTTTGATATGTGAAATCAATAGGCTGGAATGGAAAAACTCAAGTACACTGGGCATTGAAACTATATAGTGGTACTTGGAATTGATTTGCGAAATAAGTATGGATATAACAAGCTAGAACTTGTAGTGAAGTACGAGATTACCCGGGTTTCATATATGTTTATAACTCATTATTTTCAAGTTATATGGATTTACTCGCGTTGGTTTCCAGCCTGACCCGGGTGTTACTTTGATATAATGCTCGGGTCAGACCGAGTATTACATCTTTTGAGGTTAGGACGTTCTGGAGCTTAGGAGGCGAGCTGGATGGCAGGAACGTATAGAGTGTATTCCGATATGTATTTGAGATTGTTGTGATATTAGTATGGGATAGGACGAAAGAACTGTCTAGTCTATTTGTAAATGGTTGTAACTCTGATAAATTGTATATAACTCTGATGTATTGTTGTAATGGTAACAATTACATCTTTCTTTGTAAATGTTATTATCCTGATAGTATATTTTGATCCATTGCGTATGTGAGGTGTTTTGGTTTTTGTTCTTCTTCTACCTCTTTCTTCTTTTCTTTAACAATATGAAATTTCAGACACTCGATTGAGCGACACTTCAACCGTGAACGTATTTGTATCGAATTCTCCAGATCGAAATTTTGGGCGTTACCTTTTGGTATCAGAGCTGAAGGTTAAGCGAGAACCTTGGCTGTGGTGGGTTTACTCATTAAGGATAGGGTCAATGGTACCCTAAAACGAGTTGAGTATAGTATATATGAGAGAGTATTTGTTATTTTCTTGTAAAATGATTTTAAAAATGATTTTATATAAGTTTATATTTTGACATATATATAAAGCGATATTTTTCTGATATATTAAGGTAATTGGTTGTTGCATTATTTGAATTAAAAATAATAATAATAATTTAGAAATACAACCAAATAGGAATTGGATAATATAAACTATAAATGGATCCAAACTGAAATTAAAATCCTGAATTTGTAGAAATGTTTTCAGAATAAGATTATATATATATAGTGAATTGGTTTTTAGATATGATAACCTTGGTTATTATCCTAAAATGTTTGTTGTATCATGATAATGAAATTTTTGTCAATGATTAAGCAAAAATGAAATGTTTTAGGGAAGTAAACATTTAGGTAAGTATGACTTATAAATTGGAGATGAAGATGATCTAAATTATGATGTTTTAAAATCTAAGTCCGGAATTTGGAATTTGTTTCAAAGTATTAAAAGAAATAATAAATAGTATTATTTACAATGTATTTGAACAAAAAAGGCCTGTTTCAAGCAAGAGTTGTTTGGAAATTTGAAAGAAAATTTGTTTGAATTAAAACCAAGGGTGATTTAAAATTTAAAGTATAACTTTGTGTGCAAAGGAAATAAATATGTATATATGTGGGATATACATAATATTAAAAATGATTTGGAATAAACTCTAAGTGTTGAGTTTTAAATTTTTCCTTGGAATGTGATATGAAAACACAAAGAAATAAGTTTTTGAACTTATAAGTGGGAAGATTTTTAAAAAGTTTAAAATTTGAAATGGGAATTCAAGTTGGGTAAAGTTGACTGGATTAAATTGAATTGAACTTAACTTAGAGGAAGTTAAATAAGTTTAGAACAAACAACCTGAATTTGAAATTTCAAGATGAAATCGAGATTTAACTTGGAAAGTTAAATGGTTGATTTGAATTGAGAATATGTGTGATCTCAAAATGGGTTTGAGGTATGGAAATTGGAATTAAATGCTATGAATAGACATTTTAAATAATTTGGATATTTATTTATTTTGACTTATCTTAATATTGTCCTGTTGTAATTGACAATCCATAAAACTGTGAATTGGATTATTTTAATTAAATTAAGAAATGGATTGAGGTCCGTTATTGAAATAAAATAGAAATAAGATTTGAAATTATGAAATGGGAATTGCTTTGATCTTAAAGATTTAAATGTTAGAAATGAGCTTGTTGAAAATTTGTTAAGAATTGGTTTTGAAGTTAAAATCTGGTAATAAATTGGATTCTGAGGGTTAAATCATTTTAAAAGTTTTGAACTCTTATTTGAATTTTGAAAATAAGTTAAGTAAAGGTAATTTAAAATGGGATTTGAAATTCGGACATAGAATTAAATGGTTTAAAAAAAATTAAGTTGTTAATTTAAAAATAAAGGTTAATTTGGTTTAAGGGATTAAATCAACATTTAAAATTTAACTCGAATTTATATAATTCGAGATGGTTTAAAGTTGAGATTGGAATTGAAATTAGTTCAAATTGAATTTGATTTGAATTAATTGGAATTGTGATTGAAGATGGATAAGCATAAAATTCAAATGGAAAATTTGAATTGAATTAATTTGAAGTTGAGTAAGTTTAAATTCAAATGGAGAATTGATTTGAATTTGGGATAGAAATAGAAGTTAATTTAAATTGAATTGAAATTGAATCAATTTAAATGGAAGTGAAAATTGGAAATTGATTGGAAATGGAGATTGGGATTGAACAATTTGGCTCTGAACTATTTTTTTCAAACAAATTGTTTTAATATAAACTGTTTTAAATCTATTTTCCTAGCTATTTACTATACAACTTTTCTTTTTAAAAGCCAAACTATTTTATACTTATTTTACAATCATTTTGAAAAGGGGCATTTCACTATAAGGATAAACTTTACAGTCCAATTAATTTCTAGGACATATGTCCCCAGAAATTAAATTCAAGGCCAAAGTCAGTAGAATAATTACTTTTAAGGACAAAGTCAGTAGTCTAATTACTTTCTAGGACATAATTTCATAGGTTTTTAGGCCTTAGAAACTAATTATTTTTCATTTTGTCCTTAAAAGTAATTATTTCAGTTGTGTGTCCTAAAAACTAATTACACTTGCTAAAGACGCCCTTATGGCTAATTTCCACTTTTGAAAACTAATTACTATTTTACATCAGTTTTACAACTATTTTTGCAACTATCCAAGTATTTTACAATTATTTAACTACTTTACAGCTATTTTAAAATTTCTTATCTATTTTATTACTATTTGCAACTAATAACTATTTTACAACTACTTATCTATTTTAAAAAAATTCAAGCTATTTTCTAGTTTAAGCTGGTCAAAGTGCAAACTATCTATAATTAAATACCAATTGAGATAAGAATTGAAGTGTTAACCCAAATGGAAATTGGAAGCAATTTTGGATGAGTGAATAGAATCAAAATGAAGGTGAATAGAAAAGAGAATTGATTTAGCTAATGATCAATGAAGATAAATACGTAGGATGTACGTATATTATTCTATTCGCAGAATGATTTGATCCAGATTCAAGCACAGAATTTCGAGATAGTATATCGATCCAAGTTAGGATATTTCACTCGATTTTCGACGGTGAACCCTAGATATGGATTTTTGGTTGATTCTGGGAACTCTCTATCATAGTTATGACCATACAAGGAGAATGACGGTTTCTGATCAAGAAACCAGATCTGAGTTCGCGCTAGGAAGTCGGGTGGACGATACTAGTTCGAAAGTGGAATTGTGTGATCGAGTGAGCGATCAGGTTTGATATTGCGTACGAATGGTATATGTGCATTGTACATGCTTAAATGAAATAGATATTCAAATTTTAAAAGAAATGGAAATGATTTTCGAAGTATATTTTGAGAAAGTTTTTGGATGATTAAAGTGGTAGTTGAATATCTCTATTATTGAAATTTACTTTTTGGAAGGTGGTATTATGGTGAATAAATTTATAACGGAAATCAAATATCTGATTTGGTATAAATAAAGTAATTAATATATATATATATATATATATATATATATATATATATATATATATGATAAACTCCCCTTGTTGAATCTATAGCGAGAAGATAGATTTTTTGAAAGATTTGAAGTATAAAAAGGGAATCTATATAAGTGATTCTAAGATTTTATATATATTTATATATATATATGGCTTTATGAGAATGATTTTGGAAAAAAGGTTTTGGAACCTATGGATTTTGGAAAGGCTTTTGATTTTTGGGAAAATCAATTTCGAAAATTTGGAAAGCCAAGTTTGGAACTATCAATTTGAGATATCGATTTTGTGTAAAAGACATTTTGATGTAAATCATAAATGGTATGATTTGAAAGATACTATAGGTGTATAATATAAAGTGTTTTGAGATTATCTCTAGGGAAAAAGGCGCTCCTATTTTAATGAACTTCATTAGGAGATCCACAGGGTGGGTCTGCCTTGAGCCCTAAGGGGGAGGCTCTGAATTGAATCCTGGGAGAAGTCCGGACAAACTGAAGTTCCTGAGGATTATGTGTAGTGGGTGGCGAAAGTTGAGGGGACTGATGCCTATAGAGACATTTGGGTGATGTTGTGACGACAGTGTAACTCGATGTCACTATGATCTACTACGGATCATAGTGGAAGTAGTGTGTGTTGTGAGAGCCAACAGTCTACGTTTGATTTTGCCATGATGGCAAAGTAACATCGGTAGACTGCGACCTACGGAGACATAGCGAAAGTCGAGGGGCCGTGAGAGCGTAAGGCTACATTGGAACTTCACTGATGTAGTCTACGACCTATGTGGAAGTGTTGAAGTTTCATTTTGCAGCGAAAATCGAGGACGATGATGCCGATAGTTACATGGACTTTTGTTGCGATGGCAATGTAACCCGGGATCTAACTGGGATCTGTGGCGGGTTCTATGGCGTAATCGAGGGGCACGGAGTGCTTACAGTTATCTATGGATTTTGTCGGGATGGAAACGTAACCATCGGGTTAACTACGACCATGGAGGGGGTGATGATTTCTAGAGCATTCTCACCAAAGATGTTTCCTCTATTTTCAAAAATGTTTTCTATATTTTCACTAAAATATTTTCCATGTATTTTCTTTTCACGGGATGTTGAAAACAGGTTTGCTGAGTACTTTTAGATTTTCAGTCCTACGCCTGATCAACGTATGACCGAATTTCTATGAGAACAAGGATGGATTGTTTGAGACATCGAGTTATAAAAGTATTCTTATAAGACTATTTAGATAAGTACTATGTAGATTTTAAAGTATTTTTGAGTTTTTGAATAAAAGGAATTTGTAGTCAAAATGTTTAAAGGATAATTTTAAAATTCTGGTTTGGTTCCTTTTCGGAGACGAAAAGATTCAAAGGGGGGAGGAATGTGATAACCCAGATTTTTGGACATCAGTTAATTGGATAATTATCTGATTTAACTATTTAAAAATACTGATTTATAGATTGAAAAAATAAATCTGATAATAAATATTTATATCTGGATAAATATTTAATTGATAATCTCCTAATTTAATTACTACAAATTTACAAATTATTCTTTTAAAAACAAATAATAATGATTGTTTATATATATACATAGATTTAAAATAGGATTATTCTTTACAAATTGAATTTTGTTTATTTATATATATAAGTTGATTTTAAATTGATTTTAAATTGACTTCGAATTTTAATTTGGATTTAAATTTGAAATTCAAAAGATTGATATCTTAAAATATTTTGGTTTTAAAAGTATATATGTATGATTTTTATTAGAATATAATTTGTTTTATATTATTTTCTTTAAAAGATTTTATTAAAAAAAAGTGTTTATTAATTAGTAAATTAAATATAGTAAGCTTTACAAACCATTAAAATTAATAAACTCATGCATAATTACAAGAGTTAGTTTATAAATCTTTTTAGTAACAAGCGTAAGGTGATTAACTAAGGTAAATGACAAATGTTTACAAATTTAACAAGTGTCACTATTTTTATTTTCTTTTATTTTAATAAATCCTAATTAACTCTATATAAACACCTATCTCCTCTCTTCCATTCTTTTTCCTATCTTCATTCAAAAACAAAGAAAAACTCAAAGCCTGTAAAACATTTTAAACCAAATCAAGAACAAAAGCCTGTAACACAAATACTCAACCCAGAAATTAATCAAGCAGCAACCCTCTTCAACTTGAATCATTAAAGTTTCAGTTTTTAATCAAGCAATCAAAGCCTGGATCAACTCAGCAAGTAAATTAAGCTAAATCATCCCGGTTTTAAAATAAGTTTCTGGTTTCAAGCTAGCAAATTTCCAGTTAACAAGTTTTCAAGGATCAAGCATTTTTCTTCCAGCAATTCAAGTTTTCAAAATTTCAAATTGTTTTAAAAAGCTCTCTGTACATCATTAACAAGTGAGTAAACAAATTTCAAATCTGTTTTAAAAATCTTGTTGCATGCAGCAAATTTGAAGTGAAGTGTGATAAATGTTCATATGATTGTTAATATGAATTTTATATAATATATGAATTGATTGGATAAGCATGTCTGTTTACAGAACATCTATTCTATTCTTGTTGTTCAGGATTTAAGATTTGAAAAAAAATCATGTCCTCCTTCCCTGATCTTCTTTAGGGCATGATGTATAAACAAAACTTGTTTGTTATACCATGATATCAATTTTAAAAATATTTTTAAGCAAAATCAGTAGCTAGATTTAACAGAGAGAAAGAAGAATAGTAGGATCCAAATCATATCGAAAATTCGACTTAAATGATTTCTGGATTCAAGTATAAAATCTGAATTGTTATCGAAAATCCTGATTTTTAAAATTATAATCATGATTTTTAGACTTGTAAATCGTGATTTATTGTAAGTTGAACGGGTTTGGTTTAACAGTCGATTTATGGCGATCGAAGCTCGATGGAGTGACAGGGTTGTAGCTGAGAAATGTATGTCGTTAGGGGAACCTAGGAAAAATGCACGGTGATTTTTCTAATCATTGGGGTGATCGGTAGAGGGAGGACTAGGGTTTAGACTCGATTAGGGTCGAGGGCAGTGCGCGGCTAGTTTGAGGGGAAGCTGTGGCGTCGAGTTGACGCGGAAGTGGGGGAAAAGTTAGAGGTGACTCAGACGCAGCTGTTGGTAGGAGGCGTGGCGACCGGTGGTCGGAGAGGGTGGCGCGAGGTGATGCCAGATTGGGCTTTTCAGGCGAGGTGAAGGGTTTTGCACGTTTTCGATTTGGGGTTTTTCAGGAAGTTTAGGGTGGTCTAGGGAAGAAGGGAGGTCGAGTAGGACTTCGTGGTGGTGCCGGTGGTGATGGCCGACCCTCCAATGTCTTGTGCATGTGCATACGATGCTGGCGTGTTTCATTTGTAGCAGGAGTAGATGAAGCAGGGAAGTAGAGAGAGGAGAAGGAGGGATGTTTTGGGTCTGGATCGAAGTCGCTCTCGAGTGATTTTTCAAGGATATTTGGTCCTGGCTTGGGTCACTTTGACTTGAAGTTGAAATAAAGATTTTGAGTAAGAATCTAACCAGGGTGTTTACAGGTTTTAAAACAATGTAAAGTACTAGCTTTTCAAGAAATTAAAAATTTATAAAGTAAGTATGATTTGAATTCAAATTGTTGATTTGAAATAACTATATATATTGATAATAAATTAATTCATAAGCATTTCTCAAATGTGATTTAGTAATGATTTGATTAAGTAGATGTTTTTAAGATAAGTGTATTAAACTTAAGCTAATAAAGGGTCTCAAGTAATTTTTGTATGTTAAGAATTAATTAATTTTAAAGCATTCAATTTAGATATGATGCATATGATAGTTAATAATTAATTATGTTAATGATTTATCTTAGATTAATCAAGGACCAAAGTTAATAAGGATTAATAATTAATAATTAAGGGTTATAAATTAATTAGAGATTAATTAATTTGTAGTTAGAGATTTATTAATATGAGTCATTAGAGATAATTACTTAAATGATCATTACTTAATGTAAGTAATTAAAAGATTTATTTGTTAAGGGTTAATTGATTAAATTTGTAATTAAAGATTAAATTAAATTATTAATATAGGTTAATCAATGGAGGACAATTAACCAATGGAATAATTATTTAAGGAAAGTAATTATGGATAATTAAAGGATTGAGTGATTAAGGAAATTAATTAAAGGATTAGTTAATGAGTGTGATTAATTAAAAGATAATTAATAAAAGTAAGTGATTATAGAATAATTAATTATTGTAATTAATTAAGGGTCGTTATAATTAATTACAATTAATTAATGAGAGTAGTACGGTAAATTAATGAGAATGATTAAAGAAAATTAATTTTTAAAGGCTAGTTACTTAGTGTAAGTTAAGAATAATTAATCGGGGATAATAAATTATGAGGGACGATTAAGGGATAATTAATTGATTAGAAATTAATTAATGTTAAGTAAGCAAGATTTAAAAGTGAATGAAGAAATTAATTTAATTTATTTAAATTAATTAGAAATGGTGTAACTAAATTAATCTTGCTTATAGATGATTAAGATATATTGAATGATTTAGATTATCTGATTTCTCTGATATGTGATTGAGATGCTTTGTGATATAAGTCACATGGGTTGAATTATGATATTTGGGTTATCTATCTGAGGAATTGTGTGTGAATGTGAAGTCATGAGTATAAATTGAATTGTTTAAATGTAAATAATTTATCTTAAAGAATAACATTTGGATCGAAGAGACCTGGGTCGGGTATCAGTAGATACCCGAAACCACTTCGATTTGGGAATCTACAATAATTCTTTATAGTTTTGATATGTGAAATCAATCGGCTGGAGTGGAAAATTTTAAGTACACTGGGCATTGAAATATATAGTGGTACTTGGAATTGATTTGTGAAATAAGTATAGATATTACAAGCTAGAACTCGTAGTGAAGTACGAGATTACCCGGGTTTCATATATGTTTATCACTCTGTATTCTCAAGTTATATGGGTTTACTCAAGCTGGTTTCCAGCCGACCCGGGTGTTACTTTGATGAAATGCTCGGGTCAGACCAAGTATTACAGCTTTTCAGGTTAGGACATTCTAGAGCTCAATAGGCGAGTTAGATGGTAGGAACGTATGGAGTGTATTCCGATATGTATTTGAGATTGTTGTGATATTAGTATGGGACAGGATGAAAGAACTGTCTAATCTATTTGTAAATGGTTGTAACTTTGATAAATTTTATGTAACTCTGATGTATTATTGTAATAGTAACAATTACAGCTTTCTTTGTAAATGCTATTATTCTGATATTATATTTAGATCCACTGCGTATGTGAGGTGTTTTGTTTTTTGTTCTTCTTCTACCTCTTTCTTCTTTTCTTTAACAATCTGAAATCTTCGGCATTCGATTGTTTGGCACTTCTAACGTGAACGTATTAGTGTCGAATTCTCGAGGTCGGAATTTTAGGTCGTTACAAAATTACCACGGACATAATAGTGCAACTCCCATGGCTCAATTCTAATAATTTCACAAAGTTATTTTATTATATCATTAATTAACGAATTGATTATTATATGTTAAATTTTGGGTTGTTACGTTCTCCCCTCCTTAAAGGATTTCGTCCCCAAAATCTCTAAGAATAAAAGAATGAACTTACCAACTAGTCAATAATCAACCATTCATCCATTTTCGTTAAGTTTTTTTTTTCTAATGCAATTTATGATGCTTAGGCAATTAGTTTGGTGTTAATGTCCCTAACTAATGCAAAAGGTTAGACGAGCCACTGATTCAGTTGACCTCCTTTTATGCAATCATGCACGTGCTATGTATCCAAATGAATGCAAAAAATCCTAATGATAATTGATAGTTCTGTATTCGTGCTTCAAACATCATCAAATGCAACAATCATGTGATAATCATACATTTATAGCAATCATGGAAAATAAAATAAAATGCGCACACATCCATATTCATATGCTCTAATGTCCTAGTTAGGCCAATCCCTAAGAGATAATGGTGCCTAGTATAAGTATATGCGTCCATTAGCATCCACTAGCAAACACTTGTAACCATTGGCATACATCATTCATAACATGTTCTATTAACATTTTTACATCAAATCCTATCATCCATGGGTTAAATCCTGAATTCTACCCTCCCAAAGGATAATAAAGGAAAGAATCTATTCAAAATTAAAGATGGAAAATAGAAAATTCTAAAACTTATTATCGAAAAGATGAGGATATCCTAACCAAACCAATCTTCTCCGAAGTCTTTCTAACCATGTCGGGACCAAGTAGCAATCTCTCTATAGACTCTAAGCAACATGAAGGCTACTTGCGTGGTCTTCCATAAAGAGCTTCGAATGGTGTCACTCTAATGCTAGCTTGAAAACTACCATCATATGGAAATTCCACTAAATGGGGATGCTTCTCCCAAGTTTCCCAATATCAAGAATATTCATTCTCAATCATGCGTGTCTTACTATCTTACTAATTTCACTTTACCACTCTCCTTTAGTCTGCACACATGAATCAACATTCCTCCTATACACTCTATGGAAACTTTTACCATTATTTCTAGTTACTGCTATCTCCTATAAAGCCTTAGGCTTTTTTCGTCATACCAAGGAAATTGTTCCTATCCATTCCACATCTAAGAGTTTGGTTTTGGTACTTACCATTTTATTTCAAAAACCAGGGCTTATAAATTTTAAAACATCTTTTGTCTTTAAAATGGTTATCCTTAAGTTTCTATTAAATTCAAAAATACTTGGTTACTTAACATTTTATTTTTCTAGACTTGCATCCCTACAACTCTTTGAATTTACATTATTCCCCTAATCTAGGTGGGAAAAACCTACAAATTCTAAGCTCAAAACTTATTACTCCTTTTCTTTTAAAGACCTTTATGGCTTTCAATAAAAATTTGGATTTTCAAGTTTTGCTTTTATTGAGTTTTTTATTTCCAAAAAATAATTTATTTTTTTCACCAAACCATTTTCTTCTTAAAATATCTTTAAAATGTCCCACATATGTTTTCCAAATATCTTCTTATTACACCTAACAGTTTATGCCTCAATGTACTGGAACTACTTTCTGTTATGAGAGACTATTAATGGCAAAACCTTTTATGAATCCTTTGAAAGAGGATTTTATGTTTATGTGAAATTACAAAGAACTTATTTTATATTTTTCAAAATAGGCTATACAAAATATGGTGCTTCTCATACCTTGTATATCTCTTAATGTATTCCTTATAACCTGCACAAAACATCTTTATTTATAATTTGGTTTCATAGAAAATTTTATCATTATTCATTTAATTCTAATAGATTAAAGTATTTTTAATTTATATTCTCTTACCATAGACAATTTCTATGAAATTTACTGATTTTCTAATATTTAACTTATAGTTTTCTTTTCAAAAAAACTCATTTTCAAAACTATTTTTAATAAAACCATAACTAGAAAACATTTCCTCATAATTATTTAAATATTTAGTGTACTTACAAACCACTTTATTTCTATACTTGAAAATTTTCTTCAAAACACATTTTTTATGTTGGTCAAAATAGATGCTGCGTAAAACACTATAACTACAACCCAAAAATACTAGTGCATGGATTCAATTAAAGTAAATACTAATAAACCTAATATACTATGTAAAAACATTTCCTTCGGAAGTCACCTACTATAACAATAGTGTTATAGTCTATGCTCCCTTTACTTTTCACGAAAACATCTGTTACTATAATAAATGTTGTAACCAACGTTTTCGCTACTTAATAACCTCTACATTTTTATATTTAAAATCTTTGTTTATCTACAAAGAAATTAGCGAGCTATAATTTCCTCAAAAAGAATCTTACTTTTAACAAAGTTTATATCATATAAAAACCAATTTAAATTTCATATCATTTTTCAAAACCAAATATTTATTTCCTAAAAGAAATTATTAACAATGAAAATTTTCAATTCTAACAATTATATTCTATTGAGCTGAACTGTCACGTTCCAAATTTCAGCGTTCAAAAAATCGACACCTGTACTTCACTTGTACTCGAATGCCGTAGATTCAACCGTTGAAATTTGACTCGTGCCGGAGCTTATAACACATTAAGTATAATAACACAGCGGAGGAAAAGAAATGAATATCATGTACAACTCCAATGAATACAATATCCAATGATATACAACAATGATATCAATATGATACAAGAATATCAAAGACAATAAACAACAATGGAAAACAAATAGCCAAAGAGATTACTCCAATATCAAATTGCAACTCCAATCCAATGCTCCAAAGCCAAAACTCCAAACCACCAGCTCGAACCCCCATCAAGGTTGCACAAAGATAAGCAAGGTCAGTCGTCCTAACCAAAGACTTCAATATCCAAAGTCTCCAAATAATTCTAAAGAGAAAGCTGAAAGCTACTGAATCGATATCTACTATCTGAAAAACTCAACTCTAGACTGCCCGTGTGGAAAACTGTGGGCACCCAGAGTTTAGGAAGGGAACAACAAACTCCGGGTCAGTTATGGGACTGGTATGAGCAAACGAAAACAGTTTTTTTATAAAAAAACAAAAGAATTTAAATTTGAAATCCGCAATGCTTTTTAGAAAATGAAACTACCATAAGGCCTCCCGCCACTCACGCCATGCAAACGCAGAATTGGAGGATATTTCTCCTTATGATAGTCAAAAATGCTTGATACGCGAAAACCATTTTGATATTATTATTAGTGCATAGTCGAAAAACATTTGCAAGTATAATATTAATCTTAACCAGCATAGACATTTCAAACTATGTCTACTATAGCTACCATCCAAACAGTGGGACGCCATCATAAGTAGATAGCAGGTTATACAACTAAAACCGTACAAGGCGCGCATTGGATGATTGGATTTCGAACAAATGGTCAGGCTAAGAAACTTCCTATTGCCACATGAAAACGCCTCTGGAGGGGAGCCCCGAGAACCTACCCGGCTCTTTGCCAACACAAGGCCGGTCTACCCCCTTCCCGGGGGTAAAAGCAAATATATGCCACTCCCGGTCGTTTGTGACCTTTATCTGGGGATCCTCTACACCAACAACATCACACATTAATAAATATACAGTGTCCACATGAGTAAGTATCTGGGCTCCATATCATAATACCACCCTTTTCCAGAAGGAATGGACATAACCTAGGGACGCTACCCCTGAAACCTTGCCGCATCTTTCCTGTTTTGACCATTACCGGGTTGTGAGGCTCGATGAGGTCTCGTCCACAAAGCTACACTTTTTCACAAAGTCATGCTTTGATCAACAAATGATCAGCAGCACTTCGTATGCCACATTGCCAAATTGGGAATGTATCACTAGTAACCATCAACTACATAATCTTTGAGCTCATACGTCTCAGAGAAGGGTGTAAGCTAAGAGAATAAATCTCCGTCACCAAACAAAAATGTATTTGATAGAAATCGGTTTTACATCTCAAAGTGTAATGTCAGACACACATCCATACAAGTCTGTTCCGGGTTCGAATAGAACCGAAGGCACTTCCGAAGAAGCCCTTGCAAATCCGGGTATTCACAATCCCGATCGGACTTTCCATGACTAAGGATATCTCTATACCGACGCGACTTAGTGCAGAGACCATCGACGGGTTATCCTTTCGTTCTCGAAAATACCCGGTCTTCACCACCGGTCTTGAAATGCTATCCATATCGACGTATCATTATTCGGAACGGGTTATACGACACAAGGTCCTCTCCCGGCTATACCGAATAATGAGCGCAATATTTAAAAACATATGGATTTATTATCCAAAACCTTTTTTTAAATTGTTTAAAACAAATTACCATTTCAAATCTTTTTTTAAATAAAAAGATTCATTTCACGAAGTTCACCCACCTTTCACAAAGATGCAATTATAGCTTTCAAAACAATTTCAAATTGGATTAACTCATCCACTCATTTAAATAAAAGACTCAATTCATAATCCCCAAAACCATTTCCAAATATTCATAGCTTTTCAAAACAACTACTTTTCAAATTGGATTGACTCCACTAAGCTTTAAATCAAAGATTTAATTCATAGTTTCCAAAAAATAACAATTTGAATCTTTTATGTATAAAAGATACACCATTTAACACCCTCTTCAATTTTCAAAACAAGGTTCGACCATCTTTCACAAAGATTTATTCATAGTTTCAAAAACTGTTTCTGTTTCATTTCAACTTGAAATCTTCCAACACAAATTGGAACCCTTTTCTTTATATGAAAGCTATTATTAATTGAAAACAAATAGTTTTCATTTTGGGAAAAATTGATTACATTTACATAAGTTGGATCCATTCAAGTATAAACTTGGGTTTAAATTTAAGTTCCCAAAACAATACTTTTTTAAATGGTTTAAAACCCATATAAACACCTTTATAACCTGTATAACCTTTTTAAACTATAGTTTTCAAATCATAGAATTCAATTTCAAATATTGAATTCAAATTTAAATCAAATTATCTAAATTTCAAAACTCAAACAAGTTATTCAAAATAACTTTTATTTTTGAAATTCATTTTCAAAAGCTTTCAATTCAAATTCCAAAACTATTTTGGATTCAAAAATTCAATCTTTAAAATCATTAAAAATCTGTGACTTAACCGATTTCCTCGTGCAATCCATATTTGTGTGTGTAAGGTGTAGTCAAGGGGTTTTAAACAATAGTGCAACAACGTCAATCATCACAGATTCAATCATATCAATATCGATAAGCGGTATATTCCATAACGCTTATCTATATACACAGATTCACAGATAAATAAGTTACGTCATAAACGAATAAATTACATCACAGATGAATAAATTACATCACAGATCACAGCACAACACAGAATAATTTATATCACAAAGCATCACAAATCAGGAACATCAAACAATTCAAAGCACTCAATAGACTCCAAACATCCATGAGTTAGATCAATTAAACATCTGATTAATTTAAATCAGATAAATTTCTTATGGAAAACTTATTAATTCTGGTTAATTAATTTATTACAAATCATTTAATTAATTACCTTTTATCATTTAATTAATTACCATTTATCATTTATTAATTAACCTTAATTTATAAATTTATTAATCCTTTAACTATTAATTAATCAACCTTAATAAATAAATTAATTGACCATTAAAAATTAATTTAAATCAACTTTGATTAACAAATTAATCAATCTTTAATCATAAGATAATTAACTCTTTATTTTAAATAATTAACCTTTAATTATTCAATTATCCTTTAATTAATTATCTTTAATTAATTAATTAACCCTTTAAGTAATCATCATTTTAATTAATTATTCTTAATTAATAAATGATTATCCTTAATCAAAAATTAATCTTAATCACTTGATTACTTAACTTAAATCATTAGTTAATTACTTTTTATTAAGTAATTAATTACCTTAAATTAATTAATCTTAATTGATTAATTACCCTTTAATGGTAATTAATTTATCCTTAATTATAAATTAGTTAATCCTTAATTAATTACATTAATTAATTAACTCTTAATTAATTACCATTAAATTAATTATCCTCAATTAATTACAAAAAATGATTATCCTTAATTACTTTCATTAATTGATTAACCTTTAATTAATTATCCTTAATTAATTTATCACATTAATAAATTATCTTTTAATAATTAAGTAATTAACCCTTTAATTAATTATATCGAGTAATTTTACCTTCAATGAATTACATTGACTAATTTACTTTTAATTAATCACAATAAGACCTTTATTAATTAAAGCTAATCCATAAATCTTAATTAACTACTTAATCATCATATAGATCTTATTAAACTAAAACTTGAGATTAATTTATACAAAAACCATTTGAGAATTCTTTTGATTAACTGAGGTTTAATACACAATCCTTAATCACTTCTTAATTACCTCATAATCAAATTTAAACCTTTAAAGCTTGTTTTAAAACTTGTTTGAAATTTTGAAAACTTGTTCATATTTTCTTTAAAACCTTATTTTAAAACTTGTTTAAAATTCGAAACTTAATTTATTTTCTTTTGGAAACTTATTTAGTTTAAATCCGCTTGAAACTTTGTTTAAATAAAAATTTACTTTTAAAATTAAAAAAAATGTTTATTTTAAAACCTGAAACGTCTCTTAAATTTTGAAATCTGGTACAGATTAAACAAACCGAGCCCTTTATTATTTCACTCGAGCCTATCTTCGAGTTCATACTTTCCCTTCCTTGCTTCGAGTTATTTCGTGAAACCCTTCGAGTTCGTCCCCAATAAAACTTCGTCTTCCCCAAGCTTTGCTTAACCCAGATACGCACGTCAACTCGTGCACATGCACATGTGGTCTGGCCACTTCCGACCAACTCCATCGTTACCTTTAGGTCATCGACGACCGAGCAACACGCCATTGACTACCCAGATTGCAAAAATCCACCACGAATCAAAATTGAGCACATCGACCGAAAACTGGAAACCACCCAACTCGAAAAAAATCCCCTACCGACGATGAACTCGACCACCGGAGCTCATGCTACCACGACCAAAACCGCATCACGTCACCATGCTACGTTCTCGGTCCTTGCGATCAACACCATTTCACCATCGCTACCGTACGAACCCAAGAAATATCAATGACCAAAACTGCACCCAAAGCCCTAGTTTGACTTCGCACCATCTCCCCGATGATCATAAATTCCATCGGCCATTTTTCTCAAACTCTCCGACCTCCAAGCTACCTTCGCCATTAATCATGATCCACAATTCATTGTTGATCATTGGAATTTGATGAAATTGTCAATTTTGTTCAACTATAGATTTCATAACCAATACTAATCTAAAAAATTTGATTTCATTATCAAAATTCAGCATTTTCGAATACGATTCAATTTATATAATCAAATCTAAGAAATATGATAATCAAATTTTAGGATGTTTTGAGTTTGTACTGTATTTCCAAATTTCCAGGTGAATTACTCAATATCTCTACTTGTTTTTATTTTCAAAAATAACATTACACCATTACAATCCTTTTTCATTCAAGAATCATAATCTAATAATTTCTATTTAAGGAGATATAGATTTTTTTTCATCCTATTCTTTAGCTTATAAATGTTTAACAGAGATAAAGATGCCTGTAAACAAATATGTATACAATATATATAGATATATTCATACACACAAACATGCAACCATCTTAACATTCATACAAACAATAGCATCAAGATATCATAGCAAGTTCAAGGTTAGTTTGCTCACCTGACCATAGAGAACAGAGAGGAACTTTTGTGTTTGAAACCTGGAAAATGATTTGGAACTTTGACCTTACTTGCTTGATTTCTTATTTACTTGATATTTTTTATTATATTGAGTTGCTTGAACTTTGCATGCTTTTGATTCAGGTTGGTCTTACTTTGCAGGTTCGAATCAGGTTGATTTTTCTCTCAAGCTTTGAAGTTGTTGAATTCATTTTTTTAGTTGTTTGTTTTCTTTGTTTCTGATTCTGATTTATAGCTTGAATCCAGACTTTTGATTTCAAGGCAGGCTTTTGGAATCAAGTTGACTGCTTTATCTCTTTTCTTGTTTGTACTTTGTATTTCAGTATTGAGAATGTTTTTGAAAACATGCTTTGATTTTGAACTGGTTTATTTGATTTTCATTTTCAAATGTGAGAATGAAGATAAAAAGAAATGTAGAGAATTTTAACTAAAATGAGTAACCTGGTTATTCCTTTCTCTTATACATTATTTTGTAAAATTTAAATTAAAAGAAAAACTCAAATGCCACTTGTTTTTTAATGCTAACATTTGTTAATTTATACCCTACTTATTAAACATTTGTCATTTGACTTGTTAAAGTATTTACAAATGATTTGTCATTTGCCTTGTTAAAGTATTTACAAATGTTAAATTGTTTTATAAAAATTTTGCACATGAAAAATGCATGTAATCTCCATCTTACATTTGTTAAAATGAAAGCAATTTGTGTTTAAACCCTCATGTTAATAAATTCATACTTTTGTATATTCAAGAATCATATTTATAAAATATACAACCATTTTTCTCTCATGTTTTAAATTTATAAAAAGGAAGTATATTAAATCTTATTAAAGCTTTCATGTACTCTTGTTTATATACATCATACAAACAATTTAATTTATTAACACTTATATAACCTTATAAAAGAAAATGATTTAGAAATCAATTACACACAAATAAATAATCTTACAAAGTTAATAAATCCAATTATATTTTATTCTAAAATTCCCAATCCAACATATTATTTTAAACATTTATTTTAAAATTTTAAATTCAAAGATTAATATACGACCAATTTGTATTTATAAATGAATAATCAAACAAATATCTATTTAATTTGGAAAATCCAAATTAATTCACGATTAAATTTCAAAAATTAAATCAATTATCAAATTATTTTTAGCTAAAACCTAGGAATGTTACAGGTTCCCCTCTTTAAGAAAATTTCGTCCCCAAAATTTGTCAGGGAGACAACAAAAGAATGTAGAGAGATAGAGAAACGGTTTTCCAGATCAAACTGAATATATATTCTGCATTTGGCTTACCAAATTAGAATATCAACAATAGATACAAGAATAAATCTATTAAACACTTCATAAGATATCCGGGTCATCCAGATCTACAAATATGTAGGGCACCGGTTAGTTCGAAGGGATAACTAACTGTTCGTAGAACATATTTGGACCCCAAAGAATGGATAAATATATGGATATAATCATAAAACTTTTAGTTTAGAAACCAAAGTGTATCTATCAACCATAACATCCAAACAAATAATTTTGAACTATCTGGAGTTTATGTCTCATGCCAACCCATCGCTTGATTTAACCAAAATAATAATCTCCTATCAAAGCTTCCCTTCGAGCTGACACGAAGACATCAAAGAATTCAAAAGAAGAACCAAAGGAGATTGATAGAGGAAAGATTGTTCCCGTTGTCGTTTTCAGGGTATTGCCATTTGTAGTGGTACTCCCCTGTCCCCTACCTCGTCCTCTTCTTGCACTCATACATACTATCAGTGGATAGTAAGAGAATTTACTGAGGTATTCGAACGGATATCTTAGGAATATACTCATTCTAGGGTATACTTCACCCTATCTCTAATGAGTTACCTAATGTGTTATACTCCTGAGCTAAAGTTTCAACCTTCAGCTCTGATACCAAAATGTCATGTTTCAAATTTCAACATTCGAAAAATCGACACCCGTACTTCACTTGTACTCGAATACCGCAGATTCAACCGTTGAAATTTGACTCGTGCCGGAGCTTATAACAAATTAAGTATAACAACACAGCGGAGGAAAAGAAATGAATATCATGTACAACTCCAATGAATACAATATCCAATGATATACAATAATGATATCAATATGATACAAGAATATCAAAGGCAATAAACAACAGCGGAAAACAAATAGCCAAAGAGATTACTCCAGTATCAAACTGCAACTCCAATCCAATGCTCCAAAGCCAAAACTCCAAACCACTAGCTCGAACCCCCATCAAGGTTGCACAAAGACAAGCAAGGTCAATCGTCCTAACCAAAGACTTCAATATCCAAGGTCTCCAAATAATTCCAAAGAGAAAGCTGAAAGCTACTGAATCGATATCTACTATCTGAAAAACCCAACTCTAGGTTGCCCGGGTGGAAAATTGTGGGCACCCAGAGTTTAGGAAGGGAACAATAAACTCCGAGTCAGTCATGGGACTGGTATGAGCAAACGAAAACAGTTTTTCTAAAAAAACAAACAAAAGAATTTAAATTTGAAATTCGTAATGCTTTTTAGAAAATGAAACTACCATAAGGCCTCCCGCCACACACACCATGCAAACGCAGATTTGGAGGAGATTTCTCCTTATGATAGTCAAAAATGCTTGATACGCGAAAACCATTTTGATATTATTATTAGTGAATAGTGGAAAAACATTTGCAAGTATAATATTAATCTTAGCCAGCATAGACATTTCGAACTATACCTACTATAGCTACCATCCAAACAGTAGGGCGCCACCAAAAGTAGATGGCAGGCTATACAACTAAAACCGTACAAGGCGCATATTGGATGATTGGATTTCGAACAAATGGTCAGGCTAAGGAACTTCCTATTGCCACATGGGAACGCCTTTGGAGGGACACCCCGAGAACCTACCCGGCTCTCTGCCAACACAAAGCCGGTCTACCCCGTTCCCGAGGGTAAAACCTAAGATATGCCACCCCCGGTCGTTTGCGACCTTTATCCGAGGATCCTCTACACCAACAACATCACACAGTAATAAATATACAGTGTCCACATGAGTAAGTATCTGGGCTCCATACCATAATACCACCCGTTTCCCAAAGGAATGGACATACCCTAGGGGCGCTACCCTGGAAACCTTGCCGCATCTTTCATGTTTCGGCCATTACCGGGTTGTGAGGCTCGATGATGTCTCGTCCACAAAGCTACACTTTTCACAAAGTCTTGCTTTGATCAACAAATGATTAGCAACACTTCGTATGCCACATTACCAAATTGGGAATGTATCACTAGTAACCATCAACTACATAACCTCTGAGCTTATACGTCTCAGAGAAAGGTGCTAAGCTAAGAGAATAAATCTCCGCCACCAAACAGAAATGTATTTGATAGAAACTGGTTTTACATCTCAAAGTGTAATGCCAGATACACATCCATACAAGTCTGTTCCGGGTTCGAACAGGACCAAAGGCACTTCCGAAGAAGCCCTTGCAAATCTGGGTATTAACAATCCCGATCGGACTTCCCATCACTTAGGAAATCTCTATACCGACGAGACTCAGTGCAGAGACAATCGACGTGTAACATCCCGCCTTTTCGCACGCTTTAAATTGGACACGTGCCAATTTAAACCATACGAAAGGGCGGATTGTTATGGGGTAAATCAGAGAAAAACAAGAAGAAATAAAAAAAATAGAATCTCGCAGCGGAAGGACAAAATATAATAATCAAATATACGTTTATAAAGCTTTTTTACAAAATATTCTATTATACTTACAACATTTATCAGAGTTACACATACCAATAACAATGTAGTGGAACAGTATGAGTATGGTGGACTAAAATAATAATAATAATATAAATCTCCGTCTTCATCCTCCAGTGCTAAGGTCTTCGAAATCCTGAAACGCTCGGACTGACCCGAGTGAATTGAAAAGACAAAACACTCGAGTCAGAACTAAAAGATCTTATGTAAGTTAAATTAACAGAAATAAATATGAGTGCAGTAACTCAAGAGTTGCTCGGGATTTACATCTCCTAAGCATCCGTTAAACTATTTACTATGTATTATATTTCACTATTATAATAGTGTCTAATTGTAAAATAAACTTACTTTTAAATAGCGTTAAGGCTTTACATTTTCCACCTTAACATGTAAAATGTCAATAGTCTATACATTACCATAATACCTCCTGATCGGGAGGCTACCAGAGGATGCTCCATAGGTACGACACAAATAGAAAATCGTAGAAGGTGCGCTAGGGTAGGTGACACGACACAACTAGGCAATGTCAGGGTAGATATACCAATTACGCATCTGGGCTGGTGGTAACGCGTAGCCACATCTACCGCCCACCTCGGACAAACTTCCCCCTAAAATCAAAGATCAAAAGTGGCCACCGAATCAAATCCAAAAGTCAGATTATAATATCGAAGAGGAGTATCCGATAAAGGGGGCTAACCCCCTTAGCCCGAGAATCGCTCTGTTTTAGCCACCTTATGCCAACTCACGGGAGTCGGGTCCACGTATTTACCTCAAAGGAAATGCCGCCTCCATCCTACTTCATTCTGGAATCTCCACCGCGTACACGGTTGTTAAAGTAGTTTTCGGAGTTGGTAGAGAGTATGGCAACTTTCGATCCATGTCTCTTCAACAACCAATCGTTATTATAACACTGCGGTTATTTCAAAACAATTTATACTTTAGAACTAGAATATAATATCTCTTTCAAACCATATAAATACGATATCAGTTATATTTTTTTTAAACCCAAATCAATATGATATCATTTTATTTTATAAATATCCCTTTTCCAAAATCATAATATTTTCAAATATATATACCTTGAAACCAAAGCTTTGAAACATAACTTTTAATACTTAATGGTTCAAATATTTATTACTTTGTTAAATAAACAGCTTCTTCAAATTTCACAATAAATTCCCAATATCAATTTGAACCTCCAAGTGAACCTCTTTAATTCCTATATATTTCAAAGCTTAAATATTCTATATTTCAAAACTTTATAGTACATATATTTAAACGAGTGTTAGGGCACGTGCTTCGCACGTGATAATGACATGTGCCTCACGCATGAATTGTTATTTTACAGATTATATATGATTAACTCGTTCAAGAAAAAATGATTTGCATGAATGTTTAGCCATGTTTTTACGTTGAATTAATGTGTAGTTAATTTAAACTTTTATTTCTAAGTTTCAAACACCTAATTTTTTTCAGATTGAATTTTATTTGTATTATTAATTAATAAACAATGAAAAAAAGCTTGTTGGTCCTATTTTTAAGTGTAGATGATTTTGAATTTGTAAAGAAGTTTAATTGTTAGATCTTAATGTTAGGGGATATTAAGATTTGTTAATATCGAGAAAGTTTAACTGATAGAGTCTATTTTTAAGGAGCATCAATATTTGTTAGTACTGTAGGGGGCATTTTTGACAGTTCACATTGACACCAAAAAAGTGTGATACCAAAGGTATTACAACTATTATTAAAGATATTTAAATATTCCACTATTTCAAAATGGATTCTTTGATAATTTAATATATATCAAATCCAATTCCTATTATTTAAATTTGAAATATTTACTTACTAGACAAATATTATTCAGGTAAAACCCTTAAACTTCAATAACATGATATTCTTTAATTAAATTAACTTGATAATATTCTTTAAATTAATTTGATATTCGTTTAAATCCTCAAATAAAAAAAATCAAGTTATAAGATCATACCTTTTAAATCTTAATTTATATTATAAAACAAATTTTTCGAGGAAAATTCTTAAATACATTAATTCAAATCATATTCACATTTATCTTCAACCTTACTTTTATTTGAGTTATTATAAACTCTATATACAAAAGAATTTCAAATATATTCTTAACCATATTTATAAACGAAATCAACTTCATTATTTAGCTTATTTTAAAATTCGAAACAAATTTATACATAGCTAAATTCAAGAATTTTTATTATATATATATATATATCACAATTTAATATTTATTAAACCATATTCTTTCTAAAATTATAGAAAAATCATTTCAAAAATAATTTCATATATATACCGCGGTGCCTGTTTATAATTTTCTATCCTATGGTCAAGTGATACGGATATTTATCATTTCAATCCGCAATTTAAAAATAAAAATGCAGTTGTATATCATTTCAAACCGCAATCCCGAATGAAATGAAAATGCATAGTGACTTGCAGTTTATGCAATATAAATACAGCATTCATTCATCCATCATTTCAATCATCAAATATTTATCAATTTATCATCCAATTCAAACAATCACATCAATAAATAATAATTAATTACTGGCTGTTAAATTTTCAATAATGAATTAAATAAATGCTTAACTGTAGTTTATGCAATAATAAATAAATTTAACTAGCAGTTTAGATGCAATAATAAATTTAACAAAAATTTTAACTGGCAGCTTATATGCAGAAATGAATTAAATAACAAGTAAATTATAAGGATGCAAATTTACTGAGATAATGATGAAATATATGCCAAACAGCTATAAATAAATTCCTAAACACATCATAAATTAATTTAACAAACATAAGAAATTTTAGAAGTTGCGAGTGGGTTAAAACACTCACCTTTTGAATTTAAATTGGATTCAAATCCAATTTAAACCAAAAAATTTGACAGTCTCCAAATCTGTCCAAACCAGTGTCAAAGTGACAGGAATTTTATTACGATCCTAACAAAAAAAATCTCGTGTGAAACAGAATTCGTATGAGAAAGTTACACGTGTTAAATCGCTTGAAAACAAATTAAATTAAATTAAGTTAACTAAAAAAAAACCCTACCAACAAAAATTTCACATCACCCTGAACACGCGCGTCCATCACGCGAAATCACGCATAACCCTAATACTCTCTACAGGTCACGAAACACTTTGAAGCCGCCGTCTTCCTCTTGATTGTCGCCGCTACATCGTCCACTTTCATGATGATCAGAGATCACCACTGGGTTCGCCAAGTCAGGCCGCCTCCCTACGCACCACCACTCCACGCTCGGTCCCCCCCCCCCCCATGGCCATCAGGCCGAGCTCGAACCCGGTAGCTTCCACGGCCAAAATCTGCAAACTCCTTCACCTTCGACGTAAGGTAACCCTATAGATCTGAAGAAGACATCGAGAGCTACATTTTCTCCTTTGATGCTAACACGAATCGTTGAAGGGATCGAGTGAAATAAGGGTTTGAAGGTTATAAACTCTTAGCCATTGAAATGGAGATGGCAGCTGGATGCTATTAGGGTTTAGGAATTTATTTAATAATATAATTTTTCGTTTTGCGAGCCGTATTTATAGATAGGTCCGAAAACAGCCTGAACTCCGATTTAAGCGTGCCGACAGGCTCTCCTAATGTAAAAGGCCTTCTCAACGCAATGGAACTAGTTTCAAAGCCCAATTCCATCATTTTCATAGGTTACTGTCAAAGTCAAATTGGTTTGAAATGACAGTAATGCCCCGAAAAGCCCGTTTCGGCTCCGGAACGAAAATGGATCATCCCATATATCAAAATAGGTGTTTTAAAATATTTTAAACGCAATGGAAAAGGTTTCAGGTTCAAATTGCATCGTATGAAGAAGTTATGCTAAAAACAATATTTTCAAATCGATTTCAAATTAGTTTCAATTTCATTTATTTCAAGGCGTTTCAAGCCTGTACGATCAAACGACATGTCTGATCGATACGAAACTTGAAATCCTACAATATTTCACCATTACGGATCTTATGAAACTGGTTTCGCCGAAATCCGAGTCCGTGACCAAAATGGCTATTTTTCCAGTTATTTAAATAAATTAAAATTATTTAATTAAATACACTTTTCAATTTCAAATCGAAAATTTGCCAAATTTCATCACTTGTGATTTTTCAATCATTTACAATGATTAACCAAATTTTAATGTCAACTTACAGGTGAAAAAATTATAAATTTTAATATTAACGTCAATTTCATTAAATTATAAATTTATAAATTTAATTTCCAAAATTCTATTAGATTCACTTTACATTCTACTATTCAATTTACTATTCTTAACTAGATAAATTTTTCATTGAATTTGCAAACTATTAACATAATATTCTTACATTCCATCTAACTTTCTATTAACGTAATAATTTAGTGTTAAATTTCATTTATTTTTCCTTAATTCAATTATTGAATTTTTCTACACTTCAATTAAATTAAAAATCTTACTTTCCATTCTTTTAAATTCAGTCAATCATTATCTTATGGGTAAATTTTATATTACTGTAAATCAAACTCCTAATATTTTCCAGTAATCCACTAAAAATTTATGTCAACGTAGTGATTAATTACGTTTTATTGAAATGGATTTAGATCTAATTCACTAAATTATATACAGGTAAACAATTAATAGTTATCACAATAAGCCAAATCTACTTCCATTCATACCTATTAACAATTGACTCAAATAAAATTTCTTACCTATCATCGATTATGTCAGATTACAATTTTACTGCGTATTATTTCATCAATTATTATAACTTGAATTTAATTTCCAATTTGCTGATTTCAATCAATTAAAACTTTACCATCTGTTTCAATTAATTGGGTATGCATAAATTTAGCTATTCAATCAATTTCAAATTTACAATACAATTATCATGGTTTTCATATCATATTGCATTAATATCCCTATTTATCTTAATTTCAAATGATTGAATATTAAATTCCATTTACTACAATAGATCCAACTTGTTATATTATGAATGAAACTAACATTGGTTACATCCTCTGGAATTAACAATCTTTTATGCCAAATCAATTTAACCTAACTGAAAATTAGGTCACTTAGCTGCAATAAATTTCACATTAAATTTTATAAATTATCAATTTAAAACTTTAACAAACCCGTTACTTGATTTAAAACCCTGCTATTAAATAAATTGACATTTATAGGTGAAATTAACATTGCCTTATATTTCATATTATAAATGCATGCTTTATTTCATACTTTTTAGTTATATTTGCGAAGTATGTATATTAATTACTAATTATGTTCTTAATTAATTTACTTCCTTGGTTTCATACTTAATACGTTTTCAGTTCCAACAATATTATAAATCACCTACAGGACATTGATGTTTTTCCATGAATTCATTAATTAATCCAATAAATGCATTTGTTTCCTTATATTCAATTTATTACCATTTAAGTACGTTTGTCATTAACAACACTCATTGTAATTACTTATCTACAACTATTTCATTGGTTTACTCAATGGTTACTTTTATTTACTCCTTTTCTATTTTAAAACCAAATGTAACCATTTTCACTATTCATCGTTATATTAATGAATTTCATCCTAGTTAATATTTTTATTAATATTTCACAAATTCAACCTTTCTATTGGTTTCTTATTTTAACCTATAACCAAGTATGACAATTTATATTATTTCAATTTATTACCATATAAATATTATATTGTTAACGTTTAATTACAATTGCTTCATCAAATTTTTACATTCACTCCAATATAAATTTTAAGACTTTACTTCTTTCCAAATTAAGTTAAAATCTTATTAAATTAACTCATTTTAAACCATCAAGTTTTACGAGTCGTTACACTCTCCCCCGCTCAAAACTTTTCGTCCCCGAGAAGGAAACGAAGGGAAAAGAAAATTAAGAAATCAATATGACTTATTCAAAACATTAACTTTATAAATAATTAAATTTTTCAAAATTAATTAATTTAGATAAAATATATCAATTTATAACAATTAAATCTTTTATACTTAAATTATCAAAGTTTGGAAATCATTTTCAAAAATTTCTAAGTCCAAAATTTACGAAAAAATTCGACAGGGTCTCCTTTGTATGGAGAGGCTCGGGAGAAAATATAATATCAAAATAACAATATATCACATATACTTTCCAAACAATATATATCCCAACAACGGGAAGAATAATGTAATAGCGCGATAAAACCGAAATCTGAAACGTACCTATTTGTCGGGCAATTAACGCTTAATTATGAAACCAAAAGCAGTAGCAATTGCTTCCATAACTTGTATTTCACTTATGTGATCCAAAAAGGTTAAAAATTATATAAAATGAAATGTTTAAGGTTATTTCAACTACAAACAAACAACTCAATACAATCAACAATCACTTGCAATAAGCATCCAAACATCACATAAAATCAACACGCATCAATCATTCATTCATATCAACAAACCAAATAGTTGTTCGGTCTTGAAACTTTAAATTGTACGGAATGAAAATAAACTACTTAACTCATCATTTACTCAACAGTCTTAGATTAAACTAAATAGATTATTTATTCATCCAAACAATTTTAAATTTCCTTACCCAAACAACCACAAACCAAAACAACAACAACAACAACAACAACAACAATTAATTTATTCTTATTAATTCTATTCATTTTAATTTATTGTCTATAATTAATCATTTTCATTTATTCAGGTCATGTAAGTTTCTTTTTATTGCATTACATTTATGCATTTCTCAATTTCATTCATTTATTTAATGCTTACATATCTATTATATTTAGTTATATTAACATTTTAATTACACTTAAATTTATAACTTTATAACATCAATTCTTATAAATAAAGAATTTCATTAATTACTTTAATTACCTCAAGTTAATTACCGGTATAATATCTATTACATATTCTTATTAACATTTTCAACTTTCATATCTTTTGGTAAGTTATATATATGTGTTTAAGAATGTAACTGAAAATCATACAAGTTATCTTATTTCCTTTAAAATTTATTAAATGTTCAATAATTATATCCTTTATTTCATAGGTTCCACTTTCAAATTTCATTTAATACTATTTTTAACCTAGCATTAAATCTCTTATTTCCTTTAGAGGCTTCAATTTATTAATTACCTTCATTCAAATTCACTACAGTAATTGAAACTACTTATTAATGGAAACTTAAGAATTAAATACCGGGTTTTATTTCAAATCATTTTAAAATAATAGATAAATGTATACTTACAACCTATAAATCCAATTATATTTAAACAAATTAAAAATTCACTTTTGTTTATAAAAATAAATCTATAGTAAAACAACCACAGTGGCCTTCCCCCTTCGAAACTCGAAAATGAATGTCGATGATGAGGCCGTCATCACCGATATTGTTTTTCAGTGACAGAGAGGGAAGTACAAACTTATTTCTTCCAAAATCTTCTTAAACAATTCTTTTAAATATTTATATCAAAATACTTCTAATAATATTATTACTATATTTTCAAAATCACTCAAAAGAAATATTCAAAACCCCGGAATTTACGTTCTAAATTCCCAATTTCCTTTTTATTTTATTTTCAATTTTACTTCGACTATTAATTATAAAGTTATTACCTAACAACCCATATATTGCAACCAAATATATATATATATATATATATATATATTATTTAAAAATTTGTTTTATATATAGAAAATATAATAGGCAAAATTATTTCATTCGCCAACAACAAAACAAATATAATGTCGGTTTGTCCTATTAAGTGTTTAGAAATCCCTATTGATGTCACAGCGTCCCATGCATCAACCAGAATTTATAAATACAAAACAAAACAGATTAATTCAATATTAAAACCCTTTTATAACACTAACAAGTATGCTCTCTCATATATATACACTCAGCGACTCCCATAGGGTATTATTACCCTATTATTAAAGAGTTAGACCCCACAAAGCTAAGGTTTATCGCTAAACCAAAGCTCTGATACCACATTGTAACATCCCGCCTTTTCGCACGCTTTAAATTGGCACACGTGTCAATTCAAACCATACTAAAGGGTGGATTGTTATGGGGTAAATCAGAGAAAAACAAGAAGAAATAAAACAAAATAGAATCTCGCAGCGGAAGGATAAAATATAATAATAAATATACAGTTTATAAAGCTGTTTTACAAAATATTCGATTATACTTACAGCATTTATCAGAGTTACACATACCAATAACAATGCAGCGGAACAGTATGAGTATGGTGGACTAAAATAATAATAATATAAAGCTCTGTCTTCGTCCTCCAGAGCTAAGATATTTGAAACCCTGAAACGCTTGGACAGACCCGAGTGAATTGAAAAGAAAAAACACTCGAGTCAGAACTAAAAGATCTTATGTAAATTAAATTAACAGAAATAAATATGAGTGCAGTAACTCAAGAGATGCTCGGCGTTTACATCTCCTAAGGATCCATTAAACTATTTACTATGTAGTATATTTCGCTATTATAATAGTGTCTAATTGTAAAATAAACTTACTTTTAAATAGCGTTAAGGCTTTACATTTTCACCTTAACACGTAAAATGCTAATAGTCTATACAGTATCGTAATACCTCCTGACCGGGAAGCTACCAGAGGATACTCCATAGGTACGACACAAATAGAAACTCGTAGAAGGCGCGCTAGGGTAGGTGACACGGAACAACTAGGCAATGCAAGGGTAGATATACCAATTACGCATCTGGGCTAGTGGTAACGCGTAGCCGCAGCTACTGCCCACCTCGGACAAACTCCCCCCTAAAATCAAAGATCAAAAGTGGCCACCGAATCAAATCCAAAAGGTAGAGTATAATATCGAAGAGGAGTATCCGACAAAGGGCGCTAACCCCCTTGGCTCGAGAATCGCTCCTGTTTTAGCCACCTTATGCCAACTCATGGGAGTCGGATCCACGTATTTACCTCAAAGGAAACGCCGCCACCATCCTACTTCATTCTGGATTCTCCACCGCGTACACTGTTGTTAAAGTGGTTTTCGGAGTTGGCAGAGAGTATGACAACTTCCGATCCCGGTCTCTCAACCAATCGTTATTATAACACCGTGGTTATTTCAAAACAATTTATACTTTAAAACTAGAATATAATATCTCTTTCAAACCATATAAATACGATATCATTTATATTTTTTTAAAACCCAAATCAATATGATATCATTTTATTTTATAAATGTCCCTTTTCCAAAATCATAATATTTTCAATTATATATACCTTGAAACTATAGCTTTGAAACATAACTTTTAATACTTAATGGTTCAAATACTATATTACATTATAAAATAAACAGCTTCTTCAAATTTCACAATAAATTCCCAATATCAATTTTGATGCAGCACACCATGATGATAAGTCGCTCAACGGCCTTAAGTCGCACCAACATATGTCGCTTAACCTTAAGTCGCCTGCGAGTTATGTCAATTGTATGTTAACGGTCTTATGTAGTTCAACCATAAGTCGCTCAACGACCTACCGACCTATGAAGCTAACGGCTTAGGAAAACAAGGCCGCGTTTCTTAAGTCGCTCCACGACCTACCGACCTATGAAGCTAACGGCTCAGGAAAACAAGGCCGCGTTTCTTAAGTCGTATGTCGCATGAAGCTATGTTATTCTCTTAAGTCGCATGAAGCTTATGTCGCTAAGTCGTTCCTGAAGCTATGCTATATGGTTGAGTTGCGTATACTGTTAAGTCGTATGTCGTGTGTTGTATTGTTGAGTCGTATGATGTAAGTCGCATGTATGTTGTTATGTTGTATGATGTTAAGTCGTGTAACTCGTAAGTCGTATGTGGACTGTTGTGTTGTTGAGTCGCGTGTGATGTGGTATTGTTAAGTCGTGAGTCGTATATGATTAAGTCCTATATGCTAAGTCGTGTGAGTTGTAAATTCCTATAAATAGGGGCGTGATGTCATTGTAAAAGGGGAGTTGATTTTTGAATAAAATTTGTGTGTGTGCTTTTGCCACCATTGTTGAAGTTGAGTGTGATCTTCTTCTTCTTTCCTTCTTCGGGTTATTCGTGCGCGAATCAACGATGTAGAAGCCAATTCTCGGTATCACTTGCGAATGATCAACGATCGAATTGTAGATCTTTCAACACGGTATTTTGCGAGATCAACGGGTTAGAGATAGCTAGATTCCGGCATCGTCACGATCAACGGAATTGGGCATTTATCGTTCTACCGGGTTTACTTGACACAAATTCATTTCATGAGGAAGAAAGTTGCGTCAAATTGGTATCAAAACATTATTAGCGCGTCAAAGTTAAATCCGCTGCGTCACCTTATTTGGTATCAGAGCCCTATCAGATCCGATTCATATCAAAGCCAAGAGCCAAGTTAAATTGGGATTGGAGCTAAGTTAGATCAAGGCAGAGAGCTAAGCCAAAGCCGAGTTAAAGCCATATTAAGTCGAGCCATATCAGAGCCATATCAGATCCATATCAAAGCCAAGTCGAGTCAAATCAAAGCTAGATCATGCCTCCGAGACGTGCTATTCGTTATCATAATGTTGAAGATGTGTATAGAAGACAAGAAGCTGAGAAGATGGAGCAGCGTATCAATGAAAAGTTCAATGGGGGTATTGAGAAATTGGAGAAATTGATGAAAGACATGAATCAAAGTCAAAGGAAAACTTCACCAGTTTTGAACCAGAGTGGAAACAGGGTTTCATCATCAGTTTCGGAAGAAAAGAGAATGTCACCACAGTCTTATCGAGATAGAAGGGAATCATCAGTTTCGATGAGGCGAGAACACCATGAGTATCGAAATGAAGAAAGAAGAACTCATCGTGGATTTGAAGATGATCCATATCGTGATGCTGAAAAACATGATAGAAGGGACATGCATGGTTATAGAGACGTAGATGGTCAGGATCGATATCGAAATACATATGATTTTGAGGAATATGGTGATGGAGGTAGTATTTATTATCGAGATCGAGGCCAAGTACGAAATCGATATCTTGATTCAGAAAGTGATCATAAATGGGAGTCAGGTATGAGGATGGAAATTCCAGAATTCAAAGGTGGTATGCAAGCAGAAGAATTTCTTGATTGGTTGTCGAATGTTGAAGAAATTTTGGAATTCAAGGAGGTGCCTGAGAATCGTAAAGTCCAATTAGTTGCTACAAGACTAAGGGGAAGAGCTATGGCTTGGTGGAAACAAACTAAACTAACTCGGAAGAGAATGGGAAAATCAAAAGTTGTTACTTGGAGAAGATGAGAAAGATGATGAAAGCAACTTTCTTGCCGTACAATTATCAATCTCTTATGTATCAACGTTTGCAGAATTTGAGACAAGGGACGAGTACAATGAATGATTATACAGATGAATTCTATCAGTTGATTGCGAGGAATGATATTATGGAGACCGAGGAACAGCTAATAGCTAGATATATTGGAGGGTTACGAATGCAAATTCAAGACTGGTGAATACGTTTAATCCAATGTCTGTTGCTTAAGCACATCAGAAAGCTCTAGCTTGGGAGAAACAAGGGAGACAAGGAGGTGGTGTGTTTACAAGTTCTAACAAGCAGAATAAGGGTGCTAATAGTAGTGCTAATGTTTCCAATGCAGTCAGTAAACCACTTGTCAAAGAAGCCGCTAAAGCAAAGGTCAATGACAGTATCAAGTGCTATAATTGTTAGGAGTTTGGCCATAAAAGTAATGAATGTATAAAGCCAAAGAAGACAGCATTAGTTGCAGAGGAATGTGAGTATGAGGATGTGGAAGCTGAAGTTGATTATTCTCAACCATCGAAGTTTGATGAAGATGAAGAAGTTGTGTTAGGAGATGAAGGATGTGATTTGATGATGAGGAGATCTTGTTTAGTGCCAAAGCATGAGAATGATTCTAGTTGGCTAAGAAGCAATATCTTTCAGTCTACATGTACTATCTTGGGTAAGGTTTGTCGATTTGTTATTGATGCGGGAAGCTGCGATAGCATTATTTCTGATGAAGCCGTTACGAAGTTAGGGTTGAAGACTGAAAAACATCTTAGATCTTATAAACTGGCATGGCTAAAGAAAGGTGGAGAAGTGACAGTAGGAAGATGAGCATTTTTTACATTTTCTATTGGAAAGAAGTACAAAGATGATATATGGTGTGATGTTGTCAACATGGATGTGTGTCATTTACTATTGGAAAGACCATGGCAATATGATAGAGCTGTATAACGTAATGGTCGCACCAACAGCTACAGTTTCATGTTAGAAGGTACTCAAATTACTTTGGTTCCTAAGAAGCGTGAACAAAGTGAAAGCAAGTCAGAGAAGAAAGTGGAATCAACTAGTCTATTATTGACGAGGGAATTTGTTGAAGAAGTGAAAGATAGTTCTGAAATGTTTATGTTGATTGGGTATGAAACAAGTGAAGATGTTGAAATTCCTGAGGAAGTTAGACCACTGTTGAATGAATTTGAAGATGTCTTTCCTGTGGAATTACCCAACGAATTACCGCCGCTGAGAGATATACAACATCAAATTGATCTAGTGCCGGGAGCTGTTTTACCGCATAGGCCGCATTATCGTATGAGTCCAAAAGAGCATGAAGAGTTGAGGAGACGGGTTGAGGAGTTACTTGAGCAAGGGCGTGTTTGAGAGAGTCTCAGTCCTTGTGACGTACCAGCTTTGCTAGTGCCGAAGAAAGATGGTTCATGGAGAATGTGTACAAATAGCATGGCACTCAACAAAATAAATGTCAAATATAGATTTCCTATGCCAAGAGTTGATGATCTATTGGATCAACTTAGCGGGTCTGTAATCTTTTCAAAGATCGATCTTAAGAGTGGTTATCATTAGATTCGCATTAGACCAGGTGATGAATGGAAGACAACATTCAAGACTCAGGAAGGATTATATGAATGGTTGGTCATGCCGTTTGGTCTATCTAATGCACCAAGTACATTTATGAGGGTGATGAATCAAATTTTCAGACCTTACATCGGGATGTTTGTTGTAGTCTACTTTGATGATATCTTGATCTATAGTGCAAGCACAGAGAAGCATATTCAACAATTGCGGAAGGTGTTAACTATTCTTCGTCAAGAACAGTTCTATGCGGCAGCGAAGAAATGCGCGTTCATGACGCCAAATGTTTTATTTCTGGGATATGTCATGTCCAAGGAAGGAATACAAGTGGACCAAAGTAAAGTAGCCGCAATCAGAAATTGGCCACAGCCCAAAACTATAACAGAAGTCAGAAGTTTTCATGGGTTAGCTTCATTTTATCGAAGATTTATACCACACTTTAGTAGTGTGATGGCTCCTGTTACAGATTGTACGAAAGGAAAGAAGTTTTCATGGATGGAAGAGGCAGGATTTGCTTTTGAACAAATCATTGAACTTTTAACCTCAGCACCGATTCTAGTGTTGCCAGATTTTCAGCTACTATTTGAGTTACATACAGATGCATCTAAAGTTGGAATTGGAAGAGTGTTGAGTCAGAAGGGTCGTCCAATTGCCTATTTCAGTGAAAAACTTTCTAGAGCAAAGATGAGATACAATACTTATGATGTGGATTTTTATGCTATTGTGCGGGCTGTGAAGCATTGGAGACATTACTTGTTCCACAAAGAATTTGTTTTGTGTACGGATCATGAAGCATTGAAATATTTACAAGGGCAGAATAAAATTTCAGCTAGGCATGCATCATGGATAGCTTATTTGCCGCAATTTACATTCGGTATGAAGCACAAGTCTGGAGTAACTAATCGCGTCGCAGATGCATTCAGTCGGAGGAATACTTTACTAACAACCATGCGAGTAGAGGTGACGGGTTTTGACTTACTTCCAGATTTGCTTACATCAGATTCTTATTTTTCCAAGATCTTAGACAAAGTCAAGCAGGGAAACATGGATGGATACGTACTGGTTGATGGTTTTCTGTTCAAAGGAAATCAGTTGTGTGTTCCAGATTGCATTTACGAATGAAGATCATCAAAGAATTACATGAAGAAGGACACGTGGGCTGCGACCGTACTATGCAGTTGATCTCAAAATCTTATTTTTAGCCGTCAATGAGAAAAGAAGTTGAAAATTTTGTTCAGAGATGCCATATTTGTCAAGTTTCAAAGGGGACCGCGACAAATGTAGGTTCATATTTGTCGTTGCCTATACCTACTAAGCCATGGGTGGATGTTAGTATGGACTTTGTATTGGGTTTGCCGAGGATGCAACGTGGCGATGATTCTATCTATGTGGTGGTTGATCAGTTTTCGAAAATGGTTCATTTTATTGCATGCAAGAAGACGGCAGATGCAGTTAATGTTGCACAGTTATACTTCAGAGAGATCTATCGTCTTTATGGGTTACCTGAATCTGTTGTTTCGGATAGAGACACTCGTTTTCTGAGTCATTTTTGGATGAGTCTATGGAGAATTGTCGGGACAAAGCTGAAATTTAGTAGTGCCTATCATCCACAGATGGATGGAGGACAGAGGTTGTCAATAGATCCTTGGGTAATCTATTGAGATGCCTCGTGAATGACAATTTGAAGAGTTGGAATTCCAAGCTGTGTCAAGCTGAGTTTGCACACAACCATGCAGTTAATCGTAGCACTGGTTTCAGTCCATTCCATGTTGTTTATTCAACAATTCCAAAGGACCATCGGATTTATCTTTAGTACCACAGCAGAAAGGACTGATCAAACGAGCTAGTGATTTTGTGAATGAGTTACAAGAATGCTACAAGGTTGTGCAAGAACGATTGCTTAAGGCGAATGAGAAATATAAACAATTCGCAGATATCAAACGACGACATGTTGTTCAAGGAAGGAGATTTTGCATATGCAGTATTGACTAAGGATCGATTTCCTATTGGTGCTTACAACAAGCTAGCTGCTAGAAAGATTGGTCCTTTGGAAGTCATAAAAAGATCAATGAGAATGCTTATCAGTTAAGATTGCCGGATCATATCCATACTGCCGACGTTTTCAACGTCAAACATTTGATCCCATATCATGAGAATAAGAATGTCGAAGGAGAGGAAAGTGTAAATTCAGGGTCGAATTCTTTTCAACCAGGGGAGGATGATGCAGCACACCATGATGATAAGTCGCTCAACGGCCTTAAGTCGCACCAACATTTGTCGCTCAACCTTAAGTCGCCTGCGAGTTATGTCAATTGTATGTCAATGGTCTTAGGTCGCTCGACCATAAGTCGCTCAACGACCTACCGACCTATGAAGCTAACGGCTCAGGAAAACAAGGTCGTGTTTCTTAAGTCGCTCGACGACCTACCGACCTATGAAGCTAACGGCTCAGGAAAACAAGGCCGCGTTTCTTAAGTCGTATGTCGCATGAAGCTATGTTATTCTCTTAAGTCGCATGAAGCTTATGCTACATCCCAGTAAGCCGCATTGTTCTTATGTCATGTGAAGGCTGGTTCTCTTAAGTCGCATGAAGCTTATGTCGCTAAGTCGTTCCTGAAGCTATGTTATCTGGTTGAGTCGCGTATACTGTCAAGTCGTATGTCGTGTGTTGTATTGTTGAGTCATATGATGTAAGTCGCATGTATGTATTATGTTGTATGACGTTAAGTCGTGTAACTCATAAGTCGCATGTCGACTGTTGTGTTGTTGAGTCGCGTGTGATGTGGTATTGTTAAGTCGTGAGTCGTATATGATTAAGTCGTATATGTTGAGTTGTGTGAGTTGTAAATTCCTATAAATAGGGGTGTGATGTCATTGTAAAAGGGGAGTTGATTTTTGAATAAAATTTGTGTGTGTGTTTTTGCCACCATTGTTGAAGTTGAGTGTGATCTCCTTCTTCTTTCCTTCTTCAGGTCATTCGTGCGCGAATCAACGAAGTAGAAGCCAATTCTCGGTATCACTTGCGAGCGATCACGATCGAATTGTAGATCTTTCAACACGGCATCTTGCGAGATCAACGGGTTGGAGATAGCTAGATTCCGGCATTGTCACGATCAACGGAATTGGGCATTTATCGTTCAACCAGGTTTACTTGACACGAATTCATTTCGTGAGGAAGAAAGTTGCGTCAAATTGGTATCAAAACATTATTAGCATGTCAAAGTTAAATCCGCTGCGTCAAATTTGAACCTCCAAGTAAACCTTTTTAATTCCCATATATTTCAAAGCTTAAATATTCTATATTTCAAAACTTCATAGTACATATATTTAAATCTTTAAATATTCCACAATTTCAAAATAGACTCTTTGATAATTTAATATATATCAAATCCAATTCCTATTATTTAAATTTGGAATATTTACTTACTAAATAAATATTATTCAGGTAAAACCCTTAAACTTCAATAACAGGATATTCTTTAATTAAATTAACTTGATAATATTCTTTAAATTCATTTGATATTCATTTAAATCCTCGAATCAAAAAAAATCAACTTATAAGATCATACCATTTAAATCTTAATTTATTTATATTTCAAAACAAATTTTTCAAGGAAAATTCTTAAATACTTTAATTCAAATCATATTCACATTTATCTTCAACCTTACTTTTATTTGAGCTATTAGAAACTCTATATACAATAGAATTTCAAATATATTCTTAACCATATTATATACACGAAATCAACTTCATTATTTAGCTTATTTTAAAATTCAAAACAAATTTATACATAGCTAAATTCAAGAATTTATATATATATATATATATATATATATATATATATATATCACAATTTAATATTTATTAAACCGTATTCTTTCCAAAACCATAGAAAAATCATTTCAAAAATAATTTCATATATATACCGTGGTGCCTGTATATAATTTTCTTTCCTATGGTCAAGTGATACTTTATCATTTCAATCCGCAATTTAAAGGTCAAAATGCGGTTGTATATCATTTCAAACCGCAATCCCGAATGAAATGAAAATGCATAGTGACTTGTAGTTTATACAATATAAATACAGCATCCATTCATCCATCATATCAATCATCAAACATTTATCAATTTATCATCCAATTCAAACAATCACATCAATAAATAATAATCAATTATTGGCTGTTAAATTTTCACTAATGAATTAAATAACTGCTTAACTGTAGTTTATGCAATAATAAATAAATTTAACTAGCAGTTTATATGCAATAATAAATTTAACAAAAATTTTAACTGGAAGTTTATATGCAAAAATGAATTAAATAACAAGTAAATTATAAGGATGCAAATTTACTGAGATAATGATGAAATATATGCCAAACAGCTATAAATAAATTTCTAAACATATCATAAATCAATTTAACAAACATAAGAAATTTTAGAAGTTGTGAGTGGGTTAAAACACTCACTTTTGAATTTAAATTGGATACAAATCCAATTTTAATCCAAAAATTTGACAGTCTCCAAATCCGTCCAAATCAGCATCAAAGTGTCAGGAATTTTATTACGATCCTAACAAAAAAACTCTCGTGTGAAATGGAATTCGTATGAGAAAGTTACACGTGTTAAATCGCTTGAAAACAAATTAAATTAAATTAACCAAAACAAAACCCTACCAACAAAAAATCCACGTTGCCCCGAACACAAGCGTCCATCACGCGAAATCACGCAAAACCGTAATACTCTCTACAGGTCGCGAAACACTTTGAAACCGCCGTCTTCCTCTTGATTGTCGTCGCTATGTCGTCCACTTTCATGATGATCAGAGATCACCACTGAGTTCGCCAAGTCAACCCGCCTCCCTGTGCACCACCACTCGACGCTTGGTCCCACCATGGCCGTCATGCCGAGCTCGAACCCGGTAGCTTCCATGGCCAATATCTGCAAACTCCTTCACCTTCGACGTGGGGTAACCGTATAGATCTGAAGAAGACATCGACAGCTATGTTTTCTCCTTTGATGCCAACACGAATCGTTGAAGGGATCGAGTGAAGTAAGGGTTTGAAGGTTGTAAACTCTCAGCCATTGAAATAGAGATGGCAGCTTGATGCTATTAGGGTTTAGGAATTTATTTAATAATATAATTTTTCGTTTTGCGAGCCGTATTTATAGATAGGTCCGAAAATAGCCTAAACTCCGATTCAAGCGTGTCGACGGGCTATCCTAATGTAAAAAGGCCTTCTGAACGCAATGGAACTGGTTTCGAAGCCCAATTCCATCATTTTCATAGGTTACTGTCAAAGTCAAATTGGTTTGAAATGACAGTAATGCCCCGAAAAGCCCGTTTCGGCTCTAGAACGAAAATGGATCATCCCATATATCAAAATAGGTGTTTTAAAATATTTTAAACGCAATGGAAAAGGTTTCAGGTTCAAATTGCATCGTATGAAGAAGTATGCTAAAAACAATATTTTCAAATCGATTTCAAATTGATTTCAATTTCATTTATTTCAAGACGTTTCAGGCCCGTACGATCAAACGACAAGTCCGATCAATACGAAACTTGAAATCCTACAATAATTCACCGTTATGGATCCGATGAAACTTGTTTTGTCGAAATCTGAGTCCGTGACCAAAATGGCTATTTTTCCAGTTATTTAAATAAATTAAAGTTATTTAATTAAATCATCTTTTCAATTTCAAATCGAAAATTTGCCAAATTTCATCACTTGTGATTTTTCAATCATTTACAATGATCAACCAAATTTTAATGTCAATTTAGAGGTGAAAAAAATTATAAAATTTAATATTAACCTCAATTTCATTAAATTATAAATTCATAAATTTAATTTCCAAAATTCTATTAGATTCACTTTACATTATATTATTCAATTTACTATTCTTAACCGGATAAAAATTTTCATTGAATTTGCAAACTATTAACATAATATTCTTACATTCCATCTAACTTTTTATTAACGTGATAATTAAGTGTTAAATTTCATTTATTTTTCATTAATTCAATTATTAAATTTTTCTACACTTCGATTAAATTAAAAATCTTACTTTCCATTCTTTTAAATTCAATCAATCATTATCTTATGGGTAAATTTTACATTACTGTAAATCCAATTCCCTAATATTTTCCAGTAATCAACTAAATTTATATCAACGTAGTGATTAATTACGTTTTATTGAAACGGATTTAGATCTAATTCACTAAATTATATACATAGGTAAACAATTAATAGTTATCACAATAAGCCAAATCTACTTCCATTCATACCTATTAACAGTTGACTCAAATAAAATTTCTTACCTATCATCGATTATGTCAAATTACAATTTTACTGCGTATTATTTCATTAATTATTATAACTTGAATTTAATTTCCAATTTGCTGATTTCAGTCAATTAAAACTTTACCATCTGTTTCAATTAATTGGGTATGCACAAATTTAGCTATTCGATCAATTTCAAATTTACGGTACAATTATCATGGTTTTCATATCATATTGCATTAATATCCTTATTTATCTTAAGTTCGAATGATTGAATATTAAATTCCATTTACTACAATAGATCCAACTTGTTATATTATGAATGAAACTAACATTGGTTACATCCTCTGGAATTAACAATCTTTTATGACAAATCAATTTATCCTAACTGAAAATTTGGTCACTTAACTGCAATAAATTTCACATTAAATTTTATAAATTATCAAATTAAAACTTTAACAAATCCGTTACTCAATTTAAAACCCTGCTATTAAGTAAATTGACATTTATAGGTGAAATTAACATTAACTTATATTTCATATTATAAATGCATGCTTTATTTCATACGTTTTAGTTATATTTGCCAAGTATGTATATTAATTACTAATTATATTCTTAATTAATTTACTTCCTTGGTTTCATACTTAATACGTTTTCACTTCCAACAATATTATAAATCACCTACAGGACATTGATGTTTTTCCATGAATTCATTAATTAATCCAATAAATGCATTTGTTTCCTTATATTCAATTTATTACCACTTAAGTACGTTTATCATCAACAACCCTCATTGTAATTACTTATCTACAACTATTTCATTGGTTTACTCAATAGTTGCTTTTATTTACTCCTTCTCTATTTTAAAACCAAATGTAACCATTTTCACTATTCATCATTATATTAATGAATTCCATCCTAGTTAATATTTTTATTAATATTTCACAAATTCAACCTTTCTATTGGTTTCTTGCTTTAACCTATAACCAAGTATGACAATTTATATTATTTCAATTTATTGCCATATAAATATTATATTGTTAACCTTTAATTACAATTGCTTTATCAAATTTTTACATTCACTCCAATATAAATTTAAATACTTAATTTCATTCCAAATTAAATTAAAATCTTATTAAATTAACTCATTTTAAACCATCGAATTTTACGGGTCGTTACACGACGGGTTATCCTTTCGTTCTCGAAAATACCCGGTCTTCACCATCGGTCTTCAAATGCTATCCATATCGACGTATCATTATTCGGAATGGGTTATGTGACACAAGGTCCTCTCTTGGCTAAACCGAATAATGAGCGCAATATTTAAAAACATATGGATATAGGATTTCGGTTAAGTCACAACTTATTATCCAAAACCTTTCTTTAAATGGTTTAAAACAAATTACCATTTCAAATCTCTTTTTAAATAAAAAGATTCATTTCACGAAGTTCACCCACCTTTCACAAAGTTGCAATTATAGCTTTCAAAACAATTTCAAATTGGATTAACTCATCCACTCATTTAAATAAAAGACTCAATTCATAATTCCCAAAACCATTTCCAAAAAGTCGTAACTTTTCAAAACAACTACTTTTCAAATTGGATTGACTCCTACAAGCTTTAAATTAAAGATTTAATTCATAGTTTCTAAAATTATAACCATTTCAATCTTATATGTATAAAAGATACACCATTTAACACCCTCTTCAATTTTCAAAACAAGATTCGACCATCTTTCACAAAGATTTATTCATAGTTTTAAAAACTGTTTCAAATTTATTTCAACTTGAAATCTTCCAACACAAATTGGAAACCTTTTATTTATATGAAAGTTATTACTAACTGAAAACAAATAGTTTTCATTTTGGGAAAAACTGATTACATTTACATAAGTTAGAGCCATTCAAGTATAAACTTGGGTTTAAATTTAAATTCCCAAAACAATACTTTTTAAATGGTTTAAAACCCATATAAACACCTTTATAACTTGTATAACCTTTTTAAACCATAGTTTTCAAATCATAGAATTCAATTTCAAATATTGAATTCAAATTTAAATCAAATTATCTAAATTTCAAAACTCAATCAAGTTATTCAAAATAACTTTTATTTTTGAAATTCATTTTCAAAAGCTTTCAATTCCAATTCCAAAACTATTTTAAATTCAAAAATTCAATCTTTAAAATCATTAAAAATCTGCGACTTAACCGATTTCCACGTGCAATCCATATCTGTGTGTGTAAAGTGTAGTCCAAGGGTTTTACACAATAGTGCAACAACATCAACCATCACAAATTCAATCATATCAATATCGATAAGCGGTAAATTCCAATAACGCTTATCTATATACACAGATACACAGATAAATAAGTTACATCATAAATGAATAAATTACATCACAGATGAATAAATTATATCACAGATCACAACACAGAATAATTTATATCACAAAGCATCACAAATCAGGAACATCAAACAATTCAAAGCACTCAATAGACTCAAAACATCCATGAGTTAGATCAATTAAACATCTGATTAATTTAAATCAGATAAATTTCTTATGGAAAATTTACTAATTCTGGTTAATTAATTTATTACAAATCATTTAGTCAATTACCTTTTATCATTTGTTAATAACCTTAATTTATAAATTAATTAATCCTTTAATTATTAATTAGTCAACCTTAATTAATAAATTAATTAACGTTTGCTAATTAATTTAAATCAACTTTGACTAACAAATTAATCAATCCTTAATCATAAGATAATTAACTCTTTATTTCAAATAACTAACCTTTAATTATTCAATTATCCTTTCATTAATTATCTTTAATTAATTAATTAACCCCTTAATTAATCATCATTTTAATTAATTATTCTTAATTAATAAATGATTATCCTTAATCAAAAATTAATCTTAATCACTTGATTACTTAACTTAAGTCATTAATTAATTACATTTGATAAAGTAATTAATTACCTTAATTTAATTAATCTTAATTGATTAATTATCCTTTAATTACTAATCAATTTATCCTTAATTATAAATTAGTTAATCCTTAATTAGTTACATTAATTAATTAACTCTTAATTAATTACCATTAAATTAATTATCCTTAATTAATTACAAAAAAGTGATTATCCTTAATCACCTTAATTAATTAATTAACCTTTAATTAATTATCCTTAATTAATTTATCACCTTAATGGATTATCTTTTAATAATAAAGTAATTAACCCTTTAATTAATTTCATCGAGTGATTTTACCTTCAATGAATTACATTGATTAATTTACTTTTAATTAACCACAATAAGACCTTTATTAATTAAAGCTAATCCATAAATCTTAATTAACTACTTAATCATCATATAGATCTTATTAAACAAAAACTTGAAATTAATTTATACAAAAACCATTTGAGAATTCTTTTAATTAACAAAGGTTTAATACACAATCCTTAATCACTTCTTAATTACCTCATAATCAAATTTAAACCTTTAAAGCTTGTTTTAAAACTTGTTTGAAATTTTGAAAACTTGTTCTTTAAAACCTTATTTTAAAACTTGTTTAAAATTCGAAACTTAATTTATTTTCTTTTGGAAACTTATTTAGTTTAAATCCGCTTGAAACTTTGTTTAAATAAAAATTTACTTTTTAAATTAAAAAAAATGTTTATTTTAAAACCTGAAACGTCTCTTAAATTTTGAAATCTGGTACAGATTAAACAAACCGAGCCCTTTATTATTTCACTCGAGCCTATCTTCGAGTTCATACTTTGCCTTCCTTGCTTCGACTTATTTCGTGAAACTCTTCGAGTTCGTCCCTAATAAAACTTCGTCTTCCCCTAGCTTTGCTTAACCCAGATACGCACGTCAACTCGTGCACGTGCACATGTGGTCTGGCCACTTCCGACCAACTCCATCGTTACTTTTAGGTCACCGAAGACCGACCAACACCTATTGACCACCCGATTGCCAAAATCCACCATGAATCAAAATTGAGCACATCGACCGAAAATTGGAAACCACCCAACTCGAAAAAAATCGCCTGCTGGCGATGAACTCGACCACCGGAACTCATGCAACCATGACCAAAACCGCATCACGTCACCACGCTACGTTCTCAATCCTTGCAATCAACACCATTTCACCATCGCAACCGTACGAACCTAGGAAACATCAACGACCAAAACTGCACCCAAAACCCTAGCTTGACTTCGTACCATCTCCCCGATGATCAGAAATTCCATCGGCCATTTTTCTCAAACTCTCCGACCTTCAAGCTACCTTCACCATTGATCGTGATCCATAATTCATTGTTGATTATTGGAATTTGATGAAATTGTCAATTTTGTTCAACTATAGATTTCACAACCAGTACTAATCTAAAAAATTTGATTTCATTATCAAAATTCAGCATTTTCGAGTATGATTCAATTTATATAATCAAATCTAAGAAATATGATAATCAAATTTTGGGATGTTCTTAGTTTGTACTGTATTTCCAAATTTCCAGGTGAATTACTAAATATCTCTACTTGTTTTTATTTTTAAAAATAACATTACAATCCTTTTTCACTCAAGAATCATAATCTAATAATATCTATTTAAGGAGATATAGATTTTTTTTTTCATGCTGTTCTTTAGCCTATAAATGTTTAACAGAGATAATGATGCCCATAAACAAATATGTATTCAATATATATAATATATTTATACACACAAACATGCATGCATCTTAACATTCATACAAACAATAGCATCAAGATATCATAGCAAGTTCAAGGTTAGTTTGCTCACCTGACTGCAGAGAACAGAGAGGAACTTTTGTGCTTGAACCTGGAAAATGATTTAGAACTTTGACCTTACTTGCTTGGTTTCTTATTTACTTGATATTTTTGATTATATTGAGTTGCTTGAACTTTGCATGTTTTTGATTCAGGTTGGTATTGCTTTTCAGGTTCGAATCAGGTTGATTTTTCTCTCAAGCTTTGAAGTTGTTGAATTCATTTTTTTAGTTGTTTGTTTTCTTTGTTTCTGATTCTAATTTATAGCTTGAATCCAGACTTTTGATTTCCAGGCAGGTTTTTGGAATCAGGTTGATTGCTTTATCACTTTTCTAGTTTGTAATTTGTATTTCAGGTTTGAGAATGTTTTTGAAAACATGCTTTGATTTTGAACTGGTTTATTTGATTTTCATTTTCGAATGTGAGAATCAAGATAAAGAGAAATGTAGAGAACTTTAACTAAAATGAGTAACCTGGTTATTCCTTTCTCTTATACATTATTTTGTAAAATTTAAATTAAAAGAAAAACTCAAATGCCACTTCTCTTTTAATGCTAACACTTGTTAATTTATACCCTACTTATTAAACATTTGTCATTTGCCTTGTTAAAGTATTTACAAATGTTAAATTGTTTTATAAAATGTTTGCACATGAAAATGCATGTAATCTCCATCTTACATTTGTTAAAATGAAAGCAATTTGTGTTTAAACCCTCATGTTAATAAATTCATACTTTTGTATATTTAAGAATCATATTTATAAAATAACAACCATTTTTCTCTCATGTATTAAATTTATAAAAAGGAAGTATATTAAATCTTATTAAAGCTTTTATGTATTCTTGTTTATATACATCATACAAACAATTTCAATTATTAGCACTTATATAACCTTACAAAAGAAAATGATTTAGAAATCAATTACACACAAATAAATAATCTTACAAAGTTAATAAATCCAATTATATTTTATTCTAAAATTCCCAATCCAATGTATTATTTTAAACATTTATTTTAGAATTTCAAATTCAAAGATTAATATACGACCAATTTGTATTTATAAATGAATAAACAAACAAATATCTATTTAATTTGGAAAATCCAAATTAATTCACAATTAAATTTCAAAGATTAAATCAATTATCAAATTATTTTTAGCCAAAATACAGAAATGTTATAGGTTCCCCCCTTTAAGAAAATTTCTTCCCCGAAATTTGCCAGGGAGACAACAAAATTATATAGAAAGATTGAGAAATGATTTTCCAGATCAAACTGAATATCGATTCTGCATTTGGCTTACCAAATCAGAATATGATAATAGATACAAGAACGAATCTATTTAACAATTCACAAGATATTCGGGCCATCCAGACCTACAAATATGCAGGGCACCGGTTAGTTCGAAGGGATAACTAACTGTTCGTAGACTATATTTGGACCCCAAAGAATGGAAAGATATATGGATATAATCCCAAAACTTTTAGTTTAGAAACCAAAGTGTATCTATCAACCATAACATCCAAACAAACAATTCATCCAAATAAACAATTTTGACCTATCTGGAGTTTATGCCCCATGCCAACCCATCGCTTGATTTAACCAAAATAATAATCTCATATCAAAGCTTCTCCTTCGAGCTGCCACGAAGACATTAAATAATTTAAAAGACGAATCAGAAGAGATTGATAGAGGAAAGATTATTTTCGTTGTCGTTTTCTGGGTATAGACTATTTGTAGTGGTACTCCCCTGTCCCCTACCTCGTCCTTTTCTTGCACTCATACTTACTACCAATGGATAGTAAGAGAATTTACTGAGGTATTCGAACGGATATCTTAGGGATATACTCATTCTAGGGTATACTTCACCCTATCTCTAATGAGCTACCTAATGTGTTATACTCCAGAGCTAATGTTTCAACATTCAGCTCTGATACCAAAATGTCACGTTCTAAATTTCAGCGTTCCAAAAATCGACACCCGTACTTCACTTGTACTCGAATGCCACAGATTCAACCGTTGAAATTTGACTCGTGTCGGAGCTTATAACACATTAAGTATAACAACACAGCGGAGGAAAAGAAATGAATATCATGTACAACTCCAATGAATACAATATCCAATGATATACAACAATGATATCAATATGATACAAGAATATCAAAGACAATAAACAACAGCGGAAAACAAATAGCCAAAGAGATAACTCCAATATCAAACTGCAATTCCAATCCAATGCTCCAAAGCCAAAACTCCAAACCACTAGCTTGAACCCCCACAAGGTTGCACAAAGATAAGCAAGGTCAGTCGTCCTAACCAAAGACTTCAATATCCAAAGTCTTCAAATAATTCCAAAGAGAAAGATGAAAGCTACTGAATCAATATCTACTATCTAAAAAACCCAACTCTAGACTGCCCTTGTGGAAAATTATGGGTACCCAGAGTTTAGGAAGGGAGCAATAAACTCTGGGTCAGTCATGGGACTGGTATGAGCAAACGAAAACAGTTTTTTTTATAAAAAAAAAAGAATTTAAATTTGAAATATGCAATGCTTTTTAGAAAATGAAACTACCATATGGCCTCCCGCCACACGCACTATGCAAACGCAGAATTGGAGGAGATTTCTCCTTATGATAGCCAAAAATGCTTGATACGCGAAAACCATTTTGATATTATTATTAGTGCACGGTGGAAAAACATTTGCAAGTATAATATTAATCTTAGCCAGCATAGACATTTCGAACTATGCCTACTATAGCTACCATCCAAACAGTGGGGCGCCACCATAGGTATGGCAGGTTATACAACTAAAACCTTACAAGGTGCGTATTGGATGATTGGATTTCCAACAAATGGTCAGGCTAAGAAACTTCCTATTGCCACATGGGAACGCCTCTAGAGGGATGCCCCGAGAACCTACCTGGCTTTCTACCAACACAAGGTCGGTCTACCCCCTTCCTGGGGGTAAAACCTAAGATGTGCCACCCCAGGTCGTTTACGACCTTTATCCGAGGATCCTCTACACCAACAACATCACACAATAATAAACTACAATGTCCACAAGAGCAAGTATTTGGGCTCCATACCATAATACCACCCTTTTCCAGAAGGAATGGACATACCCTAGGGGCGCTACCCTTGAAACCTTGCCCATCTTTCCTATTTCGACCATTACCGAGTTGTGAGGCTCGATGAGGTCTCGTCCATAAAGCTACACTTTTTCACAAAGTCATGCTTTGATCAACAAATGATCAGCAGCACTTCGTATGCCACATTACCAAATTGGGAATGTATCACCAGTAACCATCAACAACATCACCTATGAGCTCATACGTCTCAGAGAAGGGTGTTAAGCTATGAGAATAAATCTCCGCCACCAAACAGAAATGTATTTGATAGAAACCGGTTTTACATCTCAAAGGGTAAGCCAAACACACATCCATATAAGTCTGTTCCGGGTTCAAACAGAACCGAAGGCACTTCTGAAGAAGCCCTTGCAAATCCGGGTATTCACAATCCCGATCGGACTTCCCATCACTTAGGAAATCTCTATACCGGCGCGACTCAGTGCAGAGACAATCGACGGGTTATCCTTTCGTTCTCGAAAATGCCCGGTCTTCGCCACCGGTCTTCAAATGCTATCCATATCGATGTATCATTATTCAAAATGGGTTATATGACAGAAGATCCTCTCCCGGCTAAACCGAATAATGAGCGCAATATTTAAAAAACATATGGATATAGGATTTCAGTTAAGTCACAACTTATTATCCAAAACCTTTCTTTAAATGGTTTAAAACAAATTACCATTTCAAATCTTTTTTTTAAATAAAAAGATTCATTTCACGAAGTTCACCCACCTTTCACAAAGATGCAATTATAGCTTTCAAAATAATTTCAAATTGGATTAACTCATCCACTCATTTAAATGAAAGACTCAATTCATAATTCCCAAAACCATTTCCAAAAATTCATAGCCTATCACAACAACTACTTTCAAATTGGATTGACTCCTCCAAGCTTTAAATCAAAGATTTAATTCATAGTTTCCAAAACCATAACCATTTCAATCTTTTATGTATAAAAGATACACCATTTAACAGCCTCTTCAATTTTCAAAACAAGGTTCGACCATATTTCACAAAGATTTATTCATAGTTTTCAAAACTATTTCAATTTCATTTCAACTTGAAATCTTCCAACACAAATTGGAAACCTTTTCTTTATATGAAAGATATTATTAATTGAAAACAAATAGTTTTCATTATGGGAAAAACTGATTACATTTTAATAAGTTAGAGCCATTCAAGTTTAAACTTGGGTTTAAATTTAAATTCCCAAAACAATACATTTTAAATGGTGTAAAACCCATATAAACACCTTTATAACTTGTATAACCTTTTTAAACCACAGTTTTCAAATCATAGAATTCAATTTCAAATATTGAATTCAAATTTAAATCAAATTATCTAAATTTCAAAACTCAATCAAGTTATTCAAAATAACTTTTACTTTTGAAATTCATTTTCAAAAGCTTTCAATTCCAATTCCAAAACTATTTTGGATTCAAAAATTCAATCTTTAAAATCATTAAAAATCTGTGACTTAACTGATTTCCTCGTGCAGTCCATATTTGTGTGTGCAAGGTGTAGTCCAGGGGTTTTACGCAATAGTGCAACAACATCAATCATCAAGATTCAATCATATCAATATCGATAAGCGACATATTCCAATAACGCTTATCTAATATTCCAATAACGCTTATCTATATACACAGATTCACAAATAAATAAGTTACACCATAAATGAATAAATTACATCATAGATGAATAAATTACATCATAGATCACAACACAACACAGAATAATTACATCACAAAGCATCACAAATTAGGAACATCAAACAATTCAAAGCACTCAATAGACTCCAAACATCCATGAGTTCGATCAATTAAACATCGGATAATTTAAATCGAATAAATTTCTAATGGAAAATTTACTAATTCTGGTTAATTAATTTGTTACAAATCATTTAATTAATTACCTTTTATCATTTATTAATTAACCTTAATTTATAAATTAATTAATCCTTTAACTATTAATTAATCAACCTTAATTAATAAATTAATTAACGTTTACTACTTAATTTAAATCAACTTTGATTAACAAATTAATTAATCTTTAATCATAAGAGAATTAACTCTTTATTTTAAATAATTAAACTTTAATTATTCAATTATCCTTTAATTAATTATCTTTAATTAATTAATTAACCCCTTAATTAATCATCATTTTAATTAATTATTCTTAATTAATAAATGATTATCCTTAATCAAAAATTAATCTTAATCACTTGATTACTTAACTTAAATCATTAGTTAATTACTTTTGATTAAGTAATTAATTACCTTAATTTAATTAATCTTAATTGATTAATTACCCTTTAATTACTAATTAATTTGTCCTTCATTATAAAGTTAATCCTTAATTAATTACATTAATTAATTAACTCTTAATTAATTATCCTTAATTAATTACAAAAAAGTGATTATCCTTAATCACTTTCATTAATTGATTAATCTTTAATTAATTATCCTTAATTAATTTATCACAGTAATAAATTATCTTTTAATAATTAAGTAATTAACCCTTTAATTAATTACATCGAGTAATTTTACCTTCAATGAATTACATTAATTAATTTACTTTTAATTAATCACAATAAGACCTTTATTAATTAAAGCTAATCCACTAATTAACTACTTAATCATCATAAGATCTTATTAAACTAAAACTTGAAATTAATTTATACAAAAACCATTTGAGAATTCTTTTGATTAACCGAGGTTTAATACACAATCCTTAATCACTTCTTAATTACCTGATAATCAAATTTAAACCTTTAAAGCTTGTTTTAAAACTCATTTGAAATTTTGAAAACTTGTTCATATTTCCTTTAAAACTTTATTTCAAAACTTGTTTAAAATTCGAAACTTAATTTATTTTCTTTTGGAAACTTATTTAGTTTAAATATGCTTGAAACTTTGTTTTGAATAAAAATTTACTTTTTAACTTAAAAAAACTGTTTATTTTAAAACCTGAAAAATCCCTTAAATTTTGAAATCTGGTACAGATTAAACAAACCGAGCCCTTTCTTATTTCACTCGAGCCTATCTTCGCATTCATGCTTCCCCTTCCTTGCTTCGAGTTATTTCAAGAAATTCTTCGAGTTCGTCCCCAATAAAACTTCGTCTTCCCCAAGCTTTGCTTAACTCAGATACGCACGTCAACTCGTGCACGCGTACATGTGGTCTGGCCACTTTCGACCAACTCCATCGTTACCTTTAGGTTATCGACGACCGACCAACACCCGTTGACCAACCAGATTGTCAAAATCCACCACGAATCAAAATAGAGCACATCGACCGAAAACTGGAAACCACCCAACTTGAAAAAAAATCCCCTGCCGGCGATGAACTCGACCATCGGAGCTCATGCTACCACGACCAAAACCGCATCACATCACCATGCTACATTCTCAATCCTTGCATTCAACAACATTTCACCATCGCTGCCGTACGAACCCAGGAAACATCAACGACCAAAACTGTACCCAAAGCCCTAGTTTGACTTCGCACCATCTCCCCGATGATCAGAAATTCCATCGGCCATTTTTCTCAAACTATCTGACCTCTAAGCTACCTTCACCATTGATCATGATCCACAATTCATTGTTGATCATTGGAATTTGATGAAATTTTCAATTTTATTCAACTATAGATTTCACAACCAATACTAATCTAAAAAATTTGATTTCATTGTTAAAATTCAGCATTTTTGAATATGATTCGATTTATATAATCAAATCTAAGAAATATGATAATCAAATTTTGGGATGTTCTGAATTTGTAGTGTATTTCCAAATTTCCAGGTGAATTACTCAATATCTCTACTTGTTTTTATTTTTAAAAATAACATTACACTTTTACAATCCCTTTTCATTCAAGAATCATAATCTAATAATGTTTATTTAAGGAGATATAGATTTTTTTCATGTTATTCTTTAGCCTATAAATGTTTAATAAAGATAAAGATGCCTGTAAACAAATATGTATACAATATATATAGATAAAATACACACAAACATGCAAGCATCTTAACATTCATACAAACAATAGCATCAAGATACCATAGCAAGTTCAAGGTTAGTTTGCTCACTTGGCCGTAGAGAACAGAGAGGAACTTTTGTGTTTGAAACCTGGAAAATGATTTGGAACTTTGACCTTGCTTGCTTGATTTCTTATTTACTTGATATTTTTGATTATATTGGGTTGCTTGAACTTTGCATTCTTTTGATTCAGGTTGGTCTTGCTCTGCAGGTTCGAATCAGGTTGGTTTTTCTCTCAAGCTTTGAAGTTGTTGAATTCATTTTTTTAGTTGTTTGTTTTCTTTGTTTCTGATTCTGATTTATAGCTTGAATCCGGACTTTTGATTTCCAGGCAGGCTTTTGGAATCAAGTTGATTGCTTTATCTCTTTTCTAGTTTGTAATTTGTATTTCAGGTTTGAGAATGTTTTTGAAAACATGCTTTGATTTTGAACTAATTTATTTGATTTTCATTTTAGAATATGAGAATGAAGATAAAGAGAAATATGGAGAACTTTAACTAAAATGAGTAACCTAGTTATTCCGTTCTCTTATACATTATTTTGTAAAATTTAAATTAAAAGAAAAACTCAAATGCCACTTATCTTTTAATGCTAACACTTGTTAATTCATACCCTACTTATTAAACATTTGTCATTTGCCCTGTTAAAGTATTCACAAATGTTAAATTGTTTTATAAAATGTTTGCACATGAAAATGCATGTAATCTCCATCTTACATTTGTTAAAATGAAAGCAATATGTGTTTAAACCCTCATGTTAATAAATTCATACTTTTGTATATTTAAGAATCATATTTATAAAATATACAACCATTTTTCTCTCATGTATTAAATTTATAAAAAGGAAGTATATTAAATCTTATTAAAGCTTTTATGTATTCTTGTTTATATACATCATACAAACAGTTTCAATTATTAACACTTATATAATCTTATAAAAGAAAATGATTTAGAAATCAATTACACACAAATAAATAATCTTACAAAGTTAATAAATCCAATTATATTTTATTCTAAAATTCCCAATCCAATATATTATTTTAAACATTTATTTTAGAATTTCAAATTTAAAGATTAATATGCGACCAATTTGTATTTATAAATGAATAAACAAACAAATATCTAGTTAATTTGGAAAATCCAAATTAATTCACAATTAAATTTCAAAAATTAAATCAGTTATCAAATTATTTTAGCTAAAATCCAGGAATGTTACATAAACATAAGGTGGATTTTCTTGTCACTAGCCTACGAGTACCCTTCCTAAATTTTGGTAATCCCATTTTCATACAAAAGTCTTTTAGTACTACCGTTAAATCCATTTATCTGAACCTAAATGTACAAAATCGTTTCTTAAACTCCTACCATGTGTAGACCTTCTCTATGCCCCGAGAAACACATTTTCTTGCGCCAAAAGTGTTACTACAAGAATTTTGTCTTCCACTGATGAACGCGGGGCGTACGAAGAACCTCCTCAAAATGAATAGCATGCTTTTCCATACTCTTGTAAACACCAAAATGTCATTCATGAATGCCACCCCAAACTTATTTAGGACATCTCTAAAAACACGGGTCATCAAATCTACGAAATAGGCATGGGAATTGGTTAGCCCAAAAGGCATAACCAACCACTCAAAGAATCCGTTGGGTGTCCTAAATGATGTCTTATCAATGTTGTTATTAACGACCCTAAGCTGATGATATCCAGTGGCTAAATCAAGCTGAGAGAATACTACAGAGCCAAAAAAAGGTCATCTATCCTAGGGATTGGATATCGGTTCTTCTTTGTGAGCTTATTCAATTCTCTATATTCTACACAAGGTCGAAGGGAACCATCCGTCTTAGTAGCAAAGACAACTGGCGCTCCCCACTCCGATATGCTCCTTCTTATAAATCCTTTCTCCAAAAGCTCACGGATCTGCTTGCTTAATTTCTTCCTCTCCCTAGGTGTCATGCACCTCGTGGGTAATGCTACTGGCATAGTATTATCAGTCAAATAAATCCTGAAGTCAATCTTTCTCTTAGGGGGTAGTCTCCTAACCGCTTCAAAGACGTCTAGAAAATCTCTGATGATAGAAGCCGAATCAAACTCTGATGATGATGAATCAAGGGAATAAAGGATGCTCAACATAGCCGACCCTCGCGGGTCGCAAGAAACCTCGAGAGTTCTACTGCTGCATGTCTCTAGTCTAATGACTCTCCTCTCGCGGTCTAATATAACTCCATATGTGGATAGCCAATCTATTCCCAAAATCATCCCATAACCCAAAAATCCCAATACATAGGCGTCATAGTCAAATTCCACGCCTAGGATAAAAATTTTCAAACCCCTACAAACCATCGAAAAATGTGCCGATTCTCATATGGGGTATGAAAAAATAATGGGATCGACTACTGAAGAGATGTCTAAGTGCAAACAGTCTACCAAAGAAATCATAATGAAAGGGTCTGATGCTCCAAAATCGAAAAGTGTCCGAATGGGAAAATCAAAAAGAGAGATTAATCCTTTTAAAGAGATTTTCCTACCTCTATCTGAATCACTGCTAGAAAGTGCTGCATCCAAAGCTTGTATCTACGCTGTAGGTGCGCTTTCTCTCTGCCCCGTTCTCTAAGGACAAGCTCTACTAAGATGACCGGGCTGCCCATAGTTGAAACACCTCCCCTTCATCATTTTATTCTTATAGTGCCCTGCGTAATGACCAACCCATCCATAGTTATTGCATTCCCCACTTTTCTTGATCCACTTCTAAGGTCCTTCAAATCTAACATCCTAAACTTTTGCTCCATAACTTCCAACCAAGCTCATGTCTCCTCGAAATCCTCTTTGCTAGAAATCATTCTTCCTCCTAGACTAGCGAAGTTCTTGCATATCTTAGAAAAATTGGCTGTTGTAGATGGATTAAAGGGACCTACACTTACTGGTGCTGTATTAGGCGCTTCCCCTTGCATCCTTGGTACCGTAGCTCTACGGAACCAGTCAGCCATATTATACAAAGAAAAGGAAACTTAGGCTCAAAAGAATCGAAAGAAAGTTAAATTGGACTTTTGATGGGATTTTTATAAAAATTCTTTTATACTTAAAAAACTACTTCTATAATAAGTGTTTCTTTCTGAAAAATACTTCTAATTGGAAGATATGCTACTTAAAATAGGTTATTTTGGAAAAACACTTTATTTTTAAAACAAATTTTTAGGAATCATGTAACCTTAGGCTCTATACCAAGTGAAACACCCCATAACCAAAAGGACACACTAAAAGATGTGGTGTTGTAGGTATAACTAAAACTAGCAGAGACTGAGATCCACAAGACAAAATAGAAAAAAACAGCAGAAACAATTAAAATGATAATTTGCTAAAATTCAAACTACATAATATAGAATTATAAAACCATATACATCATAAGTCTCAAAATACCAGTATTGTCTCATCAAATCAAAACCTTGGTGTCATAAATATCAGAGTACAAATTATCCCTCACAAAGTGCCAGTACATGGAATAAGCTAAAGCTAGAAATAAAGAAGAGAAATACATAAAAAAATCTCTACCAAAGAAGTCTCCAAGTGTCTGCAATTTATTGTCCTTGCTCTTACTAGCCTATAGGGGGAAAAGGGAAAAATGGAGGAGTGGTTCAAACTAAAAGTCCGGTGAATTATAGTAATTACTAGAATCTTTAAGCAAAGTAAAAGTAATAGACTTTACAACAGTTATAGTATATAAAAGGAAAGAGAGGAAATAGAGAGAAGGAATAAGCTGAAAATAAATACGAATTAACTAAATTGACATAATTGATTAACTTTGATTGTTTGCACTTGTCTTTGATAGCTGCTTTGATTGGGCTGAATTCCTAATCTTATAATTACGCTGAAATCCTAATTCTACCCTTTGGTCGGCCTACTACCCTACAGACCTACTGCAAACTAGACGCTATATAGCTCCCTTCATAGAAGGCAATAGTGTCTATGAATGACATGCAAAGTATATATTATGGACTAGACGTTATATAGCTCCCCACACAGAAGAAAATGGTGTCCATGAAAGACACACATAATAGACGCTTGGAACTCATAACGATTTATGAGCCATCACTAGAAGACGCACGCATGACCACCACTAAGCTCGCATTACCTGTTGTTCCACCTATTGAGTCTTCTTATTACCTCAAGCTCCAGCATAAGCGCGCCTCTCGTCTCACTTCAGGATCATGTGAAACATTGTGTCCATATAAATAATAGGGGGAAATGTTGTTGGTATTGGCCCGTCATCCAAACAATATCAAGTTGCGCACCTTGCCTAAATCCTCATGATTTGGACTTCTACATATTGAACAATTACTACATTATTAGCATAAGCATCCCTCATCTCACTTCAGGCTACTGTGAGACTACCATTTTGTCTAATAGGGAATGCTTATTGGTACAGGTTCTACTTTCATCTTTGCTTATTAACTTAGACAAATTATTTAAATAAGCCTGTGACGACCCAGATTTTTAACATGGGTTAATTGGGTAATTAACCAGTTTAAATTATCAGAATATTAATTTTATAAGTTATCAAACCCATTTATTTACGTTCCCATTATAACATTTAATCTAACAATCTCAAGAAAATTTTAATATAAAACTTTACCTTATTAACACCCAATATAAATATATATAGAGAAGAACAAAAGTAAGTAATTAAGCCTTGGCTAAGGATAAAAATAAAAATAAAAGTATATATTTAAAAAGGAATAAAAGTTTATAAGTAACTTATATGTTTGTATGAAACATAAGGTAAAACATATAAAATAACTATGGTAAAATATATATGAATACATACATATGTATGTAAGGTAAACAAGACAAAATAATATGTATACCAATGTATGCGATGTGTATATACATATCAAATGGATACGCATATAAACATGGAAGGGGACATGCATTAAATGCCTATGCCATCAAGCACATAAAACATCCCATCTCAACTTTAACAAATCATTTCATTTCTTCAAAAATCTTATCTGGTCAAGAATCAAAAGCTGGTCAAAAGAAAATGTAGGAAAAAAGAAACAGTGTTACAGGCTGCATACTACTATATGTGTGTGTGTGTGTGTGTGTGTGTGTGTGTGTGTGTGTGTGGATATCTTCTTGTCCAGCTCGTTTACAAAACACAACAAACCAGAGAAAAAAAAGTTAACATCACCATTTTACAAACTCAAACTAAACAAAGCAAGAAGATTTAAAAGAAGATCAGGCTAGCAGTTTCAAAACAAGAAGTTGCTCTCTGTTCAAACTTTGTACAGGTGAGTAAACACTTTTAAAATTTAAAATCTAAGTAGATAAACATCCATTTTCTTGAGTCTGAGATGAATGATGCCTGTTATGCGTATATATAAGATATATTTGTGTTGTGAACGGTTGAAAGTGTGCATGCGTGATTTTATTTTAAAAAGCATCTCTGTTTTTGGTTCAAGAAATAAAGGTTGATCTGAAATCCTAAACCTAATTATATGATCTTTGTTAGGCTTAGAAATTCAAGCATAATATGTTTTTTAGTTATAAACTAATGTTTAAAAATTTATTTCTAGCAAAATAAGTTTGAAATATTTCAGGACTTAATATATTACAGATGAAAATGTAAATGCATGTTAAAATCAAGTGTTGAATTATTATAATTCAAGTTTATATCTTGAATTGACTTAGAAAAACATGATTTTTGAAATGAAAATCACAATTTATAATGTTTTATTGGTTGAGTATTTTATAGATGACTAGAAATTGGGTTTTGAGTATTTCTGGTGATCTTTTGGAGATCAGGCCTCGGGTGTAACGACCTAAAATTTCTATCATTTGAAATTCATATATTTAATTGATTTTAAATATTAACAAGTAAAATTTGTAAGTCGAAGAATTGGGTCTTGACATTTGGTATCAGAGCATTTGGTTAAGCGACAACCTTGGCACTGTTGGGTATTACTCATTAGAGATAGAGTCAGTAGTACTCTAGAATGAGTTTGAGTGTAATAATAGATATGAGCGCGTATTTGTTAGTGAATATAAAATTGTTTTATATTGTGATGATTGGTTTGTTGAGTGGTATATGGATTCTGGTCGATATAGTCCGTACAACTCTATCGATAGGGATCTCTAAACACTCTTACAGAAAAATTCGACACGATATTGTTTTAAAATAGGGTAAATGAAATAATTTTACCCAAAACTATTTTATATATAAAAAGAATAATTTTCCATAAATTATATAGTATATGGCTATTTGTTTGTTAGGAAGCGATAATATTAGATTATTATCATTGAAATTGAATAAGAAATTGGAATCATAATTAAAAGTTTAGAAATAAAATCTATATATAAATGAAATTTGAGAATGTAAATTATAAATGTAATTTATAATTAGAAATAGAATTCCAGAGAAGTTTTGGAAATGTTTTTTTAAAGGATTTGAAATTTTGGAAATTAAATTCCATTGAGTTTGAAAATGATTTTCAAAGGTTTGGAAAGTGTTTTGAAGGGATAAAAGCTCTAAACACTTTTCGGTCACTGGAAAATAACATCGGTGGTGACTGTAGCATCATCAATGTTCATTTTTGGGTTTCCAAAAGAGGAATTGCTGCCAAATGATTTTAAATGAAAGTTGTTTGCAAACTGGGTTTGGTTTTGGAAATTCAAAAGGATAATTTGAATTGATTTCAAAAATGATTTTTGAAAGGTTGAAAAGACTCTGGAATGTTATATAAAATATTTATGGAACATCATTAGGTTTGATAACTAGTAAAGTTTGAAGTTGTTAAAATAAAATCCAACTTAAAGGGAAGTTAGAAAAAAGAGTAAATGTGGAAACAAAATAAGTTGGAAGGAAAAATTTTAATCAAGTGGATTTGAAAATGAAAATTTAATAAAAGAATTAAGATTGAAAAATTAAGTCAAATAAAATGATGATATGGATTCAAAATGAAATTGAAATTGAAGATTTGAGTTAATTTGAATATATATGAGTTTAAGAAGTTTAATAGACTAAAAAGTTTGGAATAAAATTTATTAAGGTGGAAATTAAAATTGTAAATCAATAAATAAACTTGCAATTGCTAATAAATGAAAGTGAATTGAATGTTGAAATTCCTTTCGAATTTGTAAGCAAATAGAATAGAATTAAAATTGAATTTGATTTGTTATAAGCAAAGCAAAGTATTGAAATAAAAATTATTAACTGAAACTAATAGAAGGAATGACAAATAGATATGGTTTAGAATGAATTGAATTCAACAATTATAAATAAAAGGTAAATTGAATCCAAATAGAATTCAAATGGTAAATTGAGTTCAAATAAAATTGAAAATGTAAGATTGAATAAAAATGGATATTATGGCTAGCAGGATATGTAGGTGTATTAAAGGAAATGGAATTGGGATTTTGATTTCGAAGATAAAAATTGAATTGCTCAACAAAAAGGTATGTATTTCAATTTCAGTATGAAATTTGATTGTGTTTTTGATCTTGCCACTTGGCTTTTTGTTTTCTTTTGGAATTTGAGAGCCTGTGGTGCCAATTTGTAATCGTACCGAGCTAGCCGCGCAAAGGAGACGCTGGCGAAAATTTTCGAAAATTTAGGGTGTTAGAAAAATTTTGAGAAATTTTTGATAATTTAAAATTTGAATTTGAATTGTTAAGAAAATAATATTGTTTGGAGTTTATGGTTGAGGTTGGAAAGTTAGTTGAATCAATAATTGGTTGTTAATAAAAGATTGGTTTTGACAAGTTATTAAAACTGTTTATTTTGGGTACTTAGATAATGGGTTAAGGTCCATTCTTCTTAACTTGTAATTTTGGGACGAATTTCTTTTAAGGGAGGAAGTTTGTAACGACCTAAAATTTCTGTCATTTGAAATTCATATATTTAATTGATTTTAAATATTGACAAGTAAAATTTGTAAGTCGAAGAATCGGGTCCTAACATCGGGGTTTCATCTGGAGGTGGAGGACTGTGCGGTGAGGTTGGGAAAAATGGTGGAAAGGGTGACCGATCATCGTGGCATTGGCGGTGAGGAAATTTTGTTTCAAACTGAAGTTTTGGGACGAGCTGAAAGATTTGATCACTCCTCTCTCTCTGGTGCATCAAGTGCAATGGAGCTTCGGGGATGGGTTCGTGGAAGACGGGCGATGATGTGGCTGGAGTTACAACGATTTTGGTGGTCGGAGGAAGGTGATTGAGTCATTTTCTGGTGAGGTTGGGTGCTCTAGTTTCTACTCTCCTATTCGATTTTGTTTTGAAGCTTGGGTTTGTATTTGGATGATCGGGATTTGATGTTTAGAAGATGGTCATGGTGTCGGAGTGTACGGTGCTGATCATCGTCGTCGAGGACAACTGTGCAGGTGCACGGAGTTGCTGATTGTGTCAGTGGTGGTGTCGTTTTTATGTGTTGGTTTTGACTCGAAGGTGATATCGGGTCTTGGAGGTGGTAACTCGAGTTAGAACTCGAGTAGAATGTAGGTGTTTAAAAGCTACAGGTTTATAAACTTTAAAATTTAATTTAAGTTTTTAAATCAGGTAGAAAAGGGAGTTTACTCGGGGGTAGACCCAAGTTATCTTCAGGTTTGACCCGAAGAATAGTAAATAGCAGTTCATTTTAAATGTTTTAAAAATAAAATTGGGTTTTGGAATTTAAATTTAAATCTAGCAATTTCTTATTTGAACTTACTCTATTTATAATTGTTTCTTTAACAATTAATTAAAGATTTTGAAATTTTGTTTAATTTAAATTTTAATAAAATTAAAATGATTTAAAACATCAATTTAAAATGAAAGTTTAAGATTTTATAAGAATACGTTTTAAAATACAAATTGTATGAAAACCTCTACTTGATAATGTTTAAGTCATTTAAGGAAGTTAAGTATTGTTAACATTTAATTTATTAAGTTAAATGGTTATCTTATTTCAAATCTTCATTAAAGGATTTAATTAAGTTTAGTTAATTACAATGTTAAAATGTTTTAAAAATGTTAATGGTAATCAAGGCATTAATGAGACAATGTCTTATCTTAAGATGATTAAAGGTTTAATGCCCTGAGATTAACTAAGTTAATTGTGGAAGTTAAGTATAATTAATTAATTTGATTAATTAATTATAAAGGATTAATTAAGTAATTAATTAAGAGTAATTAAGTGGTTTAATTAATAATTAATTAAGGGATATTAATTAATCAATTTAAGGTTAATTAATTCATTAAGGATTAATTAAGGAAGTTGTCAAATGGTAATTAAGGATTGATTAACTGTTAATTAAGGATGGGTTAACTGTTAAGTAAGGATTAATCAAATGGTTAATCAACTGGTATAAGTAATTAATGATTAATTAATTGGTGTAATTAATTAAAGGATTAATATAATTAACTAAGGAGTTAATTAATTAAGGTAAGTAATTACAGAATGGATAATTACTGTTATGATTGATTACGGCTGATTTATGGAAGTAATTAACTAATGTAATTAACTAATGTAATTAATTAAAGGATAAGTACTTTATGTAATTAAAGATAATTAATCAAGGATGATTAATTAATTTATTTGTAATTAATGTTAAGTAAGCAGGATTAAGGGTGATTGAAGTAATTAATTTAATTTGTTCAAATTAATTAGAAATGGTATGACTAATTTATCTTGCTTATGGTTGAATAATATTGCATGCCTTAGATTGATTGATATCTCAGATATGTGATTTGTGATGCTATGTGATATAATATGTTGGATAATGTGGTTATCTATCGATGATGAGTTAATGTGTATAGGTGACACCCTGTATTTGAGGTTTGGATTGTGTTTCATTTGAATAATTTGTGATAAGATGGTATTGAATTCGAAGAGACCGGAGTCTGGTATTAGTAAATACCCGAAGCCACTTCGATTCTTTATAGATTGATATGTGAAATCAATAGGCTGGTATGGAATGATTAAGTGAATTGGACCACTTAATCTAAGTTTGGCACTTAGAAATTGATGTGTGAAATAAGTGATGTCTATAACAACTTGTGAAGTTGTAAATTGATATAAGTTACCCTGGGTTTATATAAGTTGTATGCTTTTGTACTCCATGTTAGATGAGTTTACTCACGCTGGTTTCCAGCCTGACCCGGGTGTTACTTTGATGTAATGCTCGAGTCGGACCGAGTATTATGGCCTTTCAGGTAAGGGTGTTCTAGAGCTCAAGGGGGCGAGCTGGATGGCAGGATCGTATGGAGTGTAATCCGTTGTGATATTATTGAATTGTATCTGGAAAAGTTATTTTAACTGTCCTATGTTTGTGTAAATGTTGTAACTCTGATGTATTAATGAATATTAACTGATACATTCTTGCTTCGTATAAGGTTATTTTATGTGATATTATATTTTGATCCGCTGCGAATGTGAGAATCTGTGTTTTGTTCTGTTTCTTCTTCTATCTCTTTTCTTCTTTTTTCCTAACTATCTGGAATTTTCGGGATCGAAAATTTTGGGTAGTTACATTTGGTATCAGAGCTTAAGGTTAAGCGAGAACCTTGGCTCTGGTGAGAGTACTCGTTAATGATAGGGTCAATAGTACCCTAGAATGAGTTGAGTGTAATATATACGAGAGAGCGTACTTGTCATTTTCCTTATATAATGGTTTTGAAAGTAAATGATTTTTATATAAGTTTATATATGAAGTAACGATTCTTCTAACCATTATATATTAAGGCAATTGGTTGGTGTATTATTTGAAAATTAAATAATGAGAATTAAGTGGTAATAGTAATAGATCCAAATTGAAATTATATGAAGATAAGTTTGAAATAGATCCAAGCTGGAGCTAAAATCCTAAATTTGTAGAAGTAAGAATAAGATAAAAATAAAACTGGTATCCACGTATGATAATCTTGAGTACCATCATAAATAGTTATTGTGTTTAATAATGATATATTTGTTAATAAGTAAGCCAAATGAAGTAAACTTTTAAGATGTGTATAACTTCTAAATAGAAGTGGGTTTTAAATTCTGGAATTTTAAAACCTAGGTCTAGAAACATTTGAATTGTTTCAAAATGTTAAAAGGAATTTGTTTTGAAATGAAAACCAAAGGTGGCTTAAAGTTTAAGGATAACCTAATGTGTAAAGGAAATAATATGTATATATGAGGAATATACATAATATCAAAAATAGTTTGAAATAAACTCAAAATGTTGAGTTTTAAGTTTGGAATGAGATGTGATACCCAAGGTGATAAGTTTTGAACTTATAAGATTATTAATGTGAAGTTTAAAATTTGAAATGGGAATTCAAATTGGGTAAGGTTGGCTGGATTAAGCAAATGGAATTTGACATTGGGAAAGTTAAATAAGTTAACAAGCAACCTGAATTGGAAATTTCAAGATGAAATTGTGGGAAGTTAAATGGTTAATTTGAATTGGGAGTTTGTGTGATCTCAAAATGGGTTTGAGATCTGGAAATTGAAAATGGAATTTTGAGAATTGGACTTAGAATTAAATTGTTTAAAGATTTGGATTGTTGATTTAAAAATAAAGGTTAATTTGATTTAAGAGGTTAAATCAACATTTGAAAATTTAACTCGAATTTATATAATTCGAGATGATTAAAAGTTGAGATTTAGATTTCATTAGTTCAAATTGAATTTAGTTTGAATTAATTAGAATTAAAGATGGATAAGTATAAAATTCAAATGGAAAATTTGAATTGGATTAATTTGAAATAAAATTGAAGATTGAATGAGTTCAAATTCAAATGGGAATTGGGATTAATTCATATAGAAATTGAAATGATTTGAAATTAAAGTGAATTCAATTTAAAATTAGTCTAAATTAATTTGAATAATTTGGAATTGTAGTTAAAGTGAATATGTTTAAAATCAACTGGAATTTGATTTGAATTTGGAAAGAAATTGAGGTTAATTCAACTTGAATTGGGAATAAATCAAGTTTAAGGGAAATTGAAGTTATTCAAATTAGAATTGAGTCAATTTAAATGAAAGTGGAAATTTAAATTGAATTGATGAGGAATTGAATAGTTTGGCTCTGGACTATTTTTAAATAAATCATTTTGAGATAAACCGTTTTAAATCTATTTTCCTAATTCATTACAATACAACTTTTCTTTTTAAATTCCAAAACTATCTTATATTTATTTAACAACTACTTTCGGAACTATTTAACTATTTTACAACTATTTTATAAACTAATTACTATTTTTCCAACTACTTTATAACTAGTTACTATTTTACAACTATTTTGCAACTATTTTAATATTTTTCAACTATTTTACAATTACTTAACTATTTTATAGCTATTTTACAATTAATAATTATTTTTCAACTATTTATCTATTTAAAAAAAATTCAAGCTATTTTCTAAATTTAAGCTGATTAGACTACAAACTGTTTATGATTAAATACCCAATTGAGATAGGAATTGAGGTGATAATCCAAAGGGGATTGAAGCAAGTGTGAATAAGTGATTAGAAATCAAAGTGAGGATGAATATAAAGGAAATTGATTTAACTAATAATCAATGAAGAAAAATACGTAGGATGTACGTATATTATTCTACTCACATAGTGATTTGATCCAGATTCGAGCATAGAATTTCGAGATAGTTTACCGATCCGAGTTGGGATTTTTCACTCGATTTTCGACGGCGAACCTGGATATGGATTGTTGATTGGTTCTGGATATTCTCTATCATATTTATGGTTATGCAAGGAGAATGACGGTTTCTGATCAAGAAACCAGATCTGAACCCGCACAAGGAAGTCGGGTGGACCATACTAGTTCGTAAGTGAAATTGTGTGATCGAGTGAGCGATTAGATTGGTATAGCGTACGGATGATATGTGTACATCATACGGGTTTGAATGAAATTGATACTGGGAGTTTGTGGATAAGAAATGTGAAATGATTTTTGGAATGAAAAGTATATTTTGTGACATATATGATCAGGTAAAATGGAAATTGGAAATTTCTATGATTAAAGATTCACCTTATGAAGAAAAGTAATGTGGTTAATGACTTTTTGAAAAGGGTGATCGAATTTGAATATTTGATTTGGAAGAAAGTAAGTCATATATGTGATATATTAATAAATGCCCCTTATTGAATCTATAGCCAGAAGAAAAGGGTTTTGAAGTATTTGAAGTACAAAAAGGGAATTTATACAAGTATGAATTGATTCAAAAATTTTCCAAGATTATTATATATATGTATATATAAAAAGGATTTTGTGAAAATGATTTTGAGGAAAGGTTTTGGGAACCTTTGGATTTGGAAAGGCTTTTTATTTTTTGAGAAAAATCGATTTTAGAAAGTTGGAAAGCCTAGTTTGAAAGGTATCGATTTTGGGGTAATCGATTTTGAGAAAGAAGATTTATATGAGATTCATACTAGGAGTATGATTTGGAAAATACTAATGTGTATAGTATAAAGTGTTTTGGAAGTGGCTCTAGGGAAAAAGGCGCTCCCATGGAATTAACTTCTCAGGTGTGCCACAGGGTGGTACTGCCTTGAGCCTCAAAGAGGGAGAGGTTCTAAAGTTGATCCTGTGAGGAGTCCGGAAAAACTAATTCCTGAGGATTGTTGGGTAGCGAAAGTCGAGGGCGTTGATGCCTACATGGGCATTTGGGTTATGTTGTGACGGCAGTGTAACTCAATGTCGTTGCGATCTACTGTGTTGACCATAGCGAAAATCGTGGGGAGGATGAGTGCCAACGGTCTACACTTGATTTTACCGGCATGGCAACATAACATCGGTATACTACGATCTATGGTCGAGTGGAGAAGTTTCATTCTTTTGTCAGCGAAATTCGAGGGCGCTAATGCCTACAGTTATATGGGTTTTGCTGTGATAGCAACGTAAAGCCTGGGTATAACTGCGATCTGTAGCGGGTTCCATGGCGTAATTGAGGGGCGCGGAGGCCTACAGTTATCTATGTATTTTGTCGGGATGGCAACGTAACCATCGGGTTAACCGCGATCATGGATGGGGGTGATGATTTCCAAAGCATTCTCACCATAGATATTTCCTCTATTTTCAAAAATGTTTTCGATATTTTCAATAAAATTATTTATCAAGTACTTTCACTAGGTGTTGAAATGGGTCTGTTAAGTACTTATAGATTTTCAGTCCTATGCATGATCAACGTATGACCGAATTTCTATGAGAACAAGGATGGACTTGTCGAAACATCGAGTTATAAAAGTATTTTTATAAAAACTATTTTAGTAATATTATATAGATATTAAAAAGTGTTTTAAAATTGAAAAAAGATATTTATCTGATTTTAAGCATTTTCATAAATTCTGCTTTCGTTCCTTTTCGAGGACGAAAAGATTCAAAGGGGGGAGGAATGTGACGGCCCAGATTTTTAACGTGGGTTAATTGGGTAATTAAGCAGTTTAAATTATCAGAATATTAATTTTATAAGTTATCAAACCCATTTATTTACGTTCCCATTATAACATTTAATCTAACAATCTCAAGAAAATTTTAATATAAAAACTTTACCTTATTAACACCCAATATAAATATATATAGAGAAGAATATAAATTAAGTAATTAAGCCTTGGCTAAGGATAAAAATAAAAATAAAAGTATATGTTTAAATAGGAATAAAAGTTTATAAGTAACTTATATGGTTGTATGAAACATAAGGTAAAACATATAAAATAACTATGGTAAAATATATATGAATACATATATATATGTATGTAAGGTAAACAAGACAAAATAATATGTATACCTACGTATAAGATGTGTATATACATATCAAATGGATATGCACGTAAACATGGAAGGGGACATGCATTAAAAGCCTATGCCATCAAGCACATAAAACATCCCATCTCAACTTTAACAAATTTTTTCAAAAATCTTATCTGGTCAAGAATCAAAAGCTGGTAAAAAGAAATTGTAGGAAAAAAAGAAACAGCGTTACAGGCTGCATACTTCTCTATATATATATAGGTGGATATCTTCTTGTCCAGCTCGTTTAAAAAACATAGCAACCTAGAGAGAAAAAAATAGTAAACATCACCATTTTACAAACTCAAATATAACTCAAACTAAATAAAGCAAGAAGATTTAAAAGAAGATCAGACTAGCAGTTTCAAAACAAGAAGTTGCTCTTTGTTCAAACTTTGTACAGGTGAGTAAACACTTTTAAAATTTAAAATCTAAGTAGATAAACATCTGTTTGCTTGAGTCTGAGATGAATGATGCATGTTATGCGTATATATAAGATATATCTGTGTTGTGAACGGTTGAAAGTGTGCATGCATGATTTTATTTTAAAAAGCATCTCTGTTTTTGGTTCAGGAAATAAAGGTTGATCTGAAATCCTAAATCTAATTATATGATCTTTGTTATGCGTAGAAATTCAAGCATAATATGTTTGTTTAGTTATAAACTAATGTTTAAAAATTTATTTCTAGCAAAATAAGTTTGAAATATTTCTGGACTTAATATAGTACAGATGAAAATGTAAAATTGCATGTTAAAATCAAGTGTTGAATTATTATGATTCAAGTTTATATCTTGAATTGACTTAGAAAAACATGATTTTTGAAATGAAAATCACAATTTATAATGTTGTATTGGTTGAGTATTTTATAGATGACTAGAAATTGGGTTTTTGAGTATTTCTGGTGATCTTCTGGAGATGAGGCCTCGGGGTTTCATCTGGAGGTGGAGGACTGTGCGGTGAGGTTGGGAAGAATGGTAGGAAGGGTGACCGATCATTGTAGCATTGGAAGTGAGGCAATTTTGTTTCTAACCCTAGTTTTGGGACGAGCTAAAAGATTTGATCACTCCTCTCTCTCTCTGGTGCATCTAGTGCAATGGAGCTTTCAGGATGGGTTCATGGAAGACAGGCGATGATGTGGCTGGAGTTATAGTGATTCTGGCGGTCAGAGGAAGGTGATCAAGTCATTTTCTAGTGAGGTTGGGTGCTCTAGTTTCTACTCTCCTGTTCGGTTTTGCTTTGAAGCTTGGGTTTGTATTTGGATGATCGGGATTTGATGTTTGGAAGATGGTCGTGGTGTCGGTGGGTACGGCGCTGATCATCATCGTCGAGGACAACTGTGCACGTGCACGGAGTTGCTGATTGTGTCGGTGGTGGTGTCGTTTTTATGTGTTTGTTTTGACTCGAAGGTGATATCGGGTCTTGGAGGTGGTAACTCGAGCATAATGTAGGTGTTTAAAAGCTACAGGTTCATAAACTTTAAAATTTAATTTAAGTTTCTAAATCGGGTAGAAAAGGGAGTTTACTTGGGGGTAGGCCTGAGTTATCTTCGGGTTTGACCCGAAGATTAGTAAATAGCAGTTCTTTTTAAATGTTTTAAAAATCAAATTGGGTTTTAGAATTTAAATTTAAATCTAGTTAAATTTCTTATTTGAACTTACTCTATTTATAATTGTTTCTTTAACAATTAATTAAGAGATTTTGAAAAAAAAAATTATTTTAAATTTTATAAAAATTAAAATGATTTTAAAACATCAATTTAAAATGAAAGTTTAAGATTTTATAAAAGTAAGTTTTAAAATACAAATTGTATGAAAATCTCTACTTAATAATGTTTAAGTCATTTAAGGAAGTTAAGTATTGTTAATTTTAATTTATCAAGTTAAATGGTTATCTTATTTCAAATCTTAATTAAAGGATTTAATTAAGTTTAGTTAATTACAATGCTAAAATGTTTTAAAAATTTTAATGGTAATTAAGGCATTAATGAGATAATGTCTTATCTTAAGATGATTAAAGGTTTAATGCCTTGAGATTAACTAAGTTAATTGTGGAAGTTAAGTATAATTAATTAATTTGATTAATTTATTATAAAGGATTAATTAAGTAATTAATTAAGAGTAATTAAGTGGTTCAATTAATAATTAAGGGTTATTAATTAATTAATTAATTTAAGGTTAATTAGTTAATTAAGGATTAGTTAAGGAAATTGTCAAATGGTAATTAAGGATTGATTAACTGTTAATTAAGGATGGGTTAACTGTTAATTAAGGATTAATCAAATGGTTAATCAACTGGTATAAGTAATTAAGGATTAATTAATTGGTGTAATTAATTAAAGGATTAATATAATTAACTAAGGAGTTAATAATTAAGGTAAGTAATTACAGAATGGATAATTACTGTTATGATTGATTAAGGCTGATTTATGGAAGTAATTAATTAATGTAATTAACTAATGTAATTAATTAAAGGATAATTACTTTATGTAATTAAAGATAACTAATCAAGGATGATTAATTAATTTATTTATAATTAATGTTAAGTAAGCACGATTAAGGGTGATTGAAGTAATTAATTTAATTTGTTTAAATTAATTAGAAATAGTATGACTAATTTATCTTGCTTATGATTGAATAATATTGCATGCCTTAGATTGATTGATATCTCGAATATGTGATTTGTGATGCTATGTGATATAGTATGTTGGATAATGTGGTTATCTATCGACGATGAGTTAATGTGTATAGGTGACACCCTGTATTTGAGGTTTGAATCGTGTTTCATTTGAATAATTTGAGATAAGATGGTATTGAATTCGAAGAGACCGGAGTCGGGTATTAGTAAATACCCGAAACCACTTCGATTCTTCATAGATTGATATATGAAATCAATAGGCTGGTATGGAACGATTAAGTGAATTGGACCATTTAATCTAATTTTGGCACTTAGAAATTGATGTGTGAAATAAGTGATGTCTATAACAACTTGTGAATATGTAAGTTGATATAAGTTACCCCGAGTTTATATAAGTTGTATGTTTCTGTATTCCATGTTAGATGAGTTTACTCACGCTGGTTTCCAGCCTGATCCGGGTGTTACTTTGATATAATGCTCGGGCCAGACCGAGTATTACAGCCTTTCAGGTAAGGACGTTCTGGAGCTCAGGGGGGCGACTTGTATGGCAGGATCGTATGGAGTGTAATCCGCTGTGATATTATTGAATTGTATCTGGACAAGTTATTTTAACTGTCCTATGTTTGTGTAAATGTTGTAACTCTGATGTATTAATGAATATTAACCGATACAGTTTTCCTTTGTACAAGGTTATTTTATGTGATATTATATTTTGATCCGCTGCGAATGTGAGAATCTGTGTTTTGTTCTGTTTCTTCTTCTATCTCTATTCTTCTTTTTTTCCTATCTATCTGGAATTTTCGAGATCGGAAATTTTGGATCATTACAAAGCCTTTATTATTATCTTCACTGTCTTTGCTTATTAATATATCCTAAGTCTTAAAATAAACCTCATTCCATTCTTTTTCTTATTATAACTTACGTTATAATCGTGCTTATTACTTAACCCAAGTTCTATGTGTGAAAATAAGCCTCTTTTATCTTATGCTTTTTTTAGTTATAATTCTAAGTTACAACTAGGCTAGTTATCTTTAATTAGTCCAATTCTAACATTAATATCATAATTAGACTCAATTTCAGTCTTATATCCATTTTTATTATAGTCTTTACCATTTACATCTTATCTTCCGTTATTTCAGTTTTTTTGTAACTTTAATCTGTATTCGCATTTAATCTTTTCTAATCCCTGCGCGAAGAAGAAGGAGAAATAAATGAAAACTGAAAATAAAAGAAAATCCAAAGAGTAGGAAGAAGATGTAAATAACGTATAACTAACAGTAAATAAACTAAAATACTGTAAATAAATGTAAAAACAATAATTAACAGAAATAAGCTAAAATTAACTAAAAAGAATAGCTAGAAAGAAATAGACTGAAAAAACTGTAAATAAAACTGCTAAAATGGTTATTCCAAAAATCGTAGTAAAACTGCAACTATTGGAAACCCTATTATTTTAAATTACTTAAAGAAATCTAAAATAAATACATTCACTCACCTCTGGTTCTTAGCTCTTCCCTTTAGGTCTTCCCAGATCCACTTGGGGTTGTTAAATATTTTTATTTAAAATGATTTCGTTCTTGAAAAATTATTCCGTTTAGGGTCCTTCCGGAAAAAGTGAACCCAATTGGAGAAAATCTTAGAATGAGAAAAAGTGTTAGATCAAGGGTTCTATTTATAGATGTAGAAGTGAATCTCGAACGGTTGGATTTGAGAATTGAACAAGATGCAACCACGTCATAGGCGGAATAGGAGCCATCAGATGTAAGAATGGAAGGACCGGATTGGTTAAAAGAATGCAAATGACGCATATAACGTTCGATCGAACAAAAATTCGTTCATTCATTTACAAGGGAAGGCGGGTCGACTGCCCCTTCCTCTAGGTTGACCGGCCGGTCGACCTAGGGCACGGTTGGGTTGACCTCTCGGTAGACCTAGCCCAAAAAATTTTTCCGTTTTTTTTGTTTAATTTGTAACTCTCTCAAATAACTCAGATTCTGACGTTCTATATAATTGACCAGAAAATTACCGCGGACACAATTGTGCAACTCCCGTGGCTCAATTCTGATAATTTCACAAAGTTATTTTATTATTTCATTAATTAACGAATTAATTATTATAGGTTATATTTTGGGTTGTTACAGTTACGGATGAAAATGCTACTTCTTTCTTTGCCATTTTCTTGTCCGGACACTCATTCTTCCAATGACCAGTTTCTTCCAAATAAAATGTTTGCTGTTCCTTTTCCTCGACTTCCCTCTCCAACTGGGCTTCCTTGATCTAGAACGCCCTGGTTCCCTTTCCTCTCATATCTTTCCTTCTCCACAAATAAACTATGACCACTACTAGCATCACCACTTCCATCACCCAACTCCTTCATTTGATCCTACAACTCCTTGCTAAGAAGACCTGTTTTGAAAGCATCAAATGTCAAAGTATTCCGGCTATAGATCAAACTATATGAGAAACGCGTATAACAGTCCAACATGAACATAATATTTTCATCGCCTTTTTCTCTTCCTCAATCTTCAAAACTACCTCCTTCATCTTCATTAGCAAATCATCAAAGACTTTCAAGTGCACTCAAGTGAAGTACCCTCCTTCATCTTAGAGGTGAAGAACGTTCGCAACAAGATCAAATGATTAGTTGGTGATTTCTTTATATAAAACTTCTCCAACTTATCCCAAATACCCTTAGCGGTACTCTCAACACTAATTTCGAATATAACATTCTCTCCCATAGCAAGTTGAAGTATACTGAATGCCCACTCTTCCATTTCCTCTCTCTTCACATTCGTAATGTCCGCCGACGACAAAAGTGTATCAAACACTACCCGATGCATACGATTCCGCCTAAGAAACGCTTTCATCTCTCATTACCATTTTTCAAAATCTTTATCGCCAATCCACTTGTTTATAATAAATTTTGATCCGTAGCTGCGTGCGATCCACATACATAGGGCATTACACCATTTGGACTAACCATTGAGGGACTACTCAAGGTATTATCTGATTCCGGCATTTCTACAAGCACTTACCAACACCAAAGCCCTAACACCAAATGTTATGGGAATTCTTACTCAAGACCACTTGAATCAAAACCCCAAAGCATAATGGAAGACGAGATCGGGGTAAGAAGTGCAAAACAATCGATCAATATCTCAATCCAAAGCCAATCACAATTACCAAACAAGCAATAGAGAAACAAAACAATAATGATAAAATAAATCATACACCGATTTATAGTGGTTCCACTAACGTCTTGTTAGTGTACATCTACTTTGAGAAAGAGCCTTTATTAATACTAATGAGAAGAGTACATGAGATTGATTACAATGATTAATATTCAAATAGAGTAGATTTGTGAAGTAGAGAATTGAAGAAAACTAGGCTTTGACAAACCATATTTAATGGAGGATAAACCTTGATCAAAACTCTTGTAGTTCTCATATTTTTAAATCCTGAAAATAGTTTTATCATTCCTTGATAAATACCTGATTCTCCCCTTCAAGATCTACAAGCAAATACATAAATTCTGGGCCAAAAACACAAAACTACAGTGCATAAGATGTCTGACAAAACCACTCAAACATCTGTCGCCACTTTCGGGCTGCAGAATTCCTGCTGTCAATACTCTCAAATGTCTGATAGAACTTTAGCTTACAGTAAACCTGTTGTTAGATGTTTGAGGATTCCTATCAGTATCTGACATAACTTTAAGCCTGTGCATCTCTCGGCTTCAAATCATGATAACTTAAGTATCCGAGCTCCGATTCGTGCATTGTTTTCACCATTATCAACCTATTTTGATCTCTTCAATTCACATATAGCGTCGCTAGAATTCAACAATTTTTGCTCTTTTTGTATCCAATAAATAAAGACCAATCTTCTTTTTGTTTTGGAGACAATTGAATTCAAGAAAAGCAATAAATATTTCTTTCATTTTTTGTTTCTTTATCTTATAAAAGATAAGTTGGTAGATCTGTTTTATATATACCTTATGTGTTGAATATTTTCCAAAGATTGAGCAAATATAGCTTTAAAAAAAAATTCATGAGTTTTACGGGTCAAAATATTTATTTTGAATATGAATTTGGACTATTCTGACTCAAAAATATGATACACGTTTATTAATATCAAATCAAATTAGTTGCAAGATCTCACAACATTTCTTTTCTGATATTAACAAATATATATTGTTTTATAGATAATAAATAAATGTGTTTGGTATGTGATGCGTTGATTGAAAAATAATAGATAACTAGTTGATTGAAAATAAAATTATGCTTGATGATTTTTTAATTGACACAATCTAAACGAGAATCAAATAAAAAAAATATTTATTTATCGCCAAACTAGAAATATACTCCAAATGCATCATTGCAATTAACGTGAGCAATAAACAAACTTTTGAGTGATTAAATGAACAATCATTAAAAATAATTAGGAGGCATCTAATAGATTTAAATATTACATGGATCGGTTTGCTAAACGTAGTTTTTTATCTATACTTATGATAGATTTGAATATTATGTCTATAGAGTCTACTTTATTTGTGATGTGTTAGGAGTCGTAAAGATGGCAAGAGATTTTGCTAGAAATAGATTGTGGACATGTGTTGTGATGCATTTTGTATTCCTAATGTAAATAATATTCTAAGTCAAGAGAAAAAACATAATTTGAAATGGTTGTGTATTTAACTTGTGAAATGATTTCATATCTCTTTTGGTTGGTTATATTTGTAGATACTGTCATAAGTATTTTACAGAAATTTATTTGTTTGAATGTCGTGTTAAAATAATATGGATCAGCCTCATAATATAGAAGTAATCATGAGTAGTTCTTACTAACGGTGAGCGTTAATTAGTGAAAACAAATAAAAATGAAAGAACCAAATAAATTAGGTTGTTTTGGTTGAGTTTAGCTTGTTGCTTGATAGAGTTTGGTTTCAACTTTCATATACATTTGAGTATTCCATTATGGGATATTACTTTTGATAGTTAGAATGGATATGATTTAGGGATATGAATGACGAATTGTGTAGGGTTTGAATTGCGTTTATTCGGTGGAAGAACATGTACATTTTGTCGGCAATTGCAATAAAGTTGAATTGTATGGTGCACCGTAGTCGATGGACTCGTATTTTGTTCGACGAAGTGGGGGATTTCAATTTGATTTGATGAAACTTCACCGTATCGTATTTTAGGATGGAAAAACGAGAATAGTAGGGTTTCAAAGATAAGAGTAACGAACTGATAGATCAGGTAAGGAAGTGAAATGGAATGCAAATTAAATGTACTATAATTATAGTGTTTTGTCTACAATTTGGTTTGGTATTACCAAATAGATATCTATACTATTATATTATTAGTGAGTACAGTTTCAAGCTCACAGAAGCCTCCACTAATTTTTGGAAGCTAAACAGTCGCTTTTCCATTTTACAATTTGAATTGATACGACAACCGATTACTGAATTCGTAACCTCTAAAACCAAATTATTTCCCCCAAAGTTCCAAACTATGGCGATTGAGAATCGGAAAATCACAAAATAGACATCGAATTCGCGAAATCTTTTTCGATGCTCGCAGTTGGCAATTTGGAATCGTTGTATTTGGCAGCGGTTTCGAAGTGAGTTGGGGATGGTCGAAGGATTTGTGGTGGCGTAGGCTGCAGGTTTAGGAGAGGCGATTGAGGGTGATTGGGTTTAGAAGAGTGAATCTCTACAGGCAATTGGAGAGGTGATTGGGGGAATTTTGATCGGAGGTAAGAGGAGGTTGCGTTTTTGGCTCCCGATTGGCAGTGGATGTTGAGTGTGTATGGATGAAATGGTAGAAGTAGAACTTTCTGTTTGTAGTTCAGGGGAGTTCGATTGTATATGGTGGAGGGGAATGGTGGAGTAGGGGATAAGAGATGTGGTCAGTGGGTATATAGGGTCAGAGAGTATGACACTATGCACAGTGTGTGCACTGCAGTGATTTAGGTGACTCATTGGTTGTGTTGATGCAGAAATTGTGGTTGGAGGAACTGCAGTTTTTTAGGTGTTGTTGACTATTGTTAATGTGAATGAAGGGTGCTGTTAATGGTCTTTGATGGCAGCAGGGGGGTATTTGTTGTGGTGGTATTGGAAGGATAATGGGAGAATGTTATGGGATGTTAGTTTTTAGGTTTGTTCAAGTGGCAATGTAAATGTGAGAAGGTGGCTGAGGTAAATGGTGGTATGTGCAGAGGAAAGAAGTGTGCAAAGGGGAGTAAGTGTGTAGTTAGATGGTAATATGCAGTAGATGGATGTCAGTAGATGGTGAATAAGGTGTTTGAGTGGCCTGGTAATATGTCGGTAATGAGAGGAACAGAAGTTATGTTGAAACTGGTTGTGCAAGTTAGTTGTAGGTATGGTTGTAGGTATGGTTGAAGGTATGAAATAGTAGTAGGTTGTAGCCAATGGTATGAAATGTTTGTAGGCATTGTAATGGCAGTGTAATGAACTTTTGTGGTGACTGTCTGGTGTTGTAGCTGGTGAGTAGCGGTGATGAACTGTAGCAGTGTTGGAAGGAGCAGTAAAGTGGTGGTGAAGAAGCACTGCTTGAATGGTTGGAGGCAACTATGTGAAGTTGTAATGGGAGTATGGTTGTGTGGTTATGGAAGTGTAGTATGTTGTGGAGATATGGTTTTTGCGGCCGATATTAAAGGTCGCGTCTGCTTCTTCTTTTACCATCTTTCCCCTCGCCTCCTCCTCCATTCATAGGTATTTTTATTCCCTTCTTCTTTCCACGACATTTTGTTAATTTTATTGGTCCATGTTGTTTTAATTTTCATTTTTGTGTTTTGTCTTTTTTAATTTGACTTATATTGGTTTATTGATAATTAGTATATCTTAAATTTTGAAGTTTTTTTGTTGGCTTACACATGAAAAACAAAAATATAATTCAAGTTTGGTAAAATCACAAGTTGAAAAACCAATGTATGCCCTATATTTTCTTTATTATGTTTGAGATCGGAGTAGTCAAGGATAATTGAATTTTGTATATGAGATTATGTAGGAAGTTAAAATGAAGTTGTACCTAAAATTTATTTTCAAGATGTTGAAAACTATAATTGCGATGGTCTAGAATGCCTTTCTGACATTGATCATGTGAACCAGAAGCCATTCGAATAATAAACAAACCTAAATTTACTGATAAAATTTACAACATTTTTCCCTTATGAGCTGATTAAATTATATTGAATTCGTGATTTCTATAATAATAAAATAAAATAAAAATTGTGGTTCATTATTGATTTAGGTATAAATTTACCGATTTGTTTTCAGTTTTCAGAGGTTCACGGTCTTAGCTATTTATTTCCAGGACCTTCATTTTACCAAAAATGTGGTTCAATCTTTTGCAAAGTTAAGGGACATCTATATTCAGTTTCTTAAAGTAGGTGGCTCATTGTGCTCTTCTTCTTTTTATTATGTAAATATGCTAAAAATACAAGTTCAAAAAAATGAAATAATCAATCTGATTAATTTTGGTTACACTGTGCATCATTAAAAAAACTAAACTCATAGGGACCATACTGACTGAATTTCTTTAATAATCATTTTAAGATATTTCACCTAAGCAACATACAATTTCTACATAACGTGCAGAGTTAATTTATTACTGTGATTCAGAGTATTAAGCTTAGTATTAAGTAATTTGTATTCCTACAAACTAGAAAATATTGCATGTATTTGTTGTTTTCTTCTAGGCTAGGTTATTTCTTTGTTCTTCTTTTTAGATCTTAAGTGTGTAATGCAATAACATAGTGCTTCGTACTTTGGTGATAGTGTGCTTATGAAAAGTGTAGAAGATGGATTATGCACTGTTCATTTGCTAGCTGAGATTAATTGTATGTTGCTCCAACTATAATGATGTTTTATTGAATAAAATAGGGACTTTTTATGATGAAATACATGATCTAACTGGTTGTTATATTCATTGACAGAGGTCTATATTTAAACATGAACAAGATCCTCATTTCGATTTACATCTTTTCCCTTATATGAGGTAACTTCTTTAGTTGTACAGTTATTTAACCAAAAATAATCGCTTTTGATTTTATTTCTTTTGGAAGTTGTCTTCGTTTAAAACTTATGCATATGGGACTAACAATATGTAGCTTCTGCAAATTAAAGTTTATATGGTCTTAACGTGTTTAGAAAAAGTTTATATGGTCTTAATGTGTTTAGAATATAGTATCTGTGGTACTATAGCAATGTTGCTTAGTTCTTAAAATGATAGTACTGTTGTTAAAAAACAATTTATCATGTAGGCTAATATATATAGTTTTCCTGCTCCATTTAGTATTCCAATTTAATACAACTGTATTATGCTATTCAACCCGATGTAAAATTTGTTTTTTACAGCCCATGCAACATTTACAATAGATGGCATTCGCTCCTCTTACAAACTTATCCTGAAATAAAATGAGGATCAGCAATCCATAAGCATTGGGAACAAAGCATCACAAGGAAGAATCTTCCTAACCCTCAGTTTTCTTCTGCAATATCTTTTACCTACCAAAGTATACAAATTGCATAGTTCGAGCCTACTGCAAAATTTATTTGCTGCATACAGTTTTCAAAATAAATGACATTATACAAATTTAATTTGCTGCACATAGTTTTCAAACTAAACGACATTATACATGAAATTTGAGCTAATTATCATCGTATAAAAAAGAGTCATGTTCCGCATTAGCCTTGATGATCATACACAGTATTATAAATCTATTCATTTTGTCGTTCATTTCCATACATAGTATTAATTATGTGTCGTAAGCACCATAATGTTTTTGTAGGTGCCAGCAAAAATTCACAACAAGGTGCTTGAATTTTACAAGGGAACCATCCACTACTATTGCAGGACGATAGAGGTACATTCTACGAAGCTGAAACAAATCGTTTACAAATATTTTTGTTTTACTTCTTTTTTAGAATAAGAGAAAAATAATTATTTTATTAACCACACTTAGTGCCAACATAACAGTAATCAAAATCTTATTATTTTTTATATATTATTTTCTTTTTATTTGGGCATATAAAAAGAATTTTGCATTATTCCATTTTGCATTTTCATATTTATAACTTCCTAAATATCTCAATGGGTGGTTTATTGTTTATAATTGTAAAAAAAAGTTGAAATAGGTTTCCCTACTCAAATACTAACTTAAAGCGAAATTACACAGAAAAATTTATCACATAGATCTGATTTCCTATTCGGAACACGTAATCTTTTTTTATATAGAAAAACTACATGAAGTTTGATATCTAGAAATATAAAAAAACTATATGAAATTCGATAGATTATACCATTTTTGATTGAATGGAACCATGTACACACAAATTAAACCGAAAGAGATGTATTTTTAAAATTCTGCCTTATTGATTCTACTTTACAAAATTGAATAATGCCTACCAATGTTTTATATAAGGTATCTACGAGATCAATTTGAATTAAAATTGCATCTTTTTGTCTGATTTTAAGTAATAATTAATATTTTTCCTTTTATTGGTTCATGATTTATTCCAATATATTCTTGATATAAACATCTCAGGAGTAGACTGGCATGAAACAGGTGGCTACAAACTATTCTAAATTCAATTTAAGTGTGCAGATATTATAGTACTAAGATGATTAATTTTACTATTGTTACCACTGTCATACAAGCATATGATCTCCATATTAGGGTTGATGTCATCTTAATAAAAATAAAAATTGATACTTTTATGCATTCTTAGTTAAGATAATTGATCGTGATAGAATCATAAATCTGTTCATTTTTTCATTTGTTTCCATACAAAACTATTGCTTATATGTTATAAGCACTATAACTTTTTTGTAATGGCAGCGAAAATTCCCAACAAGAAGGTGCTTGAATTCTATAAGGGAACCATCTACTACTGTTGCAGGATGATAAAGGTATGCTCTATGAAGTTGCTACAAATCATTTATAAATATTGTGTTTAATTCTTTTCTAGAAAAAAAATAATGATTACTTTATTAGCCACACTTATGCCACCGTAACATTATCAAAATCTTATTATTTATTATAAATTATTTTCCCTTTATTCGGGCATATAAAAAAATTTGCATCATTCCATTTTGCATTTTCATAATTATAGCTTTCTAAATATCTTAATGGATGGTTTATTGTTTATAACTTTAAAAAAAGCTGCAATAGATTTCTCGACTCAAATACTAACTTAAAGAGAAATTACACTGAGAAAGATATTCCGAAGAAATCCTACACTTCGTCTTCAGACAAAGACTTAAATGCAAGTATATCCAAACCTTTAATACAATATTAGACTAGAATGAAATAAGTTCATCTGAAGTATAAATACTTCTAGCATAGTTACAGGCTTTCGAGTTAATTTAAATTTGTTTTGGCTTTTGTTGGAGCTTTACAGTGATTGAACTTTTTGGCAATATGGATATTGTTCTTAAAAAGTTATGGAGTGTAGAAAACAAGATTTCATTTTACGAAGAAACTTTGTTCTTGGCCCATTGATCCTGAGGCAAATTGATGTACTGCAACTAATAGTTTTTAAGATAAAAAACGTGTGTCAGTAAATTTACTATACCTATCTGTGGGTAATAAATTCAAATGTTGCCTATTTAGTACAATATTATTTGATTAAGGAAAAGAAGAGGTTCTAAGCACATGATTAATTATGTTTGTTTCCATGATAGAAATGTAACATGCGTACTAAGAGAGTGTTAGAATTTGAAAATATATGCAGGTATGATAGAAGTCATGGAACTATCTAAATGTAAACGGTATGAATGAGGCACTTTTAGATTCATGTGGGGTTTAAGTCTTGGGTTTGAAAATTTTCTAAAGCTATAGTGTATAAAATGGTATAACCAAGTGGAAGATAAAATGATCTCCTAGGGAATAAAAATGTACAAGTGCTGATTAAAAATTGCACAACTAAATGTACGGCTACTTTTCATATTCATCATTGTGAGCTATTTTTTAGTTGATAATTTTTTGTTATGATGAAGCTACTGTGGCACTGTTGGGTATTGGCAACGTTTCACTTGTACAGGCTTAGAGCTTTGCATGAGTCCTTACAAAGAATCCTCAATCTCATTATATTATCGAAATTATTTTGGCCCCATCAACACTATAGTAAATTGTATTATATAGTCTGTTCAGCATTGAAATAAACCATAAGAGATATATTATGTTTAAGTCCAGTTTTTCATTGGATATGCTGTGTTGGATATGGTGTATGAGATTCTTTATTATTTAGATAAATTCATATGAGATATTGTACCATCGCTTTCATTATTGAATATTTTTGTTTGAATTTGTTTTACATAATTAGTTTGCAGGATTCAAATATTATGATAATTGTGTGCAGTATGGAATAGGCACATGTTAAATATATTGAAGAATCTTTACGCACATAATTGGAAACATGTAAAATACTTCAAGCATGTCTATTTTATTTCAATGTGATTAGTTTTCAGAAATGTCATGCGCAAAATTAAAAAATAATTTTTTTATATTATGTTTTTAGTGTTTTTGTTTGTACGTGTTTATTTCATTTATCACTTAATGAAATCTTGGCAAATAATATATGCATAGTTAAAAGCCATAAATTTGTTACATGTCTAATTTTATTTAGTATAAATAAATCATAACATATCAACCGCTTAGTAGGGGGTTTGCATCTATCGATTTTATTTCAATTTGGAGGTGTATGCAGATAAACCAATCAAGAACAATTATCAATGCATACAAAAAAACACAACTACAACCACGTTTGTTATTCATAATTAGCCTCATTGCATATACAGTTTTATATATGTGTGTGTATGTGCATATATGTATATATATGCGTGTGTGTATGTACATATAGGTATATTCATTCCGGCACCATGTTTTATTTCGATTAGCATTGTATTTTTTATAATACCTATAATAATCCATAATTGAGGTGTGTTTATTGTCATATTTCACATTTTATATTATGTAAACAAATTCACCATTTTAAATATTATTTAGAATTAAACGAAATTTATTCCACTTAATTAGTATTTAGCATATTTATTTTATTTTCAAATTTAAGCAAATTGTGTCAAAATAATATTACCATGAAATTGACAGAAATGAATTAGTTACCAACAATTTCATTTAGGAAATTGATATTCTTTGTAAGTTATGCTTCCACATCAGGAACGCCAAATAGTTGATGTTAGTTTTTGTTATAGAACGTTGTTGTTTTTAAAATATTAGTTATATTTTGTGTGATTTTAAATTATTGAAGGATATTTATCATTTAAGATTTGATAGCAGTGTCAAGGAAAAACCATTCTGAAAAAATGACAATCCAAAAGAGTATATTCACCTTCATGTAACTTAAAAGTTTTAAAAATGTTTAGTTAAAAAAAATTATGCCAATCCCCCGTGCATAGCACGGATTCACACTAGTTTGAATATATTTAACACCACAAGTTCAATCATTAGTAGGAGGTCAAATTTACAAGTTTTCAGTGGATATGCACGTTCAGTGGACATGAGCCATGCTCCCAGTGCCGCATCTATATCTGCTCTACTCAGAGGGGAAAAGAATTACAATGACATAATGAAATTAGACGGTACCTAACCGCGAAATGTTGCATCTTTTCTAATTTAATGATATTAATTAAATCATCTTTGTATATCGCAGCTGTACGAAGGTTAATACCCTTTTGACTAGGGTACTAAATTAATTATTAAAATAAAAAACATACCTAATTAAACAAAAAATAAAATCATGCTAATAAATACAAAGCAAGCACACATACAAAGCTGGAGAGTAAAATGCGTTTGACCTTCTAAATAACCTCTCTTCGTCTTCCTCATTCTCCCTCCCCTAAAAATAAAAATAAAAAATAAAAAAATCAATCAATCAGAAACCATTCAAATTCCACAAAATCCCAAATCAACCCAAACGCTAACCATTCGAAAACTCAAGTTCGGTAACGATGATGGGCGATAATGTAAAGACGATTCTAACAAGACCGCTAATGCTTGCGGATCAGGTCACGAAACTCGCAGAAGAAGCCTACAATTTTAAACCCGAATGCAATGAGCTCAAATCCAAAACCGAAAAGCTGGCGACTTTGCTCCGGCAAGCCGCCCGCGTAGACCTCTACGAGCGTCCTGCGCGTCGGATCATGGACGACACAGAGCAGGTCCTCGAGAAAGCCCTCCAGCTCGTCGCCAAATGCCGCTCCGGCAGTGTCCTCAAACGCCTCGTCACCATCATCCCCCAAGCCGCTTTCAAAAAAATGTCCACCCATCTCGACAACTCCGTCGGCGACGTCTCATGGCTCCTCCGCGTCTCCGCCGGGGGCGACGAGGACGGTGAGATGCACCTCGGCCTCCCGCCAATCGCCCAAAATGAACCCATCCTCTTCCTCATCTGGGAGCAAATAGCAACCCTCCATACAGGCAATTACGAAGCTAGGGCTGACGCGGCAGTTTCTCTGGTTTCTCTAGCCAGAGACAACGAAAGGTACGGCAAACTCATCATTGAAGAAGACGGTGTGATCCCTCTTCTTCGTTTGGTTAAGGATGGCCAAATCGAAGGTCAGGAGAATGCAGCCAGAGCAATCGGTTTACTAGGAAGAGACCCAGAAAGCGTGGAGAAGATGGTGCTTGCTGGAGTATGTTCCGTTTTTGCCAAAATCCTAAAAGAAGGACCTATGAAGGTGCAAGGCATGGTGGCATGGGCAGTTTCGGAATTAGCCGCCAACCACCCGAAATGCCAGGACGCCTTCGCTCAAAACAACGCCATCCGGCTATTAGTTAGTCATTTGGCCTTTGAAACCGTTCAAGAGCACAGCAAGTACATGATCCCAAGCAAGGTGACAACCTTACACGGAGCTGTAGTTGCCAAAAACACCACCGCAAACGAAGTCGACAATGATCAAAAAGACGATCAACCTCTTGTCCGGCATCCGCTTGCCGGAACCAACCAGAACAAGAACCAGATGCACAACGTCATCCAGTCGACCATCACCGCCAAATCAAGCAAACCGACCCAAAACCAGAACACGCCCGGCACCACCCAAACGAAGCCCATTACCTTGTCCGGCGCAAGCATAAAGGGCAGGGAGTTCGAGGACCCGGCGACGAAAGCGTACATGAAGGCCATGGCGGCGAAGGCGTTGTGGCACCTGGCGAAGGGCAACTCGGCGATATGTAAAAGTATCACGGAGTCGAAGGCGCTTCTATGCTTTGCGGTTTTGCTTGAGAAGGGGCCAGAGGAGGTGAAATACAACTCGGCGATGGCGTTGATGGAGATAACAAGGGTGGCGGAGCAGGATGCCGACCTACGGAGGTCGGCGTTCAAGCCGAACTCGCCAGCGGCAAGGGCAGTGATCGACCAGTTCATCAGGATTGTTTCCAAGGCCGAGTTTGACGATTTGCTTGTGCCGTGCATAACGGCATTGGGGTGTCTGTCGAGGACATTCAGGGCGACGGAGACGAGGATAATAGGGCCGTTGGTGAGGTTGTTGGACGAGAGGGAGCCGGTGGTGTCGAAGGAGGCGGCGGAGGCGCTGACGAAGTTTGCGTGCACGGAGAACTATTTACACGTTAATCACTCGAAGTCAATAATAGAGGAGGGAGGGGTGAAGCATTTGGTGCAGCTGGTGTACTTCGGGGAGCAGGGGGTGCAGATAGCGGCGCTGGTGCTGCTGTGTTATATCGCGTACCATGTGCCGGAGAGCGAGGCGCTGGCTGGGGCCCAGGTGGGGAGCGTGCTGGAGTGGGCCTCCAAGCAGGGGTATGTGATCCAGGACCCACTGCTGGATACGCTACTGCCGGAGGCGAAGGGGAGGGTGGAGCTTTACAATTCTAAGAGTGGGAGCAGAGGGTACATTTGATTTTGAACACCCAATGAGATACAAGGCTAAAATGTTTGAAAGATGGATGATCGTCGTCGGGGGGTACTGGGAAGGAATTGTAATGGAGTCGGAATTTGAATATTTTTGATGGTGTAGATGATCAGAGGCTGAAGTTTATTGCTTTCTCATGCGCTGTAAATATTTTGAAGATAAAAAAGCCCGATGATCAAATTTTAATTGCGGATACTGGGCATAAAGAAAATGAAAGAGAAATCTACTTTGTTGATGCAGCTCAATGTGTAATTCATAATTGAAGTAAAATATGATATGTTCTTTTCAGTGGTTTGAGCTATAGTATGTTGTGATCCACATATACAAATAAAATCGTTTAATATTTTAACGCATTCAATGTCTAGAAAGGGAAATCTCACAAAAAAGCCAAAATAAATAAATAAATAGCACGAAGATTAAGCTGCTTAAAAGATCTAAAATGAATGTGAGACAAATAAGTTGTTAGTTTGAATAAGACAGAAAAACTAAGGTCTCTTGTTGGGGCTAGGTTCCAGCAAAGGGTGGTTCACCGTAAGGCTATTTACTGTATCTGCCTCGTTGTAAACTTTAGAGAAACTCCAGCAAGCCTTCACAAATTCAGGATTTACACCCAACGGCGGCATTCACGTTGAATATTTGGTTTATTGTTCATTTTTCACTTAGGGAAACTGAAGTGGAACTGAATTCCAATTCAGTGAACGTCCTGTCTTAAATATTTTTTTAATGAAGGTCAAAGCATAAGAGCTTATTAAATGGAATCCAACGGTACAACTTGTGTACAGCTATTGAACGTTTAACGTTAACCGTCTATTTAATAAGCTCCTGACGCTGGATATCCATTTAATGAGCTTACAACGTTAGACGTTTACTTGAGTGTACTTTGTGATGTTTTTCTATATTATTTTATTAGATATTACTATTTGGATAAGCAATTAAACTAGGGTACTTTTGACATAGGTACTTATTAAGTTTAAAAATTCACGAAAAGTTCTTCACTAAATTTCAGTGTAAATTAGGTCTCTGTTTTTTTATTCACGATTATTGCAGAGCATGATGCAACTTTTCAAAAAAGTTGCTGACATTTCCGCAACTTTTTTGCACACTGTGAACATAGTGTATGAAAGTTGCTGAAATATCGGCACTTATTTATAAAAGTTGCTGACATTTGGCAACATTTATGTACATTGTGAACACAGTTTACGAAAATTGCTGAAATATCAACACTTATTTATAAAAGTTGCTGACATTTCAGCAATAATTTTCTTCGTTTCCATAAAACAGGGACCCGATTTACAATGAAACTTTGACGGAGAAAGTTGCTGAAATATCAGCACTTACTTATAAAAGTTGCCGACATTTCAACAATAATTTTCTTCGTTTCCAGAAAATAAGGACCCGGTTTAAAATGAAACTTTGACAGGGACCCGCTTTACAATATGAAAGTATGATAGGGATGTCTCCCTAATTTTCACATTAAACTAATAGCTATCGGGTCAATAGTAACCCCTTTGCAAAAAAGCTTTCATCATCCAAGCTCGGAGAGTATCAACATCCAACTTATTTTCAATCAAGGAGAAGTGTAAATTAGACCAATCAAGTCGGATCTACAATCAACAAAGTGGGCATCGATCCTACGCAAGTCCAGTTATGCCACATCTAAACTATATATTTTTATGTTTTATAGTCAAATATTTCAGATCAAGTCAGCTTTGATCAAATATTTATGGTATTTTTATCATTCAAACCCACCCCGAGATTTATCACATTCGAATTGGGTTCAGGTCTTCTCATATCAATTCGTTTTGAGTTAACGGTTCTCGGTTCTAATTCTCAACCTTGATTGTAATCAAGAGTTTCCTGGAAGTATATAAAGCTGCGATCCCAATCTCCATCTAACACTACCCTATTGATGTCATATAATTGCCCAGTACTACCAAGGCCAAGGATCGATGATTATTAGGCCGGGTACTACCCTATTGATGTCATAATAATCATCAATTGTCATATAATTGCAAGTATATAAAATCACGTTTAAAAGGGGAAACTAATATACAGTAAATTTTGGACTTTTCCAAGTTTTTAGGTATGTATGGATATTCATACTTCTTTCACTAATTGGATTAATCAATTTATATATTATCAAATACATGTTAACTTGGACATCAAGTAATTGATTATTATAAATACAGCTTAAAGAAAGGTTGAAAAAGTATGAAAAAATATTTGGTGTTTCTTTTCTTTCAACTTTGTTCTTCTTCTTCAAACACTAAGAAGTAATTGTCATAGAGATCAAAACTTTGTTCTCAATTAGGTTATTGATTCTACTTTTGTTTTGTTTCTTTTATTTGGTAAGTTAATTATAAGCAATTGTTTTTTTTATCAATAAAATGGTGGTGGGTTCGAATCTTGTGTGTTGATATTTTTTGTTGGTTTGTGTATTTTGGAACTATCACAATCATCGTTTGTGTTCGAATATTATTATTTTTATCCGAATTTATCTCTTTGTGATTAAATGATATAATATCATATGATAGGCATCTACAACATTTATTCTTTGTTAGGTATTGCTAAAAATAACCCTAACAAATCGGTATCAGAGCTAGATCATTACAAGGCTTTGGGTAATCTTTGATTTGAAAAAGAAAAAAATTGAGACAGCGAATCTAATTTCGTTCTCGAATATTTCTTTTTTAAATGAAAGATTGGGGTATTTAAAAGTCCAAGACAGAGGTGTTTTAAATCTTAATGACCTTCTTGAGCTGACTGAAGTTGAAGAGAAGAGACCCTAAAATATGTTGGAGGAAAAAGGGAAAAAATAGACAAAAGAGCGACCTCACCGGTACCTTGATGATTCAGTTTCCACCATATGGGCAGTTTTTGAATCCGCGAAGGCATTGTGGGATAAGTTAGTATATTTTATGAGTCAAAAAGTGCTACTAGCAAGGCCTTTCTTGTTCAAAATTGGTTCAGTTGAGATTGGAGGAAGAAAAGTTTGTGAAAGAGCATTTGAATTAATTTCAAGGTGTAATAAATCAGCGACAAGTGTGGATATCAAATTTGATGGTGAAATATAGGTTCTCTTGTTGACTAGTTTACTTTCAATGAGTTGAAAAACATTGGTCGTGTCATTGAGTAACTCCAATGCTAATGGAACTATCTCATTAGATGCTGGTCGAAGTACTCTCCTAAATGAAGAGCTAACAAGAAAAAGATAGGTTGTGAAATTAGTTCATGAAGAGGTTATGTTAGCAAGGGACTTGAGGAGGGATACAAAATCAAAGGAAAATGTCGCAGTGATAAAGTATATTGGACGCTATCGTTTTTCTATTGTCATATAAAAGGTCATATGTGCAACAAGTGTGAAAGAGACAAAGGGGTCAAAAAAAGGCTATTGTAACAACCCAAGGTTTAGAAATAATTAAAAATTAGTAATAATGATTTAACTAATTAAATGGGTTTAAAATAATAAAATATGAATAATTTGGGACTTGAAGTATTTTGTGAAGTTGAGAATTTATTTTACTACATTGAGTTGCTCTCCTGGGACTTATGGGGTCGAGTGTCATTGCTCTTATTAGGATTCGCTGAGTCTGGAGTGCTAGTTATTACACTCGTTAGGTCTCTTAATGAAAGCGTGATTAGGACCTACTAGATTGGCTAGTATCCATCCTAGCGGTCCTGGTTGCAGAGCTGCATCCCGGATCCGTGGTGTCAATTTGTGGTGTTGATAAGGTTGAGGCTGTGAGTTCTTACTCTCGTTATAGCCATTACCCAAACATCATTTAAGGGCTAACGGTCTGTTATCAAGGGTAAGTAGGAGTTGTGACCAATGCATAGCATAGACTTGCAGTGTGTTGATGACATGCAGATGGATATGAGTGTCATGATTCTAGGAGTAACTAAAAGACTGTAGGAATGGGATGCTGCATTAGTGTTCCTACTGAATCCAGGCCAGCACGCACTAGGGCAAATGGGTAAATTCTGAAAAATTTATTCCACTTTGGATCTTATTTGGTCTATAAGTCTAAATTTATTTTAAATACAATCAATATTTTATCAACTTGTAAATATAGATTTATTTCTACTATATTTGTATAGTATAATATAAATCATGCATATCATATACACATGTGTGTATGTAATGATCTATCTTACTTACTCCTAAAGACGACACTTAATACAACCAAAGTATTCATATGCCGATCGTCTAGGTGTCCGAAAGACGAGTCATTAGAGTAAACAAAAAGAAAAAAAGAAAGAAACATAGAATCCCACAACGCAAGGAAATCATATATAATATAACATTAGATAGTGCATATGATCACTTTCAAACGAAACATCGGAGTCACAAGTACTAACTTCATCCAGGAACAGTTATAACCGCATGCCCCCACAATGCTGATACAAAATAAACATCCATAATAGAAATAAAATAGATAATCATTATATTTCCCATAATAATTATATTTATAAAACTAAATTATTATAATAACTATATTATTATATTTATAAAACTCCTTTAAAAGTAAAGGTATCTCGTAAGACAATGCGGCATATAAAACGAACGCGTTTTTACCTTATGATAACTGTAACAACCCACCTTGGAAGATGTCTAAATTTCTACTCAGAAAAGGCCCATCGAAACTTAGATCCATTCTAAGGTTGGCTATTGGTTGGAAAGAGAAGTAACAGTATAGAGCAATAACTATTCTTTCAGGGCTCATAACGGATGGAATAAAATATAATAGAAATTTTTTCCAATTTGTTTATTTGAAATATCATAATACAAAACGTCATTAATCTGTCAAGTAAAATCTGTTACATCATTTATCCAAAATACATAGGTACGACATAAAACATCATAAATGATAATAACTACATAAGCTTAAGCCAATCCTTCTTCAAGCATCGTCGCCGTCATCACTATGTCCCTAACCCATGTTGTACTGAGGAGGGAGTCAGAACAAAAAATGTCCGGTGAATAAAAACCTCAATTCTTACCATTTATGTATTTGTGCAGTATATTTTAAAATAAAAATATGTCTAACCTACATAAAACCATTTATTATTTCTTATAAGTAATAGAGACAGTTCCATAATTTTCCACTTAAAACCTTCTATTTTCGAAGCAAGTTTCTAAATCTCATAACCTAAATCTTGCGTCATAAATATCTAGCAATGCAGGAGATAATACCCAAGCCTCATAATACCTTTTATTGAAAAATATGAAGCCTTTGGTCATTTAAGACCTCAGTTGAGGCAGACCCCATCATTTAATACATATTCCCAAGGCGGACCCCTTAAAGATAACTATCAAGATGACATCGCATAGAATTTCTTGAGCCACTTAATGCTCTTTATGAAATGCCAGACACTAAACCAATCACTTAACACCTTATCCCTAAGTGGACCTCTATCGAGATACCACATATTGTGCCAAAGAACTAGCCTCTTGGCCATTTAATACTTCATTTGGGGGAAAAAGGTGGACCCTCAAACAAGCAATTAATACCTCAAAACCCCGAAGCAGACCCTTCATACTATGGCCCATGCTCATAAAGACATCTCACGTTAGTCCAACTATTTGTAGAAACCGATAGCCAGATTAGTTGGGCAGATTTACCCTATAGAATTTGGGACTAACCTCACATCCTCACAAATATTTATCATAGGAGATGTCTCGCATCAATAAGAGGTGTACACAACTGCTAGTGGACTCAAAGTGAATGGCAGACTTCTGTTGTGCAACTCTACCGACCTCACATCACTATGACTTAGCCATAATTTAAATACTTTCCATATATAATACTAATCTCATCGTTCCATAATTAGTGCCTTATAATAAATCTTCGTTATTACGCCTTAAAATATTAATTACCTTCTGAAGGGGGAATTAATGCCAATTATTATCTGTCTAACTACGCAATTATATGCTATAAGTTTATTAAGCTAATATATACACACACACACACACACACACACACACACACACATATATATTCGAACCTTTAGTCCCAGGACAACATGTTTGCTTTTTAGCCCAAATGACACTTTTTAGTGTAAATTGAAAATGATTGTTACAACTATCATTCCGTGATTTACAATAAAAAATGTCCTTTAGCCTAAAAAACAAACTTCTTTTCCTTGAAACTAAATTTTTCTCCAACTTTTTTCTTGAGGCTAAAAAGCCCTATATATATTTGTGTCTTATAACTTCTAAGCATGCGGTTCATACGCCCTAAACTAGCATTAAATGTCAGTTCCTTTAACCATAATACTAGTACAAGTCCTTTCCCTTTAGATTTCTAAGGTTTCAATTTCCATAACAAGGTTAAATATTCATGTCCAAAACTAAATAAATAGACTTGTAAATAGAAATAGAAATAGAAATAGAAATAGAAACCTAATTTATTACTTCAATGCGATGAAATACCTTAAACAATAGAAATTACAATCTTCATATTCTATTCAACTCTTCTTTTACACGGAAATAAGTGAAGGAAATTTGTATGGAATAAATAGTGTAAACTACGAATAGGATTTGTGCTCTACGCTCTTATTTCATTATTGAAAACACACAATTAAATCAAAGAAGGAGGAGAAGTGGAATAGGCTACGAAATTATCAAAATTGCGGCAACAATTTAAATTCCATCAAATTAACATGAACAATTAAGAATCTCCATCTAGAATTGACATTTCAAAATAAAACGAAGTTTTTGGAGATTTTATCTATTTTGTTTTGCAATCCAAAATCCTTAAGGTGCATTCAAATACATAGATATATACTAATCAATTACTAAAATAAAAAATACTTAGGTTTCCACTCACAGAGTATCCTTAGCTTTTCTTGTATGGATTTGTAATGCTAAAGCGGCTCTTTTTTAGATCTCCTTCTTTTGATGTATATACGCAGTGAAGGATATATATATATATATATATATATATATATATATATAATTTTTTCAGATTCAAAGAGGTTGGAGGTAGAGAAAATAGATTAAAAGTTAATTAGAAATGGATTAGAATCCTTACCTGAATCCCATATAGAATTTCTAAATCTAGCTAAAGAGAGGAAATGGCAATGGTTCATGGAGTTCCCGAATATTTGTGAATAAAAAGTTGGAAGGACAAGGTCCTATTTATAGGATTTGAAACGTAACAGAACTGTAGGATGAAATTAGATCATAAATGGATAAATCTGGATCGTTTAACATCACACAATCCTAGTCGCCATTATGAGATAGCGATCGACTGCCTATGCTCGAACGATCGACCGCAAGGGGCTGACCGATTGGGTCTTATAGGTCAACCGCTTCTCTTATTTTGGGAGCTAATTTGTTTCCTTTGTTCGTTTACTTTATTCCCTAATTAACTTTTAACGTTAATTTTTTATCTAACCATTTATCTTAACCCCAACTAAACTTGCAGTTAATTTTTGAAATTCAAACCCTAAATTTAATTATTCATTTGAATTTGAAATCAAACTAAATTAATTTAGATATGAAAATTTTCAAATGCTCATAACTTCTTCGTTTAAACTCCGTTTTCAGCATATTATATATGGAAACATATCAAAATTTTGCAACTAATGCAATGGAATAGCTTTTATAGTCATATTCCAACTTGTATAAAATTTTCGTTTTCAACCCTACTTTATTTAATTTAATTCACTTAATTCATTTATACTTGATTTTATGTGGTGTTACATTCTTCCCCTCTTAATGAGGATTTCACCCTGAAATCTTTCAAGAGTTGAACAGCGTAACACACAATAAAATCCATGTTACATAACCAAGTTATTTATACAACCACTTATTCAATCAAAGTGAAATGTGATTTTGTACTATAGACATACTAAAGTGAGCTCAATCCTAGCATGAGAGTGTATATCGTTCATGAAAGTATGTATGCAAATACCCTAAACATACGTAAAAATTTCTATATGAGTGTAAAGTGATTGTGAAAAAGTTTGACAACCATCTCCTACCGTCTAATTTAGCAACCACGATGCAACTAAAATCCTAATTTTGAAGAGAAAATTTACTAGTGAAAAGCTCTAGATGAGTGATCTTCGTCTTGTTATTGTTTTCCTATGTGCTTTCCCCGGGATTGTCTCCCCATTATACTCAGACTAGCCGGATTATTTTGTTATAGAGTCTCCTAGTTCTGTTCTCTATAAAGCGTGAGGTAGTGTGACGCCCCACCTCTATACACACGCTAGCCAAGGACACTATGGAGCAATGCTGTCAACTAGCGCGGAGAATAAGGCTGTTGAGGAGCGACCATCTGTATAATTGCTTTGTCCGAGTACCGATATGCCAGATAAAATATAACTTGCATTCTTTTCAAGAGGAAATCCGACATACCGACACAAAGCTCAAAGCTACTACACAGTGGCTATAATGTCTTCGGAAATAAATATAGAAATAAACATAACACAAATCAGTCATAGATAATTCATATCACAAAGGCGGAAATAGACATGAATATATATAACACATAAAAGTGTTCATCAGAGTAGTGGTCTAAAAGATCCACAATGACACAAAAGAATAGCAACATGTGCTATACAAAAGGATAAGTACACAACTATGAGTCTATATCTCAAATGTATACAACCAAAAACTACTAATCTAAGTGGTTAGCCAAAAGTTAGGACAATGATCCCTGGTGAGAAGTTAAGCAGAAGCACCTTTAACATCTCGGTCTGACCCTAGTATTATTTCATAAGAAAATAATAAACGGATCAGTCTAGCTATAAATATCAGATGACATGATATAGAATAAGAGATATGGCATAAACATATGATAACCATAATGGCATACTACTATAAGTATGTAATTGAAAATCAACATGAGATTAATCAATATCACAAGAATCTTCTCAAAGAACCAAAAAGAATGTCATACCCAATATCTTCATTCACAAAAAGTTAATGACACACAAATTCACCAATGCACAAATATTGATAATACATATCAATGAAAATCACGAAAATTGGTGAAACACAATTTCTAGAAACCACCAATGGAAATCCTGAAATCACAAAAATGATCGTATAGACGATCAATCACAAAAAGGGGGAAAGGCCTATCACAAACGGGAGCATAAAGCTCACCAACACGTGTATCACAAACGGAACGCTAATTCCATGGTTGCTAACCATCACAAATTGAGCCGAAGCTCCACAAAAGGCCCGAAGACCATGGGTTGCTACCCCACCAATTTGAGTCGAAACTCCACAAAACGGGGTTTAGTCTCCCTCGTAGACAAAGAGACATCGCACGTTGCTAGTCTAAATCACAAAAATGATCGTCGTTGATCATCAAGAAAGTTTCAATTACACTAAGCTAGTAAATATATGAATTTAGCTTCATGTCCCATAACCACTAGCTTAACTTAAATATACGAACAAACTGTAGATCTTCACTAGGAAATTGTCACAAGAGATTCAATTGAACGAGTCCAAGAATTAACCAATGAAGTAAACGCAAGCGTTTCATACCACTTGTTTTACTAAGTCGTTTGATTGGATTTCTCATACGAGTGAGGTAAAGGTTTGTATATACTAATAGATTGGAAAACGTTTTAAGAAACGAGCTTAGTAATAAAATAGTTTTGAAATCGCTTTGATGAAGGATTTTTGATATTTACTACTAGTATTGAAACCTTTATATCTTAAAGTGACAAATCAAAAAAATGATTGTAAAACAATCAATCATCGAAATTCACATTCAAAGACGTGAATAAAATCCAAAGAAATTGATATCAAATCCATCAAAACGGACATTTCGAAAATTTCCAAAGAAAATGTCATCAAAGTCGATAATAAATGATAAAACAAAAGGGAAACAACACGAATCGATTAAAGTTGGAAATTCAAAAAAATAGGCAATATAGGCAAAATTGGCAAATTGGAGCAGGTCGGTCAACTGGACTCCTTGAGTCGGTTGACCGAACCAAAGATGGAAGTGCTCGGGTAGCAGGTCGGTTGACTGGACCCTGAGCTCGGTTGACCGGAGCATGTAACCTGCTCTTCCAAAGCAAAGGCAGGAAGTGCTCGGGTAGCAGGTCGGTCGACCGGACCCTGAGCTCGGTCGACCGGAGCCTGTTGCCAGCACTCCCATGCCTATCTAATAAATGCCTTTCCCTTCCCAATTGCTATAGGTCGAGCAACGACACTAAGGACTTACGCCAATCGACTACTCGGCCATAGAAGCTCTTCGGTTCATCACCAAAAACATGATCAAGACATCAAAGCTATGATTTTTAAAGAATTGAACCCAAAACACCAAAAATTGGAATATTCACCAAATCAATCCAAACCAAAAGCAAATGTACAAGAATAAGCGTTAGGAATTCATACCTAACAATCGAAGATAGTTATAGACTAAGATGTGAGATAAAAATCTCACCTTTTCACAAAAACAATGAAGAAGAAGCTTGAAAGCAAAAGGAGAATCAACCACTCTTCAACACAACCCAAACGAGCTTGAATCTATGCTCAAAAGAAGAACATTCCCAAAGTTAGGTTTAGGAATTTCTGAAATTGATAAGAGAATGAGTTGGAGAAGAAGAAGAAGAGGCTTAGCAAAATTTCTTCTATTAGTTTGGAGCTAGAGCTTGATTTGCAAAAGAAAACTAGGGCTTGAGTTTCAATTATCCATTCCACTCTCCATTGTTATAAAAGCTTGAGTATTAGGAAAATAGAAAGGAAGTAAATGAAGAGGAGAGGGTTGGGACTGAGTTAATAAGTGGGGTTATAGGGCTCAGCCTAAACCAAAGCCCTAAGTGAAAAAGTAGCAAAAATCAACTTACTCCAAACATATCGAAGCTTATACTCAAAAAGGTTGCAAACGGCATTTTGAACTCAATGGAAGTGGTCCCGAATCCTAATTCGACCGTATGCAAAAAGTAGCTTTTCGGACTAAATTCCGAGTATCGATAAAATATTTAAATATAAAATCGATAAATATGCGGGTTGTTACAGACTCCCCTCCTTAAAGAAATTGCGTCCTCACAATATTTAAGAAGTAGATATATAGTAACAACCATGAGAGCATATTCATCACAAAAGAAATTTGAAATAAAAGGTTCACCTTAAAGAGCACGGGAAAGTAAGTCCGGATGTGTTCGCTCGATGAACTCTCTAGATTCCCAAGAGCAATCTTTAGGATTTGAGGACCATTGAACTTTCACAAGAGGAACATCTTTATTTCGAAGGCGTTTGACTTCCGAAGCAATAATACGAATAGGATGTTGCTCAAAAATTAGATTAGGCGAAACTTCAATTTCTTCCACAACACCGGACTCAAGAATAGAATCGGAATCTCGAAGGCATTTCTGCAATTGAGAAACGTGAAACACGTCATGAATAGCAGAAAACTGAGCCGGTAATAAAAGGCGATAAGCCACGGAACCAATAAGTTCGGTGATGGGAAATGGACCAACATATCGAGGTGCTAACTTTCCCGATCGACTGAAACATACAACACCTTTCATAGGTGAAACACGAACAAACACCAAATCTCCCACAGAAAATTCTAACCTCCTTCTTCGGTTATCGGCATAGAATTTTTGTCTACTCTGGGCTTCTTTCATCCTATGACGAATAAGATCAATATTTTCTGTGGAATCACGAATAAAATCTGGACCTAAAACCAGCTTCTCACCGGCCTCAAGCCAACAAGAAGGAGAACGGCATGGCCTTCCATAGAGTGCCTCAAAAGGAGCCATACCAATACTAGATTGGAAGCTATTATTATAGGAACACTCAACAAGAGAAATGTGATCTTCCCAACTTCCACCAAAATCAAAAACACATGCACGAAGAAGATCTTCAAGAGTTTGATTCACACGCTCGGTTTGTCCATCGGACTGAGGATGATAAGCGGCGCTAAAATTAAGCTTCGTTCCCAAAGCTTTTTGAAGACTCTACAAATCTACTAGCAAACAATGGATCACGATCACTGACAATAGAAGTAGGAAATCCATGCAATTTAACAATTTCTTTGATAAAAAGTTTGGTCAAAAGAGGAACGGTTTGATTGGACCGAACGGGAATAAAATGGACGGATTTAGTGAGTCTATCAACTATCACCCATAAGCTATCATGACCCAAACGAGAACGGGGAAGGCTATCTATAAAATCCATGGAAATTTGGTCCCACTTCCAAATTGGAATTTCTAAAGGTTGCAATAACCCATCTGGCCTTTGATTTTCGGCCTTAATGAGTTGGCAAGTCATGCAACACTTAACAAAGTTAGTAATATCAGATTTCATTCCCTCCCAATAATAAAGTCGCTTCATATCTGCGTACATTTTACTGCTACCGGGATGAATGGTAAATTTAGAACGATGTGAATCTTCTAAAATGTCTTTACGAAGATCACTAATATTTGGCACAATAAGTCTACCAAATTTTCGAATACCTCCACGAGAATCAATATCAAAGTCTTTCAATCCTTCAATATCAGTTTTATCCTTAAAATTTTGGCCAAGAAGAGCCAATTCAGGATCTAGCTTTTGAGCTTCAAGAATGCGGTCTAAAAGAGAAGGATGAGCTGCAAGGCTACATAAAACAAGAGATGAACATAAATCGGAAACACGGTCTCGAATTTCACAAGTGGATAAAATTACGAGATCATTCAATTCGGATATCATCATAGAAACAACCGCTTGTTGCTTGCGACTAAGTGCATCGGCAACACGATTTCCCTTTCCCGGAGTATAAAGAATATCAAGATCATAAGATGCAAGAAATTCGAGCCAACGTTGTTGACGTAAATTTAATTCCTTTTGAGAAAATAGATAATTCAAAGACTTATGATCGGTGTAGAGAACAAATTTTTCTCCCAAAAGATAATGACACCAAATTCGAAGGGAGAAAACAATAGCCGCAAGTTCTAAATCATGAGTGGCATATCTAGTCTCAACAGGCTTTAATTGCCTAGAAGCATAAGCAATAACACGTTCTCTTTGCATAAGAACGGCACCCAAACCAATGCGACTAGCATCGGTATAAACAACGAATTCTTGATTCCCTTTGGGAATAACAAGAATAGGAGCATCAGAAAGGAGTTCTTTTAATTTCTGAAAAGAAGCTTCACATTTGTCCAACCAAATGTATTTAACGCCTTTCTTAGTTAAGCTAGTGAGAGGCACGACAATTTTTGAAAAGTCCTTGAAAAACGACGGTAATAACCCGCCAATCCAAGGAAGCTAGGAATTTCCGTCACACTCTCCGGTCTCTTCCAACCTTGAATCGCTTCAATCTTTGAAGGATCTACGGAAATTCCAAATTTGGAAATAAAATCCGAAGATGTTTTTCATGCTCCTCCTCAGTTTTTGAATACATAAGAATATCATCAATAAAGATGAGAACAAATCGATCGAGAAAATCTTTGAAAACTCGATTCATAAGGTCGACGAAATAAGCCGGAGCATTCGTTAAACCAAATGGCATAACAAGCCATTCATAAGATCCATATCGAGTATGGAACGATGTCAAAGGAATGCTATCCTTTGCAATACGAAGCTGATGAAAACCGGTTGCCAAGTCCAATTGTGAAAAGACTCTAGCACCACTAAATTAATCGAATAGGTCATCAATCCAAGGTAAAGGATATTTATTTTTGATAGTAAGATCATTAAGCTTGCGGTAGTCAACACAAAGCCTAAGTGTGCCATCGGATTTCTTCACAAAAATAGCCGAAGCTCCCCAAGGCGAGGAACTAGAGCGAATAAATTGCTTCGTTTCCAAATTGGATAATTGTATGCGCATCTCCTCATTTTCTTTATTGGACAAACGATAAGGAGGACGAGTAATAGGTTGAGCTCCAGGGGTAAGATTAATTCTGAACTCAATTGCTCGCTTAGGAGGTAATCCTAAAACGGGCTCAAATATGTCGGAAAATTCACGAACAACGTGAATAAGAGAAATGACGTCTTCCTCATCACCATTATCATCATCATGAGGATTTAAAGAATATAAAGATGTAGATAAAGTGGAATCCGAATCTTTGAGAATAATAGAAATATGCTTAACAGATTGAGGATGTCGAAGATGAATAGTCCGCTCAGGGCATAGGATATGAGCTTCATAACGGTTAAGCCAATCCATTCCCAAAATCATTCCAAAGCCTAAGTAATGCATGACATGCAAATCGGCTTGGAAAGAAAAATCGCACAAAATAATCTCCACATCTTTACAAAGCAAACTAATCGTTGCGGATCCACCAATCGGATTCGCAATTCTCAAAGAAGTCATTAAAGCAACAACATTTAAAGAAAAAGTATCAACGAGTTCTTTTGAAATAAAAGAATGGGATGCACCTGTGTCAAAAAGAACTCGAATAGGTTGATCACGAAGTTTAATAATACCATCCAGGATAGAATGAGATGTACCTTAACCACGAGATGTGTTTCCAGGGGGTTGAGCCACATTCAGCTTTCCCTCCCTCTTGCCCTGAAGCTTGGGGCATGAAGATATAACATGGCCGGGACCTTTGCAGTAGCGACGAAAGAGGGACTTTGGACACTTGTTCGCGTAAAGGTCTTTCGAACCACAATTACAGCATTCCCCACGACTAAAGGAAGAAGTCTTTGCCACAGGGGTTGCTTGCTTCCCTTTCTTATTGGGCTAAGGACCTTTGAATTTGTTAGGCCTTTTCTTGTTGTTGCTGAAGTTTGGTCTGGCACCCACTATTTCAACATCGCTTTCCTTATCCGCCTCTTCAAGACGAAGAGCGATATCAATCAGTTGATCAAAAGAAACTTCTAATTTTAGAAGTAATGTCTTCTTGAGACTCTTGTTCAAGCCATAAACAAATCTCTGATTTTTCTTCAATGGGGTGTTAATGTATTCAACCCCGTATTTAGAGACAGATTCAAAAGACGTGACAAAATTTGCCACGGAGGATTCACCTTGAACAAGGCCTAAGAAACGACGAGCCATTGTCACCTTCTCAGCTTCTGGCATAAATTTTAACTCGAATCGTTTCCGGAATTTCTCCCAAGTAAGATCTGCTTCATTTATTTCAGAAATCAGAAGCTCGTACCAGTCTAATGCTCTTTCTTGGAGCATACTAGAAGCCATCTGAACACGGTGAAGATCAATAAGATTCGTGCGAGAAAAGATTCGATCACATGATCTCAGCCAAGCCTGGACTTCAATAATAGTTTCAGAACCCTTGAATGGCTTCCCACCCAAGTTGGTATAATCATTGCACAAGCGTGCAAATCCAGACTTAGGGTGAGTAGGTTCCGGATTAGAACCGACTGCTTGAGCATTCTTTACTAGATCAAGAAGCTACTGGGCAGACATGAAAACTCCATCTTAGGGAGTAGCACTAGATTGATCAGCGCTGGGACGGCCAGGTCTAACCATTTCTCTTCCTTAAGAAAGAAGAAGGAAGAAGAAAAGGGTTATTCACAAATGAATATCAAGCAATCTTGATAGATAAAACAAGGAATCATAAAGAAAATAGGATGAATCGGTACGAAGACTCGAATTAAATCCTAAAGCACAATTCCTAAGATGGACTTAGGACGATGATCCTTGTAAGATTATTCTACATTGTTCCAAAGTTTGGCTCTGATACCAAGCTGTGACGCCCCACCTCTATACCCACGCTAGCCAAGAACACTACGAAGCAATGCTGTCAACTAGCGCGGAGAATAAGGCTGTTGAGGAGCGACCATCTGTATAATTGCTTTGTGCGAGTACCGATATGCCAGATAAAATATAACTTGCATTCTTTTCAAGAGGAAATCCGACATACCGACACAAAGCTCAAAGCTACCACACAGTGGCTATAATGTCTTCGGAAATAAATATGGAAATAAACATAACACAAATCAGTCACAGATAATTCATATCACAAAGGCGGAAATAGACATGAATATATATAACACATAAAAGTGTTCATCAGAGTAGTGGTCTAAAAGATCCACAATGACACAAAAGAATAGCAACATGTGCTATACAAAAGAATAAGTACACAACTATGAGTCTATATCTCAAATGTATACAACCAAAAACTACTAATCAAAGTAGTTAGCCAAAAGTTAGGACAATGATCCCTGGTGAGAAGTTAAGCAGAAGCACCTGTAACATCTCGGTCTGACCCGAGTGTTATTTCATAAGAAAATAATAAACGGATCAATCTAGCTATAAATATCAGATGACATGATATAGAATAAGAGATATGGCACAAACATATGATAACCATAATGGCATACTAGTTTAAGTATGTAATTGAAAATCAACATGAGATTAATCAATATCACAAGAATCTTCTCAAAGAACCAAAAAGAATGTCACACCCAATATCTTCATTCACAAAAAGTTAATGACACACAAATTCACCAATGCACAAATATTGATAATACATATCAATGAAAATCATGAAAATTGGTGAAACACAAATTCTAGAAACCACCAATGGAAATCCAGAAATCAAAAAAATGATCGTGGAGACGATCAATCACAAAAAGGGGGAAAGTCCTATCACAAACGGGAGCATAAAGCTCACCAACACGTGTATCACAAACAGAATGCTAATTCCATGGTTGCTAACCATCACAAATTGAGCCGAAGCTCCACAAAAGGCCCGAAGACCATGGGTTGCTACCCCACCAATTTGAGTCGAAACTCCACAAAACGGGGTTTAGTATCCCTCGCAGACAAAGAGACATCGCACATTGCTAGTTTAAATCACAAAAATGATCGTCGTTGATCATCAAGAAAGTGTCAATTACACTGAGCTAGTAAATATATGAATTTAGCTTCATGTCTCATAACCATTAGCTTAGTTTAAATATTTACGAACAAACTGTAGATCTTCACTAGGAAATTGTCACAAGAGATTCAATCGAACGAGTCCAAGAATTAACCAATGAAGTAAACGCAAGCGTTTCATACCACTTGTTTTACTAAGTCGTTTAATTGGATTTCTATATGAGTGAGGTAAAGGTTTGTATATACTAATAGATTGAAAAACGGTTTAAGAAACGAGCTTAGTAATAAAATAGTTTTGAAATCGCTTTGATGAAAGAATTTTGATATTTACTACTAGTATTGAAACGTTTATATTCTTAAAGTGACAAGTCACAAAAATGATTGTAAAACAATCAATCACCAAAATTCACATTCGAAGACGTGAATAAAATCCAAAGAAATCGATATCAAATACATCAAAATGGATATTTTGAAAATTCCCAAAGAAAATGTCATCAAAGTCGATAATAAATGATAACAACAAAAGGGAAATAACACGAATCAATTAAAGTCGGAAATTCAACAAAATAGGCAATATAGGAAAAATTGGCAAATAGGAGCAGGTCGTCAACCGGACTCCCTGAGTCGGTTGACCGAACCAAAGATGGAAGTGCTCGGGTAGCAGGTCGGTCGACCGGACCCTGAGCTCGGTCGACCGGAGCCTGTAACATGCTCTTCCAAACCAGAGGCAGGAAATGCTCCGGTAGCAGGTCGGTCGACCGGACCCTGAGCTCGGTCGACCGGAGCCTGTTGCCAGCACTCCCATGCCTATCTAATAAATGCCATTCCCTTCCCAATTGCTATCGGTCGAGCAATGACACTAAGGGTTTACGCCAATTGACTACCCGGCCATAGAAGCTCTTCGGTTCATCACCAAAAACATGATCAAGACATCAAAGCTAGGATTTTTAAAGAATTGAACCCAAAACACCAAAAATTGAAATATTCACCAAATCAATCCAAACCAAAAGCAAATGTACAAGAATAAGCGTTAGGAATTCATACCTAACAATCGAAGATAGTTATAGACTAAGATGTGAGATAAAAATCTCACCTTTTCACAAAAACAATGAAGAAGAAGCTTGAAAGCAAATGGAGAATCAACCACTCTTCAACACAACCCAAACGAGCTTGAATCTATGCTCAAAAGAAGAACAGTCCCAAAGTTAGGTTTAGGAATTTCTGAAATTGATAAGAGAATAAGTTAGAGAAGAAGAAGAAGAGGCTTACCAAAATTTCTTCTATTAGTTTGGAGCTAGAGCTTGATTTGAAAAAGAAAATTAGGGCTTGAGTTTCAATTTCCCATTCCACTCTCCATTGTTATAAAAGCTTGAGTATTAGAAAAATAGAAAGGAAGTAAATGAAGAGGAGAGGGTTGGGACCGAGTTAATAAGTGGGGTTATAGGGCTCAGCCCAAACCAAAGCCCTAAGTGAAAAAGTAGCAAAAATCAACTTACTCCAAACATATCGAAGCTTATACTCAAAAAGGTTGAAAACGGCATTTTCAACTCAATGGAAGTGGCCCTGAGTCCTAATTCGACCGTATGCAAAAAGTAGCTTTTCGGACTGAATTCCGAGTATCGATAAAATATTTAAATAATATTTAAATATAAAATCGATAAATATGCGGGTTGTTACAGGTAGTGTAGGGTACAATTGGCTCCATCTCTAATTCCCCTAGCTAATCATGCTCAACTCTAATAGTAGTGTCATAAAGGCATTTCTAATGTGAGAAACGTGAAAAACATCGTAGGTTCCAGCCAATCTGTCAGGAAGCTATATGCGATAAGCAAATTTTTGTGACGATCCCCCTTTTTAGACAATTTAAGTCGACAATAAACCATACATGTCTAACTCAAACCAATCCAAATGGCGTGTTATCAATGGGGTTTAATAAAGAAAATAAGAGAAAGAAAGGAAAGCAATACACAGAATCTTGCAGTAGAAAGACAAAATATCATGATCAAATAAAACAGTTCATGAAGCTTTTTTACAATATACATGATACACATTTTACAACATCATTCAGAGTACAATAAACAACATAACAAATAATGCAGCGGAAAAATAATAATAAATATGATCACCAATCTTTATCTTCATCTTCAAGGAATAACGTCTTCAAAACACTGAAATGCATAAGCTAACCTAAGCATAATGAAAAACAATACATTCGAGTCGGAACTAAAAATTCCTATCTAAGTTAAATCAATATCACATAAAATATGAGTGTCATAACTTCAGAGATGTTTACGGGGTTTTCCATTTCCTAATCAAAATCCAAAATAACAATTTAAACCACTTTAATTAAAATAAATCCAAAGTTTAAATTGAAACATAAACCTTTCAAATAATTCAATTCTAATATACTAAATCATATCTCCACTTCAACTTTAAGATTTCAAGTTAAAACCTTTAGTGATTTCATTTAAACCGTTCCAATTTCAGCTTTTTAAGCTCGAATTAGAAAATAATTAAATTCATATAAGTCCAAATTATTATTCCCTTTAAAACAATATCATCCAAACTAATCAAATTCCAAAAATTGTATGGGTATATATCATTTCAATCCATAATTTAAATGTCATAGTTATCCAATTTTAAAATGATTCAAATAACTATTCGAATGATGTCAATAATATACAAGGTGATAACAAGAACATTTTAAAATAAATAAACACCCATACATCCAACATATCAATCAATAAACATCCATTTCAAATAATATCCAAATCAACAATATATCACAACAGTTAATAATAGTTACCAATGTCAGGGTTAACTAGCAATTAAATTTCATATAAATTTGAATGTCAATTCAATTCAATATAAAATTCAAATTAATTTAAATGTCAATTATTACCAAACAACAACCAATAAACTTTTATCACTTTATGATTTCAATTTAACTAACAAAGAAAATTTTATATTGCGTGACTGGGTTAAATCACTCACCTTTGATTTATAGCCTATTAAAAAATTCCAATAAAAGCCCAAAAAACTCAACAATCTTTAAATTTAACCAAACCAGTTTCATATTGTCCGAAATTTCGATATGAAGCCAAGGAGAAAACCGCGTGTGAATCCGAGTTCATATGCAAAAGTTATGAACGTTAGCAGATTTGAAATTTAAATTAAACAAAACAAGGGTAAAATGGTGATTATCATTACCTTCCTAACCCTAATCGATCGATAGACCCAAACATGCTTCATCCGCTGACCATCTTGTCCAAACCGCCGCCTCTACGTGCCGCTGTTCAAAGATCCGACCACACTGCTGAAATCGCTGCGTTGCCCTCCTCTTTCTGCAAGTTCGTCACTGCCTCTGGTGTGGCCAAAAGGCTCCGCCGCCATACACGGCCAAATTCTGGTGAAGTCGAGCACCTACATGATGATCGGAGACCATAGATCGACTCCACTCATTGTCCCTCTACACTCCAGTATCCTTCGATCATCGTATAGTCGACGATCCACCGTTGAATCCAAACCCTAGAATGGACGGCCGAGAATGATTCACCATTTTTTGGGGAAATGAAGCCTCTAATCGAAAAAGGAATTACAGGTGTTGATTCCATTCGTCGAGTGCTTCGCGATGATATATTATATGATAGAGTTTGAGCAATTTGAATTTTTTGATTCGACTTGAATTTGGAATTTAGGATTTTGAGATGTTTGCCATTGGGAAGGAGCAGATGAGAATGATAAGTATGTATAGAGAATAGAATGAAGACTACTAGGTTTTATAATAACATGCATATAGGCAATGATGGATAGAAATAGATGGAACAGATCGAGTGGACCAAAGCGATAACAGTCCCAAAAAGCTCGTTTCGTTTCCGAAATGAGAATAAGTCATCCCATATGTCGAAATATAGGTATTCAATATTTTTAAGTCTAGTGAAACTAATTTCAAACCCTAATTCTATTATATATAGAATTAGCTTTTAAAATCAAATTATATTATAATATTATTTTAATTAAATTCCTTTAATTGATTTCTATGCGTTTCGGGCTCGCATGATCAAACGGTAAGTCTGATCGCTATGTAATTTGAAATCCTATAATAATTCACTATTATGGATCTAATGAAACTGGTTTCGTCAAAATCCAAGGCACTTCCCAAAAAGACTAATTTTACACGTTAGTTAAAACAATCTATTTTCAAAAATCAATTTAATTACTTTTAAATTCTAAATTAAAAGTTTTCTATCATCATTTTTGATCAAACGAAAATTAATAATATTTTATAATACAATTTTCCATGTTAAATACAAGATTTAAATATCAAATTAATTTTGACACTTAATTACACTGTAATGTAACCCTGGTTCATTACATTTTAAATTTCCAACAAATTCTTTTATTTTGCTTTAAATTCTTATTATTAAATCAACACGTACCTTATGTATTAATTAAACATAAGTTTTCATTTTATTACACTCATAGCTCAACATTTAACGTCTTTGCTCATATTAACTACATATTTCAATTACATTAAATTTCATTGATTTCTAAATTAATTTCAAATTGATTAAATAATATGATGATAAATAAAACAATTGTTATATCTTTATAATTCATATCTATTAATTTATTGTTTACAAATAAGGATCATAAATTACTTGCCACAAACTAATTTCATATTCTATATTAAAAACAAATTTTAATTAAATAACATATAATTTCGCCATTAATACATCATTTATTTATTCCATATTAAACTTTACAATTATAATCGATTGGGATTACATTAGTACAATTGTCAATTACATTCAATCGATATTAGTATATTATATATTAATACGTGTTACCATCTTTTATCTCATTAAAATTAGTTTTTTTAAGATTTACCTTAAGGTCAAAATTTATAATCTAATAAAATTCAAATTAATAAATCATAAATTTTAATTTTTGGCAATATTAAATTCCAAAACCTTATTTAATTTAATATTTTTAATTATCAAAAATGCGGGTCATTACAATCTCCCTCACTCAAAACTTTTCGTCCCCAAAAAGAACAAGAAAGAATTTAGAGATATGATATATTTTATTCAAAATATTCAATTTATAAACAATTTACTTAAATATTTTAGTTTAATATAAATCTAAAATTAACTCAACTTCCACAAATAATTTCTAAGTCCTAAATTCATGAAAAATTTCAACAGCATCTCCTTTGTGCGATTAGGTCCAAAAAAATAATAATATCATATTTCAATAATATAGCATCCCAAACCATAGGAAAAACAAAAAAATACCATTACAAAATCATAATCCGAAAACGTACCTATTTATCGGGCAACAAACTTTATTTATGAATCCAAAAGCAACAACTATTGCTTCCATAAACCTATATCTTACTTAATAATTCAAGAGAATTAAGCATGATATAAGGACAATATACTAACTATTCTATCATAAACAGCAATAACACATAATACAGCAATCATATGCAACAAAGCAATGTAATGCAACTGAATAAGTGTGATGCACTTCTACATATGATGCACTTCTACATGCGATTCTAATGGAATGTAACAGTTACATGCAACCAAAATACTATATAAATCAGAAGCAACAATCATAGCATAACATTTTAATTATTACAGTTCGTAAGAAGTACATATGTCATTTGTACACAATATCAATTCTGATCATTTGCTTGAATATACAAATTCCACTTTCAAACAAGTATTGATAACCCGACCACTCTAGTGAGGACTCTGATCCTGTTCCTTGATTAGAAATCTCTATTCACCTTGCATAGCCATAAACTATGATAGAAAACGTCAAATTCTTATCAAAAATTCATATCAAATGTTCGCCGTCAAGAATCGAGCGAAAAAATCTAATTCGAACTGGTTTGAATTACTATAAACCATGTATTCAAATTTAGATCCAAACTATTTTGCGAGAAAAATGATCTACGTACAACTTACGTATTTTATTATATTAGTTTCTTCTTTAACAAATCATCCACTTTTCATTTATTTTTTAATACTCATTTATTTATGTAAAACTTAGTCACTTACATAATCTATTTTCCATTAAATATTTAAGTTATTGATGAATCATTTCATAAGATATTACTTAAGCTTCTATTTCAATTACTTAAGTTTATAACTTAATTTAAGTATAGAATAAAAATTTAAGTATTTGGTTTCGTCTTTGAATAGGAAATAAATATTTAAATATATCTTAAAATTCAACTAAAATATTTACCTTATTCACTTAGTATAAATATAAGATATATTTAAACATCCTCCCAGCCTTATGCAAAGATTGTCCAAAAAAAATTAAAACACTGTTAAAAGTTTATATCAAAATAATTTAACAAGTTTAAAATTAAGTTCTTTAAATCTGATAATTTATTAGACTAATTATTTTAAAATGAGTATAAACTGAAGATTATTATACAAAACTAATAGTATACTCAAATCATTATATTATATTTTCAAATCAAGCATAAAATTTCATATCTTCATAATTAATTTAAAATACTTGTTTTAAAATGAATAGTCAAATCATATAACACATTTATTTTGGTTCAAAACAAAATTCAAACAATAGCTAAACTTATAAATTTCACATTACTACTTCGAAAACCAAGTAAATATTTTAAATCATACTTTCGAAAATAGCAATTCAAATCTATTTTTCAAACATATTACTATAAATAGGACTTCCCAAATCATTTTTTCATAAAATTTTAAAATAGAATTTTTTAATTAATATATAGTCCATTTTATAATATCTCCAAATTATATATTCAAAGAAACTTATATAAATTCTATTTGAAACATTCATTTGAAAACTTCATTTGCAAATCTATCATCTTTAATACTTTACAAAAATTCATTTGTAAAATTTCTTGCTTCATTTATAAATACCATTTAAATATTTTAAGTAACATCGTTATAAATATATGTAAACTATTTGAAAATAATTATTCACATCATTACTTATGTTTAGAAAGGAGTTATTGAAAATCTTAAATCCGTTATTTATAAATTTATTAGTTTTAATCTCAAAATACTTTCAATATCATTAATAAATTAATAATCCTTAACTTTAAATATGTTTCATTGAATTAATAACTTCTCACAATATTTACAACAATGATAATTGACCATTAAACCATGTCATACATAAATAACTAACCTTTTAAACATTTTAAAGTATTTAGAAAAGAAAGAAAAATAATCAAAATATCCTTTATATATTATTTCATCAAAATACTTTTATAACTCGATGTCTTAACAAGTTTATCCTTGTTCTTACAGACTCTGGCGAAATGTTAATCAGGCGCAAGACTAGAATTCTTCAAGTACTTAGTAGACCCGTTTCAACATCCAATGAAAATACTTTAAAATAGATATGAAAAGTACCGCTCAAAAATATGATGTCAAATGATGATAATCGGTTTGCAGTGGCCCCCTCCGTTGTTTACGCAATGGATACAAAACCTTCTAGAAGATGCATCTACCTTCCGGACTCCAAAAAAATATCGTGGCCAATTCGTAAACAAGGGACCATATGCGTTAGTGGTATGCTAGTTCACACAATAGTTGCACTTCCATTCCGGATGATCCATAAACAACAAATCTTAGGATCAAAAGCGCATCCATTGGGTAAATTAAAGAACCATCTACCCTGAAAAAATAAAAAATTCAAGGAACTCATGAGTTTAAGTCTTGACAACCTATATCGGTTCGAATCCATTTCTGAATTCACCCAGGTCCATTAGGGTTATTGGTCGAATACATTCCTGGATTCACCCAAGGTCATTACTGTTTGAAGCATATCATACTATACTTCTTCACGGAGGGTACTTCCCATATCTTTTACTTCGAAATGTGTTATACTATATATAGTACCCTTTTCAAATCAATAGTCTTCGAAATAACTTCATACATATATAAATCATTTTTATACAAGAAACGAATACTTTCAAATCAAAAAATTTATAGAGTCAAAAGTCTTCGAAATCAATCAATTTCGAACTATCAGTTCATTTTCAAATTCATATAGGATTTCAACAATCATTTTCCTTTTCAAAATCTAATACCATTTAAAATTCAAATTTTCCATAATTAATGGTTTTTAGAAATAAGTTCAATTTAATATTTATGTCAAGTTTATAAATCAAGATTTTATTTTTCAAATCAATATGTTTTAGAAAATTCATTTTGTACACAAATTAATTTATAAAACATTACTAAGTTTATAAACATTTCTTAAAACAAAATTTCATTTAAAACATTTCAAAACTAAATTTCATATTTGTGTAATACAAAATAATCTTATTCATTTTACTTACCAAAATATTTTAATAGTTTAAAACTAGTTGAAGTATGTTATCCTTTAATTTAAGAGTTACAAAACTAAACCTTATATGTCAATACCAAGCTTTAAATTTTAAATATCAATTTGGAAGTGTAGGACTATTCAAAAATAATTAGAAAAATCAAATTCCAATTCAGAGGAAATTGGAAATCGATCATCTCAATGAGACGCATAATCAATCAATCAATCAATCAATCCTAATGCATAGGATACATGTGTTCATAATATTATTCAACCAAAATTCGAGAACTGAACACCGAGTTTATTTCAATCATTCAAAATAATATATACATATCTTTCGAATATCAAATCATACTTCCGGGATCTAAATCAAAAATTAGTTTCATCAATTCAATCGTATAGCAAAACTACTATAGTGGCCTTCCCCACTTTGAAACTCGAAAATGAATGCCGATGATGTCGCAATCACCGAAATTATTTTTCAACGACAGAAGTGAGTTCTGCACTTTATTTCTTTGAAATAATTTTGAAAACATTTCAGTATGAAAATGTACTTTCAAACAATACTACTATATTTTTTTCAAAATCTTAGAAACCAATTTCAAAAACCCCAGAATTCAGGTTCCCAAATTTTCAATTTGAATGACTTTTTAATTATGAATTATGTCTATCTAAACCATATTTTATCTATCACTTTCAGATATGGTATCAAATGCTCGGTATAATAATACAGTAGAGAATTCAGATATGTATTTATTTTGAAATCTCATGTAGAAAATATGCAATTTCTTATAAACCATTTAAACAATTTCGAAAATTCAAGACAATAATCAATGCTCAATCAACAACTAATAGTCGATGCCCATAAACTGGCCGAGCACAACTAATCAATAAATAAATGATAATAAGCACCACCATCCCAATCAATCAATCAATAAAGTGATAACAATCACTAATCATGAATCAATCATAAAGAGCTGTGTCATTTTATTAAATTTAATCTTTTATATATATATACAAAACATTTATAACACTAATAAATACGCTCTCTTGTATATATACTCTAAACTCATAATAGGGCATTCCATTACCCCATCTCTTAATTAGTTTACCTCAACAGGCTAAGGTACCTCAAAACCTAAGCTCTAATAAAAACTGTGACGACTCACCTTTTTGGACAATTAAAGTCGGCAATAAACCAGACATGTCTAAATCAAACCATTCAAAAGGGAGGATTATCAATGGGGTTTAATAAATAAAATAAGAGAAAGGAAGGAAATAAATACATAGAATTTCATAGCGGTGAAAAATATAATAATTAAATAAAACAGTTCATGAAGCTGTTTTACAACATACATTTGATTACACATTTTACAACATCAATCAGTATAATAAACAATATACAAAATAATGTAGTGGAAAAATAATAGTAAATACGATCACCAATCTTCATCTTTGTCTTCAAGGAATAACCTCTTCAAAGCACTGAAATGCTCAGGCTGACCCGAGCATAATGAAAAATAATACACTCAAGTCAGAACTAAAAATTCCTATGTAAGTCAAATCAATGTCACATATAATATGAGTGTAATAACTTCATAGATCTTTATGGGGTTTTCCATTTCCTAATCAAAATTCAAAATAGCAATTTAAACCACTTTAATTAAAATAAATCCAAAATTTAAATTGAAACTTAAACCTTTCAAATAATTCGGTTCCAATATATCTAATTCATAGCTCCACTTCAACTTTAAGATTTCAAGTTAAATCCTTTAACGATTTCATCTAAACAGTTACTATTTCAACTTTTCTAAGCTCAAATTAGAAAATAATTAAATTCATATTAGTCCAAATTATTATTTCCATTAAAACAATATCGTCCAAACCAATCAAATTCCAGAAATTGTATGGGTATAACCAACTCTACCCATAATTTAAATGTCATAGTTATCCAATTTTAAAATGATTCAAATGACCATTAGAACGATGTCAATAATAAACAATGTGATAATAGGAACATATTAAAATATATGAACACCCATACATCCAACATATCAATCAATAAGCATCCATTTCAAACAGCATCCAAATCAACAATATATCACAACAGTTAATAGTTACCAATGTCGGGATTAGCTAGCAATCAAATTCCAACATAAATTTAAATGTCAATTCATTTCAATATAAAATTCAAATTAATTTAAATGTCAATTCAATTCGATATAAAATTCAAATTAATTTAAATGTCAATTAAACTACCAAACAACAACCAATAAAATTTTATCACTCCATGATTTCAATTTAACTAACATAAGAAAATTTAGTATTGCGTGAGTGAGTTAAATAACTCACCTTTGATTTATATCCCATTAAAAATCCAATAAAAGCCCAAAATCACAACAGTCTTAAAATTCAACCAATCCAGTTCCATATTGTCCAGAATTTCGATACGAACCCAATGGAAGTGTGACGACCCGACTTCCTATCTCCAGGAAATCGCATCAACTTGAAGAAAGAAAGGGATAGAAGAAGAAAAGAAAGAGAAAGAAGAAACAGAACAACATCAGAGACCTCACAGCGGATCGAATGAAATATAATTTATCAAATAAAATGTTACATAGTATCTTAATACATCAAAGTACACAACTATACAACACATACGAGACAGTTATAAACATCTGTCTAATTCATACAACTCAAGAATAACAGATACAGACACAACATACACAGCGGAAACATAATATATCTACACGTGGAAGCCTCCTGCTCCATTACTCCTCCAAAATTCGTCAAGCAAACCTGAATCACTTGACTACTCATACATAATATGAGTACCCAAGAGTTTAATAAAACAGAAAATAAACACTCGGGTCAGACAGGGGTCTGGTGTGAGTAAACGTGTTAAAATTGCCTAACTTTAGAAAACCTTTGAAAAGAAAGGGTATCACGTAAGACTTCCCACACATAAACATGGAAAAGTTTTTACCTTACGCTAACCAAAACATTTGATAGGAAATCCATTGATATTATAATAGTGTCTAGGGTTTTCAAGTAAATATGAAATAGCCGAAATTGTTACATCTATTAAATTCCAGCTACTAGCCACAAAAGTGGGTAATACAATCAAAACCGTAGGGTCTCGTAGGGAAAATGGGTTTCCATCAATGGCAGGGCTACTGGGGTACCTCCCGTCACAGTACGTGGCCTAGATCACCGTACCGAGGAGTACTCCCACTCCCCTGCAACACAAGGTCGGGACCATTCCTTACTGAACAGTCCCAAACAAGACAACCCCGGCAGTTGTCCGGAATTCAACCGCCCCACACAGCCGAATAAAAAGGGACCTCTAGACAGGGGTAAATCTTGCTCTCCAGTGGGAGCTACCCACGAAGCCTTGTTGCACCTCCCCTGTTTTAGCCATTCCCGGTTGATGAGGCTTGAGGCTGTGATTACCTTTATAGAACATATCTATCTTAGAATGCTCATCGTCCACTTGACGATGTGCTGAAAGCATTCAATCCATACAAGTTCGTTTCGGGTTCGAACGAAACCGAAGGCACTATCTCGTTGCACTCATATTGGAATCACCCTCAGAGTCAACGACCATAGCCCTTGCACTCTAATCTCCATCTCGAATCTATAAGTACTATTCCGTCAAACTCATTACGGAATCACCCACAGAGTTATACTGACGTCTAGCCCTTACACCTCGAGTCTTCACTTGCTCCACTTGGATTAACGACCTAACGTTTAATTGGAATCGATGTGGTTTTCGGATTCCAAATATGGAAACCCGATCCCGGTCTCATCGAAACCAAACGCCATTTTAATGTCCAAGTTGTACTTAAGGGACTAAAACAGTTTAATTTATTCAGGATGATATAAACAGATAGATGAATAACATTATCACAATAGATAATTCATATAAACCATTAATCTTACAAAGCAGCATATCACAACATAGATATCAAAATCATCCAGCATCAACCAATCGCTCAATATCAATCATCCAATATAATTCAACATCCAATATCAATCACTCAATATCAACCATTCAATATTAATCAATCATCCATAGCAGAATTGATTAACTCTTAATTAATATAATTAATTTCTAATTAAATTAATTACTATCCTTTAATCATTTGGATTATCCTAACTCCTGCTTCATTGATTTATTACAAATCAAATTCATTAATCATCTTCTAATGATCTTCCTAATTAATCTTCCTAGATTAATTATCCTTTAATTCCATTCAAGTAATTATCCCTAACCATATTCAGTAATTATCCTTTAATTACTATCATTAATTACAATAATTAATGATCCTTCATTAATTGATTAACTATAATTAATTACATTAATCCTTAATTAATTACAATTAACTAATCATATTTAAATTAATTACTTCATTAATTATATTAATTAATAATCTTTATTAATTAATAGTCCTTTAATTAATTAAATAATTAACTTGTGATTAATCATTTCATTAATCATAAACAATAATTAACAATTTGTAATTACTTATCTTAATTAATTAACTTCTTAATTAATTATATTAACCTTGATTAATCAATTTAATTAATAAATCTTAATTACTTCATTAAGTAATTATTAAACAATTAAGTTAATAAATAAATCCTTAATTAATTACCTTATTAATTAGTTATATTTTAATTAATTACACTTAGTAATTTACCCTTATTTAATCTCATTCATTAATTACTTAATCACATTAATTAATTAACTAAACTAATTAAGTAATTAACTCTTAGTTACTTACATAAGTAATTATCTCTAATTACTTCTTTTAATAAATCTTAATTACTCTCTTAACAATAATTAATTCCATCATTAAAGAAATCTTAGTTCATTAACTAAGTAATTACTCCATAATTAATTATATTAATCAATTCTTTAATTGATATTATTAAGTGATTCCATTAATCACTTCAATTAATTATTCCCATGAGTAACTTCTCCAATTACTTCCCTAAGTAATTACCATTCTAATTATATTCAAAATTTAACCATTGATTACTTCATTAAGTAATTACAATTAATAAATCCATAATTAAGTGAATATTTAAAATTAAATAAATAATTAAATAATTATTTAAAATTAATTAAACAATTAATTAATTAATTTCTTATATTTCAAAATCCTTAATTAATTAAGAATTCATAAATCTTAATTAACAAGTCATGTTTATTAAGTACTCTCAAGATCATATCAAAATAATTTAATGTTATTATCTTTATAAATAAGTTATTTGAAATAAATCAAATTTTAACAACTTAATCAACTTATCCTTTTGGGTCTTCAAAATTATAATAATAACTTTATTTAAAAATAACACATTTTGGAAATCAAATTTGAAATTTTCAAAACACATTAATTTTCTAAGTTAAACTTATTCATTTGCAATAAAATTTGAATAGTTTGTATTTAAAATATTACTTTATACTGTACTTAAACTTTGATTTAATAATTAAATTCAAACACTCTTCTTAAATTAAAATTCAAACTTAGATTAAGTAAAACTTCTTTAAAGAAATCTTCTCACACGTTTTAAATTTGAAAGTAAATTCAATTTACATTTTAAAGTTAAATTAACTTAATTTTCAAAACAAACAAGTTTAACTTTGAAAATTCTTTTTTCTTTTATAAAGCTCAACTTGATATATATATATATATATATATATATATATATATATTTTAAAACAAGTTTAACTTGTAAACTTAACCTTAGCATAAAAAAAACTAAGCTTCAGGTTGGAACAGAAGCTCTCTCAGCCAAACCCGAGTGAAACACCAAAACTACTCGAGACAAACTCGAAGCAACTCGCCCCCCATCTTCTTCGAGTCATTCCCGAGTACAACTCGAACACATACCCGAGACATCATCTCGTCTTTCCCAACTCCTTCTTCCCAGTGCACACAACAATCACGGTGCACATGCACCAACAACGCCGGCCGCCGTATTTGGTCACACCTATCGTCGACGATCACCCAACCATCCACGAACACAAATGAAAACCCAGATTCGAGAAATATAGATCGAATCGAATTATGACCAAACGCATGAAGAACTGCAGTGAAACTCGACCGTAAAACCCATTGCCGTTGACGTACTCGCCACCGTTACACCTCGCCGACACCACCATCGAAAGCCAAGATCTCAAGCTCCAAAATCCCCGAACACAATCGACTCGACTCAGCGTACACGAGGCAATGCTTCACTATCATGCCGAAAGCAAATTGCAATCCTAAACCCTAGATGTCCCAAATTCAAACAAATTATACATAGGAAAATTTGTTCAACATTTTTCCCTGATTCTACACTTCGAATTCTAGCCTTGATCCAATTCCTAGCTAAAATCATCAAGCCAATCAACGGCAATTGCCAATAAAGCCCAAAACATTCAAACCAAGAATTCAACCTAATTACACAGTTAAAAATTATGATATCAACTCTAAAAATCCTAACTTTTCCATTGTAATTCGATTTTAAATTCAAAACTAGAAATTTTAATTACAAATTTTTGCCCAAATCTGATTTCCTACTGTAAATTGAAAATTCTGAGAAACTCATCCATTTTTAAATCCTATTATTATTTTTAGATGATAAGTTATGTGATTACAAACAGTTTTCATTTACAAATCAACATCAAATTTGCATCCAAAATCAAGTTACTGATTTTTGAAGTATTTAGAACTGTTTTAGTAAACACAGTATTAAATTTTATCTCCTACAGGCAATTAAATATTTCTAATTCCACATGCAATCCAATCTAAATAAAATTTCCAGGTAACAACATGATATGCAATAGGATCTCTATTCAACTTGGCTGTTTTTAAAATCAATTAACTCACTTGTTTAAATTGCAGAGAGCAGTGAACAGAGAACAAAGCATGGTAGTTAAACAAATAAAACTGTTTTTAAAAGAAGTTTACTCACCTCTTATTTGCAGGGTAGATTATTACTTCCAAGCTTTAACTCTAATTCAAAAATGCATTTGCTTTTGATTATGCTTGCTGTTGAAAATCCCTTGCATGCTTCACTTAGTTGTTTTAAACATACTGTTGAACATTTAAAATGCAGCCTTTTAAGATTTGCAGATTGCAAATTTGAGTTGCAGTATTTTTTTTTTCAAATTTGCAGGTTGAAGTCTATAGCTTTTGGAAATCTCGGGTTTGAATTTGATATTGTAGTAATTTGGTTTGAGTTTATATTTGCTTTTGATTCAAGTTTCAGGTTTTGGAAATTGTTTCTACTTTTGCCATTAACATTTGAAAGAAGATAAACAAAGAGAAAAGTTATGTTTATAAAAATAAAAAATAAAGACACTTGTTCTCAAAGAATAACACTTGTCATTAGCATGTTTTTAAAATTACAAGTGTTATAAAGATAGCTTAAAATGTTCACACATGTACATAAGTGTTTTTAAATAAATTTTTATTTAATTTAAATGATCATATAAACTTACATATTAAATTTAGTTTATAAATAAATACTTGTATATGTAAATATAAATTTACTTTTAAGAGAAATATTCTAAAACACTTATATTTATCATTTATAACCATTTGAAATTAAACACCTTAAAGAAAAACAAAAAGAAAACTTTATTTAAACCCTTTTTAAACTATCATATTGAAAATAAACACAATCTTATATTTTGAAAACAATTGAACTAACTAAATTATCTTTTGAAAAATCTTATTGAATTTAAAACAAAACTTTAAAATTGCAATATTCATTCATACATAAATTATTAATAGATTAAATTAAATTTTCAAAACAAAGATCAAATTATAACATATGCTTACATATATTACAATTTGAAAATTCAACTTTCAGTTTAAAACAAAAGAATATTTCCACTCACAATATATATCAAACATATATATTATAAATAGAATAAAATTTATTAGCTTTTGAAAAACAATTCTAACCAATTTTTAAATTGTTAAAAGATATTGATCACACTTATCAGATTAAATATTTGTTATTCTTAATAAGATTAATTTCACCAATTTAAATTAAAATTATAAAGAAAATTTATCAAACCAATTTAATTATTTATACAGATTATTAAATTGATATTGCCTCACATTCCGGGTCGTTACAATCCTCCCCCCTTAAAAGAATTTCGTCCCCGAAATTTAAAAGCAAAGGTAATTTAATAATCCAACAAAGATTTTAATTTCAAATAGCAAAGCATTCCTAACAACCAGTTACTAACATCCAAAGCAATCAAATAAACAGACAAACTTAACTAATTACTCTGACACAAATCAGAATAAATCTCTAATACTATCTCGAGTTTCCCAAGTATAAATCATCGGGAGACTCGCTCTACAAAAGTCAACAAACTAACTTCACAACCAAAATCCAGAGCTCAACTCATCTCTAGATCCATCAATCTAAACAGAACATCAGACTATTCTCAAATCCAGCTCAACATCCAACTCCAACTGAACTACAGATTCAACAAGCAACAATGAATCATACACATACTCCCTCAGTGGTACGTGAAATAAATGAACTACAGCTATCCAAACTGGCAATTCAGTCTCATAGACAACAGATCTTATCTTATCAGAACATAGATAAGGAATCTCAAATGCCAAAGTACTAACCAACCAATCTTACCCAATTTCTGCTCTCTCTTAATCAGAGAAATCTTAACAACAATGAAGTCCCCAACTTCGAATACCAAACTCTTAATCTCATATCTGCATAACTCAACAGACAAACCTGGGCTGCCAATCTCTTCCTGATCAGCTCAACCTATGCAGATACTTCCAGAAACAACTAGACCAAAGCAAACTAGCTTCTGGATCCTATTCAACAGAAAAGTCTTCCAAGATCCGTCGAAATCCAGATTTCAAGCTCTACTACTCAAGCAAAGGCAAACAGAACTTATTTCCTTTCTGGTACAGCTACTAGCTCGCTTCCACTGCACAACTCTGATTCTGAAATAGAGGAGAATACTGTTGATGAACACACGTACAAACTTATCCAATATATGAGAAACCTTGTTCATCAAATCCATATAACCTTGGTGACACATTCGACCCGGTCACACAACCTTACACAGAATCCAATTCAAAAACAAGATCTAACCAAATCCAAATTCCTAAAATTCCTGAGCTGCTACACCAATCTCTACTTCTCCAAGAACCATCCTACAACCGGCAAGCTACCATAATCACTTCGGGAACAAAAACAATACGGAACTGAACTTCAGATGCAGACGACCTTCTGATTACTCCAGCAGCTCCTACTTCCACATGAGAATCCTCAATCTCAAACAAAAGAATGCTCAAGAAAATTCCAAACCAATCGCAAGTCACTTTTGCGATCCAACTTAATTCGAATTCCAAAGAAACTGTCCTCTCTTTACCAATTAGAACAGCTCTAAACTTTTCCAAACAAGGTTAATTCTTCAAGAAAACTTCCACCAACTGCTCGGGCTGCTGATAGAAGAACCAATAAGATTCCTGAACCATCAAAGAAACAAGCTACACTGCTGCTTCCAACTCTACTCGATGATATTACAAAGCTAAAAGATCCACTCGTCAGCACACCGATCTCTTCGAGCTGAAACTGCTACCACAGCTATCTAAAGACTTCTAATCCAAATGCTTCTCGAAAACCAAAACCATCTACAAACCACACAAAAGACCTCTGAGATGGCAGACAACCCGAAAGAAACTCGGGCTCCAAACCAAGTATCAACATCTCGCACTCCTTTAGGAATAACAATGAGACCATGCCTGAAGAGAAACAACTCATAGACTTTAGTCTCATGTTCCAGAACAGCCAACTTCCATACTGAAGATCCAGATAACTTTTACACAGATGAGTCTTTCCTAAGGTAGGTAAAGACTGCTCCTCAACCAATCTAAAACTGCTTCAAGAGGAAACACCTTCGAAAATATCCAAGAATACTGCATCTCATCACGCAGTTACCAAGATACCATCACTTACTTCTACACTTCCATCAAATCCAAACTCAAGAAAAATTCGCTCACCCGAGCGAAATCCAAACCTACACTTCAAGGATAGACTCCGAATCTTTAAAAGATTTCCTTCGGATATCAGAGAAATCCTTACTCCAAACAACAAAATTTATTCGAGACGGTATTAGGTCCACAGTCTCGACAAATACTTCCAACCTCAACATATGGACCTCTTCCATCAGTGGTAATCGTGTTACACACACATACCACTACTACTCCACTATCTACCTCTATAAATTATGCTGGAAAATCAGAACAGATAACCCAACAGATCAGGTAGATATAAATGTATATATATATAGTTATATACAAAAATTACAAGTACGCTCTCTCAAGGAAGACACCACTCCAGAGCCTAGGTATTCACTCAACCTAACACTCCCTAAAGAAAGACACACTTCAGAGCTTAGGTATTCGCTCAGCCTAATGCTCTGATACCAAACTGTGACGACCCGACTTCCTATCTCCAGGAAATCGCATCATCTTGAAGAAAGAAAGGGATAGAAGAAGAAAAGAAAGAGAAAGAAGAAACAGAACAACATCAGAGAACTCACAGCGGATCGAATGAAATATAATTTATCAAATAAAATATTACATAGTATCTTAATACATCAGAGTACACAACTATACAACACATATTAAACAGTTATAAACATCTGTCTAATTCATACAACTCAAGAATAACAGATACAGACACAACATACACAGCGGAAACATAATATATCTACACGTGGAAGCCTCCTGCTCCATTACTCCTCCAAAATTCGTCAAGCAAACCTGAATCACTTGACTACTCATACATAATATGAGTACCCAAGAGTTTAATAAAACAGAAAATAAACACTCGGGTCAGACAGGGGTCTGGTGTGAGTAAACGGGTTAAAATTGCTTAACTTTAGAAAACCTTTGAAAAGAAAGGGTATCACGTAAGACTTCCCACACATAAACATGGAAAAGTTTTTACCTTACACTAACCAAAACATTTGATAGGAAATCCAGTGATATTATAATAGTGTCTAGGGTTTTCAAGTAAATATGAAATAGCCGAAATTGTTACATCTATTAAATTCCAGCTACTAGCCACAAAAGTGGGTAATACAATCAAAACCGTAGGGTCTCGTAGGGAAAATGGGTTTCCATCAATGGCAGGGCTACTGGGGTACCGCCCGTCACAGTACGTGGCCTAGATCACCGTACCGAGGAGTACTCCCATTCCCCTGCAACACAAGGCCGGGACCATTCCTTACTGAACAGTCCCAAACAAGACAACCCCGGCGATTGTCCGGAATTCAACCGCCCCCACAGCCGAATAAAAAGGGACCTCTAGACAGGGGTAAATCTTGCTCTCCAGTGGAGCTACCCACGAAGCCTTGCTGCACCTCCCCTGTTTTAGCCATTCCCGGTTGATGAGGCTTGAGGCTGCGATTACCTTTATAGAACATATCTATCTTAGAATGCTCATCGTCCACCTGACGATGTGCTGAAAGCATTCAATCCATACAAGTTCCTTTCGGGTTCGAACGAAACCGAAGGCACTATCTCGTTGCACTCATATTGGAATCACCCTCAGAGTCAACGACCATAGCCCTTGCACTCTAATCTCCATCTCGAATCTATAAGTACTATTCCGTCAAACTCATTACGGAATCACCCATAGAGTTATACTGACGTATAGCCCTTACACCTCGAGTCTTCACTTGCTCCACTTGGATTAACGACCTAACGTTTAATTGGAATCGATGTGGTTTTCTGATTCCAAATATGGAAACCCGATCTCGGTCTCATCGAAACCAAACGCCATTTTAATGTCCAAGTTGTACTTAAGGGATTTAAACAGTTTAATTTATTCAGGATGATATAAACAGATAGATAAATAACATTATCACAATAGATAATTCATATAAACCATTCATCTTACAAAGCAGCATATCACAACATAGATATCAAAATCATCCAGCATCAACCAATCGCCCAATATCAATCATCCAATATAATTCAACATCCAATATCAATCACTCAATATCAACCATTCAATATTAATCAATCATCCATAGCAGAATTGATTAACTCTTAATTAATTTAATTAATTTCTAATTAAATTAATTACTATCCTTTAATCATTTGGATTATCCTAACTCCTGCTTCATTGATTTATTACAAATCAAATTCATTAATCATCTTCTAATGATCTTCCTAATTAATCTTCCTAGATTAATTATCCTTTAATTCCATTCAAGTAATTATCCCTAACCATATTCAGTAATTATCCTTTAATTACTATCATTAATTACAATAATTAATGATCCTTCATTAATTGATTAACTATAATTAATTACATTAATCCTTAATTAATTACAATTAACTAATCATATTTAAATTAATTACTTCATTAATTATATTAATTAATAATCTTTATTAATTAATAATCCTTTAATTAATTAAATAATTAACTTGTGATTAATCATTTCATTAATCATAAACAATAATTAACAATTTGTAATTACTTATCTTAATTAATTAACTTCTTAATTAATTATATTAACCTTGATTAATTAATTTAATTGATAAATCTTGATTACTTCATTAAGTAATTATTAAACAATTAAGTTAATAAATAAATCCTTAATTAATTACCTTATTAATTAATTATATTTCAATTAATTACACTTAGTAATTTACCCTTATTTAATCTCATTCATTAATTACTTAATCACATTAATTAATTAACTAAACTAATTAAGTAATTAACTCTTAATTACTTACATAAGTAATTATCTCTAATTACTTCTTTTAATAAATCTTAATTACTCTCTTAACAATAATTAATTCCATCATTAAAGAAATCTTAGTTCATTAACTAAGTAATTACTCCATAATTAATTATATTAATCAATTCTTTAATTGATAATATTAAGTGATTCCATTAATCACTTCAATTAATTATTCCCATAAGTAACTTCTCTAATTACTTCCCTAAGTAATTACCATTCTAACTATATTCAAAATTTAACCATTGATTACTTCATTAAGTAATTACACTTAATAAATCCATAATTAAGTGAATATTTAAAATTAAATAAATAATTAAATAATTATTTAAAGTTAATTAAACAATTAATTAATTAATTTCTTACATTTCAAAATCCTTAATTAATTAAGAATTCATAAACCTTAATTAACAAGTCATGTTTATTAAGTTCTCTCAAGATCATATCAAAATAATTTAATGTTATTTATCTTTATAAATAACTTATTTGAAATAAATCAAATTTTAACAACTTAATCAACTTATCCTTTTGGGTCTTCAAAATTATAATAATAACTTTATTTAAAAATAACACATTTTGGAAATCAAATTTGAAATTTTCAAAACACATTAATTTTCTAAGTTAAACTTATTCATTTACAATAAAATTTGAATAGTTTGTATTTAAAATATTACATTATACTGTACTTAAACTTTGATTTAATAATTAAATTCAAACACTCCTCTTAAATTAAAATTCAAATTTAAATTAAGTAAAACTTCTTCAAAGAAATCTTCTCACATGTTTTAAATTTGAAAGTAAATTCAATTTACATTTTAAAGTTAAATTAACTTAATTTTCAACATTACATAAGATAATATAACATTAACTAAAATAAAGGAAATACAAAGATAGAACTTAAGATAACATGAATTAAACTAGTTAGATGAAGAAGAAGAAGATGATAGTCCAAGCTTGCTACTAATTTTCTCGAAGAATTTGTCAATTTTAATGGAAATCTTATCCATTTTCTTACTCGTTGATCTTTTAAGTGTCTTTTGATTTCCCACTATAATGCTTTGATTATTGAGAATGGTGTTATTGAATGGATTAGTGGGATTAGTAGGATATTCTATAATTTCTAAGGAGGCTTCTTGGTCTTCCTCTTCCTCCTCCTCAATTTCCATTCCTTCCTCCTCTTCTTCTTCTTCCTCCATTTCTTCCATTTCTTCATGAGCAAGCCTTTCTTCCTTTTACATAAGTATTTCATATGGTTGAAACACTAATGGAATTTGCATGAGTGAAATGTTTCCATGGTTGAACACTTTTCTAGTTGTAAATTATTCCCTTTTAAAATCAACTCTAAAGTAACTGAAAATCCAAGTAAGATAAATTCCATGGTATAATGTGTTTTCACCCATGGTAAAATTCTTGGGCCTTAGCTCATCCAAAATAACTTGAGCCTAATTAATATCATAACTTCTAAAAATTGCAAAAGGGCTTTGCAAACTTTCAAAGTCGGGTGTTGCAGTTTCTCGATCTTGGTATAAGAGTGTGTTGGATAAGAAGACTAACAATTCTTGTTTTTGGACGAAAATAACGATTTTTGAATTCAAAATTGTCATCCCTTTCAAAAATGTGATGAAATGTCTCTCGATCATTTTCATTGATTTGAAATTTCGATAGATTCATTCCGGTATACTTACATCCCAAAATATTTCCCAAAATTTCACGATTCAAAATAATTTGTGTTCCCTTAACACTACTCCAAATTTGTCCTTCTTCCCCATCATAAAAACCGCGATTCACATTCGCATAAAACATCTTAACGAAGTTTGGATAACATACAAAATCATTTTGTTTGTTATCAACTAAACTAAGAATTGAATATTGTTGAAAAAGATTTTCAATTTCATAAGAAGGAGAATATTAAAAAATAGCAAGTTTTCCCGTATGAATTGTACCAAAGTTTACATAGTTGATGTAAGCTTTGATAGCTTCCGGGTCAATACAATGAAAGTTTTTGATAGATTTTCGAAGCCTAATGGTGTTTGGAGTGCTTGAAGAGGCCATTAAAGAAGTTTTAGAGGAGTTGAAGATAATGAAAATAAGTTTGAAATTTGAAATGAAAGTGAAAAGTGATGATAAAGAGAGTGAGATAAATAAAGACTCTATGGTCATGTTCTATGGTCAAGAGGAATCTTTCCAATGCATTGAAGTTGGTGAAAAGGTGGAGGGAAATTCAAAAGTTTGAATTCAAATTTTGAAATCAAATTCTAAGGGGCATGTCGACATAGGGTATCCGGGTATGTCGACATGTGTCTATTTATTCAAAGGACAAGTGTCTAATCCTATTTTTTAATAACTATATATATTATATCCTATATTCTAATTATATAATTCCTATGATAACATTAAATATAATAATACTTAAATATTAATAACTTAATATTTAAAATATTATCAAAATAATATTATTTTTCAATTTAAAATTCAAATTTCAAGGGATAAATTTGAATTCAAAATTCAAGAAATTTAATAATCAGCAAACAAACAAGCATCCATTCAACCAAGAAAAATTAAAAATAATGTAAATGCGTACCTATTTTTAGATCCATTCTCCCATCGTCATCTGATTCATGAATAGCAGTGATACACAAATTTGAATTTTCTCTTCTTTTCATCGTCACTGGATGATGAGTCTGAGTCATCAACAGTTGTTGTGTATGCTTTCTTTTCCTTGACGAATCATTGTTTGGAGGGAATAACTGTTTATCTAGATATGTACAGTCTTTCCTATAATGCCCGACTTTATTGCAATTGTAGCATCTATCATTGTTGACATTCTCAGCATTATTTCTGGAATTCCTTTTATCATCTCTTTTGTAATTATTCATTTTTCTACATTTTAGGAATTTTTGAAAGTTTCTTGTCATGAAAGAAATCTCCTCATCACTGTCTGGTTCTAAATCTTCAGTTGTTGCATTGAATGCTAATGACTTCTTTTCTGTAGCCTTGTTTTCTCTTCTTCCTTGCAGCTGAACTTCGTAAGACATCAGATTCCCACTCAATTCTTCTATTTTCATGAGACTGATATCATTTGCTTCTTCGATTGCAAGTGTGATTTGATCCCATTCTAGAGGGAGTGAATTTAGAATTTTTTTGACTTGATCTTCCTTCGAAAAGCTTTTTCTCGGTGCAATTAGTGAATGAACAATGTCTTGAAATCGAATGTACATGTCGCAAAATGGACTCATTTGCATGCATTTTAAACAATCGAAACTGGTTAGTTAATATGGAAATTTTAGTCTATTTAACTTTGCTTGTTCCTTCATGAGTAACTTGCAAAGTTTTCCAGATTTCAAATGTAGACTTACAAATAGACACTCTATTAAACTCATTCTTATCAAATAAATAAATAATGTATTCATGGCCTTTGAGTTATTTTGTGCAACGCCCTTTTGCTCAGCAGTCCACTGGACAAAATCGGTAGTTGGTTCAATATACTCAGTTTGTGTGATATTCCAAGTGCCTAATCCTATAGACTGTAAATAAATTTTCATTCTAAAAGACCAATATGCATAATTACTGCCATTAAAAATTGTGGTCTGACAGTAGACTGACCTTCTACAAATGAACTAGTATTAGTGATAACAAAACTAGTGCTAGAGTTGACATTACCAGTGTTGGTAGCCATTAAAACAATTTTCAAATTTTAGATTACGAAAACTATGAAAACCAATGCTTTGATACCAATTGAAAGAGACAATGGATTAAGAATGTAACGACCCAAAATTTTCAAACCCGAAAATTTCAGATAGTTATGAAAAAGAAGAAAGAGATAGAAGAAGAAGAAGAACATAACACCAAACATCTCACATTCGCAGCGGATAAAACATAATAATAAATAATAACAGTTTACAAAAGAATACTACACTTATTGATTACATTTAATATACATCAGAGTTTCACATATATATACAGTCACTGAATATATATATACAATTATCATGTCCCAGATTAACAATAATAAAAATACAGCGGAAATATTCTATACGCTCCTGCTATCAAGCTCGCCTCATGAGCTCCAGAACGTCCCTACCTGAAATCTGTAATACTCGGTCTGACCCGAGCATTACATCAAAGTAACACCCGGGTCAGGCTGGAAACCAGCATGAGTAACCCAACTAACATCGAATATCAAATCAATCAACACATAGAACCTGGGGTAACTCAAATCAACTTACAAAGTCACAAAATGATATCGACCAGACTTATTTCCAAATAAGTTTTCTAAATGTCAAAATTTTTATTTAATAATCCGATTTAAATCCTTTCATTCAAACGTATCCATTCCTCATTCCAACTATACGAAATTTGAAGTGGTTTCGGGTATTCCCAAATACCCGAACCCGGCCCCTTCGAGTCACATGTCATCCCAATCTCAGTTATCCAATGAAATACACAACATTTCATATTAACTCGTTCAGAGCATCCAATACTATTCAATCAACCATCAACAAAGCTTAATCACATAATCATTTGATTTGGTTAATCCTGATTGAATTACTAACCTCTACCACTTAGTTTTCTTCATTTAACATTACTTCGTTTCAAATCAATTAATCAACCATTCCTTTACTTTTCATCTTAATTAATCACCCCGGATAAATTATCCTTCCAATTTTTCATTCAAGTAAGTAACTTTAATTAATTTCACGATATTAATTCTTCTTACCAAAATCAATAAGTAATCTTTAATTACTTCTTAAATTAATTAACTATTTAAATTTCATTAACCCTTAATTACTTTCGTTAATTAATCTCACATAAGTCATTTATTTATTAATTGATAAGTTTTAATTAATCAAATCTTTAATTACCTCATCATTTTTCATTTTTTTTATAAATTGAGGATTATCGATTATATTTTAATTTATCCAAATCAAATTTAATTACCTTAATTAAACCACAATATTAATCATTTTCGATTAATTCCAAACGATAATTAATTATACTTTTATTTTCTTCATTTAGTAATCAATTAATCCTTAATTAACCATCTTAATTTATTCCTTGATTTGAATTACACAAAGTAATTTTATTTTATTAATTACATTGAGTAATTATCTATCAAACCATTCATTGATTATTCTAAATTAATTCAACTAAATTAACTTAACCAAAATGAATTCAAACCTTTATTTGCTAATTAATCAGCTCGATTTATTAATTAATTAATAAATCATCCATTTCAATTACCCTAATGATTTTGATGAGTCACAAATCATTAAACTTTTTATTATAATTTAAGTTCAAACAAATTTAAAACCCGAATACTTCGAGTCAAACCACAGTTAACTCGAGAACCAATCAAAACCAAGATCACATCAACAGCAGTGCACATCAAATCAACTCAACCAATCATCCAATTATTTAAATTTAACCATTGAAATTTAAATAAAAAAATCCAACAGGGTGAGATTTACTCACCTTTGCTTTTATTTGCAATCCACTCTAATCCACTTTCAATCCAGCTTGTTTCTCTATTTTAGACCTTGTATAACATTACGTGATTTATTAATATTTGAACTAATTGAAAAATCCATTATCATTTATTCTAAAAATTTAAAGTTCCTTTCTAAACCTATATACATATATATATATAACTGCTTTAAACCCTCTTTTCTGACTTTCTCTTTTCTTTTCTTTTCTTTCTTTTTTGTACCATACACATACCCATCTGTATTAACTTTAGACCTGAGAGAAAAATAAATAATTAAATTCATATACCTCTCTGCTCCTCACGCGAGTGACTTCACCCCGAATTCGAATGACGAACTCATCCCTCTGCAGACAACTCTAACACTCGAAGGCTCCCCTTCCAGATCCATTCACGAGCTCCATTCGATCGCAACCACCGTCGCGAGCTCTTATCGGCTTCCTCCACGCCGCGAACTCCCTCGATGCCACCCGCTCGCTGCTCGAGGCCCCACAATCTCGAAATCCCCAAAAGAAAAATCCCGATCCTTAATCACCTGAGCGCGTCGCAGCCCTACGTGAGCTCGAGCTTGCCTCCTCAACTACGATTTAAGTCAGAGCATGAGAGTAGAAATCGCGATTCGAACGAGACGAACAGATTTGGAAACAAAATGGGCTCGGTCATTTTTTTTCCTTTTTTTTCCGTATGTTTCGATTTTGAGAAACTGGAAAGGGATAGGAGTAAATATTGAAGGGGAGGTGTGCTTTAGAAGATTGGGTACATGGCTTACTTTTATTCCCCATTATTATATTTTATTAATATTCTCAAATCAAAAACTGTTACAAACGAACTCCAAATCACATGTGTCGCCTGGCGTTTATAGGATTTTACCCGCATTCCGAACACAATGGAACGTGTTTCGAAAGCTAATTCGTTCATATGCACGAGTTACGGAAATAACGATCAAATTTTGAAATTAAATCGATTCAAATAGTTTCTAAGCGTTTCGAGCTGCCAGGGTCAAACGACAACTCCGATTACTACGAAAATTGAAATCCGATAATAACTAACTATTATAGATCCAATGAAACTGGTTTTATTGAATTCCGAGACTGCGCCTCGGAAGGCTATTTTTAAATTCCAATTTAAACAATATATTATTTAAAATTGAACAAATTACCTTTAAATTTAATTTCAACTATCCTATTATCTTCGGTATCATCATTATAAATTTAATAAGCCTTCAAATTATTTTAAACAGGCTTAGAATCTTAGATTCAACAATTTACCCAATTTCAATTATTAAATTCAACCTTTAAACTATATAATCCAATGATTTAATTATCAAGAAAATATTGATATCTTGAATTCAAGTTAAAATTAACTTTTAAATAAATTTAAAATTGATTAATTATTCCAATTTAATTTGTTAAAATTTCCGGGTCGTCACAAAGGATCTTAAGGCTAATTTAACCCTAGAGAGGGGTGAATAGTGTTTTAATGAGCCTTAAGATCCTTGATCCGCTGTCCCTTTCAGTAGTCAATAACTCCTTAAACTTCTCAAATGTCTTAGTGCATTTATCATCCTAAGAAAAGACTAGGTTCTTCTTAGTCAAATGGGTTAAGGAGGCTGCTATTCTTGCGAAGTTCTTAATGAACTTTCTACGGTAGCCTAGCAACCCGAGAAAACTTCTAACTTCCAATGAATTTCTAAGAGTCTTCCTTCCTTGAACAGCTTCTACTTTAGTGGGGTCTACTGCCAGTCCTTGCTCAAAAACAATATGCTTAAGGAATCTAACTTCTTTTCTCCAAAAGTAGCATCTAGAAATTTTTTCCCTAAGTTGGTTCTTTGTTAAGGTTCCTAATACCTCTCTTCGGTGATCCCTATGCTCCTCTTTGCCCTTCGAGAAAACCGAAATATCATCTACAAATACAACGATGAATTATTGAGTTGCCCTAAATACCCTACTCATCAAATCCACAAAATATGCAGCGGCATTCTTTAACCCAAAAGACATCACTTTCGACTTATAAAATTCATTGGATTCGAAAATAGCTGATCAAATTAAAATTAACCGCAAACGCACGGCTTTATAATGATAGTACATGGCGAGTATGGGTTGATCTGTAGGGAATTGTTAGATTTCAAAATTTATATTCAATCAAATTAAACCAATATTTGAAATGTTGTTAAGCTATAAAAGTGTAAATAAAATAACAAAAGAAAATGGGTAAAAATATGAGAGGTTGAAGGCAATTTAGAGATAAATCCACTCTCTATATCACATAAATCAACACAATATGAAATTATGATCTCTCTTTTTAGGTAATTAGTGAATTTTTTTGATGTATTCATCATAAGTATGGAATATTTGTGCTACTTAATTAACCCAATATAAACCATCAAACTATAATAACCCATTAAACCACTTCTTAACTCTCATGAAAATTGCAATGAAATTGAAAATAAAATCTATTTTAAGAATGACTTATTAACTATTGATTAGAAATATAGACCATCATATTTTGATTCCAAATCCATTTCCATTACCAAAATCAATAGTTAGATGATGATATAAATTGTGTTTATTTGAGTAAGTATAGCCTATATGTGATTAACATCATAGACTATCAAATTCATTAAACTTACATTAACATTCAATTTTCCAATAAGCACAAAAAAGAGCATAAATGATCAAAATGTGTTGAATCTACATAATTAGAGAGCTTTATTATCCCTAAATTGAGAGGTTTTAGTCTCTCATAGTTGTCATCGTATCAAAAAATGTAGATTGCAACATGAAATAAAAATAAGAAGAAAAATGCAAGCTAATGAAAATAAAGTGAGAATTAATCTAATTACATAAAATAAAATCTATATTGAAAAGAAATTGAGCATGTAAAAAGGAAAGAACATTAATTAGCATTGCATAAAAAAGAAAATACATGAAAGGAAATGTCTAAGTGGCCATGGAAGAAAAAAGAGAATTTTTTCGTTTATTTTTTAGCCTTAAACTAAACTAACAAAATGGAGGCAAAGGGATAAATTACATAAACATATGGGGTATTTATACGTGTTTGGAAACCATAATCCTATTTGGGAACTATCCAAACTACCCTCTAGGAAGTGTGGCCACCAAGTTATTACTAGCATGAGATGATCCTCCATTAACTGTGCATGAAACTTTAATGGTCATTAGCATGCGCATTAGCTTCTAATTTGTACATCATGGTGAGTGGGTAGGTAGGGGTCCTCCATGATACATGAGTTTGAATTATTTCCATCTTCATTCCTTTGTATCCTCTTGTGCATGCATATTTTACACGAAGCCTCTTGTAATTTCCATCCAATTTTCTTTAAATAGAAAAATGTGGAAATAAATATTGTTATATTAATATATGCACAAAAATGACCATTTTGCCCATATGTGAAGATAAATAAATGATAATTTGAAAATAATTGAAATATTGGTTTAAACATGTTAAAACAACCTATATGCTCATTTATTTAATTAAATTCGATTAAATATTAAAGTAAGAACATGCACATTTACGTGCACATCATGCCCCTTAAATACCCTACTTATCAAATCCACAAAGTATGCAGGGGCATTCGTTAACCCAACAGGCATCACTTTCCACTTATAAAATCCATTTAGTGTGCGAAATGCAGTCTTCGACTTGCTTTCTTCTGCAATTCCTAACTGGTGGAATCCAGTTGCAAAGTCTAGTTAAGAAAAGGCTTTAGTTCCTCCAAGCTAATCGAATAATTCGTCTATTCTAGGTAAAGGGTCTTCCTTGTTCAACTTGTTCAATTCCCTATAGTCGATGCAAAGTCTCAACGAATCATCTGCCTTAGCGGCGAAAACAACAAGGGCTCCCAACTCTGAAGTACTTTAATGGAATAATCCTTTCTTTAATAGCTCGGATATTTGGCTGTCTAGTTCTCTTATTTCTTTGGCTATCATATGTATTAAAGGCAGAGTGACTGGCCTTGAGTCTTTCTTCAAGTCTATTTAGAACTTGATCTCCCTTTGGGGTGAGAGACCCGGTACTTCCTCAAAGACATCAAGGAATTCACAAACTACAGGTACGGAAGATAGATCTCCAACAGATAGATTTAGTGAGTATAGATGGCTTAACTCAACTAAATCTTGGGGTGCACAAAAAATTTCTAGGTTACAGCCTCCATAACTTCTTAATTGTATAACCCTCCTTTAATCAAGAATTGCTCCATAATATGCTAAACAATCCACACCCAAGATAAGTCCATAGCCCTTAAAATTTAGAATGTAAGCATTACATATGAAATCAACGTCGCATATGTCCAATAATAGGTCTTTACAAATAAAAGAGAGATGTATCGAACCCCAATAGGATTAGAGCTGGGCTGATGACAATCAAGGTTCGAATGTTTGAGAAATTTACTATGTTCCTACCTATAAAGGAATGCGATGCTCCTGAATCAAATAGGGTATGAAGTATAATCCCTAAAATAAGAGTTATACCTTTTATGCTGTCTTTCCCTGGTCTCTCGATGGTCTACTTGCAATAGGGATGTCTTCAATAGCGTAAGCTTATCCGTTTGATCTTTCCTTTAACTTAGGGCATTGATTCTTGAGGTGCCCTTTCTCATGGCAATTAAAGTACTCCCTTTAAAAGCTTCTTTCATCAGAATCACCCTACAATTTTTAGCCTCACAAAATTTATTCTAGCATCGCTTACCTACCGCACCATCCTTTTTAAACTTCCGTTTGACTTCTTGTTAGTCCAAAAGCTTCCTTTCTTGGACCCTTATTGCTTTTGGGTAAGTGCAACCTTCTCCTTTTCTGCTTCTTTATCGTCTATGTTGACCATACGTATCATTGCTATCTCCACCAACATCTCATACATGGTACCATTGGGTAATTGGGTCAATATTATTTCTCTCAATGGGGAAAATAGTCTCTCCATGAACTTCATGGCCTTTTTCTTAGGTGTATATATCAAGCTCATCCCGAATTCAGTCGACTCTGTGAACTTAGCTATGTATTCCTTTAAAGTGGAGTCTTCTTGCCTAAGATGAATGAATTTCTTCGGTTATAAACTCACTTCTGCCTTAGTCATAAACCTTATCTCAAATCTATTTTGAATTCACCCCATGATAAAATCCTTCCATCGTTTTCCTCAGTCACCAAATTCCACATATTTAAAGCTTCTCCTTTGAGCTGCCTGCTACCATCTTCCTCTTTAGCTGATCTTCCCAAACAAGCTCTCTAAATATTTTCTTGCATCCAGTAACCCATATTTTAGCTTCCAGACATCCCTTGGTTCTAGAGTATGTCTTTCTTCCCATATTAAGGAAGTCCTTACATAATTTAGGAAAGTCAATAGGACAGGGTGTTGCGTCGGTAGACGGGGTACCAGGTGCTACCGGTGCAGCTGGTGGAATAGAAAATTGCTTGATGATCCTACGATATTATTTAAACCTTTCGGGAATTCCATGAATGGAAGGTATTTCGCGTGCACAAATCCCAGTTCCAAAAGAAGGTTGATTATCAACCATATCAATATGTTGAATCTTTAGTGATGATTTCATAAGATAGTATTATATGCCAAAAGAAAAAGGATTTCCTAATGTGTGCGCATATATTCAAAGAAATGAGGGGTGTGTATATAGTAAGATTTCTTTTTGAAATAAGGGTTATATACAAAGAAATAAGGATTGTATACAAGTATGCCACTCATACATAGTTTCTCTGTTGATCGGGTAACCTAAGCTCTGATACCAAATGTAACAGTCCATCTCAGAACAGGTCTAAATTTTGACTCAGCAAAGGGCCATCGAAACTTAGATCCATTCTAAGGTTGACCGCTGGTTAGAAAAAGAAGTAATAGCACAGAGTAATAACAATTCTTTTAGAACTCACAGCGGATGGAATAAAATATAATAGTAAATTATACCCATTTATTTCAAAACCATTTGAAATGTCATAACACAAACATCATTAAACCGTCAAGAAAAATCTATTACATCATTTATCCAAAATGCATGGGTACAACATAAAATATCATAAAAGATAATAATAAATACCATAAGCTTAAGCTACTTCATCTTCAAGCATCATCACCATTATCGATCCGTCCTTAACCTGTGTTGTAGTGAAGAGGGGGTCAGAATAACAAATGTTTGGTGAATAAAACATCGAGTCTTACCATTTCAGTACATTGGCAGTATATTTTAAAATAAGAATATGTCTAACGTACATAAAACCATTTAATACTTCTTATAAGGAAAGAAGGCAGGTCCAGAATCAACCACTTAATACGTTCCAATTTCTGAAGTAGGTTTCTAAGCCCCATAACCCAAATCCCATGTCATAAATATCTAATAATACGGAGATTGTACCCAAGCCCTTAGTATATTTTATTGGAAAATAGGAAGACTCTTCTCATTTAAGACCTCAATTGAGGAAGAACCCATCATTTAATATATATTCCCAAGGTGGACCCATCAAAGATGATAATCTAGCTAACATCGCACGTAATCTTTTAAGCCATTTAATAATTCCTTATGGAAAGGCAGACCCTAAATTAGTCACTTAATACCTTATCCCCAAGTGGACCCCTGTCGAGATACCACCTATCGTGCCTAATAACTAGCCTCTTAGCCTTTTAATACTTCATTTGCGGAATAGAGGTTGGCCCTTAAACAACTGCTTAATACCTCAAGACCTCGAAGTAGGCCCTTCGTATTATGGTCCATATTCATAAAAGCGTCTCACATTAGTCCGACTATTTGTAGGAACTGGTAGCCAGATTAGCTGGGTTGATTTACCCTACAGAACTTGGGACTAACCTCGCGTCATTACAAATATTTATCATGGGAGATGTCTCACATCAATAAGAATGTACATAACTACTTGTAGCCTCAAAGTGAAAGGCAGACTTCTGCCGTGCAACTATACTGACCTTGTCCTATGACTTAGCCATAATTTAATTACTCTTCATATATAATACTCATCTCAATGTTTCATAATTAAGGCCTTATAAGGAATCTTCCTTATTACGCCTTAAAATATTAATTACCTTCCTAAGGGGAATCAATGACAATTATTATATATCTAACTACGCAATTATATGCTATACTTGTACACTATAATTATATGTTTATTATGCAAATATATATATATATATATATATATATATATATATATTCGTACCTAATAACTTTAAAGCGTGCGGTTCATATGCCTTAAACTAGCGTTAAATGTCAATTCCTTTAACCATAATACTAATACAAGTCCTCTTCCATTATATTTCCAAGATTTTAATATCCATAACAAGATTAAATATTCATATCCAAAACTACAATAAATAGATTTGTAAATAGAAATAGAAACCCAACTTATTACATCAAACCAATGAAGTATCCTGAATAAAAGGAATTGCAATCCTAACTTCATATTCTATTTAACTCCTCTTTAGAGAAATAGGTGAAGGAATTTTGTACGGAATAAGTGGTGTATACTATGAATAGAATTCATGCTCTGTGCCCTTATTTCATTATTGAAAACTCAAAATTTGAATCAAATAAGGAGGAGAAGTGGAATAGACAATGAAATCATCAAAAATTACTGAAACGATATATATTCCATCAAATTAACATAAATAATTAAGAATCTCCATCTAGAATTGACATTTTGAAATAAAAAGAAATTTCAAGGGATTTTATCTATTTTATTTTTGCAATCCCAAAATCTCTAAAGCATATTCAAATCCATACATATATAACAATCAATTACTGAAATAAAAATAGTAAAGTTTTCACTTACAAATTATCCTTAACTTTTCTTATATGGATTATAACGCCAAAGCAACTCTTTTCTAGATCTCCTTCTTTTGATATATATGGACAGCGAAGGATAGGTATATATATAATTTTATTAGGTTCAGAGAGGTTGGAAGAGAAGAAAATAGATTAAAAGAATTATTTGAAAAGGATTAGAATCCTTACCTGAATCCTTAATAGAATTTATGAATCTAACTAAAGAGAGAAAATTGCAGAGGTTCGTAGAGTACCCTAATGAATAAAAAGTGGGGAGGATATTTCCTATTTATAGAAGTTGAAGCATATCATAACCATATGATGAAATTATATCAAAAATAGATAAATCTGCACCGTTGAACATCACAAAACCCTAGCCGCCAGTGTGAGGCAGCTGTCGATCGCCTATTCTCGAAAGGTTGACCACTAGGGGTCGATTGGTTGGGTCTTATAGGTCGACCATTCGTCTTATTTCGAGAGCGTTGATTTCTTTCCGTTGCTCGTTTATTTTATTCCTTAGTTAAATTTTAATGTTAATTATTTAACTGAACATTCAACTTAATTCCCAACTAAACCTACAGTTAATTTTAGAAATTCAAGTCCAAAATTTAAATATTCATTTGAATTTGAATTGAAACTAAATTAGTTTAGATCTAAAAACTTCAAACGCTCATAACTTCTTCGCTTCAGCTCCGTTTTCAACATATTATATATGAAAACATATCATAATTTTTCCACGAATGCAATGGAATAATTTCATGGTCAAATTCCAATTTTTATTAAATTTCCGTTTTCAATCCTTATTCACTTTAATTCACTTAGTTTGTTTATGGTTGATTTTATGAGGTGTTACAATAACCAAAATATTTCAATAGAAAATCCATTGATACTGTAATAACGTTTAGGGTTTAAAATAAATATCAAATAGAGCTGAAATGCTTACATCTCACATTCTAACTTATTTGGACACAACTAAGTCTGTAAGGCACTTATTGGAAAATGGATTCCATCAGTGACAATGCTACTAGGGTATCGCATGTCACGTGCACCTCTAGATAAAATGTACCGAGGTCGAAAATCTTTTAACCCCTACGAGTCATGACCAGCCTACCACTTATTGCATAGTACTGAATATGATCATCCCTCATTTCTTATCAACAACCGAACGGCACCCGAAGCATACATCAAAAGGAATAATATCGATCTAGATCGGGGACGATCACACCCTAATGATAGCGAACCACATAGTGTAATTCCCCAAATTTTTAATGACATTATTTAGGATATTTAGTTAGATGAATTAAATAATAATGTGTTGATTATGGATTGATATTTTAGATTAAAGATTAAGGGGTACCGAGCCATGCTAATGAGTAAGTAAATGAACTAACATGGAATTAAGTGTTAGGAAATAAGGAAGGTAAAAACTGGAAATAGGAGAGACTTATACTGCAACCCCCAAGGAATTGAAAACACATGTTCGTTTCATTTTTCACAAATGAAAACACACTAAGGTCGGCCACCATTTTTGTTTCTCAAGAGAAGATAAAGCAAGGGTTATCAAGAGGAAGAATCAAATTAATTAATCAAGATCAAATCTCACATCCTTATCACAAAGCTATGGTGAATAATGACTACATCTCACTTTTTTTATATTTTTTCGGATTTAAGATGAAATCTGAGTTTATTTTGCATGAATTAGCCATGATTTTGAAGAGAAAAATGTTTATATTTACTTGTTGATGATTTATACTTGTTCATATAGATGTTATGACTTGTTTTGATGTGAAAACCCCAGTTAATGACATCCAAATACATGATGATTTTAGATATAGACCTGAAATACTATTTTAGAGATGGGTTTCAATTTTCATAATTTTCTGCGTTAATGTGGAGATTATGTTAATTTTCTAGTGAAGAAAATAATTTATTGGGTTATAAATTATTTATGGTTAAATAGATAATTATTTGGGTCCAAAATTTTTATATGTTAGAAAACATATTTAATTGTATTTTTTGGAATTTTTGTAGAATTTTCCAAAGAGTTCTGATGAGTACATAAAATTATTGAAGGTATGGGACTTAAATGTTTTATATTTCAATTAAGGAAAAGGGGTATTTTGTAAATGATTTAAATAAATAAATTTTGGGATTATGGAAGTACATTTTAAAAAAATTAGCAACCAATAAGAGTTTGACAAACAAGGCAGGTTAATTAAAAAGTTTACTATAAATGGTTTAAAATTAGAAATATACCTTAAAAGCATATTTCTCCTGTTTTGGTTCCGCCCAGGTAGCTTTCGACTAAGACCCTCCACCATCTTTCTCAAACCAATTGACATAGTATCAACCTGTTGGTACATAGTGAATTGGACAAAGGGGGAAGGTAGGAGTCGAACCAAAGGGGTTCCGAAGGGGTTGAAGTGCCTTTATGTTTTAACAGAGGAAAGAGCCTGCTTTGCTTTCGACTAAGATGCTTTCGACTTAGTTGGCTTTCGACTAAGTCAATTGATTTAAAAAAAGGATTTTAAGGTTGTGCCTCTATTTTAAGTAACAGCTTTCGACTTAGTGCTCTCGACTAAGTTAATGGTTTTGAAATAGTTATACCTTTGTTTTAAATGATAGCTTCCGACTATGTTGAAGCTTATACTACCGCTTCCTACTTTTCTGAAAAGCGCTTTCAAAGGATTGTTTTGTTTTATAAAAACCCTTCCGCCTCTCCAATGCTTTTGGAAAGGGGTGGTTCCATCGCTTTCTTGTTTAATTTATATCTTTTGAAAGAGATAGCTTTCAAACTTATTGTTTGTGACCCTTAGTGATTTTTAAAGAATAACCCAATGGTTTCAAAAGAGAATGGTTTCGACTTAAATGGATTCGAAAGGTTTTTTTCCACATGTTTTAAATTGAACCCAAGTGCTTTCGAAAGATTTGAGTTTTAAAAGGTTTAATACTTTCAAAAGGTTTTAAAAACAGTTTTGAAGGAGTGGATCCCCAGAGGGTTTCGAAGAAGATGGAAGGAAGTGTTTTCCAATGATATCGAAAGGTCCAAAGGCAAGGTTTTTCCAATGGTTTTGAATAAGTTTAAAGGAAATGTTTTCCTATGGTTTCATAAGGCAATGTTTAATGGTTTTATAGAGGGATGTCTAGGGTTTTTAGCTTTCGAAGGGAAAAGGATTTCAATGTTTCAAAAGGTTATATGAATAGTTTTGAAAGGAAGGTTTGTCTTTCGGCCTACATAAAAGAAAGGGTTTTACTTGTTTTTGAAAGGGGTACTTTCAATAGGATCAAAAGGGGTACTTTTAAATGTTTAAAGGTTTTCATCAACAAAGATGTGGGTAAAGTATATATAGCACGACAAGGTGATTTTAAGTAAAGCAAAGAGTATAATGTTTTCCTTGTTTAAGTTTGATTCAAAAAGAGATTCAAATTAATTCAAATGAAAAGGTTTTCAAGAAAAATTATGGGAAGGTATCCTTAAGTGAAATGACTTAGATATTGGAATACCAGATGAGACTGGTATAGGGTCGCGCCTTATACATTAGCTATTAGCCCGATCTAATTAAGTCCAAAATTCCAACGCGTAGGGCTTTATCACAGGTAAGACTAAAATGATGGTTACACACAGAAAGAAATATATGATCTACATAGATAAGTTATTGGTGAGCCCGCAAAACCATTAGGATCAGGTGATCCTGGAAGATGTTAAGGACAAACCATCCAGAAGAGAAGTATTCAACAGATGGTCAAGGGTAGACCACCTAGAGGAGGTGTCTAATAGTCGATTATATTATTTTGTTATTTTATCTGGTAGGCCCGAGTCAGCCAAAGGTTAATAGTAAGCCAAACAAAACTATAGTGTTCAAACAAATTGTCCTTTTGTTACCTGATATATATATATATATATATATATATATATATATATATATATATATATATATTTACATAATAATGCTTTACTAACCAGCTTTGGTTGCAAGATAAATGTTTGCAAAAGATATGTTTTAAAAGGATGTTAGTGAGGGATAACCCCTTTCGCTAAGCGGCGTGGTCTCACTTAACATTAATAACCGAGATGTATAGTTTTATTCACACCAGGATTTATGTCCGACTCGAAGTTTATGTTTTCCCCTTAAACTCTCGGGTGCTCAAAATTGATTTGAGTAGGCTGAAGGTTGAGGTTCTTACCGGTTTCAATAGGATGACGAATAAAGCTACCGGATATGCGCAGGAGGCTAACGGATTGGTATTAGAAGTTTCAGTCTTTTTATTTATTTATTTTTGTTGTGTCTGCATTAAGTCAATTATGACTATATGACTCTGCAATCATCCAGGGGGCATCTTCATATGTCGCTCTTGGCGTAAGTATATTTTATCATTGCCGGAGAAACATTTGGGGTTATGTAAATCTGAATATGGAACATTTGTTTTGAAATGTAATGGAAAAATGTTGTTTTGAAATCTGTGATTTGTTTATATCCAAGTGCTTCTGATATTATGGATACAATCAACATAGACATATTTAGTCGATGGAAGATAATATTATAGATGACTGTTGCATGTGTAATGCTTAGCTTTGGGCCTCTAAATAGGGGATGTTACAACTTGGTATCAGAGCATTAGTTTATGAAATACTTTAACTAAAAATTATTTTTGAAAACATAATCCTTAGGAATTAGAGATATCATCGGGGCATGGGTTAATGCTATAGTAACATACTTGTATTTGCTATATATAGATATACTCTTTATCTCCATAATCTTATCTTTGTTAGGTTATTCTTTTGTATCTCACGAGGCTTGAATAAAGATATGGACGAAAGAAGAGGTAGCGTCAATCTTGGAGGAGAAAGCAACACTACAAATGGAAATACCCGAACAAATGCTAGAAGAAGTCAGCCTTAGGCTTAGAACGTTGGTGCTAGGGTTCCCTAAGTAGACATAGGATCTATGTATCTGTTTTTTGTAAATGTGATGCAAGCTAGAGTCGCAGTTGGAGTTGTTGAAGGTAATGCTGCTGGAGGAGAAGTTCAAGAAGCTCCAGTTGCCAACCAGCATGCTAACTTGAGCAAAGATTATACTAGACTTGGGGGAAAGCCGCTTATTGAAATTGAAGATGCTATCGAAGTGGAGAACTTGCTGCTATATTAAGAAGCGTATTTGCTGATTTAGGGCTCAATGGCAAGCAGAAAAGAAGACTTGCTTTAAGACAGCTTCAAGGAGCTAGTTTATTTGGTGGAATGGTGTGACAGCTGGGGTGAACGAAGAGGAGATGATGTGGGTTGAGTTTAGGAGAAGGTTCCAGGAAAGGTTCATGTTAGTAATGGTGCAATCTATTCTAATTAGGAAGTTCGCTGAGTTGGAACAAGGAGAAATGTCTGCGTTGGAATATGCTAGCAGGATTTGAAGCCAGAATTGACGAGGGCTACTTTGCGACACATCAGAGATCCATGTGATGTAGTTGTGGTGATGGCATTGAGATAAGAAGAAATGTTAGTTTGTTTAGAGAAGAAGAAAGAGAAGAAGGTCCAGGTCGCGTAGGGACAAAAGAGAAAGTTTTACCATAAGAAGAACGCTCGAAAAAAGGAGGCTGCCAAGCAGGCAAAAGCTGATTTGGTGTGCTTCAAGCATGATAAGAGAGGCCATTATGCTCATGAGTGCTGGACAGGCAAAGGGAAGAAGGCTGTTGAGAAGAAAGGAACTAGATGCTTTAATTGTGATCAGATCGGGTACTACTAGAACCAATGCAAAGAGCCGGCTAAGGGAGAAAAAGGCTAAATGTTTGCATTGGAGCCTGCTACTTCAAGGTCGATAGTGTAAGAGAAAGGAAAAGCGGTATTGGGAGGTATGCTTCAAATATATGATATGTCTGTTAGCATTTTGTTTGATACTGGTGCATCACACTCTTCTATATCACGATGTTTGGTAGATAAGCTTAACCTAGAACCCTCTTATTTAGGTACGTCCTTAAGGGTTGAAAATCCGATAGGAGGGTATGCGACGCTTGGGATGAATTGTGAAAACGTAGAGTTTGATTTGCTAGGTTACACCTTTGTTTGTAGTTTGTAGGTATTTGAATTTGTAGGGTTCAGTATTATATTGGGTATGGATTGGCTAAGAGAGTATGATGCTAGGATCTTTTACCAGGATAGGAAAATATCTCCTAAACATCCCAATTGTAGGGAAAGGATAGTTTATACTGTAGAAAATACTAGTTGTGAGGTGAATGCGATGTTGGCTATTATGGAGTTAGAAGATGAGTTGAATCACGTATTCGTAGTTAGAGAATTCACGGATATCTTCGAGCTGGTAGTTAGGTTGCTACCGAAATGAGCAATTGAATTTCGAATTGATTTGGTGCATTGAGAAGAACCGGTAAGTAAGCCAAGGATAACACCTACAGAAATGATGGAGTTGAAGGTGCAGTTGGTGGATTTGGAAGGCAAGAATTTTATTAGACCGAGTAGCTCACCTTGGAGAGCAAAAGCATTAGTTGCTAAGAAGGTGGATGAATCGTTATGGTTATGCATCAATTAATGTAAGCTAAATGAGAATACTATAAAGAATCGATATCCATTGCCGAGAATTGACGATTCATTCGATCAATTGAGTGGAGCCAAGGTATTTTCTCAGTTAGATTTGGCTATAGGTTTCCATCAGCTTAGGGTAGTAGAAGATAGTAATGGATCATACGAATGGTTAGTTACACTGTTCGGACTAACTAGTGCGCCAAACATTCTTTGTAGATTTGATGAACATAATTTTTAGGAAACACTTGGATAGATTTTTGTTGGTGTTCATAGATGATATTTTGACATACTCCAAGGATGAGAAAGAGCATGAATTTCATCTTAGAGTGGTTCTTGAGACTTTGAGATAACATCAGCTGAAGGCAAAATTTTCGAAGTGTCATTTTTGAAAGAAGGAAGTGAAGTTTCTTGGTCATGTAGTTTTAGAAAGAGGATCGGCAGTAGATCCAACAAAGATCGAATAAGTGAATAGTTGGAAGAGGCCAGAAAGATAAGAAGTTTCCTTGCATTGGCTGGATATTATAGGAGGTTTATAAAGGATTTTTTTTGAATAGTAGCATAAATGACTAAGTTAACACAAAAGCATGTGAAGTTTGTATGGACCGATAAGTGTAAGGAAGCATTCTAGAGCTTGAAACACTTATTGACCCATGCCTCGGTGTTGTGGTTCTGAAGAGGAATTAGGATTTAGTTATTTATACTGATGCGTATGGAACAGGATTGGAAGCAGTACTAATGCAGAGGTGTAAAGTGATTGCCTACGTTTCTAGACAGCTTAGACCGTATGAGGTTAGGTATCCAATACATGACTTGAAATTGGCTGTAGTGATATTTGCGTTGAAGGTGTGGAGGCATTACCTTTTGAGAGAGAGGTTTGAGCTTTATAAGATCATAAGTCGTTGAATACTTGTTTTCTCAGAAGGAACTGAACATGTGACAACAAAGATGGTAAGAGTTTTTAGCTGCTTATGATTTCGGAATAGAGTACACACCAGGGAAAGGAAACAAGATTGCAGATGCACTTAGTAGGAAGCATCGGAATGCAATATTGGTGATGGTAGCTGAGTGGAAAGATTTGGAAGCATTAGTAGATTGCATAGTGCAACGGAGATTCGAGACTGGGTCTAGTAGAGGATCTGTTGTGTTATCATGTTTAGAAGTCTGGGCGGCATTGATTGAGAAAATTGCTTCTAAACAAGAAGAGGATCCAGTTATAGCTGAAAGGATCAAGAAATTAAAAGATGGAACAAAGAGCGATGACTTGAAGGATTTCAGCCTTGACCAGAATGGGTAGTTGAGAAAGAATAGTAGATTATATGTTCCAAATACGGGAGACATAAGGAAAGAAGTTTTGAGGGAATGCTATCGTTCAAAGTTCACTATTCATCCAGAAGGAACGAAGATATATTAAGATATGAAGAGAAGCTTCTTCTAGGAAGGCACGAAGAGGGATGTTGGCTTATGGTAAAATAGTGTTCGAATCGCCAACGGGTGAAAGTCGAACATCAGAAGAAGAGTGGGTTACTTTGGCCATTAGATATTCCGGTATAGAAGTGGGATTCTATTTCTATGAATTTCATAGATGGGTTGCCAAGATCTAATAGAGGGTATGAAAGTATATGGGTCATAGTTGACTGATTGACCAAGAGTTCCCATTTCATTCCGGTAAAGTCAACTAGGATGACACCTATTTTGGCTAAGTTGTCAATGAAGAATGCGGCTAGACTGCAAGGAATTCCTAGTAGTATAGTAAATGATAGAGATTACTTATTCACTAGTGAGTTCTAGAGGAGTCTACCGGAAGCTTTAGGAAACAAGACCAAGATGAGTACCGCTTACCATCCACGGATTGATGGGCAAACGGAAAGGGTTAACAAGATCTTGGAGGACTTGTTAAGAGCTTGTGTATTGGATTTCAAAGGATCATGGGAAGACCATCTACATCGAGTCAATTTTGGATATGATAATAATTATCAGACTAGCATTGGGATAGCACCGTTTGAGTCTTTATATGGAAGGCCATGTAGATTCCTGGTTTGTTGTTTAGAGACCGGAGATAGATTAGTACATGGTCCAGATTTAGTTAGAGATGCCACAGAAAAGATTTCATTGGTTAGGGTGAGATTGAAGAAAGCTCAATCTAGGCAGAAGAGCTATGCGGATAGAACACGGAAAGTTTTAGAGTTCTCGGTTGGAAATCATGTTTTGTCAAAGTATCATCGATAAAAGGTGTTTCAGGTTCGGGAAAGGAGGAAAGTTTGCACCGAGGTTCGTATGACCATTTCCTATTTTGAAAAGGATAAGGAAACTCGCATATAGAGTTGATTTACCGAGCAGTTTGGCAGGTGTCCACGATGTATTCCATGTATCTCATCTAACGAAGTGTGTTAGGGATCTAGATACTACTATAGTACCGATAGTGTTAGAAGGTTTAGTAGTGGAACCAGACATGACGATAGCTAGGAAGCCTATCCAGATGGTCGAGAGAGATGAGAAGAAGTGGAGGAACAAGACAGTCAGATTAATGAAAGTCCAGGGGGGTGACGATGCTAGATACTGTACTTAGGAGATAAAAGCAGGATTAGACATGCTTATCCTGACTTGTTTGATGGTATGTTTTACCTTTGATTGTTCGTTATGTTCCTTATCGTAATTTTGAGGACGAAATTCTTTAAGGACGGGAGATTGTAACATCCCACATTTTTAGTGACATTATTTAGGATATTTAATTAGATAAATAAAATAAAATAATGTGTTGATTATGGATTGAGATTTGAGATTAAAGATTAAGGGGTAGCTGAGTCATGTTAATGAGTAAATAAACGAACTAACATGGAATTAAGTGTTAGGAAATAAGGAAGGGAAAAATGAAAAATAGGAGAGACTTATACCCCCAAACCCTTAGGAATTAAAAAGACATGTTCATTTCATTTTTCACAAATGAAAATACACTAAGGCTGGCCACCATTTTTGTTTCTCAAGAGAAGATAAAGCTAGGGTTATCAAGAGGAAGAATCAAATTAACTAATCAAGATCAAATATCACATCCTTATCACAAAGCTAAGGAGAATAATGACTACATCTCACTTTTCTATTTTTTTTTGGTTTTGAGATGAAATCTGAGTTTATCTTGCATGATATAGCCATGATTTTGAAGAGCAAAATGTTTATATATACATGTTGATGATTTATACTTGTTCATATAGATTTTATGACTTGTTTTAATGTGAAAACCCTAATTGATGACATTCAAATGCCATGAATTTTAGATTTAGAATAGAAATGCTATTTTAGAGATGGGTTTCAATTTTCATAATTTTCTGGATTAATGTGGATTTTATATTAATTTTTCAGTGAAGAAAATGATTTATTGGGTTATAAATTATTTACAGTTTAATAAATAATTAATTGGGTCCGAAATTTATATATGTTAGAAAGTATATTTAATTGGATTTTCTGAAATTTTTGTAGAATTTTCTAATGAGTTTTGATGAATATATAAAATTATTTAAGGATGGGGCTTAAAATGTTTTTATATTTAATTAAGGAGAATGGGTATTTTGTAAATGATTTTAATAAATAAATTTTAGGATTATGGCAGTAATTTATAGAAAAGAAAATTAGCAACCAATAAGAGTATGACAAATAAGGCAGGTTGAGTTTACTTAAAACGGTTTAAAATCAGAAAAACACCTTAAAAGCATGTTTCGCCTATTTTGGTTCCGCCCAGGTGGCTTTCGACTAAGACCCTCCGCCACCTTTCTCAAACCAATGCACATAGTATTAACCTGTTGGTACACAGTGAATTGGACAAAGGTTGAAGGTAGGAGTCGAAACTAAAGGGTTTCCGAAGGCGTTGAAGCGCCTTTATGTTTTAAAAGAGAAAAGCACCTACTTTGCTTTCGACTAAGATGCTTTTGACTTAGTTGGCTTTCGACAAAGTCAATTTATTTAAAAGAGAATATTTTAAGGTTGAGCCTCTATTCTAAGTAATAGCTTTCGACTTAATACTCTCGACTAAGTTGATAGTTTTAAAATAGTTGTACCTTTGTTTTAAATGATAGCTTCCGTCTATGTCAAAGCTTATACTACCGCTTCCTCCCTTTCGAAACAGAGCTTTCGAAGGGGACTATTTTGTTTCATAAAAAACCTACCACTTCTCAAATGCGTTCGAAAGAGGGTGGTTTCGACGCCATCACTTTTTTATTTAAGTTATAGCTTTCGAAAGAGATAGCTTTCGACCATATTGCTTGTGACCCTTAGTGATTTTTAAAGAATAATCCAACGGTTCGAAAGAGAACGGTTTCGACTTATATGGTTTCGAAAGGTGTTTTTCCACATGTTTTAAATTGAACCCAAGTGCTTTCGAATAGTTTGAATTTTAAAATATTTAATGCTTTTGAAAGGTTTTGAAAATGGTTTCGAAAGGTGGTTCCCCAGAGGGTTTCAAAGAAGATGGAGGGAAGTGTTTTCCAATGATTTCGAAAGGTCTAAAGGAAAGGTTTTTGAAATGGTTTTGAATAAATTTAAAGGAAAGGTTTCCTTATGGTTTCGAAAGGCAATGTTTAATTGTTTTAAAGAGGGATGTCTAAGGTTTTTAGCTTTCGAAGATAAAGGGATTGCAATGGTTTCGAAAGGTTATATGAATAGTTTCGAAAGGAAAGTTTGACCTTTCAACCTAGATAAAAGAAAGGGTTTTTCATGGTTTTGAAAGGGGCACTTTCAAATGTTTAAAGGTTTTATTAACAAAGATGTGGGTAAAATATATATAGCATGGCAAAGCAAAGAGTATAATATTTTCCTTGTTTAAGTTTGGTTTAAAAAGGGTCTTAAATCAATTTCAGATGAAAAGTTTTTCAAGAAAAATTATGGGAAGGTATCCCTAAGTGAAATAACTTAGATATTAAAATACCAGATAAGACTAGAATAGGGTCGCTTCCTATACATTAGCTATTAGCCCTAGCTAATTTTAGTAAAAAACTCCAATGTGTAGGGCTTTGTCACAGGTAAGACTAAAATGATGGTTACGCACAGAAAGGAATATATGATGTATACAGATAGGTTATTGGTGAGCCCGCAAAACCAATGGGATCAGGTGACCCTGGAAGATGTTAAGGACAGACCGTACAAAAGGGAAGTATTTAACAGATAGTCAAGGCCAGACGACCCAGAGGAGGTGCTTAATAGTTGAATATATTATTTTGTTATTTTTTCTAGTAGGCCCAAGTCAGCCAAAGGCTAATAGTAAGTCAAACAAAATTATAGTATTCTGACAGATTGTCCGTTTGTTACTTATATATATATATATATATATATATATGTGTGTGTGTGTGTGTGTGTGTGTGTGTGTGTGTTTGCATAGTGATGCTTTATAGTTTTAATCGATTTTGGTTGCAGGATAAAGGTTTCCAAAAGATATGTTTTAAAAGGATGTTAGCGAGGAGAAACCCATTCCGTTAAGCGACGTGGTCTCACTTAACATTATAACCGAGATGTGTAGTATTATTTACACCGGGCTTTATGTATGACTCGAATTTTACGTTTTCCCCTTAAACTCTCGAGTGCTCAAAATTGATTTGAGTAGGCTGAGGGTTGAGGTTCTTACAGATTTTAGTAGGATGACGAATAAAGCTACAAGAGGCGAGCAGGAGGTTAACGGATAGCTTTTAAGAGTGGTAGTTCTTTGTTTTATTATTTATTTTTGTTGTGTTTGTATTAAGTCAATCATTACTATATGGATCTAATCATCCAAGGGCATATCTTCATATGTCACTCTTGGCATATTATGTAATAAGTATATTTTATCATTGCCTGGGAAACATTTGGGGTTATGTAAATCAAAATATGGAACATTTGATTTGAAATGTAATGAAAAGGTTGTTTTGAAATCTATTATTTGTTTCATATTCAAGTGCTTCTGATATTGTGGATATCATTAACATAGCCGTATTCAATCACCGGAAGATAATACTATAGATAACTGCAACATTTGTAGCGCTTAGCTTTGGGCCTCTAAAGAAGAGATGTTACACGTAGCCTTGTAGAATATCACATGTTTTAGTCATTCTCGGATCTAAGGCTCGAGGCTACGATTTACCTTTTGTATATTAGTCCCACTTGGAATGCTAACACTCCCTCCACGCGAGAATGCAATGATAGCATTCTTCCATACAATTTGTTCAGGATATGACCAAACCTAAGGCACCACTCCACTACATCCTTTTTGGAATTACTCTTAGGATTAGTAGCAAGTAGCCCTTGCACTTCAAAGATCTTCATTTCGATTCCATCATCTTCAAAATGTTTCTAACTCGAATGCTTACGTTGGTTCGAAGTGGTTTTCAAATAATTCATGTTATCCTGTCCCGATCTCTTCGAACCAACATTCGATAAATCTAAAACGGGTCAAGTTATTGTTAGTGGATAAATCCACTATCAAGGATGTGTATAGATTTCCATATAAAAATAAAACGTCCTATACTTATTCCCATTTTTTGATTTCAAACAGTACTATCCCTTGATTAATAATGTATTTGGACAAGTAAGAAAACTAACCCTGACTCGACGTAATTCTTACTTCTCGGGATAGAGAAGAGTTTCCATACCTTGGAATTTTTAGTGTTAAGTATACAATGAAGTATCTTCCATATATTAATTAATCATGACCGATTTATCGAAATTAACCCTCTCATATATATCACGTTTCCGACAGTTTGACTTCTCTATTCCTTGCCTAGAAAATCAAGTTCAAGATCTCACCGAGAGAGGAAAGTCTGCTCATCGACTTTTAGTGTAAAATACAAGATGACTTACTTTCAATAAAACGTATCAACGTTTTAGCATAATTTTCCATATTTGCTTGGCTACTTAATGATACAGACAAGAAATCCCTTGTATTTAAAATCATTCTTTGTAAAGAAAGTTGCTTTTAAACAAGCCGACCTTTGGAAATAAAGTGATATAAATTATAAAACTTTATATAATTAATTAATAATAAATTTAAACCTTTATTTTGAATAATAACTAAATAATAATTAAATCATTTTAATTATTAATTAAACCATACTTGATTAATAATTAAATACTAATTAAACCTTCCTAATCAATAATTAAATAATAGTTAACCCTTACTTAATCAATAATTAAACAACAATTATTAAAAATAGATAAAAATTCCTTTTAGTATTTATATTATATTTTAAAAGACTTTTCAAAAATATTTAAAGTAAAATCTCTTTGTTTACATAAAAGTGATCGATTTACGAACTGCATTCATAATGACTATCGCTATATGGACCATAACTTTTTAACTTGCTTTATATATATCAAAATAGTCTTTAAACCATTTCCTTTTATATTTAAATTACTTAAATAACTTTGTATAAAGATTTTTAAATCCAAAGTAAAGTTTTGGAAAACTTTTTAGAACCGTTTTTAAACTAAATATACTAGTTTTGAAAACACACGAGATCTCGATGTCGAACATAAACAAATTCAATTGTTAACTTCCCATCAACATACAACCATCCATACAAAGCTCAAACATATATTCAATTGTAAACAACATCCATAAACAAGTAAAGACCATCACTTGCACATAATCATTTAAATACTTCGACTATATTTTCAAGTCTACAATAAATCGTCACACGCACACACACACACACACACGCACACACACACACACACACACATATATATATAAACACAAGCAATATTACTCTCCTAACCAAACAACGAACTTCTATTACGGTTTGCCATAGTAGCATCACCATTAACGTCGGTAGTCAGGGAGGCGCCGTGATAAGACAACACTAACACAAAGTCGTAGTGGTCATGTATAAGGACAAAAGTATATCAAGGCACATGAGGCAATGCCCAAGGTAGGATACTACTAGTTCTGGTCGAAAGGCTGGTGGTAACGCATCATAGCCATGACCACCCACCGCGTCCAACAACCCCAAAATCAAATCAAGATGCACCGATCAAGTCAACATTATTATAGTAATAAGAAGAGGTGTGTCCGCTAGGGGTAGATAGCCGATTTGGCGCAGACAAGCCGTCCTATTTTAGTCATTTCAAATTGGCACAAGTGTCGGGGTCATCCATCATCATTCTCTTTCTTCAAATCTAGCAAACGTTCGTAAAATCCAACCACTTCATTCTGGATCATCCATCATGTACACAGTTGTTAAAGTGGTTTCAATATTGACAGGGAATATGGCAATAAGAGCGCCCAGTCTCTATAACAACCAGATGTCATTTTTCAAACCGGTTGGTTCTTTTACATTTCGAAAACAATTCGTATTTGATATCAAAATATCATATCCACTTCAAAAATATCACTTCATTTCAAAATACCATATTTATTCAAAATATATCATTATCACTTGAAAATATCATTTCAAATTACAACTTAGGTTATAACCTCATTTAATCACATTCGCATTTGAATCAACGATTTAAATATAAATGCTCCAACTTGCAAAGTTTGAATTTTTAGAAAATAGTTTGAATAGTTTAAATAGTTCAAAATAGTTTGATATAAAATGATTTGAGTATTGAAAATGGTTATATAGTAAAATAGTTTGGAAAATCAAAATAATTTGAATATTAAAAAATATTTTAAATAGTTTATACTAAAATAATTTATTTTGAAAATAGTATCAAATGAAATAGTTTTTTCCCTTTAAACAGATCTAGACCCATGTCCAAATTTCAAATCAACAAAACTAAATTTTGGATCTTTAATTCAATTGACTCAATTTTGATTTAGTTTCAAATCAACTTGATTTCACTTTCAATTCGAATTAACTTCAATTTTCAAAACATTCATTTTTAACTCAAATTCAGTTCAACAATTCAATTCACTGATTTAAAATTTCAATTCAATTCTTATTTTAGACCATTTCAATTCACTTAAATCAAGTTAAACCTCATTGTTATATTTTAAGTTTCGAAATATAAAAATAATTTAATTTTTCGAATTAAAGTCATATATTGATTAGAACTTCACATTTCCAGTTCAATCCTTTAAAACAACTTCTTTAAGAAATTTCAATTTCAACATTTCAAAGCTTGAATTAGAAAATAATTTAATTCATATAAATACACCACTAATATCCTTTAAAAGAATATCATTTGATCAAAATCCAAATTCAATATTTTAAAACTATTTAATTTAACCCATCTGGTGTTTGTATATAATTTTCTACCCTATGGCAAAGTGATCGGTTATTTCTATTTTAATTTTAGGGATGGATATATATCATTTCAATCTAAATCAAAGTGTCATAGTATATATCATTTCAACCTATTTCTTAATTTATTCGAAATAATTCAAATAACATTGCTGTCACTTAATATACAGAGTGATAACATGGATATATAAAATAAATAAACATCCGATCATCCAAAATGTCAACAAATAGGCATCCATCACAGTCAACATCCAAATCAACCAATAAATCACAACAATTAATTAGTTATCAATATCAAGTATTTAACTAGCAATTCAATTTCAATTTCAAATTTAACTGTCAATTTAAATTCTTACCAAATCAAACAATATGCTAATTTAAATGTCAGTTAAATTATCAAACAATAGTCAATAAAAATAAATAACTTCAGGACTTTAAATTAACTAACATCAGAATTATTTTAGTATTTGTAAGGGGTTTAATCACTCACCTTAGATTTATAACCCATTAAAAATTAAATAAAAGCCTAAAAATTCAACAATCTCCAAATTCAGCCAAACCTGTTTCTTTTTGTCTGAAATTTCAATATGAGTCCAAGGGAGGAAACCGTGCATCAATCAGAGTTCATATACGGAAGATATTCAAGTTATAAGAATATTATGAAAATGAAATATAAAAATATGTACACACATTTTTATATTCAAATAAAACAAGTTAGTTACTTACGTTAAGAAATTTGAAGCTTGCTCATGTTTCTAAAGCCTGAAGAATCAACGGAAAAAAATGACATGATGGCTCATGCATGTAGGAAGGAGGCTTCAGGAAACGGATTTACAAAAAAAGGACAAGATTGGCTTCATGAAATTAAGTTGCTCACATTTATTTTTTTTAGAAGAGAAGGAAAAACTTCAACCAAAAGAAATAATGGCAGCACGTTTTGAAAATGGAAAGTTAGAGAAGAGATTTATAAAATAGAAAATGAATAAGGGTAAAGCACATTTGAAAATTGGAATATAAAAGGGAATGAGACAAGGAGACGTAAATTTGCAAAATAAAAAGAGAATAACATGTAGGTAATTAACAAAGGACGAAAGACACACAATAGAATTTGTTAAGACATTTATAGCAAGCAAATCTTTTGGTATAAAATTTCTAAACGTGCGCTACCTCAATTAATTTCATTGACATACAGGAAATATTTCAAGGGAAGTGTGACGACCCGACTTTCTGACCATAGAAAGTCGTATCATCTTGAAGAAAGAAAGTGGTGAGAAAATAGAAAAGATAGAGAAGAAAGAATAACAACATCAGAATCTCACAGCAGAATGAAACAAAATATAATAGATCACATAACTATTACATAGTTTTACATAATATACAACATCAATCAGAGTTATACAGGTAATACATTACATACTAGACAGTTATAACCACCTGTCTAGTTATACAACTCAAACAAATAACTCAAAGATACTAACACAGCGGAACTATGTATCTACAAACGCTGAAGCCTCCTACTCCATTGCTCCACCAGAATTCGTCAAAGCCAACCTGAATCCCTTGGCTACTCGTAAAAATTTGAGTACCCGAGAGTTTAGGAAAAACGGAAATAAACTCCGGGTCAGACATGGGTCTGGTGTGAGTAACAGGTTAAAGTTGCTTAATTTTGAAAGCCTTTGAAACAAAAGGTATCACGTAAGACTCCCCACACATAAACATGGATAAGTTTTTACCTTACGCTAACCAAAACATTTGATAGGAAATTCAGTGATATTATAATCGGTCTAGGGTTTTCAAGTAAATAGAAAATAGCCGAAATTGTTACATCTATTAATTCCAGCTACTAGCCACAAAAGTGGGTAATACAATCAAAACCGTTGGCACTTATTGGATTTTGGATTCCATACAATGGCAGGGCTACTGGGGTACCGCCCGTCACAGTACGTGGCCTAGATCAACGTACCGAGGATCACGACGAATCTTATTATTTATATTAGAATCTCTTCCATTTTTATTGCTGGTTATTCAGAGCCAGCAATTGGCTGCCGGATTTCGTCCCGTCCGTAGCGCTTCGGAAGTCTCCCGACCCCCTACAACATAAGGCCGGAACAATTCCTTACTGAACAGTCCCGAACAAGATAACCTCGGCAGTTGTTGCAATCAACCGCCTACACAGCCGAAAAATAAAGGGACATCTACACAGGGGTATATCTCATCCTGCTTGGGCATGACCCACCTAACCTTGATGCACCTCCCCTGTTTTAGCCATTCCCGGTTGATGAGGCTTGAGGCTTCGATTACCTTTAGAGAATACATTTCTTAGAATGCTCATCGCCCACCTGACGATGTTCTTAAAGCATTCAATCCATACAAGTTCGTTCCAGGTTCGAATGAAACCGAAGGCATTATCTCGTTACACTCATTTTGTAATCACCCTTAGAGTTAATGACAATAACCCTTGCATTCTGAATCTTCATCTTCACTTCAGATTCACGACCTATCGTTAATTTGGATCGATGTGGTTTTTGGATGTCCAAATATGGAAACCCGATCCCGGCCTCATCGAAATCCAAAACGTATCTTTTAAGGCCAAGTTGTCTATTTAGTCTTAACAGTTTAATTCAATATTATCAATATACACACAAATAGATAATTCCCAATATCAAAGTAGATAATTACATTATCATCATAAACAGATAATTAATATTATCATCCCAATCAGATAATAAATATTATCATACTTAAACCAAGCATCCATATCACATAGATATTATTCATCTCATATCTGAGATCACAATCAATCAATGAAATATCAATATCACCCATAAGCAATGATTTATGAATCACAATCTATAATTAATTTAAAATGAATTAAATTAACTACTTCTATCTCTAATTAATTTTAAATAAATTAAATTACTTACTTCATCTATAAATCCTGCATATACAACCATTAATTAATTATAAATCAAATTAATTAATTATTCTCTAGATATTCATCTTGATTAACCACCTTTGATTAATCATCTTCTAATTACAATAACTAATTAGTCTTTATTTAATTCCACAAATTAATTATTTTAAATCATTCATACTAATTAACATATAATTACTTCATTTATTAATTAAATAAATTAATCACCACATTATTGATTATTCCTTAATTAATCCATTATAAATTACATCATTAATTATATTAATTAATGATTTCTAATTATATTGACATTAAATTACTTTATTTAAATTTAGTATATTAACTGATTAGTCTTTATTTAAACACAATTATTAATCATCCTTGATTAATAACAAAACCAGTAATTAACTACCCTTAGTTACTTATTAACAAACTAATTATCCCATAATTAATTATCTCCATTAATTAATCCTTTGATTAATTACAAAAGCAATTATCCAAATTACTTCATTTACAAATCATCTTTTATTAATTACATCAAGTAATTATCATCTAATTACTTCCCTAAGTAATTATGCTCCATTAATTACACTAAGTAATTGTACTAATCAAATCAGCAAATGATTCCTTAAATTAATTAAACTAAATTAATTAACCTAATTTAATCATATCAACTTAATTACTTTTATCAAGTAATTACACTTAGCAATTTACAATAGATTATCTAAATTAATTAATTTAATTAATTATCAAAATTTATCACATTAATTAATTAATTAATAATCCTTACTTAATTTACTTCTTAATTAATCTCTAGTTATAAATTAATCTAAATTATTAATTAAATACATAAGTCATTCCTTAATTAACTTCTCATTAAATCATTTTAGTATCTAAATTATTTCTAAGATAATTTATTTCTTTATTAATGACTTCATTAATATTAAAGTATATTAGAACATTACATTTCAAATTTGAATTCAAATTCCAATTTGAATTTAAGATTCAAAATGATTATTTATTTAAACATTAACCAAATTTAAATCCAATTTATAATCTTTTAAATAAATGTAGATAACATTTATTACTTACAAATGAAACTTATATAAGAAAAGCCTTTAAATTAAACTACTTAACTTTTAGTTAAAAATTTAGCTTTTAAATTACATTATATTTTTAACTTGCAAATTCAATTTAAACAATTTATTTAACTTCCATTCAAAAACCTTTTATAAAAGAATTCTCTCAAAATCAAGTTAAATATTTATTTGAAACAAATTTACTTTTCAAAACTATTTTATTTGAACTTATTTTTAAAACATTCATATCTAAAAAATGATTTAAATTTTCAGATTTGAATTCAAAGTAAACTTGAATCCATCAATTGATCTTTGTTTTAAAACTTTGATTTAAACTTCCTTTTAAAAAAATTGAATTAAAAACTTGATTTTCAAATCCAAATCCATTTTAAAACCTTAAGGTTCAAAAGTTTATTTGAATCTATACTTTTAAACCTCGAATTTAAACTACTGTTAAAACTTTTGTTTCAGAACTAATTTTTAAAATCTGAAAACTATCAGGTTTTTAAACCTGAAAACTCATTTAAATATTGTAAACTTTATTTTAGATTTCAGAATATAAATTTGAACTTCAAACTGGATTTAAACTTTGTTTAAATCTGGTATACGGATTTAAAGTTTCATTTGAATCTAACGTCACACTAGTTTTAACTTTTGGTTATAACTAGCTTACAATTTAATTTATTTTAAATTTGGTTTAAATTTAAACTACAGGCAGTTTTATACAACCTGTAGTAAACCAACTCAACCCGAGACCAAAGCAAAGTGCTTCGAGTCAAACCCTCCCACGCTTCGAGTCATATACTCGAGTGACCCGAGTACTTCCCGAGTCAAAATACTCTGCACCCAACAAAACTCTTCAGCACTGCAATGGGCACGGTGCACGTGCACCGTGGCTTCAGCCACCTCCGGCCACCCACCAGAACTTCATCCCATCGCCGATCATCTCCAGATGAAATCACGTCCACCAGAATCCATCACTACAACTCAAATCAAAAACGAGCAGCAAAGGCAGAACATGGAAAACACAACATCCACCCCTACCCAAACCTGTCATCACCGCATTCTCCCAACCCCGACCACCTGATGGTCAACAGCTTCGGCCATGAACTCGTCTTTGACCAAGCTACCACCTCCCGAGACCTCGTGTAGCTCGATGCACGATGCAAGTCGCGGTGATCAAAAGTTCGACCACCATAAGAATTAGGGTTAGCCACTAGAAATCGTACGCCGCTGCCACCACGTCCAACTGCAGCGCCTTTCACCATTTTTCCTCGACCTTCCGATCACTCGTCCATCACCACAAAGAACCGCGAGCACTCCGATCTAATTGATCACCAGAAATCGACAATAACCCATATATTGATGAACCCAGAACCTCACCTGAACCTCTTTACTAAAAATAGTGATTTTGTTTTCAAAAATCAAGTTTTAGTCTTAGCATTCGATTCATATATCTGAATCCATGAATTATAATAATTGAGTTTTAACTTATTTTAGTTTCTACTCTTGTTTTATATTTTCCAAACTGTTTTACCCTTAAACAATTTTTAAACTCAAGTCTCTGTTAATCCAAGCATTTTATGTTCAAACTTATGTCTTGTTAAAGCTTGAATTAAGAACAAAATGAAATTTTGATGGGGATTTTAAACCTAGAACTAAAGTCAGATAGAAACACAGAGATGCTCATCACAATATTCACACTTAACACAGAGCTATACAACTAAATTCTAGAGAAAACTTGCAATAGAACAAATATATACTTAAACCATTCAATTGTGATGTTACTCACCTGAAAATAAACAGAAAACAACTTTGAAACTGGAAAGTGTATTTGCATGCTTTTGTTTTGATTCCAGAAAACTTGAAAACTTAGTCTTGCCTTGATTTTCTTTTGATTCATCTTGCCTTTTTTGTTGTAATACTTCAGTTTTATAAAAATGGAAATGTTTGTTACTTATTTCCTTGCTTCAGTTTTGTTATGTTTAGTGAACGAACTGAAACTAAAAAGATGTATATAAAGAAGTTTACATGGTAGGTGATATCTAGGTTAAGCAAATGCAGGTACAATTATGTGATTTTGTTTGTATCAGGCAAGATTATATTTTGGGGGCTGAAATGATTCTTGGAAAAATTTGAATTGACTTAAGTTGTGCTAGCATTTAATTGCTTAAGTACTATGTGTCTAATTTTATTTCCGGGTTTAGATACTTACTTTGCATTTCTTCTCTAACCTGCATATTATTTGCAGCTACACATCTAGCTTGTTCATTTGCCTGCATATGTTTTTGTACTTTATGTCTCCTATTACTCATTATATATATATATATATATATATATATATATATATATTTGCTTTTATTTTATTTTTTTCTAAATTTCTTACAGGCTGACTACATTTTCTTATGCCCTTGCACTTCAAAACTCTACAGGCTTCGCATATACAACCCTGGTTTGTACTTACCTCAAGTACATATAAAAAGTTACTTTAGTTATTGATATAAATTTGTGGCTTAAGTTTTGTTTACACTTACCTTCTGCATTTCTTTTCTTTACAGGCAACAAAATTTCTTTTCACTCGCCGAAGTATGTTTTCTACACTTCATGTATATTATCAAGTTGTTTTAGTTATTGTTATAGCCTTTTAACTTAAGTATTTTATACTTGTGTTAATATAAATAAGGTTTATTTTAAATTTTAAACATTTTTAAAAGACTTACTTTTAATCTTTCAAATTATAACTTTCTCCAAAATACACATATGTATATTTAGATAAATTTGAAATAGCAATCTCCATTTGTAAAAATATTACAAGATTAACAAAACTCATTATTAAAGAAATTGTCTCTTATTTAATAAATTACTTATTTAATCAAACTATATTTAAAAAGAAAATAGAACAAACTTTTGTTTAAATTTAGACTTAGGCTAGAATACTTTTAAACAAATAAACTTTTATCTTGAGTAAATAAAAATCATGTGTTATTTATTTAATAGCTTAATACTAAATTAAATTAAATTTCCAAGTTTACCAAAAATATTAGAATTAGAAAACATAACTTTATTTATTAAATTTAAAACAAAGATTAACTATTTACAATATATATACAAATATAGATACATATTGTAAATAGAAAATAAATAAATTAGCTTTTAAAAGATAAATTATCAGTTAAATATTTATTTAGAAGAATATTATTAAATCAACTTAAATCTTATTAAAAATTATTATCAAATTAATTTAATTTTTAACATAGATTCTTAAATTGATATTTCCAAAATTTCCGGGATATCACATTCCTCCCCCCTTAAAAGAATTTCGTCCCCGAAATTTAAAACAAAGGTAATTTAATAATCTAATTAAAGACTTAATTTTTAAACACAAGCATATATCAATCATATGCTAACAACCATAGCAACCAATTTATCAAATCAAACAAATCTAACTATCCAGACAAAATTCCGGATAGAATTTTCTCGAGTTTCCCAAATATAAATATCGGGATACTCGCTCTACCGAATCCAAACAATCAATACTACTAAGCTACAGAGCTTCCACTCATCTAGATCTACAAAACAAGACAGGATATCAGACTATAGACAAGTCTTAATCAACAACCAAAACTCCCTGAACTGCTGGTTCTACAACCAAAGATAGATCTTACACGTACTCCTTCAAAGATACGTGAAACACAACGAATTCCAGTTATCCAAACTGATAATTCAATCCTGAAGACCAAACACTTATCCAAAATCAAATTCCCGATTTCAGAATCCAAATTTCTCCATCTCTTATCCACAAAACTCTACAGACGATCTTGTGCTGCCTACATCTTTTCTGATCAGCTCAACCCTTGCTGATATCCTTAGAAACAAACTGAACCAAAGATAATCCAACAAAAGGATCTTTCCAATATCAACCAAACTCAGAACACAGACTCTATTCCAAATCAGAAAACAGAACTTACTTCTCTCATCCGGAAAAGATAAAACAAGTGCACTCCAATCTGGCTTCAGATCCTGAAAAATCTCCTGTGGAACTCTCTAATCCAAACATTGCAACATCCCATTTCTTCCAAACTAAAACAGCTGCCACCATGCTTCCACTGCGCCACTCTGGCTAAACAGACGAAAATGCTGAAATCGAACATAGACTGGACAACACATTCCAAAAAGAAAGTTCACATATCCAAAAATAAAACTCAGAAGTTTCCCCCAAAACCAGAGCTACTTCACCAAACTCAAAACCATCCTATTACTAAGCTGATCCATCGGTACCACTTCTGAAATCCAGTCGATACCAAACTCAATCCTCAGATGTTAGCAAAACTCTAGCTTCTTGAAGACATCCAGAAAAACTCTGAAAATCCAAGAGAATACTCAAACTATCGCAAGTCACTTTTGCGATCGATCCAGCCTAATTCCAAAGAAAAACTGTCCTCTCTTTACCAAACAAAACAGACTATGCTTATGTGGCCAATCCATCGAAGAAATGGAATCACTCTGCAGCTTCTTAACTCCACTGCTGACTCATAAGCCAAAGACTACCTAATCCAAAACTCTTCGAGAGACTCGGACCTCAAATGAAATAGAACCACCTTGATGAACACAGCCACAACACCGAAGCAGACACTCTTTCTTAACTTTCTCCAAAGAAACATCTTCGGAGACATCCATAGTCACTGTGTCTCATCACACAGTTACTACACCTTGATGTATCAAGATATCATGTCTGCTTCTGTCCGATCGACCAATCTAAATTCTAGCTCATCCAAACTTACACTTCAAAAATGAACTCCAAACCTTAACAGGTTTCCTTCAAAGATTAATGAAATCCTTACACCACTCAAAGCTCACTCGAGACGGTATTAGGTCTACAGTCTCGAAAAATACACTTCCAACCTCAATCATTCAAACTCCAACCATTGGTAGTCGTGTTACGCACACCACTACCCTATCTACCATTATAGCTCATTGGAAAACCAGAACTGGTAATCCAACAAATAGGTAGAAATATATATATATATATATATATATATATATATATATATATATCAAAATTACAAATACGCTCTCTCAAGAAAGAAATCACTCAAGAGCCTAGGTATTCGCTCAACCTAGCGCTCTGATACCAACTATGACGACCTGGCTTTCTGACCACAGAAAGTCGTATCATCTTGAAGAAAGAAAGTGGTGAGAAAATAGAAAAGATAGAGAAGAAAGAATAACAACATCAGAATCTCACAGCGGAATGGAACAAAATATAATAGATCACATAACTATTACATAGTTTTACATAATATACAACATCAATCAGAGTTATACAGGTAATACATTACATACTAGACAGTTATAAACACCTGTCTAGTTATACAACTCAAACAAATAACTCAAAGATACTAACACAGCGGAACTATATATCTACAAACGCTGAAGCCTCCTGCTCCATTGCTCCACCAGAATTCGTCAAAGCCAACCTGAATCCCTTGGCTACTCGTAAAAATTTGAGTACCCGAGAGTTTAGGAAAAATGGAAATAAACTCCGGGTTAGACATGGGTCTGGTGTGAGTAACATGTTAAAGTTGCTTAATTTTGAAAGCCTTTGAAACAAAAGGTATCACGTAAGACTCCCCATACATAAACATGGGTAAGTTTATACCTTACGCTAACCAAAACATTTGATAGGAAATTCAGTGATATTATAATAGGTCTAGGGTTTTTAAGTAAATAGAAAATAGCCGAAATTGTTACGTCTATTAAATTCCAGCTACTAGCCACAAAAGTGGGTAATACAATCAAAACCGTTGGCACTTATTGGATTTTGGATTCCATACAATGGCAAGGCTACTGGGGTACCGTCCATCACAGTACGTGGCCTAGATCAACGTACCGAGGATCACTCCCGACCCCCTACAACACAAGGCCGGCACCATTCCTTACTGAACAGTCCTGAACAAGATAACCCCGGCAGTTGTTGCAATCAACCACCCACACAGCCGAAAAATAAAGGGACATCTAGACAGGGGTATATCTCATCCTGCTTGGGCATGACCCACCTAACCTTGCTGCACCTCCCCTGTTTTAGCCATTCCCGGTTGATGAGGCTTGAGGCTGCGATTATCTTTAGAGAATACATTTCTTAGAATGCTCATCGCCCACCTGACGATGTTCTGAAAGCATTAAATCCATAAAAGTTCGTTCCGGGTTCGAACGAAACCGAAGGCATTATCTCGTTACACTTATTTTGGAATCACCCTCAGAGTTAACGACAATAACCCTTGCATTCTGAATCTTCATCTTCACTTCAGATTCACGACCTATCGTTTATTTGGATCGATGTGGTTTTCAAATGTCCAAATATGGAAACCCGATCCCGGTCTCATCGAAATCCAAAACCTATCTTTTAAGGCCAAGTTGTCTATTTAGTCTTAATAGTTTAATTCAATATTATCAATATACACACAAAAAGATAATTCACAATATCACAGTAGATAATCACATTATCATCATAAACAGATAATTAATATTATCATCCAAATCAGATAATAAATATTATCATACTTAAACCAATCATCCATATCACATAGATATTATTCATCTCATATCTGAGATCACAATCAATCAATGAAATATCAATATCATCCATAAGCAATGATTTATGAATCACAATCTATAATTAATTTAAAATGAATTAAATTAACTACTTCTATCTCTAATTAATTTTAAATAAATTAAATTATGTAACGACCCGGAATTTTTGATAATTAAAATTTGAATATTTAATTAACTTTAAATATTGATAAGTGAATTTATAAGTCAAATAAATTTTTATTTGAATTATTGGATTTAATTGGATAATTTAATCAATAATTTAATATGTTAAATTATGGAAATAATTGAAAATATAGTTAAATATGATTGAAAATGATTTGTAAAATTTTATTTTATCATATTGAAGTTAGAAGGATATTTTAGAACTTTTAAAATCGAATTAAAGGTTAATTTGTGAAAATTGAATATTTTAATATTTAAATCGACTAGTGAAAATAGTCAATTTTTGAACAGTCTCAGAATTGAACGAAACCAGTTCCATTGGATCCGTAATAGTTAGTTATTACCGGATTTCAAATTTCGTGTCAATCGGAGTTACCGTTTGATCGTGGCAGCTCGAAACGTATCGATTTATTTTTAATTTAAATTTGGCGAGTGAAAATAGCCATTTTTCAAAAAGTCTCGGAATTCGGCGAAACCAGTTTCATCGGATCCGTAATGTGATATTATTGTAAGGTTTCAAATTTCAAGTCGATTGGATTTACCGTTTGTCCGGTACAAATTAAAACGCCTAGAAAATCGCTTAAATCGGTTTAATTCAAATTGAGCGTTTATAGCCATAACTCGCACAGATGTCCGAATTAGCTTTCGAAACCTGTTCCATTGTGTCCGGAACGCGGGGTAAACCCTAGAAACGCTGGTTACGGCGCGTGAATCGGAGTTCGGAATTTCCGGGATGAATAGTGTTTCGTCGGTTCCTTATAAATAGCCCCACCCTTCATAAATTAAAATAATATAAAACTTAAAACCCTAATTTACATCTGCAGCCGCCTCCCCCCAATGGATGGCCGAAATTGTCCCAAATTCATCCCTCAATCATTCACAATCCGTTGACATTCACGCGAAGTGTTCAACAGCAACATTGAAGAGCATGAAGAGAGCTAGAGATCTATACGGTGATGATGGATTTTGGTGCAACGGAGGGGGAGATAAATGGGGCCGATTGCAGCGACTTGCGCACACCTTACGAGGAGGAGGAGGGGGCCGAGCTGCAGGGCATTGGGGCCGAACCTAGAGGGAGTTGGGGGCTTCGCGATGGTGGTAGTTTGATCGAGTATCGTTGAGAGATGGAGTTGTAATATTTAACCCTAGTTCTAAGGGGATGGGTTCGGCTTGAACGAGAGGAACCTGTAGAATGCACGCATGAAGAAGGAAGAAGGGGACGGTGGAGATGAGGGGAAGCAAAATCCTACGGCCCAGAAGCAAGTGTGGGTTTTAATTATAAGTTTATGTTGTAATTAAGTTATAAAATCGTGTACAATCTTTAAAAATTCATAACTTTTTCATACGAGGTCTAAAACGCACGAAACCAGCTGCGTTGGAATCGTATGGACGAGCACTACGCGATGGAGTTGGTTTGGAGTCGTTTGGAGTTAGTGAGAATTTTGGGTAAAATTAAACGTCCGTTTAATTTTATTCGAAATAAATCGCTAAAACGGAAATAAAATCAAGGTGAGAACTTCTCACTCAATCGAATCAGTTTCGATTTTATTTTAAATAGTTAGATTTAAAATATTTGAATGCATGTTTGAATGTTGATTAATATCTATTGATTGTTAAAATAGACATTATGCGCCGTTAGTAAGCGGATGTTATTTATTAAAAACATATACCGCGAATATTTCATAAACAGTGAAATTGGTATTATATATAATAGCAATATATATATATATATTGGCATATGTATATATTGGAGTTGATTGATTTCCCGCATTTTTTGTTTAGCGGATGAGACCCTATTGCGCCGTTATTAAGCGGATAATATTTAAATCCCATATACCGCGATAATTTCGTACTGGAGCGAAATTGGTATTGTGCTAATGTTTGTGGATGCAGGAAAACAGGTTGGAGGGATCCAACTGGATTCCTCAACAGTTTTTATTAGATTTCAGATATTTTGATATTTGATGGATTTTCATATTGATATATGATATCGTTGTAGTCATGATTGACTATTTGGTATGTAGCATCATTGGACCAAATTTTGGGATTTTAAAATGATTTTTAAAGTGATTTTTTGAAAATATACTATATGTTTTGAATTTGATCTATTTTAAATAAATAAACGTCATAATTTTTAATGTTATAAAAATTATGATTTTTGAGAAAAATAGTTAAAAACTGATTTTTGAGAATATGATGCTAATGATTTTATAAAATAGTTTAATCGGGATTTTAGAATTCATTGTGAAAAGTTTAAATATAGGATTTATAAAATTTAATTATTTTATGAATCAAAAATGGTGAAATTATAAAGGAGATTAAATATGTTTTAAAAGGATAATATAAATTGATTTATATTAAGAGATTTATAAATGGATATTTATAAATTGAAATATGGACATTATAAAACGAGTTTTTATAAGTGTTTGAATGAAGTGAAAATGAATTTCATAATTGAATGGAAATTATAGAATTTTCTACGGTGAAGTTATAAATGGAATTTTATAAGCAGTAGGTTTATAAAATTTATTAAGTTATTAAAATAATGATTTTGGATAAATGAATGAATCTTATAAGTTATAAGATTTATAATTTGGGAAGTTAAAAAGAACGATTTTGTAAAATAATCGTTTTATAAGTATTTAACTTATAATATGAACTTTTAGTTTATAATTGAGTTATAAACTGGAATAGGTTAATAAAAGAATTTATAAAAAGGAAGTTTTTATAAATAAATAGAAATGGAATTTATAAACATTGTTTATAAATTAGCAAACAACTTATTTTGATAAGTTAATTGTTGAAACTTATTAATGGAGTTATATTCACATTTTTGACTGTGAATAATCCTTTGAATTAAAATGAATAAAAGGATGAAATTGTTAATGAAGTATATTCACGTTTTTGAATAGTGAATAATATGTTAAAGAAAATGTTTGAATGAGATGTTTAAATTGAATTAAAACGATCTAACGATGTTTTAAAATGTGTTGAGATTCGAAACCATAGATTTCAACATTGATTGTTGAAATAGACGTTTCCGAGAAATAAAAGGAAATAGTGGACTATAACACCGTTGTTATAGTAAATAATTTCCGAAAGGAAATGTTTTGTATAGTATTGGGATTTATATATCTATTTTAATTTCGAATCCCTATACTAGTGATTTTGGGACGTCGTAACGATGTTCTACGCAACATTCGTTTTGGCCCAAATAAATATGTTTAAGAGAATGATTTCCTTAAAGAATGAAATATATACTTAATCTCGATTTATGTATATTGAATATTTTCTAAGTGTTGAAAATAAATAAAATTTGTGAATTACTTATGAATAAATAAGTATGGAAATGTTTTTCCAATGTGAAATGAAACGTTTAGAGAATTTATCTTTTTGAAGATAAATTGTTAACCCTATCTCGTTCACGAGTTAACAGGTCTATGAGTTAAGCAGCTCACGACTCAAAAGGCTTCACGACTTAAGGAAATGAATGGTCTACGGCTTAAAAGGATTGTGCGGCTTTGAACATGTTACGATTTAAAGAAACACACGACCTAAGGATTTGTACGACTTAAGGCCTCTACGGGATAGGAAGCCTTACGAGTTAAGCTTCCTACGACTCAAGGCATCTACGAGTTAAAGGATACACGAATTAGAAACCTCCTACGAGTTAAAGCCTCTACGAGTTAAGGAGTACCCGAGGTAGGCTGCTTACGAGATAAGCGGCTCACGAGTTAAGAAGAGATAACGACTTAAGACCCTGATGACCTAAGGAGTCTATACGACTTAAGGGAGCTACGACATAACAGATTAAAGCTTGACCGAGTTAACAAGTGTTACGACTTAAAAAAGGTGTACGACCTAAAGACACTGTCTCTTAACTCGTCTACGAGTTAGGACTCGCCTTCACAAAGCCTGAACTCAGCTTTAAGCCGGAGGCAGCTGGTTAAGTCAACCACGACCTACGACTTATGATGAGTCGTATACGACATATACAAACAAGCCAGAAACTACAACCAGATAACTCGTAAACGACCTAGTACTTGAAGCGTGGGTTCGAAAAAGGCAGGAAGCTCTCTACAAACCAGAGACTCAGCTCAATGAGTCGGTCACGACTCATCCTAAGTCAGCAACGACTTACCTTAAGTCGGCCACGAGTTAGGACTTAGCACTTTTTCCACCCAGAACTCTCTATAAATATGAAACCATCTCCAACATGCAAAGGACTTTTGGGGGGGCTCATTCTCTTCAAGCGCCATTACTCTGCCAAATTCCAGACGACTTCAAAGCTTTTTAGATCCAACAAACTTCTAAAGGAACTCCATGAAGGAATCATCCACATTCACCATGGATTTGAAGATGATTGTCAACATCAAAGCTTGAGCTACTTGTTTCACATATCCTATCACTTGAAGTGTGTTGTAATTGAAAGATCTTGTAAAGAATTGTAATCAAACTAGTGATAAAAAGATTAAAGTGGACGTAGGCTGGATTATAAGCCGAACCACTATAAATACTGTGTCTCTTACCGTTTTTCTACATACTTTCTGCTTATTTCTGTTTCCCGTACAAACGGGTGGTGCTTTCACAATCACATCTTATACACCAGGGTGTTAGCGTTTAAATTTTTTCGTTAACATTTTGGTGCTTTCACTGAGAATTGAACTCAGGACATCTATCATCATTGTTTCAGAAAGATTTGTAGATAGAGTTTCTTTAAGAACCAGAAGTCTATCCGAAATCATGGCTCCTGGAAGGAAAAGTAAATCTGTGAGATCTGCAAACATTCAAGAGGGAACCTCCACTTCCCCAACACCAAATCAAGCCACTCCAGCTGTTGGAGTTTCAAAAGCGGAATTGGACGCTGCTATCTTTGGGTTGAATCAGCAAATAAATGCCCAGAACGCGCAATTGGAAGCTCAGAATGCTCAGAATGCTCTGATTCTGAATAGGTTAAACGATCTGCTCGGGGCAAACCGTCAACCTGCGAATAATGAAAGGAACTTTGTCGGTAATGTCCATGATGCTGAAACTAGAAACATTCCCGAAAGGGCTGCTAGCCCCTTTGAACAGACATTGCCTGAGGCTGGAGGATCCAGAAATAGGAATGACGAAGAATATCTTTCTGGTATGGTTCGACAGATTATGAAAGAAAGTATGCAAAGGGTCGAAGATGAGAAAGAGTGGGGTTTCGCTCCGAGCAAGACTCCGTTTACTGAAAAGATCCTAAAAGCTGAATTCCCAAGGAAGTTCGTCCCTCCGACCATTCCAGCTTACAAAGGGACAAGTGATCCAAATGAGTTCCTGTACAAATATGATTGGCACATGACAGGTGCCAGAGCTTCTGACGAGATAAAATGCCGCTATTTTCCTGTGTATTTGGAAGGGGTAGCTCTGCTTTGGTTCACAAAACTACCTGTCCGGTCCATCGATCAGTTTTCAGACCTAACCAGGAAATTTAAAGAGCAATTTAGGCTATATGCTTCAAAGGCAAAAGACATCATGTCGTTATCCGGTTTGGAACAGAATCCGGGGGAAACTATCAAGTCTTTTTTAAATCGCTTTAATATAGCGTTAGCTGAGGTGGATAATGCAGAACCCCGCATGGTCTTGACCTATTTGATGAGAGCTATTGATAAGTCAAGTGAATTCGGAAAGTGGCTGAACATGAAGGAGCCAAATTCTCTGGAAAAGTTCTACAAAAAGGCGGATGAATTCATGCGTTTGGAAAGCCGTCCTGTCCCGGCAAAGGCAACAGTAGAGAAAGCTGAAGACAACACTGCTGCGCCACGTAAGAATGGATCTGTGGGACAGAAAAGAGAAAATAATGATGGAAGGAAACAACACAATTCGAAGAAGCCTCGATCCTTCAAGCCATCAGAATATACTCCTTTGTTAGAAACACCAGAGCGCATCTACTTGGCTACAAAAGATTCTTTTGAGTATCCCAAACCTCCTGTTCTCAGAACCGGAAGAAAAGCTGTGCAAAGTGGGAAGTTCTGTCGCTTCCATAATCAGCCTGGTCATGACACAGACGACTGCCGTCAATTGAAAAATATAATCGAAGAATTGCTAAGAGAAAATAAGCTGCAGCAATTTGTGAAGAAGAGTGGTAATGATCCTGCTTCGTCAAGTCAGGGGCAACAAGCTCTTGCTCATCAGCCCAGGACAAATGAGAAGGCCGCAGGACATGAATCTGGAAGGCCAGTTATTAATGTCATCACAGGAGGACCCCACCCAGCAGGCAGAAGCTGGGGTGAAATGGAGAGGTACACTCGAGCTCTGAAACATATGCCAACTGAAGAGAATGTCTTTGTTTTAGAGGACTCTACACCCCTGAAACAACAAAGGACTTTTAATGATGATATTGTGTTCAGGGCTAGAGATTCCACGGGCATTGAGGCCCCTACTTTGGACCCGTTAGTCATCTCGGCCGGTATTGGACCGGCTATTGTCAGAAGAGTTCTTATTGATTGCGGCGCATCTTGCAACATCCTCTTCAAGAAAACGTTTGACCAGATGAGAATCCCGATGGCGGATGTGCAAGCCTCATCTCAGAAGATTGTTGGCTTCACTGGGGAGCCAAAGCAACCAGTAGGAACCATTGACTTGCTTGTGGAACTCGGAGAAGGAGAAAGAAAAGTAGTTCGCAAGCAGACTTTTGTGATAGTAGATGAATTTTCTGCTTATAATGCTTTCTTTGGTCGACCTATTCTTGCTGCATTCAAAGCTGTCCTTGCCCCATGGTGTCTTACTATTAAATTCCCTACAGACAATGGGGTAGGGGTTATTAAAGGAGACCAGAACGCTGGGCGAGAATGTTATATGACAGAGCTGCGAGAAACAAGGAAGAGAGAAATGGGGAAAGATGCGGCAACCCCAATCCGCATCAAAATACCAACCCTATAGCAACTACAGGGCGGACCCTGCACTGGCGAGCATAGCGGGGCACGAAAAGTGATGGATCCTAGAAAGGCCAGTGCGGGGGAGAGTAGGGTGGTACCAGCAGAAACAACGATACCGGTGCCCGTTGATCTGAAGGACCCAAACAAGGTGCTGAATGTGGGTTCACAACTTAATGTGTCAGTTCAGAATGCCTTGATATCTTTTTTGAAAGCAAACCTGGATGTTTTTGCTTGGACCCATGCCGATATGTGCGGAATATCCCCAGAAGTTGCGGTACATGCTCTGAATATTGACCCAAAGTTCACGCCAGTAAAGCAGAAAAGAAGAATCCAAGGTCTAGAAAGGTCGACAGCATTGAAAGAGGAAGTTGACCGGCTCATGGAGAATAATTTCATCAGAGAATCTACCTATCCAAATTGGGTTTCAAATCCAGTTCTAGTTAAGAAAGCCAATGGTAAATGGAGAGTGTGCATCGACTTTTCAGATCTAAACAAGGCCTGTCCCAAAGACTGCTTCCCATTACCCAGGATCGATCAACTGGTAGATGGAACAGCGGGTCATGAATTGTTGTCTTTTATGGATGCCTACTCCGGATATAATCAGATCATGATGCATGAGCCAGATCAGGAGGACACAAGCTTTATCACCGATGTCGGTCTTTACTGTTACAGAGTTATGCCCTTTGGGTTGAAGAATGCGGGGGCAACATACCAAAGACTGGTTAATGCTATGTTCAAACCGCAGTTGGGAAAGACTATGGAAGTTTACGTTGATGACATGCTAGTAAAATCTAAGAAAGCAGTGGATCACATCGAACACTTAGCAGAAATGTTCGCAATTCTCCGAAGATACGGAATGAAGCTTAACCCTTTAAAATGTTCTTTCGGGGTAGAATCTGGGAAGTTCTTGGGTTTCATCGTGAGCGCTAGGGGCATTGAAGCTAGTCCAGCTCAAATCACTGCTCTAAAAGAAGTCAAAGCTCCTAAAACAAAGAGGGAATTGCAAAGTCTCAATGGAAAAATTGCCGCCTTAAGTCGGTTCATATCCAAAGCTACTGATAAATGCATTCCATTCTTCGACGCTCTAAAGAAAGGAAAGAAAAACTTTGACTGGGCTCCCGAATGCCAGAAAGCTTTTGAAGAATTGATTCAACATATGGAAACGCCTCCAATACTTTCCAGGCCCGGCGATGGCGAGGATCTTCTTATATACTTGGCAGTTTCATCTCATGCTTTAAGTGCAGCGCTGGTACGGGAAGACAAAAGGATTCAACATCCAGTTTACTATATCAGCAAAAGACTCACTGGGGCAGAAATGAATTACTCCAAGTTGGAAAAACTCGCCTATTGTCTATTGATTGCCTCAAGAAAGTTGAGGCAATATTTCCAGGCTCATCCTATCAAAGTCCTCACTGATCAACCTTTAAAGCAAGTCTTGTTTCGCCCTGAGACTTCGGGCCGCCTTTTAAAGTGGAATATTGAATTGAGCCAATATGACATCACTTATCATCCTAGAAAAGCGATCAACGGACAAGCTTTGGCAGATTTTATTGCAGAATTTACAGACAAGGGTAACAGCGAGGAAGAAACAATCGAGAACTCCCCAACCCAATGGAAGTTGTTTGTAGATGGCGCAAGAAATGATTACTGTTCAGGTGCTGGAATTGTTCTTGAAACTCCTGAAGGCCGGTCATTATGCTATGCGCTAAGATTAGAATTTCCTTCAACAAACAATGAAGCAGAATATGAAGCTCTGATCGCTGGTTTGAAAATTGCTAAAGAACTAAACATTCGAGCGTTACAGATCTTCAGTGATTCTCAGCTTATAGTATGCCAAGTCAAGAAGGAGTTTCAAACGAAAGGAGGAAATCTGCCCGCTTATGTGTCAAAGGCTTGGGAACTTTTATGTGAATTCGACCATTACACGATAAGTCATATTCCTCGAGAAGAAAACATGAAAGCAGATTCTCTCGCAAAATACTCAAGTTCTGGCGAAGCCCAATCCTTAGGGTTAGTTCCAGTGGAAGTTTTGTCAAATCCGAGCATTGATGAAATGGATATCGATTGGGTTATGAGTATGTCGCAAGAGCAAGAATCATGGATGACTCCAATAACAAAGTATCTACTCAATGGCTCTTTACCAGAAAACTCTAAAGAACGACAAAAGCTACTGAGAAAAGCTTCTCGATATATAATCCAGGATGGTCAATTATACAGACGAGGATTCTCAATGCCATTGCTTCGATGTGTATCCCGGGAAGAGTCCAAAACAATCCTAACTGAAGTGCATGGAGGAGAATGCGGTGATCATTCAGGTGGTCAAACATTAGCAAAGAAAATTCTCCGATACGGATATTTTTGGCCAGAAATTAATCGGGATGCCGCAGATTACTCCCGAAAATGTGACAAGTGCCAAAGATATGCCAAAATTCCTAGAGCACCTTCTACCGAACTCACACAGATGATCAGTCCATGGCCATTTGCAATTTGGGGAATGGATCTCATTGGGCCGCTACCAACCGCTAAATCAGGGATTAAATATGCTATTGTTGCGGTTGATTATTTTACTAAGTGGGCTGAAGCTGAACCATTGGCTACTATCACTTCTAAGAAAGTGATAAGCTTTGTGACCAAGAATATCATTTGCAGATACGGTGTGCCTCAAAAAATAATCACAGACAATGGTACTCAGTTTGAAAGTGAGGAATTCCAGGATTTTTGCAAACGATTCAAAATCCAGAAAAGCTTTTCGGCAGTAGCTCATCCGCAGGCAAACGGGCAAGTGGAAGCAGTGAACAAGATCATCAAATCAACCATCAAAAAGCAACTCGAAAGAGCAAAAGGTGGTTGGGTCGATAAACTACCACTTGCACTATGGGCATACAGAACTACTCACAAAACTGCAACTGGGCATACTCCTTTTTCGTTAGCATACGGATCGGAAGCAATGATCCCGGTTGAAACAGAGGTCCCTTCGCACAGAAGAATCCATTTCAATCAAGCAGAAAATGAAAAGCTGCAACTTGAAGCGCTGGATCTCCTTGATGAAAAAAGAGATGAAGCTAACCTCAGAGTTGCAGCTCATCAGCAAAGGATAGCCAGACATTTCAATTCCAAAGTTCGTCAACGCAGCTTTGAAATTGGAGATCTAGTCCTAAAAAGAATTATGACTGCGACAGGTGTGTTTGGGCCAAATTGGGAAGGACCGTATGTGATAGGTCAGAAACTTCTTGACGGCACATTCAAGCTCACCACAGTTGATGGAGATCAAATTCCAAGGGCATGGAACAGCAATCACTTGCGTCCATACTTTACTTGAAAATTTTGTTGAAACATTGTAAAAAGAATTATGAATGTATGATTCCTGTAATTGAAAGCAATTGTGAAACTGATGCAAGTAAATAATGAAAGAATATAAAGTGGATGTAGGCCCAATTTCATGGCCGAACCACTATAAATCTTGTGTTCCTTATTATCATTATATGTTTGCTTTGTTTTCGATATAAAAATACACAAAATGTATTGCTGAAATATCGATTTAAATTTTTGCAGACAGTGGAGATAAAACTTGCGCATAATAAGACCGAGCGATTCTCACCATCATTCAACAAACAAATTTCAAGTCACAAAGACCCCGAATTCAAATCCTAGATAGGAAATGCTTCAATTGAACGGCTAATGATTTCGATAGGAACGAGCCCTTGCTGATAAATTGAGATTGTTTAAACAAACAAACATCCAATGAGGAAGCTAGTGCCCGTTCTCACGAACTTGCCTGGCAATGAAGTACACTTCCTTGGATTAAACAAGCCACTTGTGAGAAAAAGGGGGATGAAAACTTGAAAAGAAAAAAAAAAAAAAAAAAAAAAAAAAAAAAAGGATCGCTGAAAAGGCATAAGCAAGTGAACAGAGGAACAACCAAAGCTACCATCAGCGCCACAAGTCCTCTTCGGAGGCGCAACTCTTCGGATAATAAAAGACCTCTAATGGGTCATATGCCACAAAAAAGAAAGTTCTCTACTCAACAAAAAAGATTGGAGGAGTCATGACCCTCCAACCATGAGAGAGTAACTTCCAGGCGATGAAAACCCTCTCTGAGGCACATTTCACCAGGAGTTGAAGTGTTATAACCGCTCTTCGGGATTTCACTTCACCAGAGTTGAAATGTAAACAAAATAAAAGCCCTCTTCGGAGGCCCATTTCACCAGGAGTTGAAGTGTTATAACCGCTCTTCGGGATTTCACTTCACCAGAGTTGAAATGTAAACAAAATAAAAGCCCTCTTCGGAGGCCCATTTCGCCAGGAGTTGAAGTGTAGCAGCCGCTCTTCGGAATTTCACTTCACCAAAGTTGAAATGTAAAAACAAAGACCTTCTTGAAAGCACACGTTTCACCGAGATTGAAATAAAACTTCCAAGTGTTGAAACGTGAAAAGGCTTTCTTCAAAGGCACAACTCTTTGGGGGTACACGTTTCACCAAGATTGAAATAAAACTTCCAAGTGTTGGAACGTGAGAAATCCCTCCTCAGAGGTACAACCCCCTCCCGGGAACACAATTAAGAAAAAAGACCTCTTTGGAAACCCACGTTTCACCGAGATTGAAATAAAACTTCCAAGTGTTGAAACGTGAAAAGGATTTCTAAAGCATAACTCTTTGGAGGTACACGTTTCACCGAGATTGAAATAAAACTTCCAAGTGTTGAAACGTAAAAAAAAAAAAAAAAAAAAATCCCTCCTCAGAGGTACAACTTTCTATAAAAAAAAAAATCCTCATCAAAAGCGTACTTTAACTTTCAAAGGAAAAGTAATTTGCCTACTGTGGGAAATGATCGTAAAAAGAAAAGAAGTTAAAGTACCCTTCAGAGGTCCGCTTTACCACATAGAGGAATTCACTTGATGAGATATGCACATAAGCAAAAGAAAAAAGTGATTTCTTCGAACGACCAAGCGTAAAAACTTATACGAAGGGAGTTGTACTCTATAAAATTTTCTTTAAAGAATAAAATAATTATTCTTTAGCAAATAAGAGTGTAAGTCCCCTCGAGGTATAGAATATTGCAGCATACTTATGGAATGGGGGCAATATAGTATAATTACACACAATATGGTATAACTAAACCAGCAAAAGGTAACGCTCAAGTAACATACCATAAGCTCGCTGCAATATCAAATAAACTCATGCCAAAACGAATAACAAATGTATTCTTTAATTCAAACAAAAGTTTGTACAAACGAGGAATCATTTTATTCAATTACAACGCAGGTACAGGTTTCAAAATAAAGAAAAGCGGGGGCCGGTACCCGCACAATTCTCGGCCAGTACATGCAAAACACAAAAAACTAGAAACTGAAGATCTTCACTTCTTTTTGCTGCCTTTAGACCCTATACCCGGCCGAATGATCAGCTTTTCAGGTCGGCCAGTGGGTATAAGGGAGGAAGGAGAGGTAGGCGCAGCTGGCCCAACTTCCAGCTCCTCTTCAGTGGCAATGATTATCTTCCCTCTCCTCCTTGATGCTCCTTGCTTCCTTCTCCTCTTTGAGGAAGACTCACTTCCTGGAGTGACAAGTTTAGATAAAGTTGTATCGTCAGAAGGAGTTCGCTCCGGAGATATGTCACCTCCCTCAAGTCCCTCATCTTTTTGCTCTTGCGAAGCAATGGGATCATCCAGGCCATGGAGAGCTTCTATTTGTTCTTCTTGTGACCCAGGTTGCGAGGCAGAAGGAGGCGCTACTTGAAGAGATGGAGGAAGGATCACCGGGGGAGAAGAAGCTTGAGTTTGACTCGGTGCTTTCTCTACAAAGGAGAAAAAACTTAAAATATCAGTATCTTTCGAAAAGAGAGGGGATGACGGCTCGTCAAAAGTCGGGAATTCATTAACATTTGAGGAATAATCAAAAGTCGGGAATTCATTGACATTTGAAAAATAATCAAGAAGATCGTCAAGTTCACAAGGAGCGAACGAGCAGTTCACCACTTGGGCTGGTCCGGTGTCAAGTTTACCTGGGGTAGTTGGATCTCTGAGGCTGATTTCATATCGCTGTGCTTCGTTGCTTTCACCACCTTCATCCCCGCCTTGTGCACTTGTAGTTTCAGTTACTGTCTTAGTTGCAGGCGGAGTAGAGGAGCTGGAACCCGTGATGTCAACCACAGGAGAAACTGGAGGTTGGACAGAGGAAGTAAGCGTTAATTCCTTTCCAGAACGTTCCTCTTCCGCCATTCCAGTTCTCATCCTGGCAAGTTGTTCTCGCCCCTTCGCAAGAGCAGCGCGAGCTCCCTCATCCAGGTAACGCGCCTCAAAATCTTCATCGCCATACCCGGCGTCTTTAAACATGTTAAGAGCAGCTTCCCACACCTCGGCCAGGGTGATTTCATACTTAGGACCAAGAAAAGAGAGGCTGCCGCGTCCCAAGACACAATGTAAATAAAAATCGAATAAAGTCGAATTGATATCGTTTTCCATGGTCTGAGCAGTTTCTTCGGCTGCAATTTTGCCAGCCATGGCCTCATCTCGATCTTTTTCGGTCTGAGCAAGTTGGGCTTTTAGCGCTTCAATCTCCATGTCCCGGGCGCTCAGTTTATTCTGCAGCTGGGTGACATCAGTGCGGTGGTTCTCTACAGCTTGTTCCAACCTCTCAGCTTTAGCTTCAGCGTCCCTCTGGCTGGCGTGCGCATCTCGCACTTGTTTTTGCAATACCTCTTCTCTTTGGGTGTAAGTATTAGTAGAAGAGGCAAGATCATCTTTGAGCTGCTTTACTTCAGCTTCGAGTTTTTCATTGTATTCGGCTATCTCCTTCATCTCAGCGTTGTGTTGATCAAGAATCTTCTGCCATTCTGATTTGTCATTTTCCATGGTCAGCATTGCTTCGATGTTAGCCCGATTAACTCTTTGAAGTTCATCAACCAGCTTTTGCCATCCAGACATTCTATCGATATCAAGCTTGACAGCATCGAGATTTCTGTACATAGCTTCTTTGTCGATGGGGACCAAATCAAGGTCGAAGCGTACCCCCCTCAAACACCAGTTCGGGAATCGGCTCTGCAAAGTAGGGGGCCCCCTTTCAACGTGGTATGAAGGCCTGTTGAGAAGTGTTTGGATGGCACTTCCTTCAAGAGCAGGAGATTCGGAAGGGATGTCAATAGAAACTGAGGCACCAGGTCTCTCAGATGTCACGGGCACGTGCTCCTCGCCAAGTTTGGTCCGCTTTCTCGAATCCTCAATATGGCTCTTCCCCCTATCATCGTGCGTTTTACGTTTATGGGAGTCATCATCCCTTGGGAAGGATTCATGTCGCGTGCCCGCTCCCTCATGACGTTCTTCATACCTTCTCCTCTCTTCAGCTTTTCGCGCAGCTCTCTGCTCATTGGTTTCTCTGGGATCGGCATAGTATTGCTTGTAGTCATAGCTGCCACGCCCTCCATAGCGTCGAAAGTCCTTGTAATAAGAACCGCTGCCGCTGCGCCCCATAGAGAAATCTGAAAAGGCAAAAATAGCAAGTCTTAGAAACTCCCGAAGAAAAGAAGTTAAATATGAACAAATGCCGAAAATTCCTAAGTGTTGTGTGATGTGCAAGCTACGCGCATTAAGCTACAAACCACTCATTGGTGTAGGGGTGATGATAGCTTGGGTATGAGGAGTTGGTGTTTGTGTTGGTGTTAGTCGAAGAAGGGACGTCGCCTCAATCATAGGAGAGATAGTTTTAGACACGTCATCTCTAAAAAGCTCCTGTGAGGTCACTATTATGTCGCTCAACCCATCATAAACATCGTCACCATCATGCTCGGTGAGACTTGTTTTCTCAGTTCCTACATCAGCTAATCCCCCGAGAGGCTGTGAAGGTTCTTCTTCTTCCTCAATCGGGGCAAGTGCCGTCTTACTAGATGACCCCATAATGTCGGTAGGGGTGGAACATTTCACCAATGAAGCTTCGATGTTAGACTCTTTTGATGAAGATTGTTCGATAGTAACGGGGGCATCCGATGCTTCAGTCGGGGAATCGGGAACTTCAGTCGGGGCTTCATGAGGCTGAGTATAGCGAGAAGAGTGAAGAAGCCCGTATTGATGTAAAAAGTCATCTCTCAGCAAAAACTTTATATTCCTCTCTTCTACTGGCACAGCATTCAATCTTTCAAAAATTTGCTTATAGCCTGGGTCTCTAGAAGGAGGTGGAAGCGCTGAAAAGTAAAAAGGGAAATTAACATCTAACTACTCAGGCTATGAAAAGATTTTATAAGGAAAACATGTGTCAGGAATAAAGCTGAACGCCCTTACTTCCAACTCTCCACACACCATAAAACCCCGGAGGGCAACGAACATAGAAGAATTGGGTTAAAAACCCGTGAGCAGTATCAGGGAGGCCAACAATCAGTTTGCGGTTTCGGGCGCTCCTCACAACAGTAATGGAAGGATGATCCTTAGTCCGAGAAAAAGAGCATAGATAACAAACTTCACCAAAGCTTGGAAGTCGATCAAGTGTTCTCCTAAAAAGCACACACAACCCCATTAGAATGGCATAGCCATTGGGGTGTAGCTGGGATGGAGCAATGGACAGTTGACGGAGAAGTTGTTGGAAAAAGTCGTTGAAAGGAGGAATGCCTCCACTTAGGCACATTTGCCGGTTAATTGTCACAAAGCCAGAAGGAGCTATATCGGCAGTGTTATTTCTTTCGGGAAGAATGGCATCTGATTCAACGATACCAAACTGAGCACACAACTGGCGAAAAACTTTGTATGATAGTGAAGTAGGAGCTCTTTCGGGAGGATTAACCAGTGGAGCCGGAAGAACAGTTACCTCTCCAGTCCGAACTGTTGTATCACCTTCCTGAGAAGTCATTCTACACAAACAACTGGATGTTCAAATGCGAAGGTGCACGTTTCCTAAAAAGTGTGAAGTGTCGTGCAAAGCTAATAAAAAAAATAATAATAATAACAAGTAAAGATAACTGGAATTAAACTGGTTGACGATTGATTGACTACGGTAATTTCGGAACTTGTTATTTAAAGCTCAAGCGTAATACTAATGAGGGCTGGTCAGTTTCAATTGACTAATCCAGTGCTGCTTTAATATTCCACTTGAAATCGATAGCACTTCGTTCACACGATTTATTTAAGTTAATCATCTATCATTAACTAATCTGTCGTTCGATGTGGGCAATCAATGACAGTATATTCGTCCCAGTTTTCTGTGAATGTTATATTAACAGGTTATTAGCTTACAAGTTAAAGCAATCTGTAAAAGATTCAAGCAGCAGTTCAAGGTTCAAGTGGAGTTTAAAAAAAATACATGTGCTAAGTCGTAACCGACTCAAGAGTTAAGTCGTAACCGACTCAAGAGTTAAGTCGTTCCTGTCTTAAGTCGTCAACACATCAAGCTGATTATGCTCTAAATCCTAGGTCGTAACTCAAGGAACAGAAGAAAGGCTCTGATTCAAAGCAACTGGAAATCCCTTAAGTCTTAACTCGGCTACGGCTCATGAAAATTGCTAGGTCGCATGGAAAATCTCTGAGTTGTATATGGGACGATTCCTCACTCTATTCGAATCAAGTTTTCCAACCAACCTGCCTTCCCTTCTAACTTTCAACCTGTTCACCCACGGCCTCCTCAACAGCAATAGCCTTAACCTATCACACTACAAGTCGCCTCAAATCGCGAATCACCTTATGTCAAGCCAAACGAGTTTAAGTTCGTCAATGACCGATTTGATAAAGCTCGTAGGATTTGAAAGGACAAGCCAAAAACGAGGGACTGAACATGTAAGGTAACAATGGCTAACGGTCGAAGAAGGAACAAGATCACTTACGATTGTATGATGCTAGAAGGAATCGGACGAAGTTTGGATCGAAATTGCCTTGGAGAGCTCAGAGATGCGTTAATGGCAGAAAACAGTTTAAAAGTTAAGTGATGAGAAGAAGGAAAGAGGAAGGACGACTCAGGCTTTTATATCTGGAAATGTTGGAATTTGAATCGGCATGCCCGGGTTATGATAAGTCGAAGCACACGACTTACGACCTAAGCGTGTGCTTCGAGGGGCAAATGTTAACCCTATCTCGTTCACGAGTTAACAGGTCTATGAGTTAAGCAGCTCACGACTCAAAAGGCTTCACGACTTAAGGAAATGAATGGTCTACGGCTTAAAAGGATTGTGCGGCTTTGAACATGTTACGATTTAAAGAAACACACGACCTAAGGATTTGTACGACTTAAGGCCTCTACGGGATAGGAAGCCTTACGAGTTAAGCTTCCTACGACTCAAGGCATCTACGAGTTAAAGGATACACGAATTAGAAACCTCCTACGAGTTAAAGCCTCTACGAGTTAAGGAGTACCCGAGGTAGGCTGCTTACGAGATAAGCGGCTCACGAGTTAAGAAGAGATAACGACTTAAGACCCTGATGACCTAAGGAGTCTATACGACTTAAGGGAGCTACGACATAACAGATTAAAGCTTGACCGAGTTAACAAGTGTTACGACTTAAAAAAGGTGTACGACCTAAAGACACTGTCTCTTAACTCGTCTACGAGTTAGGACTCGCCTTCACAAAGCCTGAACTCAGCTTTAAGCCGGAGGCAGCTGGTTAAGTCAACCACGACCTACGACTTATGATGAGTCGTATACGACATATACAAACAAGCCAGAAACTACAACCAGATAACTCGTAAACGACCTAGTACTTGAAGCGTGGGTTCGAAAAAGGCAGGAAGCTCTCTACAAACCAGAGACTCAGCTCAATGAGTCGGTCACGACTCATCCTAAGTCAGCAACGACTTACCTTAAGTCGGCCACGAGTTAGGACTTAGCACTTTTTCCACCCAGAACTCTCTATAAATATGAAACCATCTCCAACATGCAAAGGACTTTTGGGGGGGCTCATTCTCTTCAAGCGCCATTACTCTGCCAAATTCCAGACGACTTCAAAGCTTTTTAGATCCAACAAACTTCTAAAGGAACTCCATGAAGGAATCATCCACATTCACCATGGATTTGAAGATGATTGTCAACATCAAAGCTTGAGCTACTTGTTTCACATATCCTATCACTTGAAGTGTGTTGTAATTGAAAGATCTTGTAAAGAATTGTAATCAAACTAGTGATAAAAAGATTAAAGTGGACGTAGGCTGGATTATAAGCCGAACCACTATAAATACTGTGTCTCTTACCGTTTTTCTACATACTTTCTGCTTATTTCTGTTTCCCGTACAAACGGGTGGTGCTTTCACAATCACATCTTATACACCAGGGTGTTAGCGTTTAAATTTTTTCGTTAACATAAATTGAAATGAATAATTGAAATCGAATATTCATTGATATTTTGGAATTATAAATTCACTAAGGAATTTATAAAGGAAGTGGAATTTGATTTAAAAAAAAATGTTGATTTATTTTTGAAGTGTGAAAACTATATATCTAGTAAAGATATTTTTGGAAAATAAATAATTTGGAAAATTATTTGGAAACTGGTGATGTGTGCATGTCCAGTGATAGTTCAATAAACCGACTATCAATATTTCCCTTTGAATGGGTATTTGATGTGATTTATTTGAATGTGAATGCTACACTTATTTTTGAATAAGCGCTCACTATTCGGGTTAACCGGGAAAGGACCATGGGGTCGTATAACCCATTCCGAATATGTGATACGTTGATGTGAATTGCATTTGAAGATCGGTGTTGAAGACCCAGTATTTGCGAGAGCGATAGGATGACCTGTCGATTGTCTCTGCACTGAGTTGCAGCGGTATAGAGACTCCCTAAGTGATGGGAAATCCGATCAGGATTGTGAATATCCGGATTGCAAGGACTTCTTTGTAAGTGCCTTCGGTTTTGTTCGAGCCCGGAACAGACTTGTATGGATTGTATGTCTGACATTACAAGTTGAGATATAAAGCCGATTTCTTTCAAATATATTTCTGTTGGTGGCGGAGAATTTATTCTTTTAGCTTAACACCCTTCTCTGAGACGTACGAGCTCAGAGGTTATATAGTTGAAGTTATCAGCGATATATTCCCAATTTGGTAATGTGACATGCTGAGTGTTGCTGTAAATGATCATTGTGTTGATTATTGTGATAGGATCGTTTATTTGATCGTCTATCTTGGTGATCATTGTGTTGATCATTTGTTGACCCAAAGCATGGCTTTTGTATAAAGTATGTTTTTGTGGACGTGACTTCGTCGAACCTCACACCCCGGAAATGGTCAAAACAGGAAAGATGCGGCAAGGTTATGAGGGGTAGCTCCCTTTAGGGTATGTACATTTCCTTCTGGATAGAGGTGGTATCATGGTATGGAGCCCAGATTTTTAACCTATGTGGTTACTGCGAATTTATTACTTTGTGGTCGTTGGTTATCGGGATCCCGTGAGAAAGGTCGTTTACGATCGGGGAATGGCGTGCTCGTGTCAGTAGTTACCCAGTTAGGGGTAACCCGGCCTTGTGTTGGCAGAGTTCCGGTTTGGTTCTCGGGGATGTCTTTCCAGAGGCATTCTCATGTGGCAATGGGAAGTTCCTTGGCCTGACCATTTGTTGGAAATCCAAAGAAACAATACGTGACTTGTACGGTTTTAGTTGTATAACCTGCTATGGAATGTGGCGGTAACCTGCTATTGAACATAGTTAGCTATAGTAGGCATAGTTCGAAATGTCTATGCTGGCTAAGATTTATATTCTACTTCCGAAATGAATTTCTTCTACACTATGCACTAGTAATAATATCAAATGTTATTTTAAATGCGTATCAAGCATCTTTGGCTATCATAAGGAGAAATCTCCTCCGATTCTGCGTTTGCATGTGTGTGTGTGCGGGAGGCCTTATGGTAGTCTCATTTTTAAAAGCATTGCGAATTGAATTTAAAAATATCCCTCTATTTTGATTTTAAAGATAAATAAACTGTTTTGAGTTCTCACACCAGTCACATGACTGACTCGGAGTTTATTGTTTTCCTTCCTAAACTCTGGGTGCCCACCAATTTCCACACGGGCAGTCAAGAGTTAGGTTTATCAGGATATTCTGGATATTCTAGAGTTGCTGGAGGCAAGCTGGATGGCATGGCGTATTACTAGTTTATATAGTATTTCTTTTTTTCGCTGCACTGTTTGATGTTTGTTGTTGTTGTACACTCTGATGATATGATGTAATGAAATGTGATGTAATGTAATAACTGATATAGTTCTTTGTTTAAAGATTATTCATTTATTATTATATGTTATTCCGCTGCGAATTGTGAGATTCTGATGTTGTTCTGTTGTTTTCTGTTCCGTTCTATGTTTTCTATTCTCCATTTTTCTATATTTTCTAATTTTCTATTCTCCTTTTCCTTCTATTTTAAAATGATCTATTTTTTATTCTCTTTTCTCTCCTCCCTATTTTCTATCTTTTTCTTTCTTTTTCTTTTCTTAAATTCTTTTCTTAAACCCATAACATTTCGGTTTTTCGGCGACGAAAAATCGAAGCGTTAAAAGTTGGTATCAGAGCTTATGGTTAAGCGACAACCATGGTTCTGTTGGGTATTACTCATTAGAGATAGAGTCAGCAGTACTCTAGAATGAGTTTGAGTGTAATAATAGCTATGAGAGCGTATTTGTTAGTGAATATGAAACTGTTTTATATTGTGATGATTGGTTTGTTGAGTGGTATATGAACCTTCGTCGGCGCAGCTTCGAAACTGAATCGAAGGGGTTTCTAAACACTTGAATAGAACAATTCGGCATAATATTGTTTTAAATTGGGTAAATGAAATAATTTTACCTTGATTATATTTTATATATAAAGAAATAATTTTTCAAAATTATTAAAATGTATATAAGTTGATTGTTTAGTTGTTTGAATAAATCTAAATAAAAGAATAATTGTATAAGCAAAAGAATTATAAGAATTGAATTTTAATTAAAGTAATTTACAATTGTGAAATAAAACTTATATATGTAAGAAGTGAAACTATATGAATATATTTATGAATATGAGTTATAAGTAAAATGAATTTAAAGTTAAATGGAATATAACTTAATAAATGTTGAATGAAGTTGATATTAGTATCAAAGTAAAATAATAAAGTGAAGTGATAAATGTGAACTTAAGTTATATAAATGAAATTCAACTTTAGAAATTGAATTGAATTAATGGATTAAATGAATCAATTAAATGTGAATTTAGTTGATATGAAATAATGAATATAAGTGTAATTCATTAAAATCTAATGTTATTAGAAAGTTGAATAATTGAATAAATAAAAAAATCAATTAATTAAACCAATTGTAAGCAAAGGAATTTGGTTGTAATTAATATACATTGATTGTTATATGATTGTTAGTTGATTGTATATGAATTCATTAAGTGTTAATGAAATTGATTAATGAAATTGAAAGCTAAAGTAATGGAAATTCAATTGGAAGTTAAGTGAATCTTAAATAAAATTGAATTTGATTTGGAAGTGAACCAACTTGTGAATTAGTGAATGCAAACTAATTTAAATTTGATGGTTGAATATATTGTTTTGTTTCATTTGCTATGTTGACATATATAGTTATTATGTTGCTATATGTTGTATATTGATACTATTGTCATATATACATGATTCTCATGTTGTTTGTTGAGTGATTAGTAGGTGTGGATCGCGTTTGCTTCGCATTTGGAGCTCGCTTTCGCGCTATATTAGCCGTATATGCTTGCTAATAAAATATAAGGTACATATCTCGGATTACATACCGTACTTTTACATTTTTTCCCTTCGGAATGCCTCATTACTTGATGAGATGTATATTTGTAATATATATACTTTCATTTTTTTTTTTCGGATCGAGCCGCGCAAAGGAGACTATGGCGAATTTTTCCGAAAATTTAAGGCGTTAGAAAAAATTTGAGAAAATGGGAATTTTTTTGAAAACTTTAACTTTGATTTTGGAATTGAAAGTTAAACAATAGTAGTTGTTTTTGAAAAGATAACTAAGTACGATTTTGAAAACTTAGTAAAGTTATTGTAAGAAGTTTAATTATGAATTTTGGAAAATTAATAGATTCTGTAACTTTTCTTACTTGATAATTTCGAGGACGAAATTCTTTTAAGGGGGGAAGATTGTAACGACCCAGAATTTTTGATAATTAAAATTTGAATATTTAATTAATTTTAAATATTGATAAGTGAATTTATAAGTCAAATAAATTTTTATTTGAATTATTGGATTTAATTGGATAATTTAATCAATAATTTAATATGTTAAATTATGGAAATAATTGAAAATATAGTTAAATATGATTGAAAATGATTTGTAAAATTTTATTTTATCATATTGAAGTTAGAAGGATATTTTAGAACTTTTAAAATCGAATTAAAGGTTAATTTGTGAAAATTGAATATTTTAATATTTAAATCGACTAGTGAAAATAGTCAATTTTTGAACAGTCTCAGAATTGAACGAAACTAGTTCCATTGGATCCGTAATAGTTAGTTATTACCGGATTTCAAATTTCGTGTCAATCGGAGTTACCGTTTGATCGTGGCAGCTCGAAACGCATCGATTTATTTTTAATTTAAATTTGGCGAGTGAAAATAGCCATTTTTCAAAAAGTCTCGGATTTCGACGAAACCAGTTTCATCGGATCCGTAATGTGATATTATTGTAAGGTTTCAAATTTCAAGTCGATTGGATTTACCGTTTGTCCGGTACAAATTAAAACGCCTAGAAAATCGCTTAAATCGGTTTAATTCAAATTGAGCGTTTATAGCCATAACTCGCACAGATGTCCGAATTAGCTTTCGAAACCTGTTCCATTGTGTCCGGAACGCGGGGTAAACCCTAGAAACGCTGGTTACGGCGCGTGAATCGGAGTTCGGAATTTCCGGGATGAATAGTGTTTCGTCGGTTCCTTATAAATAGCCCCACCCTTCATAAATTAAAAAAATATAAAACTTAAAACCCTAATTTACATCTGCAGCCGCCTCCCCCCAATGGATGGCCGAAATTGTCCCAAATTCATCCCTCAATCATTCACAATCCGTTGACATTCACGCGAAGTGTTCAACAGCAACATTGAAGAGCATGAAGAGAGCTAGAGATCTATACGGTGATGATGGATTTTGGTGCAACGGAGGGGGAGATAAATGGGGCCGATTGCAGCGACTTGCGCACACCCTACGAGGAGGAGGAGGGGGCCGAGCTGCAGGGCATTGGGGCCGAACCTAGAGGGAGTTGGGGGCTTCGCGATGGTGGTAGTTTGATCGAGTATCGTTGAGAGATGGAGTTGTAATATTTAACCCTAGTTCTAAGGGGATGGGTTCGGCTTGAACGAGAGGAACCTGTAGAATGCACGCATGAAGAAGGAAGAAGGGGACGGTGGAGATGAGGGGAAGCAAAATCCTACGGCCCAGAAGCAAGTGTGGGTTTTAATTATAAGTTTATGTTGTAATTAAGTTATAAAATCGTGTACAATCTTTAAAAATTCATAACTTTTTCATACGAGGTCGAAAACGCACGAAACCAGATGCGTTGGAATCGCATGGACGAGCACTACGCGATGGAGTTGGTTTGGAGTCGTTTGGAGTTAGTGAGAATTTTGGGTAAAATTAAACGTCCGTTTAATTTTATTCGAAATAAATCGCTAAAACGGAAATAAAATCAAGGTGAGAACTTCTCACTCAATCGAATCAGTTTCGATTTTATTTTAAATAGTTAGATTTAAAATATTTGAATGCATGTTTGAATGTTGATTAATATCTATTGATTGTTAAAATAGACATTATGCGCCGTTAGTAAGCGGATGTTATTTATTAAAAACATATACCGCGAATATTTCATAAACAGTGAAATTGGTATTATATATAATAGCAATATATATATATATATATTGGCATATGTATATATTGGAGTTGATTGATTTCCCGCATTTTTTGTTTAGCGGATGAGACCCTATTGCGCCGTTATTAAGCGGATAATATTTAAATCCCATATACCGCGATAATTTCGTACTGGAGCGAAATTGGTATTGTGCTAATGTTTGTGGATGCAGGAAAACAGGTTGGAGGGATCCAACTGGATTCCTCAACAGTTTTTATTAGATTTCAGATATTTTGATATTTGATGGATTTTCATATTGATATATGATATCGTTGTAGTCGTGATTGACTATTTGGTATGTAGCATCATTGGACCAAATTTTGGGATTTTAAAATGATTTTTAAAGTGATTTTTTGAAAATATACTATATGTTTTGAATTTGATCTATTTTAAATAAATAAACGTCATAATTTTTAATGTTATAAAAATTATGATTTTTGAGAAAAATAGTTAAAAACTGATTTTTGAGAATATGATGCTAATGATTTTATAAAATAGTTTAATCGGGATTTTAGAATTCATTGTGAAAAGTTTAAATATAGGATTTATAAAATTTAATTATTTTATGAATCAAAAATGGTGAAATTATAAAGGAGATTAAATATGTTTTAAAAGGATAATATAAATTGATTTATATTAAGAGATTTATAAATGGATATTTATAAATTGAAATATGGACATTATAAAACGAGTTTTTATAAGTGTTTGAATGAAGTGAAAATGAATTTCATAATTGAATGGAAATTATAGAATTTTATACGGTGAAGTTATAAATGGAATTTTATAAGCAGTAGGTTTATAAAATTTATTAAGTTATTAAAATAATGATTTTGGATAAATGAATGAATCTTATAAGTTATAAGATTTATAATTTGGGAAGTTAAAAAGAACGATTTTGTAAAATAATCGTTTTATAAGTATTTAACTTATAATATGAACTTTTAGTTTATAATTGAGTTATAAACTGGAATAGGTTAATAAAAGAATTTATAAAAAGGAAGTTTTTATAAATAAATAGAAATGGAATTTATAAACGTTGTTTATAAATTCGCGAACAACTTATTTTGATAAGTTAATTGTTGAAACTTATTAATGGAGTTATATTCACATTTTTGACTGTGAATAATCCTTTGAATTAAAATGAATAAAAGGATGAAATTGTTAATGAAGTATATTCACGTTTTTGAATAGTGAATAATATGTTAAAGAAAATGTTTGAATGAGATGTTTAAATTGAATTAAAACGATCTAACGATGTTTTAAAATGTGTTGAGATTCGAAACCATAGATTTCAACATTGATTGTTGAAATAGACGTTTCCGAGAAATAAAAGGAAATAGTGGACTATAACACCGTTGTTATAGTAAATAATTTCCGAAAGGAAATGTTTTGTATAGTATTGGGATTTATATATCTATTTTAATTTCGAATCCCTATACTAGTGATTTTGGGACGTCGTAACGATGTTCTACGCAACATTCGTTTTGGCCCAAATAAATATGTTTAAGAGAATGATTTCCTTAAAGAATGAAATATATACTTAATCTCGATTTAAGTATATTGAATATTTTCTAAGTGTTGAAAATAAATAAAATTTGTGAATTACTTATGAATAAATAAGTATGGAAATGTTTTTCCAATGTGAAATGAAACGTTTAGAGAATTTATCTTTTTGAAGATAAATTGAAATGAATAATTGAAATCGAATATTCATTGATATTTTGGAATTATAAATTCACTAAGGAATTTATAAAGGAAGTGGAATTTGATTTAAAAAAAAAATGTTGATTTATTTTTGAAGTGTGAAAACTATATATCAAGTAAAGATATTTTTGGAAAATAAATAATTTGGAAAATTATTTGGAAACTGGTGATGTGTGCATGTCCAGTGATAGTTCAATAAACCGACTATCAATATTTCCCTTTGAATGGGTATTTGATGTGATTTATTTGAATGTGAATGCTACACTTATTTTTGAATAAGCGCTCACTATTCGGGTTAACCGGGAAAGGACCATGGGGTCGTATAACCCATTCCGAATATGTGATACGTTGATGTGAATTGCATTTGAAGATCGGTGTTGAAGACCCGGTATTTGCGAGAGCGATAGGATGACCTGTCGATTGTCTCTGCACTGAGTTGCAGCGGTATAGAGACTCCCTAAGTGATGGGAAATCCGATCAGGATTGTGAATATCCGGATTGCAAGGACTTCTTTGTAAGTGCCTTCGGTTTTGTTCGAGCCCGGAACAGACTTGTATGGATTGTATGTCTGACATTACAAGTTGAGATATAAAGCCGATTTCTTTCAAATATATTTCTGTTGGTGGCGGAGAATTTATTCTTTTAGCTTAACACCCTTCTCTGAGACGTACGAGCTCAGAGGTTATATAGTTGAAGTTATCAGCGATATATTCCCAATTTGGTAATGTGACATGCTGAGTGTTGCTGTAAATGATCATTGTGTTGATTATTGTGATAGGATCGTTTATTTGATCGTCTATCTTGGTGATCATTGTGTTGATCATTTGTTGACCCAAAGCATGGCTTTTGTATAAAGTATGTTTTTGTGGACGTGACTTCGTCGAACCTCACACCCCGGAAATGGTCAAAACAGGAAAGATGCGGCAAGGTTATGAGGGGTAGCTGCCTTTAGGGTATGTACATTTCCTTCTGGATAGAGGTGGTATCATGGTATGGAGCCCAGATATTTAACCTATGTGGTTACTGCGAATTTATTACTTTGTGGTTGTTGGTTATCGGGATCCCGTGAGAAAGGTCGTTTACGATCGGGGAATGGCGTGCTCGTGTCAGTAGTTACCCAGTTAGGGGTAACCCGGCCTTGTGTTGGCAGAGTTCCGGTTTGGTTCTCGGGGATGTCTTTCCAGAGGCATTCTCATGTGGCAATGGGAAGTTCCTTGGCCTGACCATTTGTTGGAAATCCAAAGAAACAATACGTGACTTGTACGGTTTTAGTTGTATAACCTGCTATGGAATGTGGCGGTAACCTGCTATTGAACATAGTTAGCTATAGTAGGCATAGTTCGAAATGTCTATGCTGGCTAAGATTTATATTCTACTTCCGAAATGAATTTCTTCTACACTATGCACTAGTAATAATATCAAATGTTGTTTTAAATGCGTATCAAGCATCTTTGGTTATCATAAGGAGAAATCTCCTCCGATTCTGCGTTTGCATGTGTGTGTGTGCGGGAGGCCTTATGGTAGTCTCATTTTTAAAAGCATTGCGAATTGAATTTAAAAATATCCCTCTATTTTGATTTTAAAGATAAATAAACTGTTTTGAGTTCTCACACCAGTCACATGACTGACTCGGAGTTTATTGTTTTCCTTCCTAAACTCTGGGTGCCCACCAATTTTCACACGGGCAGTCAAGAGTTAGGTTTATCAGGATATTCTGGATATTCTGGAGTTGCTGGAGGCAAGCTGGATGGCATGGCGTATTACTAGTTTATATAGTATTTCTTTTTTTCGCTGCACTGTTTGATGTTTGTTGTTGTTGTACACTCTGATGATATGATGTAATGAAATGTGATGTAATGTAATAACTGATATAGTTCTTTGTTTAAAGATTATTCATTTATTATTATATGTTATTCCGCTGCGAATTGTGAGATTCTGATGTTGTTCTGTTGTTTTCTGTTCCGTTCTATGTTTTCTATTCTCCATTTTTCTATATTTTCTAATTTTCTATTCTCCTTTTCCTTCTATTTTAAAATGATCTATTTTCTATTCTCTTTTCTCTCCTCCCTATTTTCTATCTTTTTCTTTCTTTTTCTTTTCTTAAATTCTTTTCTTAAACCCATAACATTTCGGTTTTTCGGCAACGAAAAATCGAAGCGTTACAAATTAATTACTTCATCTATAAATCGTGCTTATACAACCATTAATTAATTGTAAATCAAATTAATAAATTATTCTCTAGATATTCATCTTGATTAACCACCTTTGATTGACCATCTTCTAATTACAATAACTAATTAGTCTTTATTTAATTCCACAAACTAATTATTTTAAATCATTCATAGTAATTAACATATAATTACTTCATTTATTAATTAAATATAAATAATTACATTTATCCTTAATTAATTACATAAATTAATCACCACATTATTGATTATTCCTTAATAAATCCATTATAAATTACATACTAATTATATTAATTAATGATATCTAATTATGTTGACATTAAATTACTTTATTTAAATTTAGTATATTAACTGATTAATCTGTATTTAAACATAATTATTAATCATCCTTGATTAATAAAAAACTAGTAATTAACTACCCTTAATTACTTATTAACAAATTAGTTATCCCATAATTAATTATCTCCATTAATTAATCCTTTGATTAATTAAAAAATAATTATCCAAATTACTTCATTTACAAATCATCTTGTATTAATTACATCAAGTAATTATCATCTAATTACTTCCCTAAGTAATTATGCTCCATTAATTACACTAAGTAATTGCACTTATCAAATCAACAAATGATTCCTTAAATTAATTAAACTAAATTAATTAACTTAATTTAATCATATCATCAAATTTATTACAATAAGTCATTAATCTCTTAATTACTTTTATCAAGTAATTACGCTTAACAATTTACAATAGATTATCTAAATTAATTAATTTAATTAATTATCAAAATTTATCACATTAATTAATTAATTAATTAATAATCCTTACTTAATTTACTTCTTAATTAATCTCTAGTTATAAATTAGTCTAAATTATTAATTAAATACATAATTCATTCCTAAATTAACTTCTCATTAAATCATTTTAATATCTAAATTATTTCTAAGATAATTTATTTCTTTATTAATGACTTCATTAATATTAAAGTGTATTAGAACATTACATTTGAAATTTGAATTCAAATTCCATTTTGAATTTAAGATTCAAAATGATTATTTATTTAAACATTAACCAAATTTAAATCCAATTTATAATCTTTTAAATAAATGTAGATAACATTTATTACTTACATATGAAACTTATATAAGAAAAGCCTTTAAATTAAACTACTTAACTTTTAATTAAAAATTTAGCTTTTAAATTACATTGTATTTTTAACTTGCAAATTCAAGTTAAACAATTTATTTAACTTCCATTCAAAAACCTTTTATAAAAGAATTCTCTCAAACTCAAGTTAAATATTTATTTGAAACAAATTTACTTTTCAAAACTATTTTATTTGAACTTATTTTTGAAACATTCATATTTAAAAACTGATTTGAATTTTCAGATTTGAATTCAAAGTAAACTTGAATCCATCAATTGATCTTTGATTTAAAATTTTGATTTAAACTTCCTTTTAAAAAACTTGAATTAAAAACTTGATTTTCAAATCCAAATCCATTTTAAAACCTTAAGGTTCAAAAGTTCATTTGAATCTATACTTTTAAACCTCGAATTTAAACTACTGTTAAAACTTTTGTTTCAGATCTAATTTTTAAAATCTGAAAACTATCAGGTTTTTAAACCTGAAAACTCATTTAAATATTTTAAACTTTATTTTAGATTTTAAAATATAAATTTGAATTCATACTTTAAACTGGATTTAAACTTTGTTTGGTATACGGATTTGAAGTTTCATTTGAATCTAACGTCACACTAGTTTTAACTTTTGGTTATAACTAGCTTACAATTTAATTTATTTTAAATTTGGTTTAAATTTAAACTACATGCAGTTTTATACAACCTGTAGCAAACCAACTCAACCCGAGACCAAAGCAAAGTGCTTCGAGTCAAACCCTCCCACGCTTCGAGTCATATACTAGAGTGACCCGAGTACTTCCCGAGTCAAAATACTCTGCACCAAACAAAACTCTTCAGCACTGCAATGGGCACGGTGCACGTGCACCGTGGCTTCAGCCAACTCCGGCCACCCACAAGAACTTCATCCCATCGCCGATCATCTCCAAATGACATCACGTCCACCAGAATCCATCACCATAACTCAAATCAAAAACGAGCAGGAAAAGCAGAACCTGGAAAACACAGCATCCACACCTACCCAAACCTTTCATCGCCGCATTCTCCCAACCCCGACCACCTGATGGTCAACAGCTCCGGCCATGAACTCGTCTTCGACCAAGCTACCACCTCCCGAGACCTCGTGCAACTCGATGCACGGTGGAAGTCGCGGTGATCAAAAGTTCGACCACCATAAGAATTAGGGTTACCCACTAAAAATCGTACGCCGCTGCCACCACGTCCAACTGCAGCACCTTCCACCATTTTTCCTTGACCCTCCAATCACTTGTCCATCACCACAGAGAACCCTGAGCACTATGTTCCACTTGATCACCAGAAATCGACAATAACCCATATTTTGATGAACCCAGAACCTCACCTGAACCTCTTTACTAAAAATAGTGATTTTGTTTTCAAAAATCAAGTTTTAGTCTTAGCATTCGATTCATATATCTGAATCCATGAATTATAATAATTGAGTTTTAACTTATTTTAGTTTCTACTCTTGTTTTATATTTTCCAAACTGTTTTACCCTTAAACAATTTTTAAACTCAAGTCTCTGTTAATCCAAGCATTTTATGTTCAAACTTATGTCTTGTTAAAGCTTGAATTAAGAACAAAATGAAATTTTGATGGGGATTTTAAACCTAGAACTAAAGTCAGATAGAAACATAGAGATGCTCATCACAATATTCATACTTAACACAGAGCTATACAACTGAATTCCAGAGAAAACTTGCAACAGAACAAATATATACTTAAACCATTCAATTGTGATGTTACTCACCTGAAAATAAACAGAAAACAACTTTGAAACTGGAAAGGGTATTTGCATGCTTTTGTTTTGATTCCATAAAACTTGAAAACTTAGTCTTGCCTTGATTTTCTTTTGATTCATCTTGCCTTTGTTGTTGTAATGCTTCAGTTTTATAAAACTGGAAATGTTTGTTACTTATTTCCTTGCTTCAGTTTTGTTATGTTTAGTGAACGAACTAAAAATAAGAAGATGTGAAGTTTACAGGGAAGGTGATATCTGGGTTAAGCAAATGCAGGTACAATTATGTGATTTTGTTTGTATCAGGCAAGATTATATTTTGGGGGCAGAAATGATTCTTGGAAAAATTCGAATTGACTTAAGTTGTGCTATCATTTAATTGCTTAAGTACTATGTGTCTAATTTAATTTCCATGTTTAGATACTTGCTTTGCATTTCTTCTCTAACCTGCATATTATTTGCAGCTACACATCTAGCTTGTTCATTTGCCTGCATATGTTTTTGTACTTTGTCTCATATTACTCATTTTATATATATATAGATAGATATTTTTTTGCTTTTATTTTATATTTTTCTAAATTTCTTACAGGCTGACTACATTTTCTTATGCCCTTGCATTTCAAAACTCTACAGGCTTCGCATATACAACCCTGGTTTGTACTTACCTCAAGTACATATAAAAAGTTACTTTAGTTACTGATATAAATTTTTAGCCTAAGTTTTGTTTACACTTACCTTCTGCATTTCTTTTCTTTACAGGCAACAAATTTTCTTTTCACTTGCCTGAGTATGTTTTCTACACTTCATGTATATTATCAAGTTGTTTTAGTTATTGTTATAGCCTTTTAACTTAAGTATTTCTATACTTGTGTTAATATAAATAAGGTTTATTTTAAATTTAAAACATTTTTAAAAGAGTTACTTTTAATCTTTCAAATTATAACATCTCCAAAATACGCATATGTGTATTTAGATAAATTTGAAATAGCAGTCTCCATTTGTAAAAATATTATATGATTAACAAAACTCATTGTTAAAGAAATTGTCTCTTATTTAATAAATTACTTATGTAATCAAAACTATATTTAAAAAGAAAATAGAACAAACTTTTGTTTAAATTTAGACTTAGGCTAGAATACTTTTATACAAATAAACTTTTATCTTGAGTAACTAAAAATCATATGATTATTTATTTAATAGCTTAATATTAAATTAAATCAAATTTCCAAGTTTACCAAAAATATTAGAATTAGAAAACATAACTTTATTTATTAAATTTAAAACAAAGATTAACTATTTACAATATATATACAAATATAGATACATATTGTAAATAGAAAATAACTAAATTGGCTTTTAAAAGATAAATTATCAGTTAAATATTTATTTAGAAGAAGATTATTAAATCAACTTAAATCTTCTTAACAATTATTATCAAATTAATTTAACTTTTAACACAGATTATTAAATTGATATTGCCAAAAATTTCGGGATATCACAGGAAGGCTCATGTGTAAATAAATAAAACTTAATGGAAAACCAAAAGAGACATGTATTAATAAAAGAAAGCAATAAAATAAAATAAATGAGAGCAATGATTTAAATATGAGAAGGTAGACTGTACATGAAAAGAAAAATGCTAATATACTCAAATTTAAAAACGTCCATTTTAACCTATTTTATTATCCCCAATACACTCAAACTTACACCCTTATATATCTTTATTTAGTACATAGTAAATAACATTAAACACTGCAATTAATGTAATGTGAACCGCCGCTACACACAATAAAAGATGAACCGGGACTGTATATTTGAATTTGGAAGGAAATAAATTTCCTATGTAAACATGATAATTATTCCAAATCAAAATTTCAACCTAACCTTCAAGTTGTTTTCTTACCCTTTTTTTATAAATTAAATTCAAATCAAGTTTGAATGTTTAAATAAATCGAATATTTCAACTAGAAATGTGCAACAAAATTCAATTCTTTATTTTAGTGAAAGTAAACTTATATTCACAAATTAAACATTCACTTTATTTTATAAAAATGTACTTTTCATTAAATCTAACTCTCCTTTTTTTTTCACAAAACCTAAGCTACGTTTAATTACACATGTTGATTTACAATTTTGTATTTTCTCTCTTATTAATTGAAATTATTCGATTACATTAATTTCAGTTGATTACAATGGTGAATATACAAATGGACTAAATAAATGTAAAGAGAAATAGAACAATTATTTCCTATCTAATAGTAATTTAAACATATTCATATATTATTGGATTCAAATAGAAGTGTTACATTTTATGCTAAATAATAGTTTCTCATCTCTGTGATCAATGTGTAAGCTAAAATATATTTCAAACAAATAAACATATGTTTACTCCTTTACAAAACTTATTCATATAATCAATCTTTCAACTACCAAATATTCCAAATAAATAAACACATCATTTCTTCTTTAATAAAGGAACATTTATTAATCTTTATTAACATTTATTATTCCAATCGATTGGAATCTTACATTCGGACGGTCATTTATTTCACTCAAACCAATGTTATTAAAATACACACTAACATATGTTATCATCTTTACATTATTGCAAACATATGTCATTAATATAATTTTAATTAAGCTCATAACTTTTACTATAATTTAATTTGTACCACTAAAATCTTAATATTTTTTATTCCTAACAATTTTATACAAATATCTTATTTAATTTAATATTTTTAAATGTTCAAAAATACGTGTCGTTACAATCCCCCGCCCCCCACTCAAAACTTTTCGTCCTAGAAAGGGACAGGAAAGAATCAATTTATAAAACAATTCAAACTTACTTAGTTTGTTTTAATATAAATTTTGAAAATAACCCAATTTCCACGAAAAAATTCTGAGTCCTAAATTCATGGAAAATTTCGGCAAAGTCTCTTTTATGCATTTAGGTCCGAAAAAATAACAATATAAATCATTACAATATATATATATATATATATATATATCATATTTCAGCACTAAACATCCCAAACCATTAGAAAAACATTAAAATATCATTCCAAAAACCATAATCTGAAAACATACCTATTTGTCGGACAAAGAAACTTTATTTATGAAACCAAAAGTAACTACTATTCCTTCCATAAACCTGTATTTCACTATGTAGTCCAAAAAGGTTAAAACTATGTAATAAAGGAGTGATATATTAGTTATTTCAATTAATAGTACAAGCAACATTCAATGTACAATAATCATATGCAAACAAAAGAAGTATAACCATCATATGCAACAAAAGAATCCATCACGCATCCATAGCAAACAAAACTAATGGTTTGTCCAGGTTCAGAAACTTTTCATTGACGTGGGTGATAAATAAACTACCAAGTGTTCCTTACGCTCAGCAGCCTTAGATAATTACTTAATTGATTATTCATACAACCTCAAATGATTTGAAGTATCATTTCTCAAACTTTCCATAAGCCAACAACATAGAAGTTAAATATTATTTAAGTTTATTTTGTTGGTTTCTCTTTTCACATCATTTACTTTTCATTTATTTTCAATTCCCATTCATTCATATAAGATTATCTTTTATTAATTTACATTCATTTACTTAAATAAATTATTTCCCATTCAAGATTTAAAATCATCAATGCATAAATTCTCAAAGTATACATAAGTTTCTTGCCATTTAATTCACATTTATTATTATGTAACTTTGATTTCCATTTAATATTAATATTCACTAATGAATCATTTCATACTTAAGTTTCTCTATTCATTGATTTACTTTTATTCCTTCATAAATAGTATATATTTATGATTCCTTTTTTTACTAAGCTTTCACTTGTATAATATTCTATTACATATTGATATTTAACATTTAAACCCTTTTTTTACATTTCTGTTAAGTTTATATATGTTATTAGAATGTAATTGTAACGACCCGGAATTTTGTTCGTTTGATTTTGAACGTTAAATTTATTTTGTAAATGTTGAACTTGCAATATAAATTAATTTTGAATATGGAGATTTTGGTTGAATTAGTAAAATGGTTAAGAATTTCAAATATAGCATTTTAATGAATTTGGTGAGTAGTAAATTTAATATTTGAAATTGGGTAAATATGAGAATCTATGGTTAAATGTGAATAGAAATGGTTTCTAAAGTTGATTTAAAACTCTTTTGGATTAGAGAGATGATAGTTGACTTTTAAATGGAATTAAAAGTCGGTAATTAAAATTGAAAATTTACGTACCAGTGAAATTTAATATATGGTAATCGTGTAAAATAATTAATTTTTGAATTAATATGAATTGAAATGGTTTCTAATATAGCTATAAATTCTATTTGATTTGTAATGGAGTTGGTAAGTTTCTAAAATTGGACTTTTAAGTAATTTTGTCGATTTTGAAAATCGCTCGATTTAATCAACGCGTTAAAATAGCCTTCCGAGACATGGTTTTGGAATTCGATGAAACTAGTTTCGTTGGATCCGTAATAGTGTTTATTACCGGATTTCAAATTTCGTATCATTTGGAGTTAAGGTTTGGTCATATGAGATAGAAACGCGATGAAATTAATATCGAAAATTTAAAATTTAAATTCGATTCAAAAACTATCTTCCATGTACTATCGAATTAGGCCTCGAAACATGTTCAATTGTGCTCGAAATAGGGGTAAAACATTATAAATGCCAGGCATCATGCCTCGTTTGGAGTTTGTCCGGAAATGCACATGAATGGTGAAAATAATATTAATATAATATGTTTATATACTTTTTTATACCTCAGAATTGTAAAACCCTAATATTCTTTCTTGCCACCGCCAGTTTGCGCCAATGGCCTAAAATGGCCAGACTTCATCCTCGATTTTCTCCTAATCCATCAACTAATTTGAAAAGGTTTCTAAATGAAATGCGTAGAGCTTTTCGAGCAGTACGCGATGTACGATGGAGATTATATATCGTCATCTATTGAAAGCGCTAAGAGGTCACGTTCGTGGGTCGTTTGATAGGGTTTGGCGAGTGCTGTGTGAGGCCGAGTTCGACATGGTCACGGCTAGGGAAGGTGCACACGTAGGTGCCTTCGTTGGTGGCCTCTGATTGTATCCTAGAGGAGCATGGAGGGAGCAGCATGGAGTTGATCGAAGGGACACGTTGGGTTCAGTTGCGTGGTTCCTTGGAAACGAAGAAGATGAAGGGAGCGGCCACGATCTAATGATGCTAGGAATGGATGGCCTGATTGAGTTGTGGGTAAAATAAAATTTGAAATCGTAAATTAATTTATACTAAATTTAGGTAATCATTAAAGTAGCATAACTATTTCATACGAGGTCAAAATTGGATGAACAAGCGGTGATGGAATCATGGCGACGAGCACTACATGCTGGGATTGATTTGGAGTCGATCGTAGATGGCTAAAATTTTAGGTTAAATCGAATGTCATTCGATTTAATTTAAAATTGGAATGTGCGACAATTGAAGAATCAAGGTGAGTAAAATTTCAGTCATTTGGATTGCTAGAATAATTTAAAAATGTTGAATTTAAATTATTATTAATTGGAAGATTTGGTAAATCATTATTATCAGTTGGACGTTATAATATATATAATAGTATATATTAGTAGTTAGATTGATTATTCCCTCCAATTGGAGCGGATGAAACCCTATGCGCCTCGCATAATAGCGGATAATCCTATATACCGCGATATCCCGCCTTGAAGCAGGATCGGTATTTTTATATTGTATTAACATCTATGGATGCATGAAAATAGATTGGAGGGATCCAACTGGATTTGTAACATCCGAAAATTTATTAATTTTAATATGGTAACTTATTTGAACTTTTGAAATTTAATTTGAAAAGTTTCAAAATAAATAAAATATGTGTTAATTTAGATGAATAAAACTTCAATTCCTTTTGAGTTTAAGTCATTTGAATTTAAATCTTATATATATGTGAATATACATGTATATGCGCATATATGAGTAGATTTGAATTTATATATATATATATATATATATATATATATATTGTACTTGAATTTAAATTTTAAGTAAATGTTTTAAAAATAATTTGCATTTATAAAATATATCTATGTAATTCATTTAGTATGTATTTAATTTCAAAACATTCTCTTTTAAATAATATGTATTAAAAACAAAAATATACTACAAAAATAATAAAAATAAATATATAGAGAGACATACAAAGCAATAAGATAAAAGAAAACAAATATAAATATCTATGAATAAACAATAAATAAGTATAAGTATGTAGACTTGAAGAAAAATATATCTGGATTAACTTGCAAAATAAGACAATAGTAATTAATGTGAGTATCTTTAGCACACCATAATAGATCATCTCAGCCACCAAAGCAAGATTATCAGCCACCAAAGAAAAAAAATCTACATGGTCAAAAGAACAAACAAGAACATTAAAAATATCTCTGACTTTTGCTTGTACAACAAAACAATATCACAGAGTAAAACTCGATTCATATATATCAATCTCATTTATCTCAGTTTCGTCCTTTACAACTGAGTACATCTGAAGTGGTATCATCTTAAACTTAAACACCAATTCAACATAAACTACAATACAAATCAACTCAAGCCAGAGATTAAAGAAGAAGGCTTCAGCTAGCAAATTCAAGCTGGTTTCAAATAGCAGGCTCTGTTCATTCTAAAATCAAAGTGAGTAACATCACTTTAAACAATTTAAAAGTATAAATCTGTTGCAAGTTATATCTGTAAATAGGTATGTTTGTATACATACACGGATTCTCTGAGTATTTGAAAGATGGAAATATTTTGTACAGGCTGTTGTTTATATATATCCTCTGTCTTAGATGCTACCAATATTTTTGATTCAAAAAATCATTTCTTCTTTATCTACTTGCTCTTTGGGTTTAGTGTTAAAGCAAAAATGGTTTGTTATAGCAGATACTCAAGATTTAAAATTTATTTAAGTCAAAACAACTTGTTAATAGCTCTGGAAATCGAGAAGACTGGGTACACTTTAACTCAGTCATAAAAATTCAAACTTTTTAATTTACAAATTCAGGTATATAAACTGAATTCTCATACTAAAACATGATTTTTAAAGCTTCAATCATAATTTTTAGATAGAGGATTAAAGGGCAGTTTGGGATTGACGAAATTTCTTAATTTTAGTAATCTCTAATGATCTATTTAGTCGTAGAGGTCGGGAATTTGATGTGAAGGAGTGATCAGTGGTTCTGGAAAAAATAGTGTGATGGAGTGCATATGATCGTGGTGGCGGCAGAAAGCGGTTGTAGTCTGTAAACCTAGTTTTTTCGAGGTTTGGTATTTCGATTTGTTCGTCGTCGATTGTCGATCGAGTGTGACGAGATTTTTGGGTGATGGTAGAGGGGGTATGGATGAGTGTTTGGCCAGAGTTGCTGACCTTTTGGTGGTCGAGGTTGTGGAGGCGACGCGTTTCCAGGTTTTGATGGTGAACCCAGATGATGTTTCCAGGTTTCAATTTTTAAACTCGATTTTGATTTCGAGTGGATGTTGGGGTTCTAGTGGTCGGGAATTGGTGTGTGGATGATCGTCGACCTGTTCGACAATGCACCGTCGACAAGAGATGGACGGCGGTGATGTGCATGTGTATGTGCACTAGTTTCTGGTATCTGGAAGTGCTGTTTAGTTTGGGTGTATGCTGGGGACGTTCTCGAGTTTGACTCAAGTAATTCAAGCATTTTCCTCAAAGGCTTCCGGTTTTGGTTCGAAGCAAATATGGTAGGGCTCGGCTAGATGTTGTACAGGTTTCAAAACCTATTAAAATTTTAGAATTAATTTTTAAAATTATAAATCAAGTTTTAAACTGAGTTATAAATCAAAGTTTAAATATAAATTCAAGTCTAGTTTGGAACTTAGTTTGAGCGCTCACTATCATATTCAATTATAATGATTAAATAAAAAAGGGATAATTAAGATTTAATTAATTAACCATTAAAAATTAATAAATTAAGATAATTAATAAAAGTAAAATAATAATAATAATTAATATTGATTTAAAAGTAAAATAATAAAAATTAATAAAAATAATTATGTGGTTAATTCATTTAAATCATATTCACCTTAATTGAAGATGATTAACTATTATCAAATGTTGCGTACTGGATTGATATTTCTGTTGTGATTGTGATACTGTGATGTGAATTGCTTTGTGCTGAACTGTGATTTGTGATTTAATTATGTATTTATGAGAAAACCCTTTTTGCCCATAGAATGACGTTTAAACTTCGATGCAACAGGGAGTTGGATTCCGGTTGGTTATCCAAATCCCACATCGAACCCTGAATGTGAATCCTTGTGATTGATACATCCATGTGTTTTAAAAATTAATGCTTACTATTCAGTTTAGCCGGGGGAGGACCTTTGTGTCATATAACCCATTTCGAATAGTGATACGACGAAATGAATAACATTTGAAGACGGTGGTGAAGACCGGGTGTCTTCAAAAACGATAGGATATCCTATCGAATGTCTCTGCACTGAGTTGCTCCGGTATAGAGACCTCCATATGTGATGGGGAGTCCGATCGAGATTGTGGATACCCGGATTTGCAAGGGATTTTTCCTTTATCGGACAAAGTGCCTTCGGTTCTGTTCAAACCGGGTACTGGCTCGTATGGTTGTGTGTCTGACACAACACTTTGAGATATAAAGCAGATTTCTTTCAAATACGTATCTGTTGGTGGCGGAGAATTTATTCTCTTAACTTAATACCCTTTTCTGAGACGTACGAGCTCAGAGGTTATGTAGTTGAAGGTTATCAGCGATATAATCCCAATTTGGTAGTGTGACATGCTAAGTGCTGCTGTGTGTTGATGATCATTTGTTGATCATTTGTGATCAAAGCATGGCTTTTGTATAAAGCGTAGCTTTGTGGACTCATCGGACCTCACACCCCGGAAATGGTCGAAACAGGAAAGATGCGGCAAGGTTATGAGGGTCGCACCCTTTAGGGTATGTCATTTCCTTCTGGAAAAAGGTAGTATCATGGTATGGAGCCCAAATACTTTACCTATGTGGTTGCTGCAATCTCATTTACTGTGTGGTTGTTGCTTTGTGAGAGAAGGCCCTCGGATAAAGGTCGCAAACGACCAGGAGGTGGCATACTCGAGTAGTAGTTACCTTGTTACAGAGCTAACTCGGCCTTGTGTTGGCAGAGAGCCGGGTAGGTTCTCGAGACGTCCCTCCAGAGGCGTACCCATGTGGAAGTAGGAAGTTTCTTAGCCTGACCATTTGTTGGAAAACGGTTCCCAATACGAACCCAGTATGGTTTTAGTTGAACCTGCCATTTACTTATGGTGGTCACCACTGTATAGATGGTAGCTATAGTAGGCATAGTATGGAATGTCTATGCTGGCTAAGATTAATATTATACTTTCGAAATGATTTTCTACACTATGCACTAGTAATAATATCAAAGGAATTTTCTCGTATCAAACATTTTTGACTATCATAAGAAGAAATCTCCTCCAATTCTGCAATTGTATTGTGATTGTGGCGGGAGGTCTTATGGTAGTTTCATTTTCCAAAAGCATAACGAATTTTTCTTTTATAAAATTTGTTTTATTTAAAAGAAACTGTTTTTGTTTACTCATATCAGTCCCATGACTGACCCGGAGTTTATTGTTTCTTTCTAAACTCTGGGTGCCCATTATTTTCACATGGGCAACCTAGTATCTTGGAAGCTCTTATCTTGGAGATATTTTAGAAGCTTTTGGGATCTCAGGGTTTAGTCTTTGGAAGTTCACTATCTCTTCATTCCTTTGAAGACTTTTTGGCATATGATCATTTGATGTTCTATTTGGAGTTGTGACATATGTATTATGATACTCTGATGTAGTAATGAATATTATGATGATGTTATATATGTGATGCGATGCATGATATTCATTCTGTTTTCCGCTGTTTTATATTCATTTAATGTTGTTATAAGCTCCATCCGGCTGGAGTTTGATGTTTGAATTTTTGGCAGTCGAATACAAGTGAGGTATTTAGTGTCAATTTTTGAACATTGAATTTCAGATCATGACAAAGTGGTATCAGAGCTGAAGGTTGAGTAAGAACTTTAGCTACGGAGTATAACACATTAAATGGCTCATTAGAGATAGGGTAAAGTATACCCTAGAATGAGTATAACCATGACCGAAACTCCAAATTTTCTTAGTCTATTTCCTTTAACTGCTGATATTCCTTAAGATATCTCGTCCGAATATCTAAACCAATTTTCTTACTAATTACAGATAGTAAGAATGAGCGGACGAAGAGGAAGAGCTGGGGGTTGAGGAAATGCCACAGCACCTTGTCAAGTTCCTCCAACAGCAGTAGCATCAATACCTACTCAGGATCGGCCGAATTTGGCTGATTTATCAAGGCTTGGTGGTAAGCCGTTTAACGGCGAGGAGTCAATTGTTGAGGCCCAAGCATGGATCAGATCATGTGAAAGAATCTTTAGAGGGCTAAAGCTGCAAGACGATCAGATGCGACTCATAGCTTCTTGGCAACTTCAAGAAGAAGCCTTAGCATGGTGGGAGACAGTTACTGTAGATAAGCCAGAAGACGAGTTTACCTGGGAGAGATTTAAAGAAGTATTTGAGAAGCGCTATATGCAATCAGCTGGAATTTCTCGAATGTATTATGAATTCATGGACTTAAAGCAGGAGATTTTGTCATTCAAGGAGTATCTAAACAAATTCAATGAAGTGTCTCGTTTTGGTCCAGAGTTGGTGAACACGCCTTTAAAGAAGAATGAAAGCTTCATTCGTGGGATGAATAAGAAATTCCAAGAAAGGATGACTGGCCACGTCAAAGAATCCTTTTCATATTTGGTTGATATGGGGTACAGATATGCTACACTTGACATGCAAGATGCCCCAGTGGACAAAGGAAATTAAAGCAATCAAAATTGGAAGAAGAGGAAATTTGGAGGCAAGAAACCATGGCAGGGTAAGGAGAAAAAAAGAGTAATCAGGGAAGCACAGCAGAGAGTGTTACTTGCTAATAATTGTCTAGAAAAAGGCCACTACTCAAACAGCTGTAAGAAACCAAAGAGAGATCAATACGTTCAAGCGAAGCCCATGAAATGCTATTATTATCAGAAATTGGGACACGAAGTTAAGGATTGCCCTGTCATGAAGCAAGCTCAGACAGCCAAGGTGTACACGATCAAAGACAAACCTGCGTCTTCTAAAGCAGAAAAGGGGAAAGTAGTTCTGCAAGGTAATCTTGCTATTTATGATAGCATTGTTAGAGGTTTGTTTGACACGGACGTTACACATAGTTTTATCTCTCAGCAAGCCATTAAAGAATTAAATCTTGAACCTGATTCTGTTGATGAGCCTATATGCATAAAGAATCCAGCTGATGGTCACGCGAACCTTTATCTTCGATGTAGAGATGTTCCTATCTCATATTCTTGATACTAATTCCCTATCGGTCTTTTTTTCCTTGATTTTAACGAGTTTGGAGTCTTACTCGGAATGGATTGGATAGCAATAATCGATTGATTTCGATTAAAACCAAGTTTGGAGATTTCATTGAAATTTCTTGTGAGGACCCTAGTCCTAAAAGGGAAGGGTTGATGTATAACTTGGGTTATCCCGAACCTATTTTGGAGTCTATACCCATTGTTAGAAATTTTTCGGACGTGTTCGAAGAAGTGAAATCTCTACCTCCACATCGAGAAATAGAATTCAGAATTGACCTAGTACCCAACGCTCGTCCTGTCGTTCACGCAAGTCGCAGGATGGCACCCAGAGAAAGGGTTGAATTAGTCCAGCAAACCAATGATTTACTAGAAAAAGGGTTAATTCGTCCCAGTGTTTCTGAATGGAGTTCAGCAGTAGTGTTTGTTGCTAAATCGAATGGATCTTTGAGATTGTGTGTGGATTACTACGACCTCAATAAGCTAACTCTCAAGAATAAACTCCCACTACCTATAATTGATGATCTCTTTGATCAATTGCACGGTGCTCGTTTCTTTTCGAATATGGATCTAGCCCAGGGGTTCCATCAATTACGAATCGCCGAAGATTGTGTTCATTTGACCGCTTTCAGAGGTCCTAATATGTTCTATGAATGATTAGTCATGCCTTTCGGGTTAACTAATGCTCCAACATACTTCGTAGATCTTATGACTCGTGTGTTCCGGGAAGTATTGAATAAATTTATGCTCGTGTTTATTGATGATATTTTAGCCAATTCCAAGACCGAAGAGGAACATGCCGAGCATCTTAGAATCGTTTTGGAGATATTAAGAAGAAATATTCTTCGCAAAATTTTCCAAATGCCACTTCTGGGTCAAAGAAGTTAAATTTCTCGGCCATATTGTTAATGAATAAGGAATTTCTGTTGATCCTAGAAAAATTTCCACTATTCTGGATTGGAGGAAACCCTCTACCCCAAAAGAAGTTGGAAGCTTTTTGGGTTTAGCAGGTTATTATCGGAAGTTTGTTCAGGACTTTTCTAAGATAGCTAGTCCGTTGACTAAGCTAACAATGAAGGATGTAAAGTTCAATTGGACTCCGAAATGTGACGAAGCTTTTCAAGAGTTGAAGAAGAGATTAACCATCGCTCATGTTCTCTCTATTATCAACGGGAATCAGGAATTATCTGTTTATTCCAACGCTTGTGGTGATGGTCTGTGTGCGGTATTAATGCATAATGGGAAGGTAATTGCCTACGCGAGTAGGCAATTACATCCTCATGAAAGAAACTACCCAACCCATGATTTGGAACTCTTAGCTGTTATCTTCGCTTTGAAAATATGGCGACATTATCTTCTGGGTAAAAACCTTTTCAGCTTTCTTAACAAATTACGAATTTAATTTAACTTAATAAATATACCTAATGAACTCTCTTTCTATAGGTGAAAAATTCGAATTATTCACCGACCACAAATCTTTGAAATATCTCTTTATCAGAAAGATTTAAATTTGCGACAACAACGTTGGTTGGAATTTCTGTCATTTTATGACCTAGATATTCTATATACGTCCGGAAAAGCCAATGTAGTTGTCGACGCCTTGAGTAGGAAGCATGCTATTCTTGCTCATCTTGTTATCACTCCTACTCTTCTCAAGAGGATCGCGAGCAAGCAGTATGAAGATGAGTTTCTTCGGGGAATTTATAAAAGAATATGCCAAGGAGAAGACACTAGTTTTGAGATGGATAGTAAAGGAGTTATAAGATTAAAAGGCAGGATATGTGTCCCAGACTTCCCTAATCTGAAACATGAAGTTTTGGACGAATGCCATAAATCTAAGCTTTACATCCATCCAGGAGTTAATAAAATATATAGAGATATCAAAAGAACTTTCTGGTGGAAGACGATGAAAAGGGACATATCTATATATGTGAGTCGATATGCTACTTGCCAACAAATCAAAAGCGATCAAAAGAAAATGGCGAGTTTACTACATCCTTTAGAGGTACCCAAGTGGAAATAGGACTAAGTATCGATGGATTTCCTCGACGGTTTGCCTCGTACTCGGAAAGGCAATGAAGCAATTTGGGTCATTGTGGACCGTTTGACTAAGAAGCCCACTTTTTGCCAGTGAAATCTACCCGCACGGCAGCAAGTTTAGCCGAGTTATATGTGAAAGAAATTGTCCGTCTCCACAGTATTCCTAGCAGTATAGTGAGTGATCGTGACCCGATCTTCACTAGTAGATTTTGGGAGGCATTTCAAGACGTATTGGGAACAAAACTGAATTTCAGCAATGCTTATCACCCACAGTCTGATGGGCAGACTAAGAGGGTTAGCCGAATCTTAGAAGACCTATTGCGTGCTTATATACTTGATTTTAGTGGTTCTTGGGAGGACCATTTACATCTGGTCGAATTCTCATATAATAATAGTTATCAGGCCAGTATAGATGCTCCTTTTGAAGCTTTATATGGTCGTCTGTGTCGATCACTCGCACGCTGGATCGAGGCAGGTGATAGACTCGTCCTTGGACCGGATATGATTAAAGAAGCCACAGAGAAAGTTGATTTTATACGAAAGAAATTGAAAACGGCTCAAAGTCGTCAAAATAGTTATTATGATCGCATAAGAAGGATTTGGAATTCCGGATTGGAGACTCTGTTTTTCTCAAAGTATCTCCAATGCGAGGACTATTAAGATTTAGGAAGACCGGTAAGCTGGCACCATGGTATATTGGTCCTTTTCCTATTCTGGAGAGGATCGGTTCTTTGGCCAAACGAGTGCAGTTGCCTAGCTGGTTGTCTGGCGTTCATGATGTGTTCCATATTTCTAATCTTCGGAAGTATGTGCACGATCCGGATAGTATCATTAAAGAAGCTGCTCAGCAGGATCTTGAAATCACTCCCAATTTAACAGTTAAAAGAGAACCGATTAAGATTGTAGCTTGTGATGAAAAGCGGTTAAGAAACAAAGTTGTGAAACTAGTTAAAGTTCAATCGAGTGGCAATCCAAAGGACTGCACTTGGAAAACCGAAGATAATGTGCAGAAATCATATCCCGATTGCAGTGTGGATATCTCGGCTTAAACTGGTAAGCCATTTCTGTATCCTTTTTTGAATTCATATATTCTTTGTTTGCTTTTTTCTCTCTTTCAAATTTCGAGGACGAAATTTTCTTAGGGGGGGGGGACATCTGTAACATCCCAAAATTTATTAATTTAAATATGGTAACTTATTTGAACTTTTGAAATCTAACTTGAAAAGTTTCAAAATAAATAAAATATGTGTTAATTTAGATGAATAAAACTTCAATTCCTTTTGAGTTTAAGTCATTTGAATTTAAATCTTACATATATGTGAATATAGATGTATATGTGCATATACGAGTAGATTTGAATTTATATATATATATATATAAATATTGTAATTGAATTTAAATTTTAAGTAAATATTTAAAAATTATTTGAATTTATAAAATATATCTATGTAATTCATTTAGTGTGTATTTAATTTCAAAACATTCTCTTTTAAATAATATGTATTAATACAACCAAAAATATACTACAAAAATAATAAAAATAAATATATATAGAGACATACAAAGCAATAAGATAAAAGAAAACAAATATAAATATCTATGAACAAACAAAAAATAAGTATAAGTATGTAGACTTGAAGAAAAGTATATATGGATTAACTTGCAAAAGAAGACAATAGTAACTAATGCTAGTATCTTTAGCACACCATAATAGATCATCTCAACCACAAAAGCAAGATTATCAGCCACCAAAGAAAAAAATCTACATGGTCAAAAGAACAAACAAGATTATCAGCAAGCGGTTGTAGTCTGTAAACCTAGTTTTGTCGAGGTTTGGTATTTCGATTTGTTCGTCGTTGATTGTTGATCGAGTGTGACAAGATTTTTGGGTGATGGTAGAGGGGGCGTGGACGAGTGTTTGGCCGGAGTTGCTAACCTTCTAGTGGTCGAGGTTGCGGAGGCGACGCGTTTCTAGGTTTTGATGGTGAACCCAGATGGTGTTTCTAGGTTTCAATTTTTAAACTTGATTTTGATTTCGAGCGAATGTTGGGGTTCTGGTGGTCGGGAATTGGTGCGTGGATGATCGTCGACTTGTTGGACGATGCAACATCGACTGGAGGTGGACGGCGGCGATGTGCATGTGTATGGTGCACTAGTTTCTAGTATCTGGAAGTGTTGTTTAGTTTGGATGTAGGCGGGGGACGTTTTCGAGTTTGATTCGAGTAATTCAAGCATTTTTCTCTAAGGCTTCCAGTTTTGGCTCAAAGCAAATATGGTTGGGCTCGGGTAGATGTTTAGAATTAATTTTTAAAATTATAAATCAAGTTTTAAACTGAGTTCTAAATCAAAGTTTAAATATAAATTCAAGTTTAGTTTGGAACTTAGTTTGGCGGTCACTATCAAATTCAATTATAATGATTAAATAAAAAAAGGGATAATTAAGATTAATTAATTAACCGTTAAAAATTAATAAATTAAGATAATTAATAAAAGTAAAATAATAATAATTAATCATTGATTTAAAAGTAAAATAATAATAATTAATAAAAATAATTATGTGATTAATTCATTTAAATCACATTCACCTTCATTGAAGATGATTAACTATTATCAAATATTGTGTACCGGATTGATATTTATAATGTGATTGTGATACTGTGTGATGTGAATTGCTTTGTGCTGAACTGTGATTTGTGATTTAATTCTGTATTTATTTGAAAACCCTTTTACCCATAGAACGGCGTTTAAACTTCGATGCGACAGGGAGTCGGATTCCAGTTGGTTATCCGAAACCCACATCGAACCCTGAATGTGAATCCTTGTGATTGATACATCCACGTATTTTAAAAATTAACGCTCACTATTCGGTTTAGCCGGGGGTGGACCTTTGTGTCATATAACCCATTCCAAATAGTGATACGACGAAATGAATAGCATTTGAAGACGATGGTGAAGACCGAGTGTCTTCGAAAATGATAGGATAACCTACCGAATGTCTCTGCACTGAGTTGCTCCGATATAGAGACCTCCATATGTAATGGGGAGTCTGATCGGGATTGTGGATACCGGATTTGCAAGGGCTTTTTCCTTTATCGGATGAAGTGCCTTCGGTTCTATTCGAACCCGAAACAGACTCGTATGGTTGTGTCTGACACTACACTTTGAGATACAAAGCAGATTTCTTTCAAATACATATATGTTGGTGGCGGAGGATTTATTCTCTTAGTTTAATACCCTTCTCTGAGACGCACGAGCTCAGAGGTTATGTAGTTGAAGGTTATCAACGATACACTCCCAATTTGGTAGTGTGGCATGCTAAGTGATGCTGTGTGTTGATAATCATTTGTGATCAAAGCATGGCTTTCGTATAAAGCGTAGCTTTGTGGACGAGACCTCATCGGACCTCACACCCCGGAAATGGTCGAAACAGGAAAGATGCGGCAAGGTTATGAGGATCGCACCCTTTAGGGTATGTCATTTACTTTTGGAAAAAGGTAGTATCATGGTATGCATCCCAGATACTTTACCTATGTGGTTGCTGCATCTCATTTACTGTGTGGTTGTTGCTTTGTGATAGAGGGCCCTCGGATAAAGGTCGCAAACGACCGGTGGGTGGCATACTCGAGTAGTAGTAACCTAGTTACAGAGGTAACCCGGCCTTGTATTGGTGAGAGATGGGTAGGTTCTCGAGACGTCCCTCCAGAGGCGTACCCATGTGGAAGTAGGAAGTTACTTAGCCTGACCATCTATTGGAAAACCGATTCCCAATACGAACCCAGTACGGTTTTAGTTGTATAACCTTCCATTCACTTATGGTGGTCACCACTGTTTAGATGGTAGCTATAGTAGGCATAGTACCGAATGTCTATGCTGGCTAAGATTATTATTATACTTTCGAAATGATTTTCTACACCATGCACTAGTAATAATATCATAGGAATTTTCTCGTATCATGCATTTTTGACTATCATAAGAAGAAATCTCCTCCATTTCTGCGATTGCATTGTGTGTGTGGCGGGAGGTCTTATGGTAGTTTCATTTTCCAAAAGAATAACGAATTTTTCTTTTATAAAATTTGTTTTATTTAAAAGCAACTCTTTTTGCTTACTCATACCAGTCCCATGACTGATCCGGAGTTTATTGTTTCTTTCTAAATTCTATGTGCCCATCATTTTCACAAAGGCAGCCTAGTAGCAGGTTTCTGTGTTCTGGTGTTAGCAGTATTTTGGAAGCTCTTATCTTGGAGATATTTTAGAAGCTTTTGGGATCTCAGGTGTTTAGTCTTTGGAAGTTCACTATCTCTTCATTCCTTTGAAGACTTTTTGGCATATGATCATTTGATGTTCTATTTGGAGTTATGACATATGTATTATAATACTCGGATGTAGTAATGAATATTATGATGATGTTATATCTGTGATGTGATGCATGATATTCATTCTATTTTCCGCTGTTTTATATTCATCTAACGTTGTTACAAGCTCCATCCAACTTGAGATTGATGCTTGAATTTTTGGTAGTCGAATACAAGTGAGGTATTTAGTGTCAATTTTCGAACATTGAATTTCGGATCGTGACAGGATTCCTCAAAAATGTTGAATTTAATCTTCATATATAGTGATATATGATCTGTTGAATAATCTGTGATATATTATAGTGTGATTTGAATTGATTGGATGTAGTGGTAGTATTGACCTGGTTTTTGGTATTTTAAAATACCATAAATATATATATTTGAATTTTGAAAGGAATTAAAAAGGGATTTTGAAGTAAAATATTTATATAGAATTTTAGATTAATTGATTGGATAAAATGAATGGCTATAAATTTGTACTTAACTATTTTGGGATATTGTAAATAGGGATTTTGGAATAATGTATATAAAGGATTCTAAAAAATAATTCTTAAGTGATATTTGTTTAAATATGAAAAGGTTTTACAATTTGAGATTTTAAATAGATTGAAGAATAAAACGGGAATTTGGGAGTATGTATAAAATTTGTTGTACTGTATCTTAAGTACAATTTTAACTTACGACATGGAAGTAAAATCGAGTATGATTGGTTTGGAATATAATTGGATTATTTAAGAAATCGATGTATAAATGGAAATTTATTTAGGAGTCGATTTATAATCAATTTAAGTGAATGAGAAACCATTATAATTGGGAAATGAGACTGTGAGATTTACAAACAATGTTTACAAATAATATGAATGATTATCACTTGATAAATCGGAGATAAAATTCACGGGAAGAATTTATAACGAGATGAGTAAATCATTTGAAAAGAAAGGATAGATTTTTCTTTGAAAATGTGAAAAGGGTATTTACGAAATTGGGGACGTAGATAAATTAATGATAAATAGAGAGATTTATAAATATTAGACTGGCTAAATTGGAACTGAAAAATATATTTATATCGAGAAATTGAGTTTGTTTTTAAAAGAGGATCTTTTAAACATCTAGGTAATTTAAAAGGTGTTAAAAATATATTCCAGAAAATTAGTTATTTAATTATTTAATTATCCTATGTTGTTTAAAGTATATTTAATTATTAATTAAGTTACCATATAATGATTTGTTAAGGATATATTATTATTTAAGGATTTATCGGTATTATTATTTTAAACGACAAATTATTCAATATTAATATTGTCTTATATAATAACTTTTAATTAAGAGTATTTGCCTAAATTAAAATTGGAAAAATTATTATGGAAACTTTATAAGCATTATTTTGAGATAATTATTAGACAAAGTTTTTGGAAAGTAATAGTATACTTTCATTGCGAAATCGGAGGCAGAGATTGCCTACATTTAAGTTTGGATTTCTCTGAGATAGGGACGTAATCATTGAGCTTTGAATCCATGGTTGATACTGCATGGTGCTTTCCATATTTATTTTAAATGATTTTTCAAATATTTTTGAAGGAAATGGTTTTTGAATATACTTATTTCGGTAAGATAAGTATTACTTTTAGATAAAGAGATTTAAATTAAGAAACCCGGAACTTATAGAATTCGTTGTAAACGAGTTAAGGAGTTCACAATATAAATTGTGAATGGTTTTTCAGAAAAGAGGAATAAGTGAAATTTTTCCTAAGTTTTGGGAAGTAAGGGATTTAGAAAATAGATTTTTAAATATTTTTCTAAGTTGTGAAAAAAGAGATGGTTTGAAATATCCGGATACGGATATAAGTATTTGAATTGTCTCAAATATTGGAAAATTGAGAAGGTTTTGAATATATATCTTATAAAGATATTTTGAAATAAATTTTGGAAAATCTATAATAAGGCCTGATGTCTGCTTATGGATGTTATATTGATAGTTAAATAATCGACTATGAGTTTTGGCCAAATTCATTGATCGTTTCAAAGAGACCGGGATCAGATTTAATTATCAGAAAACCACTTCGATCCGATTTGAGCGTTAGGCATGGGTACCGTGAAGATGATGAAGGCAGTGATTTGGTTTGCCCAAACACAAGACAACTTGTATCAACGAATGCTATCAGAACATCGTCATTGGGGGACGATGAACATTCTAAGTAGAATTATTCTTGAAAGGTAGACTTTTGCCTCAAGCCTCATCAACCGGGAATGATTGAAAATCAAGGGAGATGCAGCAAGGCTAAGTGGTTTGCACCTAATTAGGGTATGTTATCACCTTTCTAGATACCCTCAGATATATCATATATTATGGTTACTGTGGTCCATGCAAAAGAGCACTCGAAAAGGGTGGAACACCCGGGGTGATAACATATTCGGTAATATCCAGGTTAGGGGTAGTCCGGTCTTGTGCGTAGGGGATCCCGACATGGTCCTCGGTACATTTTTCTAGATGTATATCGTGATAGGTGGTACTCCGATTCTTAGTCATTTGTATGGAATCCATTCTCCAATATGTGCCTTTACAATTTAGGTTGTAGAGCCTAGTATGCTGGAATGTAATTAATGTAACAATTTCAGCTATTTGAATAAGTATTTGTACTTGGACACTATTATAATATCAGTTGATTTTGGTATAAAGTGTTTTGGTTATCGTAAGGCAAAAACTCGTCATGTTTATGTGTGACGCAGTCTTACGAGATACCTTTATTTTTCATAGGATTTGGTAACTTTAATTATTCGAATTGAGTGTGTTTTCTCATGCTAGTTTCCAGTCTGACTCAGGTGTTATTTTATTAAAATGCTTGGATCAGACCGAGCATATTACAGATATAGGATGGAATGCTTCAGAGCTCAGGAGACGAGCTAGAGACTAAGGTGCATTCTCGTACTTGTTTATTTCACTACAGAGATTGGTTTAAATTATCAGCAACTGTGAGGACAAGCTGTTATAACTTCCCAGACTGGTAATTATTGATTTATGTACTCTGATGCGAGATATGTGTATTATAGTTTTGAATTGTGTAAAGAGCTATTGATATTATGTATTATTCAGTCCGCTGTTAAAGTTTTTTTGTTTAGTTTCTTCTTTCTCCTGACTACTTTCTTTCCCCTCAACAATCCGTTTTTTCGGCACTCGATCGTTTGGCATGTTGTAAAATGAGTCAATTTATGTCGATTTTCAAGAGTCGAAAAGGCGGGTCGTGACAATAACTGAGTGTTAAACATATTTAACTTATTCATTTTAGTTAGCAAAAATGTTCAATAATTTCAACTATTAAAATTTAACTTCTCATTATTCATTTAAACACTTAGCTTCAATTTCTTATTTCTCATTTTAGAAGTTTCCAACTATTAAAATTTCATTTTATTTCTACAACTGGAAATCATTAATTAATAGGAGCTTAAGAATTCAAATATCCGGTTCACGTCTAATACTTTGAAATAATATATATATCCTGATATCTAGAGATTTAAACCAAATCATATTTAGAAATTTTAAATCAAAATCTATTTATCGACCCAAATGCGTAGCAAAGCTATTAAGCGGCCTCCCCCACTTGGAGACTCGAAAATAAATGTCGATGATGCAGCCGCCATCACCGAAATTATTTTTCCAAAGATAAAAGAAGGGAGTACAAAACTTATTTCCTTTTTAAAATTCTTTTAAACATTCCTTTCAATCTTATTGGAAATATTTCTATTCGAATATACATCCAAATAATACTAATATATATTTTTCAAAATCTTTTAAACCCAATTTTAAAACACCAGCATTTAAATTCTCAAATTTCCATTTAAATTCATTTATTTATAAATCTTAATTAATACCATATTTATAAAATTACATTTCTATAACGTACAATAGTCAATAGTTTTAAGAACCTTGACTAACCAAACGATAAATGATAATAATTGAACATTATCATTTCCTACCAACAACGCACCAAAACAATACCAATTTATGAAAAATTATTCTTTTTAATATATAAAATATAATACCAGGAAAAGTTATTTCAATTACCTATTTTTAAAAACAATATTGAGTCGGTCTGCACTGTTAAGTGTTTAGAAATCCCTGTCAATGCCATAGCGTCCCATATTCCTACTGGAATTTATAAATACTCAATAGAACAAATCAACACAATAGAAAACGTTATAGCACTAACAAACACACACTCATACACACACTCTCTCAAACTCATTCTAGCGTATTAATAAACTTATCTCTAATGAGTTAACCCCAATAGGCTAAGGTATCTCAAAACTAAACCTTTGATACTAACTGTGACGGCCCATTTTTTGGACGGTTTAAATCGACAATAAACCACTTATGTCTAACTCGAACCATTCAAAAGGGAGGATTTTCTATGAGATTTAATAAGAAAATAAGAGAAAAGAAGGAAAGCAAAATACAGAATCTTGTAGTGGAATGACAAAATATAATAATCAAATAAACAGTTCATGAATTTGTTTTACAATATACATTTTATTATAAAAAATTTAAAACATAATCAGAGTGCCGTCAACAACATAGTAAAATGATGCAGCGGAATATACTAATAATATAATGTATCAAACTCCGTCTTTGTCCTCTAGAAATAATGTCTTCAAACACTGAAAAGCTCAGGCTGACCCGAGTGTAATAAAAAGATAAAACACTCAAGTCAGAACTAAAAGTTCTTACGTAAGTTAAATTAATAACAAGTAAATATGAGTATAACAGTTTCAGAGATGTTTATGGGATTTTCCATCTATTATAGAGTGTACAATGTGAGTGCAATAACTTAAGAGATGTTACGGGATTTTCCATCTTCTAAAAATCCGTTAAACTATCTATATGTAGTAAAATATGCTATATATGTAGTGCCTATCAATAAAATAAATATTAAAATAGCTTTAAGGCTTTACGTTGATCCCCTCAATACATTATTAAGCATTGTCCTACAGTTTTCCTTAGTAGCATCAATAGTGACATCGGTAGCCAGGGAGGCAAGTGATAAGACAACACTAAAACAAAGTCGTAGTGGTTGCGTATAAGGATAAAATTGTGACAAGGCATGCGAGGCAATGACAAAGGTAGGATACTACATGTTCGGATCGCAGGGTTAGTGGTAGCGCATTGTAGCCACGACCGCCATCCGCGTCCAACACCTCCAAAATCAAATCAAGTCGCACCGATCAAGTCAACATCAATATAGTAATACGAAGAGGTGTATCTATTAGGGGTAGCTAGCCCACTTGGCCTTGTAAAGCCACTCAGTTTTAGTCATTTCAAATTGGCAAAGTATCGAGGTCATCCATCATCGTTCTCTTTCTTCAAATCCAGTAAACGTTCGCTAAATCCGACCACTTCATTCTGGATCATCCACCACGTACACAGTTGTTAAAGTGGTTCCAATATTGATAGAAAGTATGCCAATATAAGGCCCTGGTCTATTTAGCAACCAAACGTCATTTTTCACAACGGTTGGTTCTTTTACATTTTGAAAACAACTCATATTTGATATCAAAATATCACATCCACTTCAAAAATATCACTTTATTTCAAAATATCATATTTAGTCAAAATATGTCATTTTCACTTGAAAATATCATTTTAAATTCCAACTTAGGTTATAACCTCATTTAACCACGTTCGCGTTTAAATCAACGATTTAAATATAAACATTCCAACTTGCACGCTTTGATTTTTTAGAAAATAGTTTGTATAGTTTAAATAATTTAATAGTTTTAAAATAGTTTAAAATAGTTTGATATAAAATGGTTTGAGTATTTAAAATGGTGTATATAGTAAAATAGTTTGGAAAATCAAAATAATTTGAATATTAAAAAATAGAATTTAAACAGTTTAGACTAAATAATTTATTTTGAAAATAGTATCAAATCAAACGATTTTTTTCCGTTTCGACAAATCTGGACCCATGTTCAAATCTCAAATCAACGAAACTTAATTTCCAATCTTTCAATTCAATTAACTCAATTTTGAATTAGTTTCAAATCAACTTGGTTTCAATTTGAATTAATTTCAATTTTCAAAACATTTATTTTTAACTCAAACTCGTTTCAACAATTCAATTCAATGATTTAAAATTTCAATTCAATTTTTATTTTAAACCATTTCAATTAACTTACATCAAATTAAACTCATTGTTCAAATTTAAGGTTCGAATTTTTAAAATAATTCAATTTTCCAAATCAAAGCCATATATTGATTATAACTTCACATTTCCAATTCAATTCTTTAAAACAGTTTATTTTAACTAATTTCAATTTCAACATTTCAAAGCTTGAATTAGAAAATAATTTAATTCGTATAAAACCATAATTTATTTACTTTAAAATAATATCATTTAATCAAAATCCAAATTCAAGATTTTAAAACCGTTTAATTTAACCCATCCGGTGTTTGAATATAATTTTCTACCCTATGGCTGAGCGACCAGTTATTTCTATTTTAATTTTAGGGATGGATATATATCATTTCATTCCAAATCAAAGTGTCACAGGTATATATCATTTCAACATATTTCTTAATTTATTCAAAATAATTCAAATAACAGTGTTATCACTTAAAATACAGAGTGATAACAGGCATATATAAATATAAATAAATATCCAATCACCCAAACTGTCAACAAATAGACATCCACCTTAGTGAACATCCAAATCAGCCAATAAATCACAACAATTAACTAGTAATCAATATCGAGAATTTAACCAGCAATTCAATTTCAATTTCAAATTTGATTGTCAATTAAAGTCCAAAAACTCAACATTTTCCAAATTCAACCAAACCTATTCCTTGTTGTTTGAAATTTCTATATGAGACCAAGGTAAGAAACTACGCATCAATTGGAGTTCATATGCCGAAGATATTGAAGTTATACGAATATTTTGAAGATGAAATATAAAAACATGTACACATATTTTAATAATAAAATAAAACAAATTAGTTACTCACGTTAAGAATTTTGAAGCTTGCTCATGTTTCTAAAGCCTGGAGAATCAATGAAAAAAATGACATGATGGCTCACGCATGCAAGAATGAGGCTTTAGGAAACGGATTTGCAAACAAATGGAAAAGATTGGCTTCATGAAAATAAGTTGCTCATATTTTTTTATAAAAGAAAGAAAACTTCAAGCAAAAGAAAAAATGGTAGCACATTTTGGAAATGGAAAGTTAGAGGAAGAGATTTATGAAATAGGAAATGAATAAGGGTAAAGCTCGTTTGGAAATATGAATATGAAAAGGAAGGAAACAAGAAGACGTAAATTTGCAAAATGAAAAGAGACTAACATGCAGGTAATTAACAAAGGATGAAAGACATACGTTAGAATTTGAGAAGATGTGTTTATAGCAAGCAAATATTTTGGTCTAAAATTTCTAACGTGCGCTACCTCAGTTAACTTCATTAACATACAGGAAATGTTTCAAGGCAAGGCTCTTGTGTAAATAAATAAAAATTAATAGAAAACCAAAAATGGCATGTATTTAATAAAATAATTCAATAAAATAAATGAGAGCAATGATTTAAATTTGAGAAGGCAAACTATACGTGGAAAGCAAAATCTAATATACTCAAATTTAAAAACGTTCATTTAACCTATTTTATTATCCCCAATGCACTCAAACTTACACCTTTATATTTCTTTATTTAGTACACAGTAAATAACATTAAACACTGCAATTAATGTAATGGAGACCACTGCTATATATAATAAAAGATGAAACGGGACTCCAAATTCAAATTTGGAACGAAATAAATTTCCTATGTAAATATGCTAATTATTCCAAATCAAAATTTTAACCTAACCTTCAAGTTATTTCTTACCCTTTTTTTATATATTAAATTCAAGTTTGGATATTCAAATAAATCAAATATTCCAACTAGAAACGTGCAACAAAATTCAATTCTGTATTTTTTTTGAAAGTAAACTTATATTCACAAATGAAACATTCACTTTATTTGACAAAAACATTAAATCAAACTTTCCTTTTGTTTTCACAAAACCCAAGCTAAATTTAATTACACCTGTTAATGTACAATTGAGTGTTTCTCTCTCTCTCTCTTATTAATTGAAATTATTCAATTACATTGATTAAAATGGTGTAAAATGAACTAAATAGATGTAAAGAGAAATAGAACAATTATTTCCTATCTAATAGTAATTTAAACATATTCATATATTATTGGATAGAAACAGGAGTTACACATTTCATACTAAATAATAGTTTCTCGTCCCTATAATCAATCTATAAGCTAAAATACATTTCAAACATACAAATTTATGCTTACTCTTTTACTACAGTTATTCAATTTATTCTTTATTAAATTAACACTTATTCATAATATCTGATTTCTTATTCATATAATAAATCTTTCAGCTATCAAACATTCCAAATAAACAAACATATGATTTCTTCTTTAATAAACCTTTATTAACATTTATTATTCCAATCAATTGGAAACTTACACTCAGACAGTCATTTATTTCATTCAAACCAATGTTATTAAAATACACGCTAACATATGTTATCATCCTTACATTATTGCAAATATATGTCATTAATAGAAATTTTATTTAAGCTCATAACTTGTATTGTAATTTAATTGGTATTAATAAAATCTTAATTTTTTATTCCTAACAATTTTGTTCTAAAATCTTATTTAATTTAATATTTTGAAATTTTTAAAAATACGGGTCGTTATAATATATACTCTATTGTACACATTATGTTCCGATAACTTTTAGATGATGAAAAGTCCAAAATTCGAAAAACGATTCTAGGCCACATTTTCTATTTTTCTCCTAAATAATTATTTTTGTAAACCAAAATTTAAAAAAACTTCACCATCATTAGTTATTACTTAAAAAAGTTTTATTTGAGTTATAAGATCCATTATCTAATTATTTAAAAATATATCAATTATTCATTTTTAAAGCGATTAAATTGCGAGTCTTTACATTCTGCCCCCTTAAAAGAATACTAAAGATACATACTAGGCAATCACATCAAAAATGACACGGACACAATCCATATAACAAGAAAACTACTATCCTATCATCAACTCCAGATAAACGACCATCATGCTATCTTCCATCCAAGTGTAGTGTTTGGGATCTTTACTCCAAAGATCCTTAACCAATCTCACTACCTTATTATGAAATTGTTTCACATCTCGATCAATAATATGAACTGGATGTCTTATCATGGTCAGATTTTGTTCCACCTCTAATTCTTCGTGAAAAGATGGCTCAATAATCTATGATGGATCATGTACATACTTCCTCAAATGTGACACATGGAAAACATTATGGACTCTCGACAATCTTTCACGCAACTAAACTCTATATGCAAGTGGTCCAATCCTCTTAAAAATTCGAAATGGTCCAACGTACCTAGACGTCAACTTTCCAGCTCTTCCAAATCGAACAACTCCTCTAGTCGGGAAAATCTTCACAAACACAAAATCTCCAACTGAAAATTATAAATCCTTCCTCCTCCGATCGGCATAGCTTTTCTATCGATCTTGAGCTTCCTTCATCCTCTGTTTGATCACAGCAATGTTCTTTGTATCTTTATAAATCATATCAAGTCGAAGCACTATTTGATCCCTGGTTTCTACCAGCACGCCACTGACTTGCATGGCCGTCCATAAAGAGCTTCATAGGGTGTCATGCCAATGCTTGCTTGATAACTGTTGTAAGAGAATTCCACGAAGTGCAGATGATCTTCCAACGATCCTCCAAAGTCTAAGATACATGCATTCAAACGATCTTCCAAGATTCAGTTCACTATTTCTGTTTACCCATCTATTTGTGATGGTATATTGTGCTCAAACTTAGCTTTCTTCCCAAAGCTACTCATAACGCCTTCCAAAAATGACTAGAAAATACCAAATCTCGTTCACTTATAATGCTAACAGGAACTCCATGCAACCAAACAATCTCTCTCATATAAATCTCTACTGATGTTGTTGTAGTCCTCGTCGGCTTTACTAGAATAAAATAGACGCTCTGGGTTAGCCGATCCACAATGACACAAATACCATCATTACCTTTTGTTGATCGAGGTAAACCATCTATAAAATCCATAGATACATGCTCCCATTTTCAATTTGGAATCTCCAATGGATGGAGTAGTCCGGCTGCCCTTTGTTGATCGCCCTTGATTTGCTGACAGATCGCACGTCGGATGACATCGATTGAGATATCCCTCTTCATCTGCACCTACCAAAATACTCTCTTCATATCTCGGTGCATCTTGTTAACTATAAGGTGGATGCTTAACTTAGATTTATGGCATTTGATCAAAACCTCTTACCTAAGGCCATCAACATCCAGAACACATAACCTTCCGTTCATCCTTAAAACTCCTCGGCTATCGACCTCAAAAATCGAACATCGACCTTCCTCTACTCCTTGCATAAATTCTACCAGAAGATTACCTTCCCTTTTTTCACTTGCAATCATCTCCAAAAGAGTCAGGGTAACTTTCAAAAGAGCACAAACTGCATTCCTACTTAGAGCATCTACTACCACATTTGCCTTTTTCGGCGTATATAAAATATCCAAGTCATATGCCGACAGAAATTCCAACCACCGCTGCTACCTCATATTCACATCCTTCTACACGAAAAGATACTTCAAGGACTTGTAAACTATGAAGAACTTGAAGTTTTCATTAAACAAGTAATGCCTCCACATCTTCAATGCAAACATAATAGCTAACAACTGCAAATCATGTGTTGCATAATTCTTCTCATGAAGCTTCAACAACCTGCTAGCATAAGCAATAACTCTCCTGTGCTACATCAAAACTGCATCTAAGCCTATCCCACAAGCATCGTATACACAGTCAATCCTCTTCTTTTATTCGGAATAGATAAGATCGAAGCGCTGGTCAACCTCCTCTTCAACTCAATGAACGCTTCCTTACACTTCGAAGTCTAAACAAACTTCTCATTTTTCTTCATCAACTTGGTCGGGTACGAGGAAATTTTGGAGAAGTCATGGATGAACCTTCTATAATATCCGACCAAGCCCGAGGAACTTTGGACCTTTGTTGGAGTCTATGGTGTCTTCAAATCTTAAATAGCCGCTACGTTTGCCGGATCAACCGAAATCCATCTCCGACATAACATGTCCAAGGAACCTTAATTTTGACTATCAAAAATGTCACTTCAAAATTTTAGCTTTGAAAACATACTTCCTTAATGTCTCCAACACCACTTCCAAATGTTGTTTATGTTCTTCGTCGATATTAGAGTAAATAAGGATATCGTCTATAAAGACTAACGAAAATTTATTCAACACATCTCTAAAAACTCCGTTCATAAGATCTACAAAATAAGCATGTGCATTGGTTAGCCTAAAAGCGAAACTGACCACTTGAAGAAACAATATGGTCCTCTGGATGCTGTCAAGGCTATACTATCCTCTGCTACCCTCCACTAGTGAAATCCTGTAGCAACATTCATTTGTTAAAATACTTTAGCACCATGTAGTTGAGCAAACATATCATCTATACGGAGTAAGGGATACTTATTCTGAATTGTCTACTTGTGTAGCGCCCCATAACCCACACAAAGTCTTAAAGAACCATCAGAATTTGCAACAAAACTATCACTGCTTCCCAGCTTGAATGACTTAGTCTAATCAATCCTCTTCTCAACAAATCATCCATCTGATCACTTATCTCCATCTTCACTCTCAGAGCCATTTTAGAATAGGTTAAGTAATTAGTTCCCAACCGGGAATTTAGTCAATACGGAACCCAATCTCCCAATGTAGAGGTATACGTTAAAATTCTTCAAAAACATCAGGGAAATCCTTAACAATTTCTATTAACCTTAACTCATTTTGGGATGATTCCAATGCTTATAAGAAACTACTCATTCGCTTCACAAGCTCTTCACATGATATTATTTCCAATACCCTTACGGGCATGCCTTTCAACACTACTATCTACTTAACACAATCCAGAATAGCTCCATACTGAGATAACTAGTCCATACTGAGTATAATAACAAACCCATTAACATCCAAAATATACATGTCCCAAAAAAAGGGGTGGGTAAGATAAGTAATTTGCACTTTTTCACAAATCATACACAAACTAGTTGCGTATCTATAGGAATAGAAACACATATAGGGGTTACTATGAATTCAGGGGAAATTTGCAACCTTTTATCGATTCTAGAGAAATAAAACTACGGAAAGCCTCGATATCAAACAATATTCGAACTAAAATGCCATTAACAAATAAGTTGCCTTCAAGAACTCATTTCCCTTTCACATCACTTAAGGTTGAGGGTTCATCCCTGATAGCATAAAATTTGACTTGCTCCCCTTTCTTCATCAATGGACAATCCATCATCATATGTCCTTGTTAGTGATAATTAAAGCAAAGTGTTTTCCGAAACATCGATGAAATAGATCACGCCTGCTATTGTTGAACTCTAGAACTGTTATAGAATCTTACGATATGACCTTTCTGATTACACTTACTACAAATATAATCCTCAAAATGATCTTCCTATTCCCCTCCCCTGCTTTTCTTTCCATTGCTACTTCCCTTGGTCATTGAATTTCCTCTTATTCAAGTTGCTGCTATTGTTGCTTGGTGCTACCGTTGGATTCTTCTTCTCAAGGACTTCATACCTCAAATACATATCCACTAAATCCATAAAAGATCCCTTCATATGGACGGTCATCTTCTCTTGAAATCCTTCTCTCATTCCCATCAAAAACATCTCATTCTTCTTAAGAGTGGTATCAATCAACTCCGAGCCAAATCGCGATAACTTGTTAAACTTGGTTTCATATTTGGATATTGACAAATCTTCTTGCTTAGGATCCAAGAAACTCCTATAAATATGGGTCTTTCCTACAGCAAGCATAAAATAGTCTTCGAACTCCTCTTTAAATATAGCCCAAGAAAAATCATCCTCCAGAGCATTCGTTGTAACAAAGTACAACCATGCTGCAGCTCCAGAAGCTAAGTTTTACTTCTACATATATGAAATATCAACCCCTTGAATCTTTTTGCAAGAACAAAGAAAGGCTTGGACTTTGATGATGGATTATTTTCCCTTAAAAGGCTTTCCTCCCAAATTAGTATAGTCTTTACATAGAGCTTCAAATTTCACATGAGGCTGCACTGGTGCTACCTCTTCAACTCTTTCAACATTCAGAGCTCCATTAATGGTCATGGTGCTACTAGCTCCACTACCTTATATTGCCCTATTACTCATTCTTACTACCTGAATATAGTAAAATAACTTCAGAAGACTTAGACGAGATAATCTTAATGGAAAAGGGTATTAAATCAAATGTATCAAAGCTAACCGAAATAATTTGAATATATATAAACACACATGCGCATGTGCCCTCATGTACTAAACTCATTCTAGGGTATTACTAGCTCTATTTCTAATGAGTTAACCCCAACTAAGGCCTTGGTGTACGCTCAACCTAAGCTCTGATACCACGTGTAATGAACTTCCTTACTTACTCCCAAAGATGACACTTAATACACCCACGGTATTCATGCGTTGATCGTCTAGATGTTCGAAAGACAATTTATTGGGTTAAAAAAAAGGACAAGAAGAAAGAAATATAGAATCTCATAATCCAAGGAAATCATATATAATAGAACATAAGTCAGTACATATGGTCACTTCCAAAATGAAACATCAAGTCACAACAGGTGCGAACTTCAGCCAGGGACAGTTATAACTGCCTGCCTCCGCAATGCTGATACAAAATATACATACACTTGGAAATAAAATAGATAATTAGATAACGGCAGAGCTTCCTACTCCATGCTTCTCCAAAATGAATCCATAAGAATTTGGACTACTTGGCTACTTATATAAATATGAGTACCCAAGAGTTTTAAGAAAGGAAAGAAAAACTCCAGATCAGACATAGGTCTAGTGCGAGTTAACGCCAAACAACTGAATTGTTATACTTATAAAACTTCTTTAAAAGTAAAGGTATCTCGTAAGACCACGCCATACATAAACACGAATGAGTTTTTACCTGACAATAACCAAATATTTCAATCGAAATTCCAATGATATTATAGTAATATCTAAAGTTTAAAATAAATTTTGGACATAGTCGAAATGATTGCATCTCGCATTCTAACGTATTTGGGCACAACTAAGTCCATAACGCACTTACAAGAGAATGGATTTCATCAATGAAGAGACTACAGAGGTATCGTCTATCACAGTACACCTCTGATAAAATATACTAAGGTTGGAAACCTTTCAGCCTCTACGAGCTAAAACCGGCGTACTCCTTACTGGATAGTACCGAATATGATCATCCCTTGGTTATGATCAACGGCTGAACTGGACCTGAAGCGTAAATCAAAAGGAATAATTTGAACGCTTATGTTGGTTTGAAGTAGTTTTCGGATAATTCAAGTTATCCTATCTCGGTTTCTTCAAACCAACATTCGATAATGTTAAAACAGGTCAAGTAACCGATAATGGATAAATCCACTATCTAGGGTGTGTATGGATTTTCATATGAAAACTAGGACATCCTATACATATCCCTACTTTTCGATTTCAGACAGTACTATCCCTTGATTAATAATGAAGTCGGACAAGTAAGAAAACTAACCTTGACTAGACGTATATTCTTACTTCTCGGGCTAGAGAGGATTTTTCATACTTTGGAATTTTAGCATTAAGTGTACAATGAATTATCCTTCATATACTTAATTAATCATGACCCATATATCGAAATTAACCCCCTTATATTTATCATATTTTCAATATTTCAACTTCTTTATCCCTTAACTAGAAAATCAAGTTCTAGACTCACAAATAGAGGAAAGTCTACTCACCGGCTTTTAGTGCTAAATACAAGATGACTTACTTTCAATAAAACATGTCAAAATTTTAGCACAACTTATCATATTTGTTTGGCTACTTAATGGCACAAAAAAGAAATCCCTTGTATTAAAATCATTTTTTGGTAAAGAAAGTCGCTTTTAAACAAACCGACCTATGGAAATAAAATGATTTAAAATTATGAACCTTTACATAACTAATTGATAACAAATTTAAACCTTTTGAATGAATAATTAAATCTTTTTAATTAATAATTAAACCTTACTTGATTAATAATTAAATACTAATTAAACCTTACTTAATTAATAATAAACCTTAATTAGTAATTATATAATAATTAATGAAAATATATTAATATTCCTTTTTAGTACTTATAATGTATTTTAAAAGAATTTAAAAAAATTAAAGTTAAAACACTTTATAGTTTACACAAAAGTGGTCAATTTACGAACTACAATCATATCGACTATCGCTATATGGACCATAACTTTTCAAACTTGCTTTATATATCAAAATATCCTTTAAACCTTTTCCTTTTATATTTAAATTACTTAAATAACTTTGTATAAAGGTTTTGAATCCAAAGTAAAGTTTCAGAAAACATTTTAGAACCATTTTTAAACTAAGTAAGCTAGTTTTGAAAACACACGAGATCTCGATGTCAAACACAAAAAAATTCAAATGTTAACTTTCCATCGACATACAACCAAAACAACACCTATAAACAAGTAAAGAACATCACTTGCACATAATTACATAAACACTTCGACTATATTTTCAGGTCCACAATAAATCATCGCATATAAACACATAAAAGTATCAACACAAGCAATATTGCTCTCCCAATCAAACAACTAACAACTATTATGAACACCAATAATAAAGTTTAAAACTGTGTTTTTAAAGGGTAAGATTCACTTCAAAGCCAAACGGATCCAAACCAAAATTACTACAACTCTTGTACCGACACCCGAACTTAGGCTTTATTTGTAAAATGTTGATTTATAGGAGCCTAAAGATTGGAGGTGGCTCGGCCAAGGTGAAGGAGGGCTCAGCCATGGTTGAGGAAGGTGCAGCCTTGATTAAAAATGGGTTTTGGGTCTTGTTTTTGAAAGTTAAGAGAAGAAGATAAGAAAAGAGATGTTTTTAGCTAATTTAAGGTTTTAAAAATGAAAAAGAGGAGATTTTTAATGCAAAACCTTAGTGAAGCCAATGAAATAAAAGAGAGCTTGGAATGGAAGAAAATAATGTTTTGAAGATGAATGAAGTAACGTAAAATGAGAATTGTAAAAAGAATATTTGTTTTTATGTAAAATGACATATAGAAAATTATATTTTTACCCCTTAGACATTACCCTCCATAACTTTATGTCACATCACCACCCCTACCTTAATTCACACGCAACACCCACCCTCTCGTCTTAATCCCATCACTTAATCACCTTTCGTTGTGATCTTACCTTTTACCATTTTTCTTTTATTTTAAAATTTTAAGAGAAAAGTCAACATTTGTTATTTTACTTAAGTAAATAATTAAAACTTATTTAACTCTAACCAATGCACGTGTTATTTATACTCTAGTGTACACAGCATGTGCCGATAATTTGTAGACGATTTTGAAAAGTCGAAAATCCAAAAATCGATTTCGGTCATATTTTCGATTTTTCTACGAACTAATTATTTTTGTAAACCAAATTTTAAAACAACTTCACCATCATTAGTAATTACATAAAAGAGTTTTTTTTGAGTTATAAAATCCGTATTAGTTATCTAAAAATATATCAAATATTTATATTTAAAGTGATTAAATTATGGTCTGTTGCAATGTATGTGCGTGCAACATAAATAATGTACATGGTTTAACATGTACATGTGTGTGTGCTGGAATTTACATTATAACGGATACATGAGCCCCTCCATATGCATATGTGTTGTCTAATATATATGTGCATATATGGTTATATCTTTAATAATAGTTGTAATACATTTGTGTAGGATCTAGATTAACTCTAGAGGGGGGGTGAATAGGGTTATAGCAAATTTTCTCGATTTAAACACAGAAATAAACTGCAGAAATAAATACGCTGAAAAGTAAATCACACACAAAATTTACCCAGCTTCGGCAACCCCTGCCTACTGCTGCATTCCCAGATTTCTATTAGAATTAAACAGTATCACGCTTACAAACACTCTACTAGACTCGCAGACCCTTTTGCTCCCGCTCACAAACACTCTACTAGACTCGCACACCCTACTCCCGCCTATAGAGTTTCGCTTACTCGCAAACACTGCTCCCGCCTATAGAGTTTTGCAAACTCGCACACCCTGCTCACTGAACTAATTCTAAATAGACAATCTGACACTACCTAAACCCTAGGTGGTGATTTACAAATTCTTTGACTCAAAAAGAAAAAACAGCTTCAAAATTAAAACCGGGGCAAAAATTAAAATACAACTTGAATGCGTAATTTTTGCTCAAAATACGAATGCAGTTGAAGACAAAAATACGAGTGTGAGTGATATGTAGTGAGGTTATCAATGTAAAAATAATCGTGATGTAATCAAAAATGTATATGTATGGTGAGAGAATGAATTTGTACTATTCAAGATTGTAATAAATATTTGTTTGAATAAAATTTCTGTTTGAATTCAAAATCTGTGTAACTTGTTCTGTTTGAATTCAAATTCAAATTCTGTGTAATTTATTTTATTCAACAAATATGTATTTAATCTATGAAAAACAAAATAGTACATTACCAAATACATTTAAATGAATATATATGTTTATTATCATCAAACAAAAACATATAAGCTCATATTCAACAATCTCCCCCTTTAGATGATAACAAACATATATTTAAGATTTTGTACATGTGTTAAATGTATTTGATCAATGATATACTCTAATTTCTCCCCCTATTTAAATGCTTCCTCTCTACATGATGCTCCCCCTACATATATGCATACAAATAGAAATATTCAAATAAGCCTAGATGCATATGGGAAAATTATTTGACCTTTGCTTGATTCTATTTGACAAAATCTTAACTTTTCTCTCCCCCTTTTGTTATCAGCAAAAGAATAATAGTGTGAGAGAAAAATAGAGATAAAGTGATCGATATTAATCCAACATTAATCTCAAATTGAATATAAATATTAAACTTCAATAAGAATCAAACAAAAACCATAACTACCCTTGTTAGGCGCATATTCCACTTTTAGAAATGACGGATATGATGTTCATATAAAATCATACAGTTGAATCTTCTTGTGGTACATTTATATCAGGAATTTGAATATCTACTAATCATGCATAACCGTTAGGACTTTTAATGAGATTAGTAGTATTCGAATTTAATTTTAAAAATGAAATCAATTATCTTTTGACCACGCATGACCGTGAGGACTTTTAAATGGGATTAGAATCAACTTGTCTATTAAATCAATTAATTTTGATATGCGTTCCATACATGCATAACCATAAGGACTTTTAAATGAGCATGAAAGCACATAATTAAAAATCCAAGTAATTCACCCATGCATAACCGTGAGGACTTTTAAATGAGAGTGAATACTTTGGATATTTATTTATTATTATTTTATTTTTTAAAAAATGTGACATGAAATACAAATGATTCCTGATTATAGTACCACATATCGACAAACTATATTGAATATTTGATAAACCATGGTCGATAGAAATAATGATAGATATAGAAATGGTCATGGAATCTTTACCTAACAAAAAGTTTTATAATTCTTGTTTTAATTCCTAAAGAAATTTTCCAAATATACTCTCTTGAGTAATGTATGTTAAATATCAACACTCATCACCTTTTCAATCACTATTTATCTTTTTGATAATTAGTAGGGAGTCGGATTAGCCAAAATTTGTCATTTAAAATCAAATAAAAATGACTGATGGTCAAACAATTATTTTCTCAAAGGGGGTATGTGAGGAAAAAAATTCTGCTAAATGAAAAATTATTTCAAGTGAAAAATATGCAGCTGTTTTCTTTGAAAAACGATGCAGCAAATGAATGTTTCAAAAATTAATCACGTTCCACTAGTAATTTTTCTATCAACTATATTACCAGTGTAATCTGCATCTGAATTTAAATTTCACTCAATATTCACTCGATGGATGTCAACGACCAGATTTGTGAAATTTCAACAAACTATCTCAGAATTGTTTTCAACAATTTTTAAATGAAATTCTCTTGGATTTGAATTGAGACCATGTTAACAATCAAACAAATATCATAGTGCTAAACTTAGAAACCATAGGATGGACAACTATCAACAGTCATTAAAACTTCATTATTATTTCAAAAAAATTCTTGAAGTTTCAACAATTTCGTAAAATCCTTTTCACATGAATTTGAAATCGTGCAAATTTACAAGCAGTGACCAAAATGTCAAAACCAATATATCTACGTGTAGCATGAGTAGACAGTAATCAATCAACATCACAATTTGACGAAACAGATTAAGTTCAATGATGAAAGGATGGTTGGTCTACTTTTAAGCACAAATCAAAGTAAGAACAAGTCAAAAGAAATCATATCAATTGAGAATAAGTCAGAATTAAAGTCATCATCACATCATTATCACAATTTCGGCTGATTTAATTCAGAATATGGTGCAGATTATCACAATTAATATATCGATCAGATAAGTATACCTTGACCTGTTTTACCTTTATGATAATTTTTTGCGATTGCCCATTGTGATTCTGTCACCTTTATACTAGGCTAAGGAACTTTGCTATGTTGCCCGTTGTGTTTCTGGAACAGCCAAAATCCAGAGAACACCGTTGTTGTTCCTTAGCCTGCCACCACACCTACACGATGAAAGATTTTTGTGACCTATTTCTAGGTCCATGATTGTTAGTGGCAGAAGCATTATGAATAAATAAACCCTTTGGAACCCAAACTTGTTTAGTCCTTTTATTCTTGTTCCAATGGACATGAAATTTGTTTGTAGAATTCTTAGGAACCCAAACTTGTATAAATTTTGTGTTCTTGTTCCTATGACTACAATTTTCAACATGATGTCCAATTATTTCACTTCTAGCAAAGATACCTACCTTTTGCATTATCCTCAACTTGTGTTTTTCCAAAACCTAGTCCTTTTCTGTTGTTAGCAAAAATTTGATTTCCCAATAGCATGTTGAAAGATTTTTCACCTCTTGAAAAGTTATTCAAAGATTTCTCAAGATTTTGGACTTTGGTTTTTAGTGTTGTGTTTTCAGTGACAAGTGAGGTGCATCGATTTATAAAATCCTTTTTCCTAGTGTCAATGGTTTCCTTAAGATTCAAGTTTTCTTTTTCAAGATTCTCAAAGCTATTCTTAAGTCTTGTCAATTCTGAATCTAAAATTTTACATTTTTCACATTCTAGATTTTGAATGTTTTCAAGTTCAGTTTCTAATCTAAAATTTTTACGAGCAAGTTCTCTCCTATCAGTTTTCAGTTTTTCAATTTTAGATTCAAGAGCATCAACTACTTTAGTGAGATCAAGGCACATAAAAACAAGATCTCTATAGGAATACTCACCTGCCTCACTAGATTCCTTGGGGCTTGCTTCTGATTCTGATTTCGCCATAAGACACAAGTTAACCTCCTCTGAGCTGCTATCCGAAACTTCCTCTCCTTCTTCATCATCCCAAGTCGCTGCAAATACCTTCTTCGTCTTTTTCTTTCCTTTGTTGTTTTTGAGAAGTGGGCATTTTTGTATGAAGTGTCCGGGCTTCTTGCAGTTAAAGCACGTCGGTTCATTATCGGAATTGTCAGAATCTTTTGGCCTATTACGATTTGTTTTCTTCTTGCGTGGCTTGAATCTCGACCATTTTCTAAGATTATTGACAGCCATTGCAAGCTCTTCAATTGGATCTTCTCCTTCTTCATCGCTTTCTTCTTTGTTCTATAAGGCAATCGTCTTCTTTTTTGGTTCGGAGTTGTTGCGCTCTTCCTTTGCTTTTAACTCAAGCTCATATGTCATCAAGTTACCAATCAACCCCTCCATGCTTAGTTTACTCAAATCTTTTGATTCTTGGATTGCCGTGACTTTTGCCTCAAAGTTCATTGGTAAGACTCGTAGTATCTTCCGCACAAGCTCTACCTCAGTGAATACCTTCCCAAGCGCTCTAGCGTTGTACACCAAAGTTGAAAAGCGTCCAAACATGTCCTTTATGCTCTCGCCTTTATCCATCACAAAGTTTTCGTATTCATTGCTGAATAGGGCTAGACGAGACTCCTTGACTTGAGAAGTTCCTTCGTGTGTCACCTCCAAAGTGTGCCAAATTTCCTGTGCTGTTGTACAATGAGAAATTCTATTAAATTCATTTTTATCAAGAGCACATATCAAAGCATTCACGGCTTTAGCATTTGTCGTTTTCAATCTCTTATCGTTAGCATCCCACCTATCCTTAGGTTTAGGAATCTCAGTACCACCAACAATTATAGTGGGAGGTTTATAGCCAGTTTCAATAATATCCCAAACATCATAATCAACAGAACTAAGATAGATACTCATCCTAACTTTCCAATAAGCATAATCATTCCCGTTAAACATGGGTGGCCTAACAATAGATTGCCCCTCAGGAAAAGCACTATTTGACGGATTCATGACTCTAGAGTTAAAAAAATACCGGGCTCTGATACCACTTGTAGGATCTAGATTAACCCTAGAAGTGGGGGTGAATAGGGTTATAGCAAATTTTCTCGATTTAAACATAGAAATAAACTGCAGAAATAAATATGCTGAAAAGTAAATCACACGCAAAATTTACCCAGCTTCGACAACCCCTGCCTACTGCTGCATGCCCAGATTTCTATTAGAATTAAACAGTATCACGCTTACAAACACTCTACTAGACTCGCAGACCCTTTTTCTCCCACTCACAAACACTCTACTAGACTCGCACACCCTGCTCCCGCCTATAGAGTTTCGGTTACTCGCAAACACTGCTCCCGCCTATAGAGTTTTGCAAACTCGCACACCCTGCTCACTGAGCTAATTCTAAATAGACAATCTGACACTACCTAAACCCTAGGTGGTGATTTACAAATTCTTTGACTCGAAAAGAAAAAACAGCTTCAAAATTAAAACCGGAGCAAAAATTAAAATACAACTTGAATGCGTAATTTTTGCTCAAAATAAAAACTAAAAAAAACTTTATAATTTAAAAACTAAACCCTCTTTTAATAATAAGTCACGGCCGGCCCAATATCTTATTTCACCCGATCTCCTTTTTGGCTTTGACCCGTTCCTTCTTTTTCTTGTAAAAATGTTGGCCTTGCTCTTGAGTTAGGGCTTGAGTCTTTGAACAAATTAGGGCTTTTGATGCACGCCTATACTGATCGACTTTCTGATTTGGCTTGCTTACTACTTCTCTGATGATTCGCGACTTGTTCTCTGATGATTCGCGACTTGTTCTCTGATGGTTCGCGACTTGTTCTCTGATGGTTCGCGACTTTGAGATTGTGAATTGTTCGCAGCTGCTTCTTTTGATGACCGAGTTCGTTGAATTGCGGTATGTAATTTTACTTTCGTTTTATGGTTTGATTGTTTGTCTTTTTCACTTGATAACTCGATGTCGATGATGTAAATTGGGTTTGATATTTATATGAATTCACGACTTCATCACTTTCCTAATTTTCTAATGCTTGATGCACACGGCTTTCCTAATATAATTTCAACTTGTTGTTCACGGCTTTGATTTCACGCGTTCGATTCTCTTGTGTAGAAAGGCAGAAACTTTCCCTTTTTCATTGCTGACTTTTTCAAAGATACGAATTTGATTTTCATTGAATTCTGACTTCGGCCCATCTCTGCACTGTTGAATCTCGTGGTCATCATGTCTTTGTCTCTGGCCATCTTTTTCTGGTTGGTTTATGATCTTCACTGTGAACTTTACTCGGGCATTTTGTATGTTTCATTTTGATCCACTTTGTCATTGCATATCTATATATGCTTGACCTCTGTTGCATGCTTGCTGTTGCATGCTTGTTTGTATGTTGCACTTGTTACCTTCACTTGTATATTTGTACTGTTGGGTTGTAGTTTGCATTGCTGAACTTTTTCACACAGCAACAACTTGTTGATTACCTCTAGTTGCTGCTATATTACTTCGAATTGCATTCTGTGCATGCTGTACTCGGTCGAGTTCATTTGTATTTGAACTACTCTCTGGAGTGGTTGTTGTGTTCTCTGACTCTGGTGCCTTGTACAACAATGTTCTCTTGTTCGATCACTTGCTTGGATTAGCTCTGTATATTACTATGTTGATGGTTGCTGTGCACTCTGATGTATATGCATTTGCCACTGTCTTTTACTGTAGTCTTCATTGTTGTGTTTTGTACTTGATTTGCACTGCTACACTGTTGCATTATGGTCTTCTCATTCTATTGCACTTTGGTTTAGTTGTGCATTTGTCCAGCCATTTAAACTGACCTTGTACTTCTGGTTTTGATTCATATGTTCTTCAAATCAGTGGTGCACTGTGCCATTTGATCTGTTGCACTGTTGGTCGACTATCTCCTTGAGTTGCAGTGAGCTCGACATTGTTGTTTACTTCACTTGTGGTCTTCATTTTTGATGCAGAACTTCTGTCATGTTGTTTGCAACTATGTTGCACTTGTATCACTCTTGTGCATTGCCTTACCGACTCGATTCATTTCATGTTTGTTGCAGTCCATATTCTTTTGATCACTTGATTATTGTTTGATTTTCCTATTGAGACCTCTGCACTGTGCCTTGTACTTGTGGTCTGCCTTGAGTTGAATCCCGTGTGTTATTTGGGTTTGACCTTTTGTTGTTCATTTGGGCTGCTGGACTTGTTATACATTGCATAGTGCGTTGCCTTGTTTGTTGAAGTTGTGCTTGCACACTTGCTATTTTTGGCTGCGCACACGAGTTGGCGAGGCAGTGCACACGTGTATGAATGTACACGTGTGTATTGCAGCCACTTATGATTACTTGTCCCTGTAATATCTATATGCACGACTTTGTGATGAAATTCAAGTGTGAATGATGACGAACAACCCAAATAACTGAGGCAAACTATTTTTTCAAAAATCGTATTTCATTTTATATTGCAAAAATATTTCTTTTTCAATTTTACTACGTTAGTGAATATTTTTGTAGATTGCTCAGATGCTGGATTCAAACTGGAATGCAGTTGAAGACAAAAATACGAGTGTGAGTGATATGTAGTGAGGTTATCAATGTAAAAATATTTGTGATGTAATCGTGATGTAATCAAAAATGTATATGTATGGTGAGAGCATGAATTTGTACTATTCAAGATTGTAATAAATATTTGTTTGAATAAAATTTCTGTTTGAATTCAAAATCTGTGTAACTTGTTCTGTTTGAATTCAAATTCAAATTCTGTGTAATTTATTTTATTCAACAAATATGTATTTAATCTATGAAAAACAAAATAGTACATTACCAAATACATTTAAATGAATATATATGTTTATTATCATCAAAAAAAAACATATAAGCTCATATTCAACAATCTCCCCCTTTTGATGATAACAAATATATATTTAAGATTTTCTACATGTGTTAAATGTATTTGATCAATGATATACTCTAATTGCTCCCCCTATTTAAATGCTTCCTCTCTACATGATGCTCCCCCTACATATATGCATACAAATAGAAATATTCAAATAAGCCTAGATGCATATAGGAAAATTATTTGACCTTTGCTTGATTCTATTTGACAAAATCATAACTTTTCTCTCCCCCTTTTGTTATCAACAAAAGAATAATAGTGTGAGAGAAAAATAGAGATAAAGTGATCGATATTAATCCAACATTAATCTCAAATTGAATATAAATATTAAACTTCAATAAGAATCAAACAAAAACCATAACTACCCTTGTTAGGCGCATATTCCACTTTTAGAAATGACGGATATGATGTTCATATAAAATCATACAGTTGAATCTTCTTGTGGTACATTTATATCAGGAATTTGAATATCTACTAATCATGCATAACCGTTAGGACTTTTAAATGAGATTAGTAGTATTCGAATTTAATTTTAAAAATGAAATCAAGTATCTTCTAACCACGCATGACCGTGAGGACTTTTAAATGGGATTAGAATCAACTTTTCTATTAAATCAATTAATTTTGATATGCGTTCCATACATGCATAACCATAAGGACTTTTAAATGAGCATGAAAGCACATAATCAAAAATCCAAGTAATTCACCCATGCATAACCGTGAGGACTTTTAAATGAGAGTGAATACTTTGGATATTTATTTATTATTATTATTTTTTTAAAATGTGACATGAAAAACAAATGATTCCTGATTATAGTACCACATATCGACAAACTATATTGAATATTTGATAAACCATGGTCGATAGAAATAATGATAGAGATAGAAATGGTCATGGAATCTTTACCCAACAAAAAGTTTTATAATTCTTGTTTTAATTCCTAAAGAAATTTTCCAAATATACTCTCTTGAGTAATGTATGTTAAATATCAACACTCATCACCTTTTCAATCACTATTTATCATTTTGATAATTACTAGGGAGTCGGATTAGCCAAAATTTGTCATTTAAAATCAAATAAAAATGACTGATGGTCAAACAATTATTTTCTCAAAAGGGGATATGTGAGGAAAGAAAATTCTGCTAAATGAAAAATTATTTCAAGTGAAAAATATGCAGATATTTTCTTTGAAAAACGATGCAGCAAATGAATGTTTCAAAAATTAATCACGTTCCACTAGTAATTTTTCTATCAACTATATTACCAGTGTAATCTGCATCTGAATTTAAATTTCACTCAATATTCACTCGATGGATGTCAACGACCAGATTTGTGAAATTTCAACAAACTATCTCAGAATTGTTTTCAACAATTTTTAAATGAAATTCTCTTGGATTTGAATTGAGACCATGTTAACAATCAAACAAATATCATAGTGCTAAACTTAGAAACCATAGGATGGACAACTATCAACAGTCATTAAAACTTCATTATTATTTCAAAAAAATTCTTGAAGTTTCAACAATTTCGTAAAATCCTTTTTCACATGAATTTGAAATCGTGCAAATTTACAAGCAGTGACCAAAATGTCAAAACCAATATATCTACGTGTAACATGAGTAGACAGTAATCAATCAACATCATAATTTGACCAAACAGATTAAGTTCAATGATGAAAGGATGGTTGGTCTACTTTTAAGCACAAATCAAAGTAAGAACAAGTCAAAAGAAATCATATCAATTGAGAATAAGTCAGAATTAAAGTCATCATCACATCATTATCACAATTTTGGCTGATTTAATTCAGAATATGGTGCAGATTATCACAATTAATATATCGATCAGATAAGTATACCTTGACCTGTTTTACCTTTACGATAATTTTTTGTGATTGCCCATTGTGATTCTGTCACCTTTATACTAGGCTAAGGAACTTTGCTATGTTGCCCGTTGTGTTGTTGGAACAGCCAAAATCCAGAGAACACCGTTGTTGTTCCTTAGCCTGCCACCACACCTACACGATGAAAGATTTTTGTGACCTATTTCTAGGTCCATGATTGTTAGTGGCAGAAGCATTATGAATAAACAAACCCTTTGGAACCCAAACTTGTTTAGTCCTTTTATTCTTGTTCCAATAGACATGAAATTTGTTTGTAGAATTCTTAGGAACCCAAACTTGTATAAATTTTGTGTTCTTGTTCCTATGACTACAATTTTCAACATGATGTCCAATTATTTCACTTCTAGCAAAGAAACTCCTACCTTTTGCATTATCCTCAACTTGTGTTTTTCCAAAACCTAGTCCTTTTCTGTTGTTAGCAAAAATTTGATTTCCCAATAGCATGTTGAAAGATTTTTCGCCTCTTGAAAAGTTATTCAAAGATTTCTCAAGATTTTGGACTTTGGTTTTTAGTGTTGTGTTTTCAGTGACAAGTGAGGTGCATCGATTTATAAAATCCTTTTTCCTAGTGTCAATGGTTTCCTTAAGATTCAAGTTTTCTTTTTCAAGATTCTCAAAGCTATTCTTAAGTCTTGTCAATTCTGAATCTAAAATTTTACATTTTTCACATTCTACATTTTGAATGTTTTCAAGTTCAGTTTCTAATCTAAAAATTTTACGAGCAAGTTCTCTCATATCAGTTTTCAGTTTTTCAATTTTAGATTCATGAGCATCAACTACTTTAGTGAGATCAAGGCACATAAAAACAAGATCTCTATAGGAATACTCACCTGCCTCACTAGATTCCTCGGAGCTTGCTTCTGATTCTGATTTCGCCATAAGACACAAGTTAACCTCCTCTGAGCTGCTATCCGAAACTTCCTCTCCTTCTTCATCATCCCAAGTCGCTCCAAATACCTTCTTCGTCTTTTTCTTTCCTTTGTTGTTTTTGAGAAGTGGGCATTTTTGTATGAAGTGTCCGGGCTTCTTGCAGTTAAAGCACGTCGGTTCATTATCGGAATTGTCAGAATCTTTTGGCCTATTACGATTTGTTTTCTTCTTGCGTGGCTTGAATCTCGACCATTTTCTAAGATTATTGACAGCCATTGCAAGCTCTTCAATTGGATCTTCTCCTTCTTCATTGCTTTCTTCTTTGCTCTTTAAGGCAATCGTCTTCTTCTTTGGTTCGGAGTTGTTGCGCTCTTCCTTTTCTTTTAACTCAAGCTCATATGTCATCAAGTTACCAATCAACTCCTCCATGCTTAGTTTACTCAAATATTTTGATTCTTGGATTGCCATGACTTTTGCCTCAAAGTTCATTGGTAAGACTCGTAGTATCTTCCGCACAAGCTCTACCTCAGTGAATACCTTCCCAAGCGCTCTAGTGTTGTACACCAAAGTTGAAAAGCGTCCAAACATGTCCTTTATGCTCTCGCCTTTGTCCATCACAATGTTTTCGTATTCATTGTTGAATAGGGCTAGACGAGACTCCTTGACTTGAGAAGTTCCTTCGTGTGTCACCTCCAAAGTGTGCCAAATTTCCTGTGCTGTTGTACAATGAGAAATTCTATTAAATTCATTTTTATCAAGAGCACATATCAAAGCATTCATGGCTTTAGCATTTGTCGTTTTCAATCTCTTATCGTTAGCATCCCACCTATCCTTAGGTTTTGGAATCTCAGTACCACCAACAATTATAGTGGGAGGTTTATAGCCAGTTTCAATAATATCCCAAACATCATAATCAACAGAACTAAGATACATACTCATCCTAACTTTCCAATAAGCATAATCATTCCCGTTAAACATGGGTGGCCTAACAATAGATTGCCCCTCAGAAAAAGCACTATCTGACGGATTCATGACTCTAGAGTTAAAAAAATACCGGGCTCCGATACCACTTGTAGGATCTAGATTAACCCTAGAGGGGGGGTGAATAGGGTTATAGCAAATTTTCTCGATTTAAACACAGAAATAAACTACAGAAATAAATATGCTGAAAAGTAAATCACACGCAAAATTTACCCAGCTTCGGCAACCCCTGCCTACTGCTGCATTCCCAGATTTCTATTAGAATTAAACAGTATCACGCTTACAAACACTCTACTAGACTCGCAGACCCTTTTACTCCCGCTCACAAACACTCTACTAGACTCGCACACCCTGCTCCCACCTATAGAGTTTCGCTTACTAGCAAACACTGCTCCCGCCTATAGAGTTTTGCAAACTCGCACACCCTGCTCACTGAGCTTATTCTAAATAGACAATCTGACACTACCTAAACCCTAGGTGGTGATTTACAAATTCTTTGACTCGAAAAGAAAAAACAGCTTCAAAATTAAAACCGGAGCAAAAATTAAAATACAACTTGAATGCGTAATTTTTGCTCAAAATAAAAACTAAAAAAAACTTTATAATTTAAAAACTAAACCCTCTTTTAATAATAAGTCACGGCCGGCCCAATATCTTATTTCACCCGATCTCCTTTTTGGCTTTGACCCGTTCCTTCTTTTTCTTGTAAAAATGCCGGCCTTGCTCTTGAAGTTAGGGCTTGAGTCTTTGATCAAATTAGGGCTTTTGATGCACGCCTATATTGATCGACTTTCTGATTTGGCTTGCTTACTACTTCTTTGATGATTCGCGACTTGTTCTCTGATGATTCGCGACTTGTTCTCTGATGGTTCGCGACTTGTTCTCTGATGGTTCGCGACTTGTTCTTTGATGGTTCGCGACTTGTTCTCTGATGGTTCGCGACTTTAAGATTGTGAATTGTTCGCAGCTGCTTCTTTTGATGACCGAGTTCGTTGAATTGCGGTATGTAATTTTACTTTCGTTTTCTGGTTTGATTGTTTGTCTTTTTCACTTGATAACTCGATGCCGATGATGTAAATTGGGTTTGATATTTATATGAATTCACGACTTCATCACTTTCCTAATTTTCTAATGCTTGATGCACACGGCTTTCCTAATATAATTTCAACTTGTTGTTCACGGCTTTGATTTCACGCGTTCGATTCTCTTGTGTAGAAAGGCAGAAACTTTCCCTTTTTCATTGCTGACTTTTTCAAAGATACGAATTTGATTTTCATTGAATTCTGACTTCGGCCCATCTCTGCACTGTTGAATCTCGTGGTCATCATGTCTTTGTCTCTGGCCATCTTTTTCTGGTTGGTTTATGATCTTCACTGTGAACTTTACTCGGGCATTTTGTATGTTTCATTTTGATCCACTTTGTCATTGCATATCTATATATGCTTGACCTCTGTTGCATGCTTGTTTGTATGTTGCACTTGTTACCTTCACTTGTATATTTGTACTGTTGGGTTATAGTTTGCATTGCTGAACTTTTTCACACAGCAACAACTTGTTGATTACCTCTAGTTGCTGCTATATTACTTCGAATTCATTCTGTGCATGCTGTACTCGGTCGAGTTCATTTGTATTTGAACTACTCTCTGGAGTGGTTGTTGTGTTCTCTGACTCTGGTGCCTTGTACAACAATGTTCTCTTGTTCGATCACTTGCTTGGATTAGCTCTGTATATTACTATGTTGATGGTTGCTGTGCACTCTGATGTATATGCATTTGCCATTGTCTTTTACTGTAGTCTTCATTGTTGTGTTTTGTACTTGATTTGCACTGCTACACTGTTGCATTATGGTCTTCTCATTCTATTGCACTTTGGTTTAGTTGTGCATTTGTCCAGCCATTTAAACTGACCTTGTACTTCTGGTTTTGATTCATATGTTCTTCAAATCAGTGGTGCACTGTGCCATTTGATCTGTTGCACTGTTGGTCGACTATCTCCTTGAGTTGCAGTGAGCTCGACATTGTTGTTTACTTCACTTATGGTCTTCATTTTTGATGCAGAACTTCTGTCATGTTGTTTGCAACTGTGTTGCACTTGTATCACTCTTGTGCATTGCCTTACCGACTCGATTCATTTCATGTTTGTTGTAGTCCATATTCTTTTGATCACTTGATTATTGTTTGATTTTCCTATTGAGACCTCTGCACTATGCCTTGTACTTGTGGTCTGCCTTGAGTTGAATCCCGTGTGTTATTTGGGTTTGACCTTTTGTTGTTCATTTGGGCTGCTGGACTTGTTATACATTGCATAGTGCATTGCCTTGTTTGTTGAAGTTGTGCTCGCACACTTGCTATTTTTGGCTGCGCACACGAGTTGGCGAGGCAGTGCACACGTGTATGAATGTACACGTGTGTATTGCAGCCACTTATGATTACCTGTCCCTGTAATATCTATATGCACGACTTTGTGATGAAATTCAAGTGTGAATGATGACGAACAACCCAAATAACTGAGGCAAACCATTTTTTCAAAAATCGTATTTCATTTTATATTGCAAAAATATTTCTTTTCCAATTTTACTGCGTTAGTGAATATTTTTGCAGATTGCTCAGATGCTGGATTCAAACTGGAATGCAGTTGAAGACAAAAATACGAGTGTGAGTGATATGTAGTGAGGTTATCAATGTAAAAATATTTGTGATGTAATCGTGATGTAATCAAAAATGTATATGTATAGTGAGAGCATGAATTTGTACTATTCAAGATTGTAATAAATATTTGTTTGAATAAAATTTCTGTTTGAATTCAAAATCTGTGTAACTTGTTCTGTTTGAATTCAAATTCAAATTCTGTGTAATTTATTTTATTCAACAAATATGTATTTAATCTATGAAAAACAAAATAGTACATTACCAAATACATTTAAATGAATATATATGTTTATTATCATCAAACAAAAACATATAAGCTCATATTCAACAATTTGGTGTCGCACTTTTTTAGTATCAGCGTTAACTACCAAAAATGCCCCTCTATAGATATTATCAAATCCGTAAAATTATAATTTTAACAAATAAACTTACTTTACAAATTCAAAAATATCGCTCTACAAATATTAACAAATTTAATATCACTTAAAAATATGATTTAATAAATAATTTTTTTTACAAATTTAATGCGCCGCTCTACAAATATTATTAAATCTTAATCACTTTAAAATACAATCTAACAAATAAATTTCTTTTACAATTCGTTCTTTATTAATTAATTATAGAAAAAATTCAAACAACCAAAAATAATAGATATTGGAACTTAGAAATAAAAAATTGAAACAAACTACACGTAATTTCAATGCAAAATATGATTAAATATTTGTGCTCTATTTTTTGAATGTGTTGAAACATATACAATTTGTAAAAAAAACTCACGCAGCGCGTGCCATAATGCTTGTATATATATATAAAATAATATTTGTTAAATATAAATGTTGTACATATATATATTTATGTGTATGTGTATGTACGTATAATTGAAATTATTAAATAAAGCAATTGTAAACATTGCTATAAATAGTTTTAAATATGAAACAATTCATATTTCAAATTTTAGATCTAGATATTTGTAATAAAATATCTATATGTTTCAAATTAGAACTAATATATATATAATGCACATTTCAAAATAAAAAATTGTTTTTCAAGTTCATATATATATTTTATACATACATACATATACGTACATGTACGTGTGTGTATGTTTGTATGTATTAAATTAGTATATCGAAGTTACACATATAATAACTGTATTTGTAAACAAAGTTTAATATGAATAGTCGGCAGCTCTAGTGCGGTTGGCAAGGGTTCCTAACTCCCTAGTAGAACCAGATGGTTTGAGCCTTGACAGTCGCACTTTAGAGGTTTCTTAGTTACCGAGGCTTGTAATAATCCCTTAAATGAGTAGAAAATCTCAAAGCTGAAAAGTGTCTTTATGAGAGCCTGAGCTAAGAGGGGATGGGGCGGTGGTGGACCTTTTTACATCCCTAGCCTACGAAAGTAGTTCTTTTTCTAAAAAAAAGTTTTAATGTGGATAAATGATTAAATAACACACACACACACATAGAGATATATATATATATATATATATATATATATTAACATATGCACCTTAATAATATTAATAAAAAATTATTATTTTTGGTTACAAATTGCTTTCGGCTTTAATATAGTTTTTTTAAATAAAGATTTCCATACAGAAATATTAACAAAATTTAATTTTTTTTCAAAAGACTATTTTAATACAAGTACATAAATTTATTAAATACTTATATGTACATACTTATATATATGTTTTATTATATATGCACACACATATATAGTTACATAATATAAATTTAGTACAATATCTAAAATAATACATATATATTATATTCGATTTTAATATATGTAATTATTTCTAAAAAGTATAATACACTTAAATTAATAAAATAAAATAGAGGGAATTAGGCAAAAGGACAAACTTAGAAAAAAAATTAGGCTGAAAGACACCAAGTTTCATTTTTAGGCTGAAGGACAAACTTTGGAAGAAAATTAGACTAAAGGACAATGTTAGTTATAACGAGCATTATATTCAATTTTTACGCTATACAAAATTCTACTTATAACTAGCATTATATTCAGTTTTACACTATACAAAATGCTAGTTATATTTAGCATTGTCCTTTAGCCTAATTCTTTTCAAGGTTTGTCCTTCAGCCTAAAAAAAAACTGGATGTCCTTCAACCTAAATTTTTTTTCAAATTTTTTCCTTGTGCCAGTTTTCCACAATAAAATATGTATGTTTCATATTCTTATGTATATATTTTATAGTCATTTTTGTTTAAAAATCATTTTTAATATTATTTAAATTCAAAAAAGATTATAATTTGCTGTCGTGATATTATATGTATGTATGTATGTATGTATGTATGTATGTATATAATTTTAAGTATATACACATATTATCATCCAATGCACACAACATAAACATATGTAGACTCATGATAATTCATATACTATCTAAACGTATAGCGACACATGAACAATTTTATATATAAATGTATATGTAGATTAAAAAAAATTGCCTTGTATAAAGCCTAGATGAAACACCTTGAGACGTTCAATCTCTTTAGATTAGTATGCAAAATCCAAAAAAATCTAACAATCTAAAATTAAAGGAGGGACGACAAGAGGTGGCCAACCCTGATATATTTTTATTTAAAATATTATAGACTATAAGAACCAACCAGAAAAAGATAGTGCATTTTAGAAAGTAAAGTAGTATACTCGTAATTACATACTTTACTTATGATATTCAACATAGAAGTAACTTGTGTCAAGATTTATGCTCTTGTTTATTTGTGTTCCATACGAATTATCGGTACTCTTATTTTCGCGTTATGTACTTACGTAGCTATATAGCTAATTTGTGATCATTGATTTATTTTCTATTGCTAAATTTAGTTTATTCCTAGCGAAGGACATATATTGAAATTGTTGATTCTTGTTGTATATTTGTGTTGGCTTGGTTTTCATATTTAATGTTTACACAATCATATATTACATCTAGCTATTTAGTTAAAGCCCAGCTGATACATGACTACAACAGGGCAAAGCATTTAGTGCTTTTCGACATACAACTTAGTACTCCTAAATATAGAATCTTCTTAAAGCTCGACATTTTCCACTAAACATAAGTAAGGGTTTTAGCATCCCTTTGGCCCTTTTAATACAAGTCATTTTTCTTCTTCTAAAATCAATTGACAAAGCTAGGGTACATGTCCAAGTTAAAGTTCCAAATATCCATTGTAAGTTAAATCGTTGTTTTTAGCTCTAAGTCTGAAGTGTATAGATTAAGACATCCTTGGATTTTGTTATATAAAATAAATAATGTTTTTTTCTCACACCAATTATACAAGACTATAATAAATTTATTTTGACAACTAAATTTTATTCCAAATGTAACTTTTCTCACCTTTGCTATTTTGCACTGTATCCTAATTATATGACCACTATGAATTTTTGTACTTTCACTGTTAAAAAAATGTCGAATGCTTTGATTATAAAGATGTGCAGTGAGCAGGTTCTATTGGTCGGATGTTAAATTTATGGTTCTTCTATGTGGCGGCCTTTCATATACCTTAGCCAACTGATTAAGGGTTATTAAGGATTGTTACATGTCGGGCCAAACTGGATATTATAATATTAATAGATAAACACATCTGTTTTAACTCCTATTAACAACTAGATCGGGATTTTCATATGATCAGAATTTCCAAACTCTTTCAGATCTTAATGGCATCTTTTGTCATATGTACCCGGTACTGAGACTAAGGGTGAATATAGAGAATCGTCTGAAGCATTTCTGATTTCTTCCATCATTAATGAAATGGTGCAGTTTATTTCGAACTTTGTTTCATCAACGTATGGATTGTAATAGATGATAGTCAGAAAACTCAAAACAGACAAGTAATTCCATTTTTTCGATTGGCAAATATAATAATGCAAAATATGCACCAATTTAACTATGAATAAATAACTTATAAAAATAATAATAAATATTTTCTAAAACACTGGTATAATATAGATAGAGATATAAGCATTATAAATCCTTTGAATTTTAAAAATTCAAATTATTTTGAGAAAAATTTTGAAATTTTGAAAATTTACACCCGAAGGACCAGGTGTTTTTTTTCTGTTTAAACTTATGCAACTCTTCAATGCTAACTCGGAATCAGATGAGACTTTGGCAATGAAATCGCATCTACGTTGGACAGTATGGAATACTCGAATACTTCATATCTTGAATGTAAGATGTGGTTCTCCATAGCGAATAATAACTATACTTAGCAAAGAAAAAAACTACGTCCCCACGTCTAACCTCTGACTTGAACGGTATCGACAATTCATTTGTCTTTGCATCACTATAGTCATGTAGAAATTTACTCATTACAATTTAAGTTTTGCAAATTTGTACTTGAACAATTAGGCAGCAATCATTATTATTTTTGTTCAAACTACATTAGTTTCTTCATACTGATTCGGATCAAACGAGACTTTAAGTAATATACTCTCGTTTACATTACAAAGAATATGGAACACTTGGACACTTCATATTCTGAGCATACTTCATAGTTCTCCTAGGTGGTTAACAATTATTCTTAGTAAATAACATACTACACCCTCACATCTTGATAATTTAATTATTTATATATTTTATAATTTTTTTAATAGCCAAATTTAGTTTAAATTGTTGCATGGGTTATATGAGTAACTCATATATTTAGTGAGTTGGGTCGGATTGATCCTTTGGCCAAATATATCAAATAAGATGCGTTATAAATCATTTAAGCCAATTTTTACTCAACTTTTTATGGTCCTACCCAACACGTTTGACGCGTCTGTCCCTATCTAAAAAGTTGGAGCAATATAATCGAAAGGATTAGAAAAATCCATGGAGATTGTGAAATTTTTGATTTTTTGGTCAATTGTCGATTCTTTCGAAACTACTTTTTCAAATGAAAAATTGAAATTTAAGGAAATTTCAAAAGGAAAAAACCGAAAAAACGGAATAGAATAACAACCCTGCTCGAGATCGTGTTTTATGAAATTTCGGTTGTCTATGACTTTCGATTAAAATTATTATTCCTAAGGGTAACCCACCTTCATATGTATGCAATATAATTGGATTAAGAAAGGATATTTTGTGCTTTCATTTTCAGTGTCAAACACTCAACATACCATAAAAGTTATCGTACATAGATAGCTTTTAATCACAAAACCATTTTTGAGGTTGTGTGCTTTCAATGTCACTCCCATTTTGTTTTCCCACATTTCTTACATGTAAATTCCAACACCAATTGTGTACTTATTCACTTAAGTGTCGTTCGCAAGCAATTTTTACCCCATTTCTATTGGGGACGCGTCTGTTGCGTCAAAGCCCTAACCGTGTTTGCCCCATTTCCAGCTCCATTGGCGGAATGTACGTTGACATCCGATGCGGACGCGTCCCCCAACGACCGTCCATTTGACCATTTAATTAAGTTAATTAATAAAACTAAATTTTTATAAATTTCTAAAACTAATAACTTTTGCAAATGATGTGAGTTTGAGATGCACATTTTTGCGTTACGATCGTATTAAGTGCTCTACATATGGAGTTGGTTTGAACTGAATTCAAGCAATTTATAGTTTTACAATTTATTTATTTATTTTTGTAAATTATCGATACATCTTATTCATTAAAAAATAAATAAATAATTATCTAAATATAAAATAATTTTATTTTAATTTTATCATTGTATTTTTCAAGGTATTATAATTTTATAATGATATTGGTACATATTTTATCATTGTATTTTTTAAGATATTTTAATTAATTTGCATGCCATTGAATTTAAATGTATTAGTTTGTTTTTAATGAAAAATCGAGTAATTTACTTTTTATTATTTGCAAATATTAAACTCATATTACATAATAAAAATAATAATTGATTAGTTATAAATCGATTAAATTTAAAATCACAACTTAAATACCTCGTCCAAATACCTCCTTTGTAGCCACAAACACATTTCTCATTCACTCAACTTCTCCATTCAAATAGCCTACTCAAATGCCCTGCTCAGGTTTTCTGTTTTCGTTCGTTGCAAAATAAGTGTTATTATTCTTGTGTGATTGAAGTTAGTCGATTATCAAATTGCCATTTTTCATATTCTGCTCGCCTAATTGTATTAATCAAATAGAGAGGTTTGCTGAATGTAGGGAGTCAAAAAATAGTCTTAAGCCGAAAAAACATGCCACCATGTCCCCTTCATTTTCTCTCCCAGTTTTTGCGTTCTTTTGCTCTTCCCTCCACGGATATAGCAGTTGTTTTCCATAACAACCAATTGTTTTCAACCTATCTTATCTCAATCAAACCCGTAGTCAAAATAAAATCAAAATTAGGGATTTCACCCAAATTTACGCAAATGAAATCGAACGAATAATTCGCTCAATCATTAGCTAGCTTAATTCAACCAAATTCATAATGCTATCGGCTTCTACCATCAGATTATCTATCACCACCGCCAAAATTTGGAAGTTGTACTATACTAGTCTCCTTTCACCAAGAGCCCTAGATTAATGTTTACTTCAGACGATCGGCTCGAGATAACATATTTGGGTGAACTAAACTATTAGCATTATGAATTTGACGGTAGAAGAAAGGTAGAAGCCGATAGCTAATAGTCGTCCTAAATTAATGTTCTCGAGGGGAGAGAGCTCGAATTTTAAATGAAAATGTACAAAATAAGAAAGGTAAGGCATTTTCTATCTTTTTTTTACAGAGGATTTATGTCCACTTATATGTATTTTTTCCCTAACAATTCATATTTGCTCCGAGATTTTGATTCATTGGTGTGTGAGGACTATTTAACATATGTGTTGTGTCTTTCTATTGAAAAAGATCAATGCTTCTATATCAAGGGTTTAAAGATTGTAAACTGTTTGCGCCAAAATTGATCAGAATCCCCAAATATCATTAAAGCGCCAGTGTATGAACATAGATCAATAGTATATGATCACAAATCACAGATCTTGGTAATGTAGAGAATAAAAAATGAAGAGTAATAAACTTCAAACAGAAAGAAATAGACAGAGACACAAGATTTATAGTGGTTCGGCTATCTCTGACCTACGTACACTTCAAAAGTTAATCTTTTTATCGACTTTGCTTGCTGGTTACAGCAGATTACAACAATAATTCTTGAGTACAACAATGGAGTTCGAGTATAATAGTGATTTCAGCAGAGTATGGACGTTCGAGCACCAAAAGTTCCATTTTTGTAGGCTCTAGGATGCTGTTTATAGGCGCAGGCTGCAAATATCTCGCTCAAATCTTGGGAGACTTCTTCTGGAATGTGAGTGGGCTCATGCGATCGATCCCACATAATTTCGACTCGATTCCTGATCGATACGAATGAATTTCGTATCGATCAGGATTTGATCCAATCGAGTCGAAAATTGGAAGGAACATTCTTCAGGTTGTACGTAAGCTCCTGTGAAAATTTGATAGCATTTGGACTTGTATATTGTGAGTTATGATCGATGCAAGTTTGGGATTCATGTAGGCTGTGTGGTTCGAATCGATACCTTCGTATCGATCGGTTCGACTCGCTTTTGAGCACATGCCTGCAGGTTGACATAGCGCTAGCTCCTCGGATCGATCCACTTTTCACGCCGTGTTGACTGTTTCCTTATTCGTGTCCATAATCTAAGCCTTGTTTGTATCAATTGCCTTGCTCTATTTGTATCGATCGGTTGTCCGTTATATTCGTACTAATAGACTGTTGGGGCTTGTTCGTATCAATGGGAAGTGTCTTCTTCGTATCGATATGTGGTCGATCGATATGAAGTATGTATGATGTTTGATCGACACAAACTAGACACTGTAGTCGATGGATACGAAATGGGCAACAGCCGACCGACTCGAAGTGGACCTGCCTTCGGATGGACATAAAGAAGGCCATCCTCGATGGATACGAAGAAGGCAACTGCCCATCGATGCGAGGTAGAGTTATTTGATGATGGAGTTGAATAGATCGATACGAACAAAGCATATTCCCGTATACAAATTTATGGAGATGGCCTAACCGATACGATATGATGGATGTGATTGAGATGGCTTGCATCGATCATATCTTGATCGTACGAACTCCGATTGACCTGAAATTTGAAACTAGCCTCTCCTAGCCTTGATCATCATTCCCAATTGATCCCGTCTTGATTGGAGCTCGGTCAAATTTTGACGACATCGATCATAGCCTTATTTCTAATCGATCTCCAATCCTAATATCCATCCTTTCCAGCCAACTTGTTGATATCCCAGCCTTGACCAAAAGGCGGGATAACATTTTCTCCCTCAAAACATGCCCTGTGGTAAGAAGATGTGTTTTGAAAAGCTCTGATTTTGACATCCGAAGTCCATATTTCTTCCATAGCCATACCATCCGATTCATAATCCAATCCATTACCGAGTCATCCTTTCCGAGTGCCACATTCTTGACTACTCCGAGTCAATGTCCGATTCCAAATGCAGTAACCAAATCCTTAGCCAATTCCATATCCATTTGAACCCGACAACCGAATCCTAGCACATCCTTATCCAATAACCGAATCCAGGACCTCTCCGGGTCAATATCCAAGTTCTTAGCTATTCGCAGCCGACATCTGAATCCATAACCACTTTGGGTTCTTGTCAAGCGCAATCCACGCCTGACGACGTGTACAAAGAAATGCCTTGGTGTTCGTGGTCCAGTGTCCCTACACGTTGAGTAGTGCCATGGCTTAAGTCCTAAGCCGAATCCTGGTCGCTGCGGATCCTTGCCGAGCATGGTCCATACTCGACGACCTGAAATAGTTACCGATAGATAATATGGGGCCTAAGTCCTAGGCTGAGTCCTGGTCTCTCCGGACCCTTGACGAGCATAGTCCATACTCGACGACCTGAATAAGCCAATTCGCCATGTTCGGATGAAGAGACTTACCCCTTACCAGGCATAATCCATACCCGACAACCATTTACCAAAAACCAGATAAAAATCCAATCAAATCCAATCCAAAATCCAGATCAAATCCGAAAACCAAAAATCCGCATCAGAAATCCAAACCAGTATCCAAACATGAAAACAATCATCCAAACAAAAGTCCAAACCAAAAAACAAACAAAATCAAAAGTTCAAACCAAACTCCAAAACCAGACCAGAAAAAGCGAGTGTCCAAACTAAAGAAAAAAGAAAAAACAGATTTAACAAAGCATAGCATCGCTGTTTATCATCATCTTAGAGCATGCCTAGGGACCATCTCTATCCCCGTATATGAGTAAGTGACTTGGCCGTTTGCCTAGATTTTGCTACTTATTCCATATCATCTCTGTCAGTTGATAACCAATCGACCGTCATTCCTGAGCCTCACGCCATCATTGTTTGAGGTAGATGGTGGCTGCTCCTGTTCCATCATGGCATTCCGAGCTTCGACATATTGTTGCAACTGGTCACTCCTTACATGCTCCTCAATTATATCCCTGATGCCTGCAGCTGTTGGTATCATGTCCGTCTAAATGGTGAAAGAGACAGTGCCTTCCTTATGCCCTTTCACGTTTCGAGGGTTCTCTCCTTGCTGGCCTTCGGTAGGGAAGGCAATCCAGAGTCTCCATGAATATTTGTTCTAACATCTCGTTCAATCCTATGTGAGTGGAAAATTTTGGCTCTCTCCACTGCTTCCTACATTTTCCTGATTTGTCAACCAGCTTACTTTTTCCTCTATCCTTATTTTTATCTGAGCTTCCACTGGACGGCCTTCCATCCTCAGCCGCATTCACCTCCTTTAATTTCATATTTGAATATGCATCCCCCTGCCGAAGGAATTTCTCAGCTTCGTGAAAGAATTCCCTGAGATCTATTGGTGGGTCCTGTATCAATGACACTTTAAAATCCGAATTCTTTCTGACTCCTGACACTGCTGCCATTAAAACCATCTATGGATCCAGCCGATCCACCAAAGCAACCGCTGCATTGTATAGAGTTAAGAAAGCTCTAGGCGATTCCTCTGTCCTTTGCCTTACAGATGTTAGCGTCATTATGTTCTTCGACCTTTTGATATGAACCCAAAACTGCTTCAGAAACCTGTCCACCAATTCTGCCCATGTCTTAATAGATCCCTCTTCCAACTGTCTGAACCACATAGCAGCTATATCTGTCAAGCACAGAGGGAAACATCGGGCCATCACTTCCTCCGATGCTCCCAGCACTTCCATATGTCTTGTGTATCTCATCAAATGATTAGTAGGATCAACCTTGCCACTGTATACCTCTAGCATAGGTAGCTTGAATTTTGGTGGATTCCGAGCCATTCTGTGTCACGAGTAAACGGACTCTTGTTTACTCCTTCCAGATCACCGTTTGCCAAACCTCCGCGCATAGTTCGCCTGATAATCTCAGCCAATCCAGCGTTGTCCATCAAGGGTTGCCCGTCGAGTACCCAAGGGAATTCTGGTACGTACTCTCCATCATGAGCTTCTGTATTCCTGCCAGCATCTTGTTGCATGGTGTCACCTAGAATTCCTCCATGAATTGGTCCATCGTTGCTGGGTGGTGTGCCCCCATGCTTGGATCCATCCAGATTAACAGTCGTGCGCTGATTAGGGTCTGCATCTTGTTAAGTTGCTCTGTCCGATTGCCTATTGGGTCCTTCTGTTCCAGCTGTCCCTGCCTGTCCAAACTGTCTGAGGAGGTTCTGCATCATTTCCTCATGTCTTTCAGAAACTCTTCATGCATAGCTCCCATCATCATCTCCATCTCGTCTCTGGTAATGAAGGCTGAAGTCTGATTAGCTCCTGAAGATGCTTCCTAGCTTCCTTCATGCTGACTTCTCTCTGCTCTTTGCCTTCTTGTTGAATTCTTTGTCATAATTCCTCTTAGATCTGATCCTTTAGCCTTTCAAATCTGAACTTCAAATCTGGTATAGCGGGTCTTGAGTTCATTTCTCAATGAAAGCACCAAAAGTGTTTGTCCCAAAATTGGTCACAAACCCCAAATATCGTTAAAGCATCAGTGTATGAACACAGATCAATAGTATATGCACAAATCACATATCTACGTGATGTAAAGAATAAAAAATAAAGAATAATAAACTTAAAAAAAAAGGAAATAGACAGAGACACAAGATTTATAGTGGTTCGGCTATCTCCGGTCTATGTCCATTTCAAAGGTTAATCTTTTTATTGACTTTGTTTACTGGTTACAGCAGATTACAATAATAACTCTTGAGTACAACAATGGAGTTCGAGTATAATAGTGATTTCAACAGAGTCTGGATGTCCAAGCACCAAAAGTCCCTTTTCTGTAGGCTCTAGGACGCTATTTATAGGCGAGGCTGCAAATGTCTCGCTCAAATCTTGGGACACTTCTTGTAGGACGCGAGTGAGCCCACGCGATCGATCCCACATAATTTCGACTCGATCCCTAATCGATACGAACGAATTTTGTATTGATCGGGATTTGATCCAATCGAGTCGAAATTTGGCAAGAACATTCTTTAGGTTGTACGTAAGCTCCTTATGAAAATTTGGTAGCATTTGGACTTGTAGATTCAGAGTTATGATCGATGCAAGTTCGAGATTCATGTAGGTTGTCTGGTTCGAATCGATACCTTCGTATCGATCGGTTCGACTCGCTTTTGAGCACGTGCCTGCAGGTTGATGCGGCGCTAGCTCCTAGATAGATCCACTTTTCGTGCCGTGTTGACTGCTTCCTTATTCGTGTCCATAATCTAGGCCTTGTTCGTATCGATCGCTTTGCTTTATTCGTATCGATCGGTTGTTCCGTTATATTCGTACCAACAGAGTGCTGGGGCTTGTTCGTATCGACGGGAAGCGTCTGCTTCGTATCGATCTGTGGTCGATTGATACGAAGTATGTATGATGTTTGATCAACACGAACTAGACATTGCAGTCGATGGATACGAAATGGGCAACAGCCGACCGATTCGAAGCGGACCTGCCTTCGGATGGACACGAAGAAGGCCATCCTCGATGGATACGAAGAAGGCAACTGATGATCGATATGAAGTAGAGTTGTTTGATGATGGAGTTGAATAAATCGATACGAACAAAGCGTATTCCTCTGATGGATACGAATTGATGGAGACTGCCTAACCAATACGAAATGATGGATGCGATTGAGATGGCTTCTTTGGCTTGCATCGATCATATCTTGATCATACGAACTCCGATTGATCTGAAATTTGAAACGTAGCATCTCCTAGCCTTGATCATCATTTCGAATCGATCTTGTCTTGATTGGAGCTCGGCCAAGTTTTGACGACATCGATCATAGCTTTATTTCCAATCAATCTCCAATCCTGATATCCATCTTTTCCAGCCAACTTGTTGACATCCCGTTCTTGACCAAAAGGCGGGATAACATAAACATATTTAGTTTGTAAATGCTAATTTTTTGTGAAGTTCATTTTCTATCTCTTGACAATGATGGTTGTCCTGGCCTAAAACATGCTTAACTTACACTTGTCATTTTTGTTTGTTTAAGTTTATCTGATGAGCTAATTTTGGTATCCTATCAAGGCCAATGTCTTTACACAATAACATATTTTGGTTATTAGGTCCTCTCTAGTCAGGTTTTAATGGATAGTCGATGATATATGTCTATTTTTGACTTCAACCTTAAATTGTTTGTTTAAAGTTATTGTCTATGCCAATGAGAAGTATACGAGAATTACTAGATGAAAAACTAATTGATAGGATGTATGATAGTGTTGAAAATGTTGACCACCAGTGTTTCATAAAGGTTAAAACATAAAGAGTAAAGGTTAAAATTTCTAACAAATATTCTTTTTGAAATTTTATTACCTTACAGTTTTGCACGGTTATATCAGTTGTCTTTTATTTTTATTTTCCATTTATCAACTCTGAATTGAAACGATCCCGATTTAAGGACGAATTTAATTTTGTAATTGAATTTAATTTTTGGGTTTAATTGTGGATTTATTTGAAAATTTTCAAATTTAATAAGAAATGTATACTTATTTGTTTTTGAATTTGATTTGAAACTCAAAATAAATGTTTTCAATTGAATTGAATTTTAAATAAAATGTTAATAATAAAAAAACTACTTATCAATACTGAATATAAGTGTATAGAGTAAAATATAAAAATAAAATATATGTTATAAATTAAATAAAATAAACCAAACAAATATCTACAAACTAAGTACACATAAGAAAGAGGCTGTGAATAGAAAATTTTCAACAAAACAAAAATGTATGCAGGCAAGAAGAAAATTGTATACAAGAAGATAAATAGAATGCATCAACCTGGGAAAGCAAAACAAGAAATAACAAAACATTTGTGTACAAGCAAACTGTACATACAAAAAATAAAATCAAATGGATTTTTATATAGACAAAAGTACACATGTACATGCTTATACAAAGCAAAACTGTACATACTAAATAATTCAAACAGCATGGGTTGTATACAAGGACTCTTGCATTTAATACCCAAGCACAAAACAATCTCCTCAAGACGACTTGATATCATCTCAGCCGAAAATAAGCATTGCTTAGTCAGCAAATAAAATTATTTCCTTTATTTATACATCCATACTTGCCCCTATTTGTTCAGTAAAAAAAAAGATAAGAAACATTATCCAACTCAAAGGAAAACCAAAACAGATTCAAAGAAAAATCATTTGTAGTTTTTAAAAAAGCAACAATTATTCTCTGTTCTTTCCATTCACTGTGAGTAAACTTCTATTTAAAAACAGTTTACGATCTGATATTATAGTGATACTCGTAATAATTATTGAAATAGTAAAACAAATGATGTTTACATGCATAGATTCATATGTGAGATGATTGGTTTGAGAATATCTGTGTTGAACAGGTTCTGTATCTTACAGGCTCAACTTTCAAATAGAAAGGAAATATTCATATCTTCATACTTAGACCTTTTTAAACTATAATTTCTGGAAGGAAATTGTTTATAACAAAGTTAAGCAATTTTTAAAAATAATTACAGGGAGGAATATTAAGTGATATTGTGTAAAATATATATTTACAATAAAATCATCATGAATCAGAAAATTCAAGTATTTTAATTTTAAAATTTGATCACACAAGCATGTTCGAATTGCAAAATGATGATTTTAGGTGGAAACCTCATGATTTTTAAGTTACTAAATCTCGAGTATGAGTGGGTTGAACGAAAAATGCTTTTTCGTCAAATTCCTTCAATCGGTGAAATTAAATTCTTCGAATTTTGGTCAGAAGATGGGTTCGGCGTCAAGTATCATGGGAAAAATATTAGAAAAATTTTCCAAGGATCGTGTTGGATTGGCGAGATTTATTTAGGGTTTAAAACTCATTTTTAGCCAGTGATGAATTTTGAATTTGTTCGTTGCCGTGGGGAGATCGAGCGTGGCCGAACCTATGGGGATCGAAGCTCGAGTGGTTGACGATGCTTAGGGTGTTAGTGGTGCAACTTCTGGTGGCATGGTTCGTCGGCGAGACGAAGTTGTGGTTGATCTCTGAGTTCGAGTTTTCTCGACTTACACTCGATTTTGAACGACGAGGGGATTGAGTTATTGGTTGATGCGTGATCGATGTAGAGGTCGATTGCAACTTGCTGGAGGCCTCACCGATCGCCAGAGAGTCGTCGCCGCCTTGTGCACGTGCACGGCATGGGTGTTGATGTCAGGTTTGATAAATGGTGGGTGACGCGAGGCGATTCTCGAGTAAAAGTGGTGTTTGCTTCGATAGGGAACTCGAGTTCGTGAGTTGATTACCTGATACTATCATTTAAAACTTAATCTAACTCAACTGGAAAAAAAAAAGAACGAACGAGAGGGAGAGAAGAGGTCTCGAGGAAACTGGTGAGAAACTCAGGTGAACACTTGAGAAAACCCCTGAGTTGCTCGGGCTGCTTGAAAAATGGGTTTAGCCCAAATAAAATTCAAGTTTTAATGTTAGGTAAATTTTAGTGTTTATGAAGCAACTTATATTGACTATGTTGAGTTAAAAGGTTATTAAAGATTTTAAATTAACTAAGTGAATACTTTAGAATGTTTTAAAAATCTAGATTAATACTTTAATTAAATAATTAATACAAAACAAGCATTGGAATTTAATTAACATCAAAGTTTTTAATTGGTAATAATTGATTTCAGACAAATAAGTATTATTATTAATTGTTTAAAAAGGTAATTAAGAATGAATAATTAAATAAAATTGTAATTAATTAAGTAACTGAAGATTTGTCGAGTTGAAATTAAAGAATTTGATTTATTCACAATTAAGTATTTAATTTATCTGTAATTACAAATTTTAATTTGATAATTTAAGAGAATTAATGATTAGTAGTTAATTAAGATAATTAATTAAGGATTTGATTAACTTATCATTAAGAATATTTAATCATTGATTTAAATAAATCAATAAAAATAGTCATATAGTTAATTCTTTTAAATCACCTTCACCTTAAATTGAAGATGATTGACTATCATCAGATGTCGTGCACTGGATTGATATTTCTGTTTGTAATTATGATACTGTGTGATGTGAACTGCCTTATGCTATACTGCGAATCGTGATTTGTTTATGTGAAAACCCTTTTGCCTGTAAAACGGCATTTGAATTTCGATGCGACAGGGAGTCGGGTTCCGGTAATTTGTCTGAAACCCACATCGAATCGTAATGATGAATCTTTGTGATTGATAAATTTATTTATCTGTGAATCTGTGAATGAAGATAAGCGTTATGGATTATTCCGCTTATCAATATTGATATATCTGTAATGATTGATATTGTGCACTATTGTGTAAAATCCCTGGACCACACTCACACACACACAAATATGGATTTCACATGGAAATCGATTAAGTCACAGATATTTGAATTTAATTCAAAATAGTTTTAAAAATTGAATCTTAAATCCGAACGATTTTGGAAATGGAATTTGGTTAAAGTGAAAAGTTTTTGGAAAAGTATTTTAAAAAAATGAAAGTTATTTTGAATAACTAATAGAGATTTGGAATTTGAATAATTCGATTTAAATTGAAATTCAATATCTGAAATTGAATTCTATATTCAGTATTTATGATTTAAAAAGGACTTTACAAGTTATATGGGTTTAAACCGTTTTTAAAGCGTTGTTTTGGGAATTTGAATTAACCCAAAGATTGTAACTTGTATAATGGAATCGGGTTTTTCCGAAATAAAACTATTGTTTCCAAATGATCAAAGTTTTCATATAAATAATGAATTTCCAATTTGTATTAAAGGATTTCAAGTTTGAATTGAAATAGTTTTCCAAGTTGTGGGTAAATCTTTGGAAACAGTTTTGAAGGCTATGAGATAAATCTTGATTTTAAGATTTAAATGAGTTAATCTAATTAAAATGAAAATTGCTTCGAAATCCGTAAATGGATCTTTGTGAAACTGAGTGAACTTTGTGAAGTAAATCTTTTTGTTTAAAGGATTTGAAATGGTAATTAGTTTAAACCATTTGAAAGAAAGTTTGGAATTATTAAGTTGTGATTTAATTGAAACCCCATATCCATATGTTTTAAATGTTGCGCTTACTATTCGGTTTAGCCGGGAGAAGACCTTTGTGTCGTATAACCCATTCCGAATATGTGATTCGACGTATATGGATAGCATTTGAAGACCGGTGGTGAAGACCGGGTATTTGCGAGAACGATAGGGTGACCTATCGATTGTCTCTGCACTGAGTTGCTCTGGTATAGAGATTCCCTAAGTGATGGGAAGTCCGATCGGGATTGTGAATACCCGGATTGCAAGGGCTTCTTTGGAAGTGCCTTCGGTTCTGCTCGAACCCAGAACAGACTGTATGGATTGTATGTCTGACATTACATTTGAGATATAAAGCAGATTTCTTTCAAATACATTCCTGTTGGTGGCGGAGAATTTATTCTCTTAGCTTAACACCCTTCTCTTAGACATACGAGCTCAGAGGTTATGTAGTTGAAGGTTATCAGCGATATATTCCCAATTTGGTAATGTGGCATGTTGAGTGCTGCTGATCATTTGTTGATCAAAGCGTGCCTTTTGTGAAAAGCGTAGCTTTGTGGACGAGACTTCGTCGAACCTTACAACCCGATAATGGTCGAAACAGGAAAGATGCAGTAAGGTTTCAGGGGTAGCTTCCCTAGGGTATGGCCATTCCTTCTGGAAAAGGGTAGTATCATGGTATGGAGCCCAGATACTTACTCATATAGACACTGTATTTTATTACTTTGTGATGTTGTTGGTTTAGAGAGCTCTCGTATAAAGGTCCCTAAGGACCGAGGGTGGCATATCTGAGGTTTTGTTTATTCCCCGGGCGGGAAGGGGTGTAGCCGGCCTTGTGTTGGCAGAGATCGGGTTAGGAGTCTCGGGGCGTCTTTCCAGAGGTGTACACATGTGGCAATGGGAAGTTTCTTGACCTGACCATTTGTTAGAAATCCATTCATCCAATACGAGTCTTGTACGGTTTTAGTTGTAGAACATGCCATCTACTTATAGTGGCGCCCCACTGTTTAGATGGTAGCTATAGTAAGCATAGTTCGAAATGTCTATGTTGGCTAAGATTTATATTATACTTTCGAAATGTTTTTCTGCACTTTGCACTTATAGTAATAATATCAAAGAAATTTGCGTATCAAGCATGTTTAACTATCATAAGGAGAAATCTCCTCTGATTCTGCGTTTGCATTGTGTGTGTATGTGCGGGAGGCCTTATGGTAGTTCCATTTCCTAAAAGCATTGCGGATCTATTTTAAAATATTTCTTTTGATTGTTTTTTAAAAGGCAAACCGTTTTTGTTTGCTCACACCAGTCACATGACTGACCCGGAGTTTATTGTACCTTTCCTAAACTCTGGGTGCCCACAATTTTCTACACGGACAGTCTAGAGTTTGGTTTTTTCAGCTAGTTAGGTAAATTATCTGGAGCTAGTTCAGTCTTTGGATGCGGACGAGACTTGCTTGTCTTGATGCAATCTTGATGGTGGATCGAGCTAGGAGTTTTGGAGCTTTGTCTTTGGAGCTTTTGGATCAAAGTTGCGGTATTGGATATCTGTGAAGACTTATCTCATATTGTATCATGTTCCGCTGTATTTTGTGTTGTACATTTTCTGATGTTGATGATTATCATTGTATCAAATTGATGTATCGGATATTGTATTCATGTTATATCAGTGATATCATCTTTATTTCCTCTGTGTTATTTATCATCTAATTGTTGCAAGCTCCCACGATACGAATTTGATGTTGTTTGTCGGACATCGAGTTCGGGTCGTGACAGCACAAGCATACCCAAAAAACGACAAGCTTACATTCAAGAACATAAATGTGTGTATCTATATACCAACGTACATAAAGCTCAAATATTAGCTATATTAAACACGTGTAAACTAACACGTCCTTTATTACTTGCGTGCCCCAAACAAATTAAATTTTTTTTTAAGTAAACGAGAATAAAAGCGACAGAGGAAAAAAATTTGATTGCTTAAGTGATAATACATAGCTGAACTACAACTTGGTCAATATATAACATACCAAGTCGATACATGTCCAATGGAAGCATCTAACCATCGGGACAACCATTGGGACAAAATGTAACTAACCTAAATCAACTCATCCTCCCATTAAATGTTTTGAAAGAATTGGTAAACGTATCAAAAACATAGACTTTATTCATAAAATTGCAATATTACTGGACAAAACTAATGAATGCTACACCAGCACTGCCTGAAATAAAAATTATCATATATAAATGATAACATTTATTGTTGCTCAATTAAACACATTTCAAGCAAATGTTCTGCCTCTTTTAAGAATAATTCTGTGAGCTGTTTCTGCCCTCTCCTGTAAACAATACTTGACCATCTATTTCTAGCCATCATTCCCTCCTTTTCATCTCTTCCTTCACTGCAGTATAATAATATTTCATTAATTTCCCGTTACAGCAGACTTTCTTTTTTTTTTTTTTAAAGAGACAGTGAGATACAAAGGAAACATGAGATCGTAAGTATAAAGTCACTATACAGGTGACAAGCACCATTGTCCAAGTGGTTAATTTATTCGGCTTTGGTGCAAGAGGTCACAAGTTCGAAACTTGCTTTCGAACGTTTATTGACATGGGATATGTTCTCCCAACGATTATTATATATAAAAGTACCATTTCAAAAACAAAAAAAAAAAAAAAAAGTTACTATACAGGTTGTATGTACTCGTTAATGCTCAAAGGCTAAATCTACAATTTTACCTTAGAGTAACTATGTTTTCACCCTTATTTTATCCAGAATTTGCAAAAAAACCATTCAGCCTTATCAATATATAAATCAACCCTCAAAATTTATGAAAATATAAATCATCCCCTAACATTTTATGGGAATGCAAAACAAACCCTTGTTTCTTTTTTCTTTTTTCCTTCCTTCCTTCTCTATCCTCGTTACTATAATAATTGTTAGTATTTGCGTTTTATACAATGCAACCTCAGTATTTACAAGCACAACCAACGTGCTACTGTTTGGTTCATTGGATTGTTAACATGCAACTTATGCAAGCAAGTTAATTTTATGCGTTGTTGCTAAAATAACTTAAATTATATTTACAAAAACGATTTATTTCATGCATCTAAATGATATAAGCATATTAAGTGCTCAAAATATTATAAACGGTACATTTTTATTTCATTGAACCTTGCATTTTAAAAGTACTAGCAGCTTGAATCGTTATTGTCTCACTTAAGTTGATGATTTTAAATTCAGATTTATGTTGTGGATTACAAGTTCTTACTACTGAATTTGTATGCAATTTTGTTATAATGATTTTTAGAGGCTTAATTTACAATATGAAAGGCAACAAGGTTTTACGTTTTCTATTTCACCTATTATAATAAACAGTAAGAGTGTTTTCCAAAAAGCCTCTTTTACTTATTCACGTTTGTAAATATTCAGGTGTAAACCTTATCAATTTGTCATTCTATATTAAAGACTTCACCGACGTAGCAAAATGGCAAATTTAATACTGCAACTAGTACTAATTTGTGTTTATCAACAGGGACCCGTGTTTCCTTGTCTGATTAGTTGAGTAACGTGATTATAGTTAATTACTTGGCATAAAATAATCAAGCGTGGAAAATGTAATTGATACAATCACCTGAAGTTATCTTCAAGTTCAACAACATGACAATTTTCAAGCATTCGGGTGTCAGAATCTTGTGTCTCTGAACCCTCTTCAAGTTCAGTCATCCTTGAGAGAGAAAAAAAAATACCTATTCAGCTGTTTTAAACATAGTAAGCTGTTTTAAACATAGTAAACTGTAACATGACCGTAAATTATATACATCATGTGTGATTCTTGCCATGTGATTGCTATAATTGAATTGACAATGACAATACAGTCCCCGTTACATGTGCCTTCCTTTATGTTGCTATAGAATACGAAAATAATTAAATGGATTACAGTAGAATTCCACAATGTATGACATTCAAACTAAAAAAACTATTCACAAAAAGAAATGAGTTTGTAGTATAACACGCTGAATTAGCTACAGATAATAACTATTATGCACCTAATTCGCTGTGTCACAATTAAAAAATTATTTCTTGTAGGACATATGCGTGAGAGGGACAACCACATCACTTATATTACATCAAGTTACACATCAATATTCTTTTGAAACAAAACAAACTTTGTAGATGCATTTTTCTACCATTCAATACCACATCACTAGAATTGAGATCGTTCCGAAATATCTGGCACATTAAAAATCTTAAGTTAATTATCTGCAACTGAATTTATTCGAATGCTCAAAATTCTGATTCATTTCAAGATTTTCTAAATTTCAATCAAATTCGAAAGTTCCGGAAATTTCAGTTATACTTCCGTGTCGGAATTTGGTTTTTTTTTTCCACTATAAATACATTAATAGACATGACACTTGTAATACGAAAATTAAATATATATTATGTATGGAAATGTTGATTCAATTATTGACTTTTAATGTTTTTTTCCATTCCTTATGCCGAGTTGGGTCGGAATTGGCAAAAAATGTTACGATTTTTCTTGAAACTATTTTATCATTCGCTCTTCTTTTCTGCTCACGTTTTCTTGTTGTCTTTTTATTCTTGTACACGTTCACTGCAAAATAGTTTCATTTTCGTTATTTTTTTTAACTAAATTTCAGCTCCTAAAATGTCAAATTCGGAATTTGGACCAAATCGGAATTCGGATCTGATTCCATTCAGGTTATGATCGGAATGAAATTACAGGTATGTCCAGAGTTCCACCAGAATCATCAATATAAAATGTTATTTTTTAACATTATAGATTTATTCAAAAAACAAATTTTTTCGTGAAAAATATCTTGAATGGAACAAGATCACGTAAAGTATTAGGTTTCGGTCCAAATTGTATTACCGTAAAAATAATATTGAGTTGCACAATAAAGGTGTAGCATAGCACTATAACCAATCTATTCCCTCTCATGTGTGTGTCTATGTGTACCGTGTGTCTGTGTACAGAGGATACTATGTCACCCATATTTTAGTTTCCAAAAATACCACGGTTGATTTATTTTAATCTACATGTCTTAACTAATAAGCTAAAAAAATTAGACGTAATTTCCCCAAAAAAACGATTGTCTTGAAACTGGATAATATTACATTTCAATTCAACGTCGAAATAAAAATACTTTAATTTCGTAACTTTTGACCTTTGGAACATTAATACTACATTTTAAATTCACAGTCAAAAATCGAAATAAATAATTTTGTTCCCATTAGCATGCGGTTTTGAAGTAGCTAAAAGTTCCAAAACAACCTAAATTTTATCAAGATAATTTATATGATTAGAACAACTACGGAAAAAAAAGATTAACTTGAAACATACAGATACAAAAAAGTAAAAAGGGAAATTATGGAAACCTAGAGGTTCCGTCTAAATACATGCGTGCACGTGTGAGTGCATGTATAATCAATGGTTATCATTGAAGTTCACTTTATCATTGATTCTGATTATGCCTAATTGGTATATTGGTATCATCAGTGGCACTGATCCTTCCACAAAATGACAGGGAATTAGTTATGTTAGACAAATATCATTTTAATCAAATGCCTTTCTGCGATAACCTAGATTGCTTGAGTTCGTACTATTGCCTTAACGAAAAATACTTGAGTAAAGGTGAACATGTGTATTAAATTATTAACCTCGTATACAAGTCCTGTACATGGAGGGATAAAGGTGAATTCGGATGCACAGTAAAGAAATATTGTAGTTCTTTACATGGCCTGGACCATAAAAAGTCATGTCGTTAAACTGGCATTTTTTTTTTTTTGGCATTGTAAAACTGAGAAATAATTTCCATATGGATAGTAAACTATTTTGACTTTATTACTTTGATGTTATACTATGGCCAATTCAAGTAGTATTTATTTGATGTGGTGATTATAATGGGTAGAAACGCAGGTCAAATTTGTCGGGTATTCGTCAGTAAAATCGGAAAACATCTATTTTACCCAGTAAAATTAAGTGGCACCACTTCCATTAGACAGGTATTCAATCAGCTAAAACTTCGATTAAGGCCAAAAACGCTAATTTTTTCCATTTAGTGCCTTGAAAATAAATAAGAACGTAGGGATTTATGGCTATCTGCAATCTAAGAAACCATGTCCAGAAGACCATAAAACCCCTTGTTTCTATAAGGTAACAAAGAGAGATGGCAAGGGCAGGTGAAAATGTTTTGTTGATGTGTATGTATTCATGCATGCACGAATGAAACTATGTAAGAAGGATGTAGCACATCAGAAAACTGTGCAAGGTATTGTTACTAAGGAAGAGGTCGCTAGCCTCAAGGAGGAGGCTTCAAATCCTATACACCAAAGAGGTGCTGCAACCAGAGTCTCTTATAGGCACCCTATACACCGAAGATACACATAAGGTATGTGTTTCTCCTCGTTTGGAAGTTTATTGTGAAAGTTTGCCTTAGGCATATTTAATAAACTACAATTGCAAGATTTTACACGAATACATGGGCAATTATTCGGATGATTCAGTCTATGGCTATCCAATAAATAAGCAAATAAAAAGAAAAATATTTACATCAAAAAATCCATATCAATGGGCGACAGGATATTATTTATGTTGTACACAACCCCAGTACCCAAGAAAGAAGTAGAGGACATGACACTTCCATTACAACTCATTTGATGACTAGGGAAATCCCAGAACATGATATGATTTTGAGCACTATAACACATTATTAATTCAACACCAATGTTTGGTGTCACTTTGTATTCCAATGTGAAACATATACTTGATAGTGTAGCTGATCATTAATTAGTTAGTTGTTGGATGATCTCAAATTATTTATATGGTAGACAGCCTTGGTGTTTGACGTCTATTCTATATTAATTAGTTGAATGTCTCACTTTAAGGACTACAGTAAACTACAAGCTATATACGGCACAGTTTACTTTGAACATGGAAGCCTAATATGAGCTCTATTCCCACATCGTTGAATTCGGAATTTGTGGATGTGCGGTTTACTGACCAAGCTATAAAAAACAGTTTATTCAGTAATGAGGTAAAACTGCATACAATCTGCCTAAACCTCGCTCAGGTGAGAGTTGGGTAGATGAGGATGATGATGATTGTAGCTAATTATCAAAGAAAGAGAGTACGTCAATTTATTATGTAAAATGCAGTATTACTTCATTTGGAGAAGATCTACAAGCAATTGCAATGCTCCTTTATCACCACATATTTCCCAAATAGCGGCTTGAATCTCTTTATCATTTGGCTGCCTCTCCTCATCAGAACCAACAAGCTAAACAATTACAGATAGGAAAATCAAAAATGTGTCATAGCTATTTTGAATCTAACCGAAATAATAATTTGTATTACAAATCTACCATGAAGAAATAGGACTTGAAATTGTCGATAAAAGAAAATAAGAACAAAAATCAACAATGATGAATGATAATCCCGTGAAACAATCAAAATGATTTTTTGGTTACAATCTGGGGTAAATAAGATACACGAGAGAACTGAATGACGAACTCAACAAAAATTTCAAGGATTTCAATATATTTACCTCTTTAAGTAATGAATAAACCTGGTCAATTTCATCTTCTTGCATTGCTATGGTGCGCAATGCTGTCAAAAATTCGTGAGGAAATACAAGTTTATTCAAATAACAAGGGACCTTGCGCTGACCACTCCAGCTATAACTATGCTGCTGAAAATTTGGTTCTTCTTTGTTATTTTCATCCACAATCTGATGTGAGGCAAAAATTCCATTATCAAGCAAACTTTTAGGTAATAGACATCTTAGCTCGGCATTCTGCAATACGATGGAAATCATTAAAATTTTGACATGAAAACCAAATCATGGGCAGCTCATTATTTGTTTTGCCACATGATGTATTAAAAATCATTATCATAACTTTTTAATGTTTTTATATACAAGATATTTCAAGTTTTAAAAGCAAATATGCCCCGGTGAAGGATAGGTTGCATAATCAATAAAAGAAATTATGTGGGATAAGAACCTGAATTTCTAAAAGTTTTGCTTTAGTATCTGAAAATGGGAGCTTAGGAATGGCCTCGGCAGGATAATGGAGCTAAAAAGATACAAGTGGAAAAATAATTAGTATTTGAATAAATGACCAAAAAGAAAAGAAAACACGTCGAACGATTTATTACCATGACAAAATCATCTGAATTATTATCAATACAAAATCCGTAAAGATAGAGCAATTCCTGCACAACAATAGAGAAAGATGTTTAAACTTTAAAATTAAGACGTTATAGAGTTTGAATCCTCATTGTCAAAGCAACCAGCATGGAAAAATTAATGTGATTGATAAAATTCCTACGGAGCAAATAAAATTTTTTAAAAAAAGAAGAAAAAACGTATATGACACATGTAGCATTTGGTTTGAGTCACATACTTCTGGTTTGAGAAAATAGTTTACTTTATTGAGAAGAATGTTTGCTGATACTAAACTTGACAAGTTCTGGATAATCCGTATATGACACATGAAGGAAAATAAACCTTATTGAAAAGAATGTTTGGTGATACAAAACAAGTTCTGGATAATCCGTATATGACACATGAAGGAAAATAAAGATAATATTGAAAACATTTAGCGGAGTGGCAAATTATACCATTCAAGTGTAGAAAATATCACAAACATGATGAAGGCTTTTCAACTAAAAATTGTGTGGATGAATGTATCATTTAAGATAAAGAGAAGCTGAAGCTAATATGGAATGAAAGTTGCTATGGAAAATCCTGAAACTTAAATGCGTTAAATAAATCATTTAGAAAAGGAAAAAAAAAGACTAAAGCATACTTCATTTCCCTTATTGCCATAGCTGATGTTTATCTCTTTTCCAGTTTCACCTGTGCCCTTTTCAGCTACAAGTAGTCAAAAAAGAAAATAAAGACACTGGAAAATTAAATTGAAAGTTGAAATTACTTCACTTGCACCCGAGGGCATGCATGTGCATATAGAGGTTCTTTGGCATGCTTCTACTGTAGCACCTCTTCATCATGTTTTGAGTTACAATATTCAAAATACTACACAATTTGCGGATGTTTAATCTATATTTTGATACCATCTTTACAAAAAATAAGTTCGTTTTGAATTTTCTAATATCTTCAAAATAACAGTCAATATTAACCGTTAAAAACATTTATTTTAACTGCTGATTTGAAATATCAAATTCATCGTGCTAGATAAATTCAAATAAGCTTAAATTTGTAATGATGATCCCAAATATAATATGAGCATGTCCACAAAATTTTATAGCATTTGGAAGTGTGCTCAAAGTTATTGACCTTACTATGTGTGTTTGTACATACATACTATATGTGTGTGTGTGTATAGTATAGGAAATTATTGTGAAGGACAAAAAAAATTTCAGCATTTTAGCATCAAGGACAGACCTCAAGTATTTTAGCATGAATGACAACTTTCTTTAGGTATTAGTTTTTAGTTATTGATAGCATTTTTTAAGTATCAGTTTATAGTTATTGGTAGCTGTTTTTAGATATCATTTTTTAGTTCGGTAACAGTTTTGAAATAATGTTTGTCCTTATGAATAATTTTGAAAGAATATTTGTCCTTTTGAATAATTTTTAGTAGAATGTTTGTCCTTCTGATTAAAATATTGAGGTCGTGTCCTTGAGGCTAAAAATATATGAATTTTTGTCTTTTAAACAAATTCCCCCTATATAGTATACGTGTGTGTGGAGGGGGGTGTATATGTATAGAGAGAGAGAGAGCGCGCGCGTGCGCTAGGATCAATAATTCACTTTATTTACCTTCACTTTTAGTCCCCTAATTTTGACCACAAATTTCAAAGATCTGTAGTTTTTCTCTTTTGACAAATAGCAAAGAGAGGGCCAAATAAAAAGGGTTATTTCTTTATTGGGATATGATTTCATTCTCTAGATTGAATATCGTTGTAATTTCATTTGACTTTTTGAATTTTGTGGCCCTAAAAACCGTTGGAGTGTAGATTCGGTATAGCGAGAGAGGGATGTAATAGATTCTCACACACGTGTGTGTATTACATCGTACACGTTTGCCATTGAGCAACTCAATATGCATAAATACTAGACCATGATTGTTGTTTCCAATCTAATAACTTCTTTTGGGAGAATGGCTGGTGAAATAACTCGTAATTTACTATTTCCTTTCTTCTCCAAAGCTAAATGAATAGCTATGTGGATTATCTCTCAAGAACCATTAACTCGATTTCGAATTCTTAACACACGTAACATTTATCATTACACCTATTCAAGGTTACTATTGGACACAAGAAATGCCTAAAAAACAGTTACATCAAACGGACGTAAGACTAGCGACAATAGTTTTTGAGAGAGCAGTAGCCAAATCAAAATCGAAGAGATTTGTCTGGATGTAAATCTTACATCGAACGTAATAACAGTTACATCAAACGTAAAATCTTCTATAGATTCTCATCGTTCCCCCAATCTCTCATTCATTCCAAATATCTTCTCTCACCATTAGTATTTCAAAAAAAAAGGAAAACGATTTGGATTATTATTTTTCTGAAGAAAAATTATCTTTGGATTCGGCAAAGCTCAAATGATTCAATTAACGGTGACAATATATCCAATGATTTAGATGGGTAAGAAAATTATCTTAAAGTTATTGTTGTAACAACGATAAACGAATTTCAGTGAAGAAATTTTACCACACATCATACTTATTCATACACGGGTCAGAAGTGGGCGGATAATGTTCTTAATGAATATGAAAAAAGAAGTTGATGTCTTTTCCGAACAAATAGTCGCTGTTTCAAACGTCTTTGTGATGTACTAACTAGTAAGTATGATTTAACTGCCGCTCCACATATACAAGTCCATGAATTATTTGGAATGTGTATGTACACGATTAGTCACAATATGTTATATAGAATAGTAAATGGAATGTTTCAATCAAGTTTACAGCAGGGTAAATGTTTGTGTTCATAGTTCTTACATAATGTTATACTCATGTCCGGAAATATTATTAAATTGGCAGATTTTAATATTGTTTTCGATGAAATTACGTATAATATATGTTATTCCCTTTTCTTTCAAAATGATGTTAGAGCAATAAAAGAAACGTGCATTCCTATTAGGGTTACACAAGATAAATTAATGGCATTTTAGTTGATAATGGCTGGTTGGGAAGGCTCTTCTCGGGACAGTAGACTGCTAAATCATGTTATTGACGAAGTTGAAATATTTCCACATCCCCACCCAGCAAGTATTATCTTACAGATTCAGCTTACAATGCTAGAAATGGTTATATGCCATCTTATTGCAACGAATGTTATCGTGTTCCATATTTCCAACAAACCGTGGACATTCCAAAATCACGCAATAAAACTATGGCTGCTAAAATATCATTTGGAAGTTGAAAATAAAATCAGCATTTAGCGAGACACGCAAGCATATTTTTTTAAAATATAAGCAGATTTTGTCATTTCAGCTCATGCTATGTGTAATTTTAAAGAAGAAAACAATAGTTCAGATTCTAAATATGAAGAAATCGGTGATGCAGAAGGTGCACAAAATTATGAAAAAAATTAGTGTGAACGAGATCAACAAATGCATGGTGATATAAGTTCAACAAACGAACAATAGATTATTGCAACATGTGATGAAATTAGAAACGCTTTGGTTGCTGCAGAACGACGATGACCTATAGTCGTATTTGAATTTATTAGTTTTTGTATTTCAATTGAATTTTCAGTTTTATTGTATTGAAGTCAGTAGTTTTTTTCAGCATGAAATTTTAATCAATTTGTAATTATTTATATAATATAATTTTAATTAATAATAAATAATCAAATTAATAAAATTCACAAAATCCTTCCTAACCTACCTCTACGCAAACTCTAGCCAACCCCTTATCCAAGAACGCTGATTCAGAACCTCTTGTCTGAGAACGCACTCTCACGTTTTGAGTTGCGATTTAGGATCTCAGATTGCCAATTTCACATTCTCGTAGAAAATTTAAACCAGAAAAGAGGAGGGAAGTGAAGGGAAACCGGTGTAGCTTTAGATCTTATTCTCCGATGACCTCTATAGAACAAATTTGCTGCATTCAATTTTGTTCTGTTTCCCATATTTTGCTAAGTATACTCGACAGCCAAATTTGGATTAGGAATCAAGTCGGATAGAAACAAACACGAGCTTATGTTATAAAATACAAATTTAAGTTGACTGCTTACCAAGTATAAGATACATGGAATTTGGAACTCCAGTTACATGACCCTTCGAATCAACCTCCCATGTTGCGGCAGCTTTTAATGCTGGAAAGGGTTCAAAACAATATCATGGTTTAGAAAGTAAACCACGGAAAACTTTTCAAAAAACAAACAAACAATAAATAAATAAATAAACCCTTTAGATTTACTAGTGCGATATTTAAAATGCATCAACAGAATGAGAATGGATTATCCGTCAGAATCATCTGACAAAACAAATTGTTTGATACTAGGACCTCTTATTATATTTAAAAAGAAATATGATACATGATTTGTGACAGATTCGTGGGTGTTTACAAGCAATAATAATAAAAAAATGTCTGTAATCAAGGGAAATATGATTTTATTACAGAACGGTTCGATTTGATTAAGCCGGTATCAATAGATTCGCTGCCGTGTATATTTCACGAGGATTAATCAATATAACCATATGTCAACGAAATTAACTGACTGATTGATGATCAAATTAACTACGAGATACAAGAATAATATTAGATAACAGTAGTCTGGTTATAGCCGAGGTCCAAAATTGAAATGTTAATTCAGTTTTAATTTAAACTTATATCGCTGATGCATAAGCTATACCATAGCACATACAATGTAACAAATGATATAACTATAAAGTCTGTTTCAACTTTAGAAAGCACAACCTCGGACTTATATTCTTTAGGCACAATACAAATTTTCTTGTGTTAAAGAGTGCAGAAACTAGCAAACATGGCACTAGATGTATTTTATGAAGTAACATATCTCATAAAAGTAATAAAATTAGTTCCAGAACATACCATGGTTGCAAAAATCAATGCCAGGAACAAGTCCCTCAACCCAAACGATTTCTGCACCTTTTTTTGTGGAGCTGAGACTTCCATTTTCAGTTTTATTTACAACATTAGCAGCCTACAGCATAGATCGAAATACAATCAAGATCTGTGCATAATCTGAATACGATGGAATTGTCCAATGTGTTAAATCTGGGATTATGGTCCTTAGTCAGTCAAACATCTGGATATGTAATATAATATATTGGATGAGATAGTTTTTTAACAAGGAAAATGTTATACATTTTTAGCAGTACATTTCACTTGAGACTACTTTATGAATAGCTTGCATTTAAAAGAAAAAGGAAATATCAAATAAATAAGTAAAATCTACGACACATCGACACTCCAAAAGCATAGTCATATCCAACGTCTTTGGACACCCTGACACATCAAGTGTAAAAGTAAAAGATGAAAAGAAATAAAGTTTAAACTACGATTACCTTTTCAAAGTAAAACAATTCAAGTTAAAGTAGTTTGTTGAAAACTTATACGCATTCATCTATAGTTCACTTAAAAGGTAGAACTCATGGCAGATGAGGTATCTCCTGGTCAAAGCATAAGAAATGTCACCTTGGAAATCATCTTTTAACTAAACAGGTATTATAGGAGGACGTGACCAAGATTGGACTACCTACAGACAAAAACACAATGTTTGCCATATCATCACGCTGGTCTATTATTGATCAAGTTAATTTTTCCCAAATATAATGTGGAATTTCACTGGTACATTATTTTAACTTTATATTCATTAAAGATCAATAAATGGCCATGTTTGTAAGAGGCAGGCTTGGCATCTCCGTGGAAGCTAATCAATATAAGTTTGAGGCTCGGACAAAACCTCTATTTAGATGGCAACGTTAGTTCTCAGTGGCAACCCCTCCCAGACCTTCACATAGAACAGAGCCTTGTTCACGTGTTTCTGCTCTTTCCAGTCATATATATTTTGAGCATATGTTAAAATAATATGCTGTTATTTTGAGCATATGCTGTGTGATCTTATGATTGTTTCTACATTTGCATCCATTTGGCCGTGCTTCCTAGACAAACGTTGATGATTTGACTCTTTTATATTGGTACTTTGCACTATATGATGTAAAAAGAAAAGAAATGACTGCCCAGTTACTGACTTAATGAGAAAATTGAATTTCTAGATGTTTTAATCAATTTGCATATGCTTTAGTGGAAGTGTACATACAACTGTGTTTATTTCAGAGGCACAATTTTTTTCCATATGTCACATCTAATAATTTACCCGAGAAATCATCCACAATTTAAAATCTTCAGCCAGATGAATGTTAAGACCTGTCCAAATTTTCATTTTTTGTTTGAAAAACTCACAAAACGAGATCTTCATTGTGATACCAGCAGGGGTTTTCAAGATTTGTGACCTTGCATTCAATCGCTTCTCAAGATTCTGGAATTAGATTTGATTAAATCATTGGTTTTTTTAAATGAACTCATCTTTGTCTCGTTTGATTCAAAAGAATTCCAATTTTGTCTCAATCAGGTCTCTGAATAATACTTGCGATTTGATAGACCTCAAATATCATAATTTTAATATATGACTTAGTTTCCGACACAAAATTTGAGACTAAGCAATGCTTAAAGTAACATAAGATTTGAGAAACTAATATTGGAAACACACGATGATTAATTTCAGTATACTAACTATCCATGGAAAACCAAATGGTAAGAAGAAAAAATATTACATGGAGAAATTATGACCTCGATATCAGTGTTCTTGGAATTTTCACCAAGTTCTTGGGTTGAAGAATCGTCAGGGTTATGGCTACCATTAGTTGAACTATTACTTTGTCCTTCCGAAGTATCAGGAAACACATAATAATGAGGAAATGGTATATTCAATGCCCTTGTCCAAAATACAGAATTTGCCCTGTCAAAAAAAGGGTACATCAATACATTAGCACATAAATAGTTTCTAATCTTAAAAATGAAATTCCCCCAGAATTGATATAGAAGGAGTCGATAATTCAAGTTTCTAATTCCCTTAGCCAATGTTGTGAACCTCCCAATTTCCTACAAACACGGACAGACCCGGTATCTTTGGCTGGTTTAGAGCATCTTCAACCCGGCATTAATTTTGACGTAATGTCAAGCCACATCAGCATTTAAGAAATGTCTTTTAAAATACATTCTCCAATGCTAATGTAATTAATAATTTTAAGATGACATTGTGAAGTGCAATGTCTAGTTTTGGACATTGCACATCACAATGTGAAGTATTAAACTAAGTAATTATTAATAAATTATGTAAATTATTTTATTTGTCTACGAATAATAGAATGACACGTATGAAGCAAATGATCATATTTTGCATTTGCATTTGAGAGAAATTGTAAGTGTTATTGTCATGTATGCAAACATTGACTTAACATTGTCTACTGTTTGCGCCAAAATTGGTCACAAACCCCAAATATTTTGAAAGTATCAGTGTATGAACACAGATCAACAATATTCAAACACAAATTTCAGATCTAAGCAAACAACAAACAGCAATTCAGAAATAACAATCAGAAACACAATATTTATAGTAGTTCGGCTATCTCCAGCCTACGTTCACTTCAAAATTTTATTTTTTATTGATTATCCTTGCTGGATACAGGTAATTACAGCGATTACAATGAAGTAATTTAAGTACAACAGCGATGGTAAGGTGTAGAATTGAATCCGGCAGAGTCTAGACGTTGAATAACCAAAAGATCCCTTTTCTGCAGGCTTCAGGGGGCTATTTATAGATGTAGGAGGCTGATATCGTGCTCAAACTTCGGAAGACTCCTTCTGCCGCGTGAGCGCGCCTACGCGACCGACCCCATCAAGTTTCGACTCGATCTGTGATCGATACGAATCAATTTCGTATCGATCAGAAAATGCTCCAATCGAGCTGAAACTTGACAGGCACATTATTTGGCTTGCACGTAAGCTTCTGTGAAAATTTCATAGCATTTGGATCAATGGTTTGGGAGATATGATCGACGCAATCTGGTGTTCTTCGAAGGCTGCCGAATTCGTGTCCATGGTTTCGTATCCATCTGCTTCGCATCGATCAAAAGCACGTGTTTGCTCGTGACGTGGAGCGATAAACTGGGGCAGATTCATATCGTTCGCCGTGTTGACCAAGACTTCATCCCTTCTTTCGCACCCAACGGTGACCTTCCATTCGTACCCATTTGACCCAGCCCATGTTCGCCTTGATGAGATGTCTTCTGTATCGATCGCTGCAATACGATCGATACGAAGTGATTTGTTTTGAGGTGGATACGAACAAGGGCCATATGCATATGGATACGAATAACATTCATCCCATGATCGTTTGCGAATGCAATCGATTCGAACAACCATAAACCGCTTGGATACTAAGGAGGGCTGTAGAGTGGATGGATACGAACCAAACTTACCTGCGCTCGACGCGAGAGCATGGATTCGAAATGTGCCGCCTGCCTCCAACCTGATCGACACGAACATTATCGATTCGAACAAACCACCGCACGCTTGCTTACCAATCTGCGTCTACTGCTATCGAGTCGAAATCCCTCTAGCCTTCCCATCTGATCAATACGAATGCACTGTTCGCATCCATGTGGATCGACACGAACCATATCGATTCGACACACCATCTGCTGATTGATGCGAAATGCATCGATACAAACAAGTCCTTGCGCACCTTAATCCATCCATATCTTGTGTATACGACATCCAATTGACCTGAAACTTGAAATGTAGCTTCCCCTAGTCTTGATCATCATCTCCAATCGATTCCGTCCTGATCGGAGCTCGGCCAAATTTTAACGACATCGATTGCAGCCTTGTTTCCAATCGATCTCCAATCCTGATATTCATTTTTCCTTACCAATTTATTGATATTCCAGCCTTGACCAAAAGGTGGGATAACATTTTTGCCCCCCAAAACATGCCTTGTGATAATAAGGCGTGTTTTGAATAGTTCTGAATCCGATATCCAAAGTCCATAGCCATATCATCAGAGTACATCATCCTTGACCGTTCTGAGTCGATGCTCAATTCCAAATCCAATAACCAAAGCCTTTAGCCAATTCCATATCCATTCAAACTCGATAGCCGAGCCCTAATCCGTCCTTATCCAATAACCAATAACCGAATCCAGGACATCTCTGGTCGATATCTGAATCTGTAACCTCTCCGGGTTCTTGCCAAGCGCAATCCACTTGACGACCGTGGTCCAGTGTCCCTGGACGTTGAGCTAATCTCTCCGGGTTCTTGCCAAGCGCAATCCACACTTGACGACCGTGGTCCAGTGTCTTTAGACGTTGTACAATGCCATGGCTTAAATCCTAAGCCGAATCCCGATCTCTCCGGACTCTTGCTGAGCATAGCCCATACTCAGCGACCTGAAGCAATAATCGATAATATAGGGGCCTAAGTTCTAGCCGAATCCTAATCACTCTGAACCCTTGTTGAGCATAGTCTATACTCAACGACCTGAATAAGTCAATTCGCCACATGCGGACAAAGAGACTTATCTCATGCCAGATATAATCCATACCCGACGACCATCTACCAAAAACTAGATAAAAATCCAATCAAAATCCAATCCAAAATCCAAATCAAATCAGAAATCCGAATCAACATCCAAAACAGAAAACAATCATCCAAACGAGAATCCAAACCAGAAAGCAAACAAAACCAGGAGTTCAAACCAAACTCTAAAACCAAACCAGAAAAACGAGTGTCCAATCCAAAAACAAAAGACAAATTTCACAAGCCATAGCATCGCGGTTTATCATCATTCAGAGCATGCCTAAGGGCTATCTCCATCCTCGTACATGTGTAAATGACTTTGTCGTTTGCCAGTAGCTTGCTACTTATTTCATATTATCCCAGTCAATTGATAACCAATCGACCATCATTTCTGCGCCTCACACCATCGTTGTTCGAGGTAGGCGGTGGTTGCTCCTGCTCCACCGCTGCATTCCGAGTTCCGACATATTGTCGCAACTATTCATTCCTTACATGCTCCTCGATTATGTCCTTTAAGTGCCTGCAGTTGTTGGTATCATGCCCGTCCAAATCGTGGAAGAGATAGTGCCTTCCCGAGGTCCTCTCCCGTTCGGAAGGTTCTCTCCTAGCTGGTTTTCGGTAGGGAAAGCGATTCCAGGTTTTCATGTATATCCGCTCCAGCGTCTCGTTTAGTCCTGTGTATGTGAAAAACTTTGGACCCTTCCACCGCTTTCTAGCTTTTCCTGAATCGTCATCCAGCTTTCTTTTTCCTTTATTTTTATCCGAGCCTCCATTGGATGGTCATCCACCATCAGTCGCATTCACTTCCTTTAACTTTAAGTCCGTACATGCATCTTCTTGCCGAAGAAACCTTTCAGCTTCGTGAAAGAATTCCCCAAGATCCAGTGATGGGTCTCGTATTAAAGATACCTTGAAATCTGAATCCTCTCTGACTCCCGATACTGCCGCCATCAAAACCATCGATGGATCCGGCCGATCCACCGAAGCAACCGCCGCATTGAACCGAGTTAGAAAAGCTCTAAGTGACTCATCCGTCCTTTGCTTTACCGACGTTAGCGTCATTAAGTTCTTAGGCCTCTTAATATGAACCTGAAATTGCCTAAGAAACCTATCCACCAACTCCGTCCATGTTCTTACAAACCCTTCTTCCAACTGTCTAAACCACATCGCGGCTATATCCGTTAAGTACAGAGGGAAACATCGGACCATAACTTCCTTCGATTTCCCCAGCACTTTCATGTGTCTAGTGTATCTCATCAGATGATCTGTTGGATCAGCCTTGCCATTGTATACTTCCACGCATGGTAGCTTAAAATCAGATGGATTTCGAGCTATCTTGATTTCCCGTGTAAACGGACTCTTGTTCACTCCTTCCAAATCTATATTGGTCAGACCTCCACGCATAGTTCTCTTAATAATCTCAGCTAATCCAGCATTATCTGTCAAAGGTTGCCCTCATGCCTCCAAGGGAATTCCGGTACATACTCCTCATGCGGTTCACTAATGTTAGCGCTCGCTCTAGCCAGTTGAGCTCCATCCAAAGGCCTTTCAGTGTCAGATCCTGCGGGCCTACCCCCAAGCCTTTGTTGATTACCCTCTGGTTCCGTATTTTGTCCTCCATCAGGTTCCGCGACCCTAGTTCCTTGTTCCACATTCACAGTCACTGTAGTCGGTCTAGGGTTTTGTGTTCCTGCAGCTCTCGTCTGTTCAAAGAAAGTCTGCATCATATCATGTTGACTCTTCAACAATCTCTCTGGCAATGAATTGGCCATAGCCTCCATTTCATTTCTGGTGATGTAGATCGAAACTTGTCCTTCTCCAGCTCCGGAGGATGATGCTTCTTGACTTTCCTCCTGTTGGCTTCTCTCAGACCTTTGTCTTTTGCTGATTTGTCGAGTCATTCTCTCTGAACCTAAATCCTTCAAGCTTTTAAAAATGAACTTCAAATCCGGTGTAGCGGATGCTAGTTCTCTCAATGAAAGCACCAAAGTGTTTGCGCCAAAATTGATCACAAACCCCAAATATCTTGAAAGCACTAGTGTATGAACACAGATCAGCAATATTCAAACACAAATTTCAGATCTAAGCAAACAACAAACAGCAATCCAGAAATAACAATCAGAAACACAAGATTTATAGTGGTTCGGCTATCTCCGGCCTACGTCCACTTCAAAGTTTAATCTTTTATTGATTATCCGTTACAGATAATTACAGCGATTACAATGAAGTAATTTGAGTACAACAGCGATGGTAAGGTGTAGAATTGAATCCGGCAAAGTCTGGACGTTAAATAGCCAAAAGATCCCTTTTCTGCAGGCTTCAGGGGGCTATTTATAGGCGTAGGAGGCTGATATCGCGCTCAAACTTCGGGAGACTCCTTCTAGCACGTGAGTGGGCCTACGCGACCGATCCCATCAAGTTTTGACTCGATCTGTGATCGATACAAATCAATTCCGTATCGATCAGAAAATGCTCCAATCGAGCTGAAACTTGGCAGGCACATTTTTTGGCTTGCACGTAAGCTTCTGTGAAAATTTCATAGCATTTGGATCAATGGTTTGGGAGATATGATCGATGCAATCTGGTGTTCTTCAAAGGCTGCCGAGTTCGTGTCCATAGTTTCGTATCCATCTGCTTCGCATCGATCAAAAGCACGTGTTTGCTCGTGACGTGGAGCGATAAACTGGGGGAGATCCATATCGTTCGCCGTGTTGACCGAGGCTTCATCCCTTCTTTCGCACCCAACAGTAACCTTCTATTCGTACCCATTTGACCCAGCCTCGATGAGATATCTTCCGTATCGATCGCTGCAATACGATCGATACGGAGTGATTTGTTTTGAGGTGGATACGAACAAGGGCCATATGCATATGGATACGAATAGCATTCATCCCATGATCGTTTGCGAATGCAATCGATTCGAACAACCATGAACCGCTTGGATACTAAGGAGGGCTGTAGAGTGGATGGATACGAACCAAACTTACATGCGCTCGACACGAGAGAATGGATTCGAAATGTGCCGCCTGCCTCCAACCTGATCGACACGAACGTCATCGATTCGAACAAACCACCACACGCTTGCTTACCAATCTGGGTCTACTGCTATCGAGTCAAAATCCCTCTGGCCTTCCCATCTGATCGATACGAACGCATTGTTCGCATCCATATGGATCGACACGAACCATATCGATTCGACACACCATCTGCTGATCGATGCGAAATGCATCGATACGAACCAGTCCTTGCGCACCTTAATCCATCCATATCTTGTGTATACGACCTCCAATTGACCTGAAACTTGAAATATAGCTTCCCCTAGCCTTGATCATCATCTCTAATCAATTCCGTCCTGATCGGAGGTCGGCCAAATTTTAACGGCATCGATTGCAGCCTTGTTTCCAATCGATCTTCAATCCTGATATCCATTCTTCCTTGCCAATTTGTTGATATTCCAGCCTTGACCAAAATGTGAAATAACATCTACAACCTATTGACAAATAAGCTTTACATGACATTATTTGTGAAATGGGTTGGAGATGCTCTTAATTAGCGGTTCATTGAAAATTGCACGAAAATGTGTTCGCTCAAGTTGCAAATCATTTTTTCAACCTAAACCATTCATTATCATGCTGTCCACTTCAAATGGGGTGACAAAGGATGTATGGGCTCATACGTCACTCAATAGACTATTTAAATACTAAAATTTCTGATAAACCTCACGTGAACTGTGTACGGTTGAAAATCTCTACACTTAATTAAGAATTTCAACACAAAATATCACAGGAAAATCAACTATTCTTATGACAGAGTTGCAGAAATGTTGAATATATACAAAAGTTGGTCTGTATGTATGTAAGTACGTGTGTGTACATATGTGTACGTGTGTGTGTACGTTCGTGTGTGTAGCATATAAGAGAGAGATGTTATGTATGTATGTGTGTGTAGCATATAAGAGAAAAATGGCTGATAGCGTAAAATACAGTAAGAGAGAAATGGTCTGAGAAGAATCTTACCATAAAAAGTCTTCAAATCGTAAATCCTTGACGCTGGAAAATGTACCAAAATATCGTGAATTCATTATCCAATATAATAACTTAATACGTAAGAATTATTGGAGAGTAGTTCCATACTTATAATGTCAAATAAGATTGTAAATATATAAAGTAAACAAATATAACGTAGGTTTATCATTATTACTGATAGTTGAAACATCAATCAAAATATAATGACTTAAAGATACTAGTTATCAGCTTCTCGTCAAATATATATGTAAAGATAAATAATAATATGGTAGCAGTTCATTTTTTTTGTAGCAAAAAGAGATAACGTTACAAATCCAGCAAACTTACCTTCGACATCATCGGCTGAAGAAAAATAAATATGTGTGAGCATCAACAAAATCACGGATGTATCACCATTTGCTTACCCTTTTGATTTCCCATCACATTGAAGAAATTCCTCAATTAGTCTTTTCGCCTTACCTTCATACAATGCTTCCAAGTTTTTCTTCTGCATACAGTTGTTGCATTACTATCCATGCATGAATAGGAAAATATCATGAACCTTAAACCCGGAAGCAGAATTCACAAGGACTACAATTAATGAAAATTATCCCAAAGTAAACTTTCAGGCAAATCATTTGGTGATTTATACAGGTTATCTTCTCCATAAAGTAAATAAAGAGAGGCACAAAGGATAATATATATGCTTTACTATCATCCTCAGACATTTGTATGCTGAGAAGAAAAGGTCAACTATGCAGAATTGCGGATCATTGTAGCACCTATGTTGAAGTTATATGCCTTATTTTTTAATTAAATGTATCATTTACCATTATACAGAGAAAGAAATATATGACATAAATAATAAAAAATTGACAGTGTTAACGGCTTAAAGAAAAACCTGTTGCATGCTGGCTCTATATAAGGTTGTTCCTTTAAGTTCAGCAAGTTCAGTTTCAGTGAACCAAAGAGGATTGCCAAAACTTCTTGGAAGCATGTCAAGGTACCTGTGTGTGTGTATATATCATTCCTATGAATAGATGACATTTAGGAATATATACCAATTAATATAAGGTCAGAATTAGCCATTATATTTTTTTTGGCAACTAACAGTTTGTATGAACAGCCATTAAGTTACGCTTTTTTCTAATCGTTGCTGCTCGAATAATACAACTACTTTAATTACTCTAACAGCAATTTATACACCCAGATTGTACATAACTCTCAATTGTCTTATTTGTCTCTTTATCATAATATCTAATGAGTGCAGTACTGATCCTTCTTATCGTTGCTGCCTCCATTGATAAAATTATGTTAATCATTCTGAAAATACATTTTATCTGTCCATCGCTGATAGTTATGGGTTGTTTGGTTCCATCTCATTTAACATTCTTATATAACACCTCAGTTAATGAATTCACTTTATCGAGGTTTATAACATGGTATTCAAATCATAAACTATGAAAGTCCAAATTTTAAATTGAAATCGCTATAAATCGAGAATCGTAGATTCAAATGTTTGGTATTTTAATGTGTATATATACATGTATACTAAAAACATTGCTCTACTATTGATTACTAAAGGTCATTTAAATTTGTTGAAGCACTGATTTTTCTTTCCACGATAATAATTAATCTTATATAAATAAATTGATTTTGATGCTTGAACATCTAGATCTAACCCTAGAATTTAATTTTCTCTCTTCGTCTTTATTTTTCTGGAAATGATAAAATTGCAATTATAGATTCAAATAACTTACCATGATGTATTTTATTTCAACATATAGTGAATGATTTTTCTCAACCGTAATTTTAATCGAGTCTGAATCGGAATTTAAAAATCAAGTGGTAAACGAAGAATTTCGATTCCAAACGAAATCCAATTTGTAAGCTTTTAATATGTTTGTAATCATTGCATTTCATAAGCTATACCTTGTGAGTGCTACTATTTGTCATACATACCTAGCTACAGAACTTTAATAAATCACTGTTAAATAACAAAATACCATTTCATTGTACATCTACAAACAATCTCAATCATTTTATTTTATTTTATTTGTATCACGGTACCTCTTAGCAGAATTCGATTCATAATCTATATCTCATCTACCCGAACTTATATTACAAGGACTAAAAACAGTAAGTAGCATTCTGGATAGCTAAACAAACATTAAAAGAAGAAGGAATCCAAAACAGATTTACATATGCTGTGACATGATGAAGCCGAGAGAAACTACCAATGTGTTTATGTGTTAAGCAAACTCTTTTGAAGTCCAGAATCATTAATGAAACCATGTGTAGCAATAAACCCATGACTGGCTCCATTAACCCTCTATTTATACCGAAAATACTCTTTACTGGATGGTCATAAAGATTGATTATATAAAATCATGCTCCACATGAGCATGGAATCAAAATGAACCATGTTCAGCAAAACATGGTGGCCTACGAAATCACACTCACGGGAAGCATGGTTGCCTACCTAACCACGCTCCAGCTAACCTGGTTAAAATTTAGGGCATTCGATCAGCTCCATGCTCCGCGTGAGTGTAGTATCTTGTAGAACCTCGCTCCTATGGAGCATGGTTTCCTGTATACCTATGCTCTTCATGAATGTTGTTCAGTCCAAAACATGGTTCTTTCACCAATAGAAACATGGGTAAATTTGGCAGTGGTAGTTTTTTAAAAAAATAATAATAATAATAATAATAACTAGATGGGAAACGAAAGGGCAGCACTACTGACACCAAAATATACATTAAAATTACCAAGATTTCAATCGGCAACGGAAATCGTGTATTCACATCAATCAACAAATGCTTTGTGTTGTCGTTTGACCATTTTCTTTGTATATTTTTTCGATTCAAGCGGCATTCAACTGCTGAATGTGTTGAAGACCCTACCAAGTACCGACCTACGAATGCCAACTGAAATCGGGTATTTTTCAGTGCATATGAATACGATGGTGTGAGGGTAGTGCTCAAAGGAAAAGAATGTGGTGTTAGCAGAGCCAGCCTAAATCCACATAGGAACGTTATGCATCCAAAGGGCCCAAAATCAAAATAATAACAAAAAATACAACTACTTCACCTAAATCAATACTAATAGGCAAACTAAGGTTAAGAATTCATACGGTTTCCATGGAGAATCATGCCTCAAACGCTCGACCGTGAGAAAGAGCATAACTAAGAAACGATCATCAACCTCACCCTCTTGGAACAATTCTCGACATCTGGATCCCAAAAGAGGGTCCTGTAAAACCCTCATGGGCGTGATGGCCAAATCAAGTGGAACCACCATAACAACATCTGCTCGACGTCAACAACAAGTATCAAACCCACGTTTTTATCACAAAATATCAAATAGAATCCTTCAAATAGAATTATTTAGTTGCTTACCGTTGTCCAGCGTGTTCTCGTTAGTGTAAATTCCGAAGCCTTTGTGAGGTCCGCAGTGCTTTATACTGCAGCCTCGAAGTTCTGCTCTATTTGCCTGCAGTGAAATTCCTTTTTGATTTGATTTCAATCTTTGACAGAAGACTTTGAAAGCGAGAGGAGGAGGAAAGAGGTGAATGCAGACCTGTAGCCACTGAAGAAACAGTTCGAGCTTTGCTTCTGATTCATGAGTGATGACTGCAGCCATTAGCGTAGAGGAGGTATAACTGGGTTGGACAGTACTGTAACTCAGCGACGTTTGTTTGATGATTTGTCGCAGTGATGGTTTTGTTAGTGAAGTTGGTGCGGCCGGTTCAATCCGATTTGGAGCTCAAATTTACCACGTAGACGGTTGACCAGACGGAACTGTGTGTTCTATCTAACAGGCAATTTGAATGGGCATGAATCGGACAAGGTGTAAGTTCAGCGTATGAGCTAAACAACGGACGAACAATGTTCAGACAATTATAAAACAAATTTTTAAAAAGACATATTTTCATTCATGTCTTCTTGTTTTAATTCGTGTCCTAAATGAGAATCGTAGGGTATGTATAGTCCGCTTTATAGCCTCGAACCAAAACGAACATCGGATAATTGTATAAAATTTATACCCTACTCGGAACATTTTTTAACCAAACCATATAAGTAAAAATCAAAAATGAAAAAAAAACGTCATGCTAAAAATTTTAGCCTTGAGTTATTTGGAAATATAAAAGCATGTGCGGTTGGAATCACGAGTTAACGAAAATATGAATAACATATTATCAGAAATACGTAGTTATGACGATTTTAGATTTCGATATTCTGAATATTATAAAATTTTACTTATTGTCTTGATTGTTCCTTGTTGGTATATTGGTTTGAACAGAACCTAAGAATTTTCACTAATGTTAACACTCATCCTGATGACCTGATCACATTTCCGTTGCAATTGTATTGCTAATCTTACCTACAATTGATTAAAAATGTTTACTTTAGATTTGTTTTTTAAAAGTAAAAGTCACGTTGATATTTTTGAAAGTAAAAATTGCTCACAATAATGAGAGACACAATATGGCATTAAGCATTGATCTTGCTGACTCCTTTAACGAGGAAAACTACTTGAAAATTATACTCTCAAGTGAAAACTAAGTTCATTTCACCTTCATTGTCGTTTTTCTTTTTCCTTTTCCACATACGTGTATATAAACTGTAACGACCCAGGATTTTTATTAATTAAAATTTGAATATTTAATTAATTTTAAATATTAATAAGTGAATTTATTAGTCGAATAAATTTTTATTTGAATTATTGGATTTAATTGGATAATTAAATCGATAATTTAATATGTTAAATTATGGAAATAATTGAAAATTGGGTTAAATATGATTGAAAATGATTAGTAAAATTTTATTTTATCATGTTGAAGTTAGAATGATATTTTAGAACTTTTAAAATCGAATTAAAAGTTAATTTGTGAAAATTGAATATTTTAATATTTAATAATCGACTGTAAAATAGTCAATTTTTGAACAGTCTCAGAATTGAACGAAACCAGTTCCATTGGATCCGTAATAGTTGGTTATTACCGGATTTCAAATTTCGTGTCAATCGGAGTTATCGTTTGATCGTGGCAGCTCGAAACACATCGATTTGTTTTTAATTTAAATTTGGCGAGTTAAAATAGCCATTTTTCAAAAAGTCTCGGATTTCGACGAAACCAGTTTCATCGGATCCGTAATGTAATATTATTGTAAGGTTTCAAATTTCAAGTCAATTGGATTTACCGTTTGTCCGGTACGAATTAAAACGCCTAGAAATCGATTTAAATCGGTTTAATTTAAATTGAACGTTTTTAGCCATAACTCGCACAGATATCCGAATTAGCTTCCGAAACCTGTTCCATTGTGTCCGGAACGCGGGGTAAACCCTAAAAACGCTGGTTACGGCGCGTAAATCGGAGTTCGGAATTTCCGGATGAATAGTGTCGAACGAAACTCTATAAATAGCCCCACCCTTCATTAAAAAAAATAAAATATAAAACTAAACCCTAATTTGTAACGCAGCCTCCACCTTCATCTTGAACGGCCGAAATCTTCCCATATTCATCCCTAAATATCTTCAAATCCGTGCAACGATTCAACAATCTTTCAACATGAAAGTGGTAGAGGGTAGTGAGATCTACGATGTGAACGGTCATGATCGAAAATAGTTGAGTGGATCAACGGGAAAATGGAGATGAAGGCGTCGAGTTTATGCACGTCGTTCGTGTACTATAGGGGGCCGAGTGCCACCATGGTCAGGCCGAGTATGAAGGTCGTGGAGGGCTTCGACATGGCGCATCTTGATCGAGTTTTAATCGAGTGTTGGAGTTGCAAGATTCAACCCTAGTTTTCAATTATATGGGTTCGGCCGAAAGTATTTTGCCTGGAAGCTTTTTGCGTGCGTGAAGATGGAATTGGGGAAGGAAATGATGGATGGCCGTGATTTGCAGGTTGGGGGATCTACGGTGATAAATTGAATAGGTTTATAATATTAAAATTTATGTTGAATTTGTTTATATAAATTTGTGTAAAACTTGTAAAACCCATATCTTTTTCATACGAGGTCGAAAACGCGCGAAACCAGTTGCGTTGGAATCGTATGGACGAGCACTACGCGATGGAGTTGGATTGGAGTCGTTTGGAGTTAGTGAGAATTTTGGATAAAATTAAACGTCCGTTTAATTTTATTCGAAATAAATCGCTAAAACGAAATTGAAATCAAGGTGAGAACTTCTCACACAATCGAATCAGTTTCGATTTTTATTTTAAATAGTTAGATTTAAAATATTTGAATGCATGTTTGAATGATGATTGTTATCTATTGATTGTTAAAATAGACATTATACAACGTTAGTAAGCGGATGTTATTTAATGAAAACATATACCGCGAATATTTCATAAACAGTGAAATTGGTATTATATATATATCAATATATATATATATTGGCATATGTATATATTGCAGTTGTTGATTTCCCGTATTTTTTAGCGGATGAGACCTTATTGCGCCGTTATTAAGCGGATAATATTTAATAAAAACATATACCGCGATAATTTCGTACTGGAGCGAAATTGGTATTGTGCTAATGTTTTTGGATGCAGGAAAACAGGTTGGAGGGATCCAACTGGATTCCTCAACAGTTTTTATTTGATTTCAGATATTTTGATATTTGATGGATTATCATATTGATATATGATGTCGTTGTAGTCGTGATTGACTATTTGGTGTGTAGCATCATTGGACCAAATTTGGAATTTTGAAAGGATTTTCAAAGTGATTTTTGAAAGAATATGTTTATAAAATATTTTTGGAATTGACCCATTTTAAATAAATAAACGTTATAATTTTTAATGTTATAAAAATTATGATTTTTGGGAAATATAGTTAAAAGCTGATTTTTGAGAAATATGAATTAATGATTTTATAAAATAGTTTAAACTGGATTTTTGAATTTATTATTAAAAGTTTAAATATAGGATTTATAAAATTTGATTATTTTATAAATCAAAAATGATGAAGTTTTTAAAGGAATTTAAAGACGTTTTAAAGAATAATATAAATTGATTTATATTAAGAGATTTATAAATGGATATTTATAAATTGAAATATAGACATTATAAAACGAGTTTTTATAAGTGTTTGAATGAAGTGAAGATGAATTTAGTAAATGAATGAAATCTACAGGATTATAAACAGTGAAGTTATAAATGAAATTTTATAAACAGTAGGTTTATAAAATTTATAAAGTTATTGAAAGAATGGAGTTTTGATAAATAAACAAATCTTATAAGTTATAAGATTTATAATTATGAAGTTCAAAGGAACGATTTTTGCAAACGAATAAATTATAAGTATTTAACTTATAATATGAACTTTTACTTTATAATTGAGTTATAAACTGGAATAGGTTAATAAAGATATTTATAAAAGGAAGTTGTTATGAAATAAATAGGAATGGAATTTATAAACGTTGCTTTATAAATCCGCAAACGACTTATTTTGATAAGTAAATTGTTATAATTTATTTATGGAGTTATATTCACATTTTTGACTGTGAATGATCCTTTAAAATAAAATGAATAGAAGTGATGAAAGTTGTTAACGTAGTATATTCACGTTTTTGAATAGTGAATAATATGTTAAAGAAATGGTTTAGAATGTGATGTTTATAATTGAGTTATAAACTGGAATAGGTTAATAAAGATATTTATAAAAGGAAGTTGTTATGAAATAAATAGGAATGGAATTTATAAACGTTGCTTTATAAATCCGCAAACGACTTATTTTGATAAGTAAATTGTTATAATTTATTTATGGAGTTATATTCACGTTTTAGATAGTGAATAATCCTTTAAAGTAAAATGAATAGAAAAGATGAAATTTGTTAACGAAGTATATTCACGTTTTTGAATAGTGAATAACACGTTAAAGAAAATGTTTAGAATGGGATATTTTAAATAGAATTAAAACGATCTAACGATGTTTTTAAACATGTTAAGATTCGAAACCATAGATTTCAACATTTATTGTTGAAATAGACGTTTTCGAGAAATAAAAGGAAATGGTAGACTATAACACTGTTGTTATAGTAAATGATTTCCGAAAGGAAATGTTTGAATAGTATTGGGATTTATATATCTATTTTAATTACGAATCCCTATACTAGTGATTTTGGGTTGTCGTAACGATGTTTTACACAACATTCGTTTTGGCCCAAATAAATATGTTTAAGAGAATGATTTCCTTAAAGAATGAAATATATACTTAATTCGATTTAAGTATATTGAATATTTTCCAAGTGTTGAGAATAAAAGATTGTGAATTACTTATTTAATAAGTATGGAAATGTTTTCCAATATAAAGTGAATATGTTGAGAATTTATCTTTTTGAAGATAAATTGAAAATGAATATTAGAAATTGAATTGAAGTCATATATTCATGGATATTTTAGAATATAAATTCACTATGGAATTTATAAATAAAAAGTGGAATTTGTTAAAAATAAATATTGATTTATTTTTGAAGTATTGAAATTATATATCTTGTAAAGATATTTTGGAAAATAAATAATTTGGAAAATTATTTGGAATCTGGTGATGTGTGCATATCAATTGATAGTTCAATAACCGACTATCAATATTTCCCTTTGAATGGGTATTTGATGTGATTTGTTTGAATTTGAATGCCACACTTATTTTTGAATAAGCGCTCACTATTCGGGTTAACCGGGAAAGGACCATGGGGTCGTATAACCCATTCCGAATATGTGATACGTCGTTGTGAATTGCATTTGAAGATCGGTGTTGAAGACCGGTATTTGCGAGAGCGATAGGATGACCTGTCGATTGTCTCTGCACTGGGTAGCTCCTGGTATAGAGATTCCATAAGTGATGGGAAATCCGATCAGGATTGTGGATATCCGGATTGCAAGGACTTCTTTGTAAGTGCCTTCGGTTTTGTTCGATCCCAGAACAGACTTGTATGGATTGTATGTCTGACATTACAAATTAAGATATAAAGCCGATTTCTTTCAAATATATTTCTGTTGGTGGCGGAGAATTTATTCTTTTAGCTTAACACCCTTCTCTGAGACGTACGAGCTCAGAGGTTATATAGTTGAAGTTATCAGCGATATATTCCCAATTTGGTAATGTGACATGCTGAGTGTTGCTGAAATGATCATTGTGTTGATTATTTGAGATAGGATCATTTGTTTGATCGTCTATCTTGGTGATCATTGTGTTGATCATTTGTTGACCCAAAGCATGGCTTTTGTATAAAGTATGTTTTTGTGGACGTGACTTCGTCGAGCCTCACATCCCGGAAATAGTCAAAACAGGAAAGATGCAGCAAGGTTATGAGGGGTAGCGCCCTTTAGGATATGTGCATTTCCTTCTGGAAAAGGGTGGTATCATGGTATGGAGCCCAGATACTTACTCATGTTGAAACACTTTATTATTATGATTGTGTGAATTGATTAGAGAGCTCTCGGATAAAGGTCCCAAAGGACCGGGGGATGGCATATTCGGTCAGTTGTTACTCAGTTAGGGGTAACCCGGCCTTGTGTTGGTAGAGATCCGGTTTGGTTCTCGGGGATGTCCATCCAAAGGCATTCTCATGTGGCAATGGGAAGTTCCTTGGCCTGATCATTCGTTGGAAATCCAATTCCCAATACGAAATTTGTACGGTATTAGTTGTAGAACCTGCCATTTACTTATGGTGGTCACCACTGTTTAGATGGTAGCTATAGTAGGCATACGATAATGGTCGTATATTGGCTAAGATTTATATTCTACTTTCGAAATGAATTTTTCTCTACACTATGCACTAATAATAATATAAAATGTTCTTTTAAATGCGTATCAAGCATCTTTGACTATCATAAGGAGAAATCTCCTCCGATTCTGCGTTTGCATGTGTGTGTGTGCGGGAGGCCTTATGGTAGTCTCATTTTTAAAAGCATTGCGAATTGAATTTAAAAATATTCCTCTATTTTGATTTTAAAGATAAATAAACTGTTTTGAGTTCTCACACCAGTCACATGACTGACTTGGAGTTTATTGTTTCCCTTCCTAAACTCTGCGTGCCCACCAATTTTCCACACGGGCAGTCAAGAGTTAGGTTTATCAGGATATTCTGGATATTCAGGAGTTGCTGGAGGCAAGCTGGATGGCATGGCGTATTACTATGTAGTATTTCCTTTTCCGCTGCATTGTTGTTTGTTGTTGTACACTCTGATGATATGATGTAATGAAATGTAATAACTGATATAGTTCTTTGTTTAAAGATTATTCATTTATTATTATATGTTGTTCCGCTGCGAATTGTGAGATTCTGTTGTTGTTCAGTTGTTTTCTATTCCGTTCTATTTTTCTGTTCCCTCTGTTTTCAAATTCTCTATTTTCTTTTGCCTTTTCTCTCTTTTAAAATATTCCCTATTTTCTATCTTCTTATCTTCTCTTTCTATCTTTTTCTTTTCTTTTTAAAACCCTAACTATTCGGTTTTTCGGCAACGAAAATCCGCAAGCGTTACAGTTGGTATCATAGCATATGGTTAAGCGACAACCATGGTTCTGTAGGGTATTACTCATTAGAGATAGAGTCAGTAGTACTCTAGAATGAGTTTGAGTGTAATAATAGCTATGAGAGCGTATTTGTTAGTGAATATAAAATTATTTTATATTGTGATGATTGGTTTATTGAGTGGCATATGAACCTTCGTCAGCACGGTCTCGACAACTATGCCGAAGGGGTTTCTAAACACTTGAATAGAACAATTCGGCACAGTATTGTTTTAAATTGGGTAAATGAAATAATTTTACCTTGATTATATTTTATATATAAAGGAATAATTTTTCAGAATTATTAAAGCGTATATAAGTTGATTGTTAGGTTGTTTGAATAATCTAAATAAAAGAATAATTGTATAAGCGAAAGAATTATAAGAATTGAATTGTAATTAAAGTGATTTACAATTGTGAAATAAACTTATATATATAAGAAGTAAAATTATATGAATATGAGTTGTAAATAAAAGTGAATTTAAAGTTAAATGGAAGTATAACTTAAGTGTTGTTGAATGAAGTTGATATTGGTATCAAACTAGATTAATAAAGTTAAGTGATAGATATGAACTTGAGTTATGAAATGAAATTCAACTTTTGTAATTGAATTAATGAATGGATTGAATGTTAATCAATTAAATGTAAATAAAGTTGATATGAAATAATGAATGTAAGTGTAAATTCATTAAAATCTAATGTTATTAGAAGTTGAATAAATTGAATGGAAGTCAATTTAATTAAAGGTGTTAAACCAAAATGAATGTAAGTGAAGCAAAGGAATTTGGTTGTAATTAATACACATTGATTGTTATATGATTGTTAGTTGATTGTATATAATTCATTAAGTATTAATGAAAGTGAATTAGTGAAATTTAAAGCTATAAATCATTGAAATTCAATTGGAAGTTAAGTGAATCTTAAATAGAATTGAATTTGATTTGGAAGTGAACCAACTTGAATATGAAATAGTGAATATAAACTAATTGAGAATGAATGTTAGTAAAAACATCCACTGTTAATGAATCAAATGTGATTAAATTGAAAACCAATTCATTGAATATTAATAAGAATATGAATGAATATTGATTTGGTTATGGATGATAGTTGGTTGATGTTTGCATTTGTTGTTTAGTTGCATTTGCTATGTTGGCATATATAGTTATTATGTTGCTATATGTTGTATATCGATACTATTGTCCATATATGCATGTTCTCATGTTGTTTGTTGAGTGTTTAGTAGGTGCGGATCGCGTTTGCTTCGCATTTGGAGCTCGCTTTCGCGCTATATTAGCGTATATGCTTGCTAATAAAATATAAGGTACATATCTCGGATTAAATATCGTACTTTTATACTTTTTTCCCTTCGGGATGCCTCATTACTTGATGAGATGTATATTTGTGATATATATACTGTCATTTTTTTTTCGGATCGAGCCGCGCAAAGGAGACTATGGCAAATTTTTCCGAAAATTTAAGGCGTTAGAAAATTTTTTTAAGAAAATTGTGAAAACTTTAACTTTGCTTTTGGAATTGAAAGTTAAATGATAGTAGTTGTTTTTGAAAAGATAACTAAGTATGATTTGAAAACTTAGTAAAGTTATTGTAAGAAATTAATTATGGATTTTGGGAAAATTAATGGATTCTGTAACTTTTCTTACTTGGTAATTTCGAGGACGAAATTCTTTTAAGGGGGAAAGATTGTAACAACCCAGGATTTTTATTAATTAAAATTTGAATATTTAATTAATTTTAAATATTAATAAGTGAATTTATTAGTCGAATAAATTTTTATTTGAATTATTGGATTTAATTGGATAATTAAATCGATAATTTAATATGTTAAATTATGGAAATAATTGAAAATTGGGTTAAATATGATTGAAAATGATTAGTAAAATTTTATTTTATCATGTTGAAGTTAGAATGATATTTTAGAACTTTTAAAATCGAATTAAAAGTTAATTTGTGAAAATTGAATATTTTAATATTTAATAATCGACTGTAAAATAGTCAATTTTTGAACAGTCTCAGAATTGAACGAAACCAGTTCCATTGGATCCGTAATAGTTGGTTATTACCGGATTTCAAATTTCGTGTCAATCGGAGTTATCGTTTGATCGTGGCAGCTCGAAACGCATCGATTTGTTTTTAATTTAAATTTGGCGAGTTAAAATAGCCATTTTTCAAAAAGTCTCGGATTTCGACGAAACCAGTTTCATCGGATCCGTAATGTGATATTATTGTAAGGTTTCAAATTTCAAGTCAATTGGATTTACCGTTTGTCCGGTACGAATTAAAACGCCTAGGAATCGATTTAAATCGGTTTAATTTAAATTGAACGTTTTTAGCCATAACTCGCACAGATGTCCGAATTAGCTTCCGAAACCTGTTCCATTGTGTCCGGAACGCGGGGTAAACCCTAGAAACACTGGTTACGGCGCGTAAATCGGAGTTCGGAATTTCCGGATGAATAGTGTCGAGCGAAACTCTATAAATAGCCCCACCCTTCATTAAAAAAAAAAATATATAAAACTAAACCCTAATTTGTAACGCAGCCGCCACCTTCATCTTGAACGGCCAAAATCTTCCCATATTCATCCCCAAATATCTTCAAATCCGTGCAACGGTTCAACAATCTTTCAACATGAAAGTGGTAGAGGGTAGTGAGATCTACGATGTGAACGGTCATGATCGAAAATAGTTGAGTGGATCAACGGGAAAATGGAGATGAAGGCGTCGAGTTTATGCACGTCGTTCGTGTACTATGGGGGGCCGAGTGCCACCATGGTCAGGCCGAGTATGAAGGTCGTGGAGGGCTTCAACATGGCGCATCTTGATCGAGTTTTAATCGAGTGTTGGAGTTGCAAGATTCAACCATAGTTTTCAACTATATGGGTTCGGCCGAAAGTATTTTGCCTAGAAGCTTTTCGCGTGCGTGAAGATGGAATTGGGGAAGGAAATGATGGATGGCCGTGATTTGCAGGTTGGGGGATCTACGGTGATAAATTGAATAGGTTTATAATATTAAAATTTATGTTGAATTTGTTTATATAAATTTGTGTAAAACTTGTAAAACCCATATCTTTTTCATACGAGGTCGAAAACGCGCGAAACCAGTTGCGTTGGAATCGTATGGACGAGCACTACGCGATGGAGTTGGATTGGAGTCATTTGGAGTTAGTGAGAATTTTGGATAAAATTAAACGTCCGTTTAATTTTATTCGAAATAAATCGCTAAAACGAAATTGAAATCAAGGTGAGAACTTCTCACACAATCGAATCAGTTTCGATTTTTATTTTAAATAGTTAGATTTAAAATATTTGAATGCATGTTTGAATGATGATTGTTATCTATTGATTGTTAAAATAGACATTATACGCCGTTAGTAAGCGGATGTTATTTAATGAAAACATATACCGCGAATATTTCATAAACAGTGAAATTGGTATTATATATATATCAATATATATATATATTGGCATATGTATATATTGCAGTTGTTGATTTCCCGTATTTTTTAGCGGATGAGACCCTATTGCGCCGTTATTAAGCGGATAATATTTAATAAAAACATATACCGCGATAATTTCATACTGGAGCGAAATTGGTATTGTGCTAATGTTTTTGGATGCAGGAAAACAGGTTGGAGGGATCCAACTGGATTCCTCAACAGTTTTTATTTGATTTCAGATATTTTGATATTTGATGGATTATCATATTGATATATGATGTCATTGTAGTCGTGATTGACTATTTGGTGTGTAGCATCATTGGACCAAATTTGGAATTTTGAAAGGATTTTCAAAGTGATTTTTGAAAGAATATGTTTATAAAATATTTTTGGAATTGACCCATTTTAAATAAATAAACGTTATAATTTTTAATGTTATAAAAATTATGATTTTTGGGAAATATAGTTAAAAGCTGATTTTTGAGAAATATGAATTAATGATTTTATAAAATAGTTTAAACTGGATTTTTGAATTTATTATTAAAAGTTTAAATATAGGATTTATAAAATTTGATTATTTTATAAATCAAAAATGATGAAGTTTTTAAAGGAATTTAAAGACGTTTTAAAGAATAATATAAATTGATTTATATTAAGAGATTTATAAATGGATATTTATAAATTGAAATATAGACATTATAAAACGAGTTTTTATAAGTGTTTGAATGAAGTGAAGATGAATTTAGTAAATGAATGAAATCTACAGGATTATAAACAGTGAAGTTATAAATGAAATTTTATAAACAGTAGGTTTATAAAATTTATAAAGTTATTGAAAGAATGAAGTTTTGATAAATAAACAAATCTTATAAGTTATAAGATTTATAATTATGAAGTTCAAAGGAACGATTTTTGCAAACGAATAAATTATAAGTATTTAACTTATAATATGAACTTTTAGTTTATAATTGAGTTATAAACTGGAATAGGTTAATAAAGATATTTATAAAAGGAAGTTGTTATGAAATAAATAGGAATGGAATTTATAAACGTTGCTTTATAAATCCGCAAACGACTTATTTTGATAAGTAAATTATTATAATTTATTTATGGAGTTATATTCACATTTTTGACTGTGAATGATCCTTTAAAATAAAATGAATAGAAGTGATGAAAGTTGTTAACGTAGTATATTCACGTTTTTGAATAGTGAATAATATGTTAAAGAAATGGTTTAGAATGTGATGTTTATAATTGAGTTATAAACTGGAATAGGTTAATAAAGATATTTATAAAAGGAAGTTGCTATGAAATAAATAGGAATGGAATTTATAAACGTTGCTTTATAAATCCGCAAACGACTTATTTTGATAAGTAAATTGTTATAATTTATTTATGGAGTTATATTCACATTTTAGATAGTGAATAATCCTTTAAAGTAAAATGAATAGAAAAGATGAAATTTGTTAACGAAGTATATTCACGTTTTTGAATAGTGAATAACACGTTAAAGAAAATGTTTAGAATGGGATATTTTAAATAGAATTAAAACGATCTAACGATGTTTTTAAACATGTTAAGATTCGAAACCATAGATTTCAACATTTATTGTTGAAATAGACGTTTTCGAGAAATAAAAGGAAATGGTAGACTATAACACTGTTGTTATAGTAAATGATTTCCGAAAGGAAATGTTTGAATAGTATTGGGATTTATATATCTATTTTAATTACGAATCCCTATACTAGTGATTTTGGGTTGTCGTAACGATGTTTTACACAACATTCGTTTTGGCCCAAATAAATATGTTTAAGAGAATGATTTCCTTAAAGAATGAAATATATACTTAATTCGATTTAAGTATATTGAATATTTTCCAAGTGTTGAAAATAAAAGATTGTGAATTACTTATTTAATAAGTATGGAAATGTTTTCCAATATAAAGTGAATATGTTGAGAATTTATCTTTTTGAAGATAAATTGAAAATGAATATTAGAAATTGAATTGAAGTCATATATTCATGGATATTTTAGAATATAAATTCACTATGGAATTTATAAATAAAAAGTGAAATTTGTTAAAAATAAATATTGATTTATTTTTGAAGTATTGAAATTATATATCTTGTAAAGATATTTTGGAAAATAAATAATTTGGAAAATTATTTGGAATCTGGTGATGTGTGCATATCAATTGATAGTTCAATAACCGACTATCAATATTTCCCTTTGAATGGGTATTTGATGTGATTTGTTTGAATTTGAATGCCACACTTATTTTGGAATAAGCGCTCACTATTCGGGTTAACCGGGAAAGGACCATGGGGTCGTATAACCCATTCCGAATATGTGATACGTCGTTGTGAATTGCATTTGAAGATCGGTGTTGAAGACCGGTATTTGCGAGAGCGATAGGATGACCTGTCGATTGTCTCTGCACTGGGTAGCTCCTGGTATAGAGATTCCATAAGTGATGGGAAATCCGATCAGGATTGTGGATATCCGGATTGCAAGGACTTCTTTGTAAGTGCCTTCGGTTTTGTTCGATCCCGGAACAGACTTGTATGGATTGTATGTCTGACATTACAAATTGAGATATAAAGCCGATTTCTTTCAAATATATTTCTGTTGGTGGCGGAGAATTTATTCTTTTAGCTTAACACCCTTCTCTGAGACGTACGGGCTCAGAGGTTATATAGTTGAAGTTATCAGCGATATATTCCCAATTTGGTAATGTGACATGCTGAGTGTTGCTGAAATGATCATTGTGTTGATTATTTGAGATAGGATCATTTGTTTGATCGTCTATCTTGGTGATCATTGTGTTGATCATTTGTTGACCCAAAGCATGGCTTTTGTATAAAGTATGTTTTTGTGGACGTGACTTCGTCGAGCCTCACATCCCGGAAATGGTCAAAACAGGAAAGATGCAGCAAGGTTATGAGGGGTAGCGCCCTTTAGGATATGTGCATTTCCTTCTGGAAAAGGGTGGTATCATGGTATGGAGCCCAGATACTTACTCATGTTGAAACACTTTATTATTATGATTGTATGAATTGATTAGAGAGCTCTCGGATTGTAACGGCCCGCAAATCCGTACCCCTTGAGTTAACACTATTCTACAACAATCAACTCAAGTTGCACAAAATTACGAACCATTTGGGTTTAAGAAGGAGAGGTGGAAGAAGAGAAAACAAAATCAACATCAGAATCTAACCATCGCAGCGGAATAAAATATAATAGATAATATATAAACTTTACTCAACACCAAATATTTCTGTTTACATATATTACATCATCAGAGTACATCAATCACAGCTCACATCAATAACATACAATGGATATACAACAACTCAGAATACACAACTCAAACAGCGGAATATATAAATATAAACAAGTACGCGTGTACGTATCGTCATCCAGCTCGTCTCCTGAGCTCCACAGCAACATATCCTGTATCCTATAATACTCGGTCTGACCCGAGCATTATAGTTAAATAACACCCGAGTCAGTCTGGAATACCAGCGTGAGAAAATCACACCCAATTGATTATTAAAGTTTCAAAAATCCTTTGAAAACAAAAGCATCTCGTAAGACCACGCCACAAATAAACATGTCGGGTTTTTACCTTACGATAGCTAAAACAATTTTTATAGAAATCCTCTGATATTATAATAGTGTCTATAGAAAGTAAATAGAATCTAGCTGAAATGCTTGCATCTCACGTTTCAGCAATAGTTGGGCACAATCAAAACCGTACGGGCGCGTAGGGAAAATGAATTTCCAACAATGACTAGGCACTGGGGTACCACCTGTCACAGTACGGGGCCTAGATCACCGTACCGAGGACTACTCCCTTCATCCCCTGCAACACAAGGCCGGAACCATTCCTTACTGAACAGTCCCGAACAAGATAAACCCCGTGGTTGGCGCGACCAACCACCCACTAAGCCGAAATATATAAGGGACATCTAGACAGGGGAATTATCTTGTCCTGCTTGGGCATGACCCACCTAACCTTGCTGCATATCCCCTGATTTTCAGTCATTCCCATTTGATGAGGCTTGAGGCTAAACGTTACCTTTTTAGAACATTTCGCTTAGAATGCCCATCGTCCACCTGACGATGTTTCGCAAGCATTCGTCCATACAAGTCCGTCCCGGGTTCGAACGGAACCGAAGGCACTACTCCTACTACATCCATTTTGGAAATATCCTCAGGATTAGTAGCGACTAGCCCTTGCACATCACTGCTCCATCTTCGAATCCAAAATCGTTTACACGAAACGTACAAACCGGATCGAAGTGGTTTTCGAGAAATAAATCTCGATCCCGGTCTCTTCGAAACGATCAACGCATTTGTCCAATATTGATAGTCGGTTATTTAACTATCAATTATATTCACAGAACAACCATCAATCAATAAATAATTTCCCAAATTATTTATTAATCTCACAAATATCTTCACAAGATATATTTCTATTTTCAATCCTTTGAAAACAGTTTCAAAACCATCTTTCTTCCAGAATCAACTTTCCCAAATCTTTTCTATCTCTTCTGAAATCACCAAGCACAAAATAGATTTTTAAAATAATATTAAAACACTTTACTTTGAAATATATACTTTTAAAACATTTAAGTTAAATTACTTCAATAAATTTATTAAAAATACATACTATATGATTATGAGAAAATAAGGTTTCTTAATAAAATATAAAACTAGGTTTTCACTTTTAAAACACATACTAAGTCACTTTTAAATAATTAATACTATAATAATAAATATATTGAAGGAAATACTTGCTTTAGAAATTAAATATTAGAAACAATAAATATTACAAAAAAACTTGCTTCCTTTAAAAAAAACAACTTTAAAACATCTAATTTATATGTACAAATTTACTTTAAAAAAACGTGTACTTGGTCATCCAAAGAAAATTCCAACTTCAAGCACTTAAATCAATTTCCCAAATTGATTTTCCAATTCATTCTATTTGAAATTAAATTTCTCTACTTATCAGTTTATCTCCAAATTTCATTAATTATGGGCTTAATATTCATTATTATTTCTTTCTGTTTGATTTTATACTATTTAACTGAAATATACTAATTTCAGCTCCTTCCAAATTTTCTTTATTCTTCTCAACAAATTGAATCAAATAAAAGTTTTATTCCTTTAACATAATAACACTAAAATTTAAAATTCATAAATCTTCTGATTTATTCAAATTTCCCTTACTAAACTTAAGATTTATTATTAGAATTTTAAAAGGGCACTTTATTTCTTTCCTAATAGATTCTTAAATTCATTCAAATTTCTATAATTATTCTACTTACAAGTTCACTGCTTTTATTATCTTTCCAAATCCAATTTATATATTTTGGTAATTCATTTACTCAAATACATCCAATCAACCATAACATTCAATATTCCAATACAACTCATCATAGAATATCAATATTCACAGCAGAGAATATTAAATAAATTTAAATAAATGTTGAGGAATCCAGTTGGATCCCTCCAACCTGTTTTTCCTGCATTCACAAATGTTAGCACAATATAATAGGCCAATTTCAAAATATCATACTATACCACATCAATCAGTTCAGCCATTCAAACAATTATTTAAATTTAATCATTTAAATTTAAATTTAAATTTAAACTGAGTGAGATTAACTCACCTTTGATTTCTGTCTGGCACCCATTCCCATTTCGACTATTACTTCCCAATTTTGTACCTAGTATAAATATTTATATGTTTTATTAATATTTGAACCCATCAAATGACTAATTTCTATTTATTAATTTAAATTAATTTAGTTAACCTTTCTAATACCCTATGTTTGAAATAACCAAAATAGTTATAAAAGTCAATTAAATAATTTAATTGCCTTAATATACCTTAAAATTAAAAGGTAGGTTTATAATCCATATCTAAAATTAAAGATCTAAATTTTTATATCACTCTTCAATTATTAAAAATTCCCTTCAACCCTATATTAAACAACAAAAATTGTTTTGTATACCTTGCAAAATACAGAACCTCATCTGTCTAAATTTTCCTAATTAAACTATATACTTTTAATTTCCTATATCTTCATATTAATGGATGTATTAAATCAAAATTCCAGAAGACAAAAATTCGAACCTCTCTGCTGCAACTCCAGAACTCACGCGACACGCATACCCAAACCCTCGAAACGCCACTGCACGAACCACCAAGTGCCACCGCATTTGCCAACCTCTCGGCCTCACATAAACTCGAATCGCAAGCCACTCAAGCCATCGCAGACATCGCGACCACTAAGCCCACGAGATCGCAACCCAAAATTGCGCGAGCTTCCCAAAATCGAGCAGCCCTAATCGACATCGCGAATCAACGCTGCCACCTCAAACTCGTCCCCTCCATTGAATCCTAGCCGAGCCGAAACCCTAGTCGTGCCTTCCATCGGAACCCAGCGACCCTCTCCACGCAACGAATAGTCGACGGCATTTTCTGCTTATCGATCTGACTTATTTGAATAAGGGAAAGGCGATTTGATAGTGAGGATTTGTTCGGCCATTTAATTGATCTGGGTTACTCAAGAGAAGGGAAGAGGAAATTGTTCCAATCGGTTGACTTCCCTTATTTTTTTTTAAAGGACTTCGTTTTGATTAAACGATATCTAATTAGAACGAAAGGAAAAACTGCTTCGGTGCAAAAATCGAAGTGAGGGAGAAAGTTTATTTATTTGATGTGGCTAAAGCTTCCACTTGAAGCTTCTGCTCTATATTTTTATTTAGTTGTTTTTCAATTTATTTATTTATTATAAATTTTTTTTTTATACTTAATTTAGGCTATTAATATTAAAGAGAGAAACGGTTTGGAGATGCTTACTACAGTACCCGAGTAGAAAGCGAATAAATTCTGATGTTCAATTTTATTTGACCAGTCAAGGTACGGAATATTTTTAAATTTAAATCGTTTCGAATTTTCGATACAGATTTAAGCGCGTTTATATGTCGAATACGCACACACTAGCTCCGATCAAAACGGAATTTGAAACCCTATAATAATTCAATATTACGGACCCAATGGAACTGGTTTCGTCGAATTCTGAGACTGTGCCTCGGGAGGCTATTTTCAAATTCAATCTAAACGATATAAATTTCGAAACTGAACAAATAACTTCCAAATTCAATTTTAACACTTTTACTGCCTTCACTATCATCAATATAAATTTTATAAGCCTTCAAATTATTTTAAATCGGATTAAAATTCCAGATTCAACATTTCAATCAAATTCAAGTTATTTAATTCAACAATTTAATTGTCAATTAAATTATGATATTTTAAATTTAAGTTGATAATTAACCTTTAAATAATTAAAATCAATTAAATATTCTGATTTTAATTTGCTTAAAATCCCGGGTCGTCACATTCCTCCCCCCCTTAAAAGAATTTCGTCCCCGAAATTACTAGTTGAACATCTATCCAACTATCTCTTTATAAAAGGCCCATTATCATTCTTATTAACTTTCCAAACTTTTCCCTAGTTTGCAAACGATCCTATTTGCTCAACCATTCCAGTTTTAATCTTAAAACCAATTTTGAATTATCAAAATTTTCTCAAAATTTTTCTAACACCCTAAATTCCCGAAAAATTTTGCCAGCGTTTCCTTTGCGCGGCTGACTCGGTACAACTACAAAAGGGCTCTACGGCCTCCCAAATCCAAAAAGAAAACAAAAAGCCAAGTGGCTCAATCCAAATCCAAGTCCCAATAAAATTCCATACCAAATTTAACTACATACCTTTTTGCCGAGCATTTCAAATTTACCTCTTGAAATCCACCCAATTCTATTTTTTTCCTTTAGATTACCTGCATATCCTGTTTAGCACCAGTATCCAATCACAATATTCCCAAACATTATATCAATTTTCTCACAAAATGCCAATATCTATTCATTCAAACATTAACTTGGAATATATTTATATTATCAGTTTCCAATTAAGAATTCACTATTTCTCTCTTAAGTTTGGTATAAGTATTTAATATGCTTTTTATATTCATTATCACCTTACCACCTCAGTTTATATCATTTCTATTCAAATTGATTCTTTCATTTTCATACAAATTCAATTTATCTTTAATTTCAAATAGTGAATTTTATTTTCCATTTATAACTAATTCATGACATTATTTTAATTAGTTTCATTTACTAACTAATTTTAGTATCCAATTTAAACTCGCTTTGTCTTTACAAAATTCTAATAAAAAATTTCAAAATTTTTCTAACTCCCAAAATTTCTGAAAAAATTTGGCAGAGTCTCCTTTGTACGGAGGAGCTTTTGCAATTTGACAAAAGAGATAAATATATATACATCGACCCACACGGTCGGAAAAACCAAAAATAGTTCATATTTCCTATTTTAATTGCGTAGGCGTACCTTATTTAGCATTTTAAGCAAGCAGCTTATAAATTTTAGCATATAGCACATCCCAATCCAGCCATACGGCTTCCAGGTACCTGTACTTACTCAATTTAACATGTAAGTGCCAAATAAATGAAATTTAACTATATTTCACTTATTAGCAATAGTTAAAACATATAAATTCTAAGAAAAATCTCATACCAAACATTTTTCCGTAAGCAATTTATATAGTTTCCATGCTAATTCAACTGTTCCAATTAATTTATAACCATTTTCATTTTATTTGAATGGTTTAGAACTCAACCATTTACTTTTAATTTATTTTAAGCAATTGAACTCATATTTAATCCAATTGATCTCAAAAATCAATTTATTTTATTCCTATCCATCCAAGGTATTTTAATAACTTCTATTTGCATTCAATAACAATTTATTCTTTGCAATTTGACGAGATTTATGTGAATAAATAAGCATTTATATTTATAACCAATTTAAATTGATTTCAACTCAATTTATACTTAATTCTATTCCACTTTAAATTTATCCACAAAACATATATTCTCAGTTTCATTGTAATTAAATTTTAATCCATTCACAATCATTTATTTAGCTCGACACATTCCATTTAAATTTCATTTACAATCCATTGATTTGCATCTCATTCCATATTTATTTATTCCAACTATTTTATTTAGCTCGAAGATAATCCAAGCTATTTCATTTAATAACCATTCCTTAACTTATTTAAACCACATTTCATTTGATACTTATTTATTCCATCATTTATTTATTCAATATAAAATTAGTTTATCCACATTCATTTAAACTATTCTAATAAACTCGAAACATTCTATTTCCTTATTGCCTCACGTTATTTCAATCTCTTAATAATTTACATGGTTTACAATTATTTAGTTAAGCATTTTCATTCCATTAAATATTACTGGCAACTCACCGAATTTTACTTAAATTGAAATTTGTTTTTACTTGATTTAAAACCAATCCAATTATTATTAGACTTTGTTTAAGTTGAATTCAATTCAACTCTCCTTCATTCATTCAGCTTAAGTCAATTCACTTCAATTTATTCAAATTTATACTTAAGCTCATTCTCAGTTTGCAAACAAGTTCTCTTTTCAATTTAACTTGATTCTATTTCAATCCAATCTCATTTTGAATTTGCAATTTCATTTGTTTGGTTATTATAGAATTTAACTTCCCAGATTTAACCCATTTAATTTATCCCAAAGTCATTTCCATCTTATTTCCACTGATTTGAATTTGATTTGCAATTCACACCATTACTATTTTAATCCATTTCATATTTTTTTTTTATACTTTCAAATTATATTTACTTTGTTAACACTTCAAGTCGAATTTTAATTGATAACTCAAGTTCTGATTCCACCATTCACTTTTTAATTTACCATTCAATTTTATTAACTTACATTGCAATTTCATTCACAATTATTTCCACTTCATCAACAATTTGAATCCATTTTAATTTAAAACTTGAGTTTATTTCCAACTTCATCATAAACTCACAATTCAATTTCATTAACTAATTTATTATCTAATTAGTTCGTCCCTTATTTATAATCCAACACTTGAATTTTTATTCCAAATATCACTTCATTTTATTTACTTAAGTTCAATATACTTTATAATTCAAGTTTGGATTTTTATTCTATTATCTAGAACATCAAACAATATTTATTTTGGAATTTCTATTCCACTCTCAAAACCTATAAGTCACAATTCATTATTTACACAATTCCATTTATTTTAGGCTTGAATATATTTATCTTTTATTTTTAACTCAAGCCTTCTATTTATTTATAGCCCAAGCATATTTTAATGGATTTTTAATTCTCTTACTCGTTATTCTTATTTATTTATTTAAATTCCAATCCTTATCCACTTTATTTTCCATTTATTCAGGTGTGAATCTAATTCCATCAAATAATTCAATTGAATTCTTATTCCAATACAATCTTATTTTCCAGCACTCAGTTCACTTACACTTTGAAATTTTGTTTTTCAACAAATTCCAAAGTTTAAACAACCGTTCAACATTTCAAAATTCCCTTTAAAACCTTCTATATCCCAAAATTCGTTTGATAAATTTCATTTATCTCTTTGGATTTCAAAACTCAACCAGTTTTGCAAACAATTTCAATTCAAAACAATTTGGTAGCAATTTCACTTCTGGAAACCCGAAAATGAACATCGATGATGCTGCAGTCATCACCGAAGTTATTTTCTAGCAACCAAAAGAGTTCAATGCTTTTATTCTCTTTCTAAAATCCATCCAATATTTTTAAATTCCAAACCTCTCTAGATTTCAAATCCGATTCAAAAATATTTCTCAATATATAATATCTTTCCCAATCTTTGGAAATCATTTCCAAATTCAAAGGAACTTAAATCTCCAAATTCCAACCTCTTTAGATTTAAATTCAAACTTCTTTGGAATCTTATCTTACTTTAATAATTACTTACACTATAATTTACATTATAGTTTACCTTTACAAATTCATTTAATATGAATTGGTTTCTTAGTTTTTAATTATGAATTCAATTCCTTATTCCATTATGAATCACATTCATAAATTTCATCTATCATGTTAATTTATTCCTTAATTTTTAATTATTATTTCAATCTTTATTCAATCATCATACAATGATAATAATTTAATACTATCACTTCTATCATCCAAACATCCATATATAGCTATAATAATTAAGAAAAATCATTTTCTTTTATCTACATAAAATAAATTTGGGTAAAATTATTTCATTTACCCTAGTTAAAACAATACTATGTCGGTTTATCCTGTTCAAGAGTTTAGAAATCCCTATCGATGACATGGCGTCCCACACATCGACCAGAATCCATAAACACTCAACCGATAAATCAACACAATATAAAAACAATTTCATATTCACTAACAAGTACGCACTCATATCTATTAATACTCTCAAACTCATTCTAGAGTACTATGGACTCTATTTAATGAGTAATTCCCACCAGAGCCAAGGTTATCACCAACCTAAGCTCTGATACCAACTGTAACGGCCCGCAAATCCGTACCCCTTGAGTTAACACTATTCTACAACAATCAACTCAAGTTGCACAAAATTACGAACCATTTGGGTTTAAGAAGGAGAGGTGGAAGAAGAGAAAACAAAATCAACATCAGAATCTAACCATCGCAGCGGAATAAAATATAATAGATAATATATAAACTTTACTCAACACCAAATATTTCTGTTTACATATATTACATCATCAGAGTACATCAATCACAGCTCACATCAATAACATACAATGGATATACAACAACTCAGAATACACAACTCAAACAGCGGAATATATAAATATAAACAAGTACGCGTGTACGTATCGTCATCCAGCTCGTCTCCTGAGCTCCACAGCAACATATCCTGTATCCTATAATACTCGGTCTGACCCGAGCATTATAGTTAAATAACACCCGAGTCAGTCTGGAATACCAGCGTGAGAAAATCACACCCAATTGATTATTAAAGTTTCAAAAATCCTTTGAAAACAAAAGCATCTCGTAAGACCACGCCACAAATAAACATGTCGGGTTTTTACCTTACGATAGCTAAAACAATTTTTATAGAAATCCTCTGATATTATAATAGTGTCTATAGAAAGTAAATAGAATCTAGCTGAAATGCTTGCATCTCACGTTTCAGCAATAGTTGGGCACAATCAAAACCGTACGGGCGCGTAGGGAAAATGAATTTCCAACAATGACTAGGCACTGGGGTACCACCTGTCACAGTACGGGGCCTAGATCACCGTACCGAGGACTACTCCCTTCATCCCCTGCAACACAAGGCCGGAACCATTCCTTACGGAACAGTCCCGAACAAGATAAACCCCGTGGTTGGCGCGACCAACCACCCACTAAGCCGAAATATATAAGGGACATCTAGACAGGGGAATTATCTTGTCCTGCTTGGGCATGACCCACCTAACCTTGCTGCATATCCCCTGATTTTCAGTCATTCCCATTTGATGAGGCTTGAGGCTAAACGTTACCTTTTTAGAACATTTCGCTTAGAATGCCCATCGTCCACCTGACGATGTTTCGCAAGCATTCGTCCATACAAGTCCGTCCCGGGTTCGAACGGAACCGAAGGCACTACTCCTACTACATCCATTTTGGAAATATCCTCAGGATTAGTAGCGACTAGCCCTTGCACATCACTGCTCCATCTTCGAATCCAAAATCGTTTACACGAAACGTACAAACCGGATCGAAGTGGTTTTCGAGAAATAAATCTCGATCCCGGTCTCTTCGAAACGATCAACGCATTTGTCCAATATTGATAGTCGGTTATTTAACTATCAATTATATTCACAGAACAACCATCAATCAATAAATAATTTCCCAAATTATTTATTAATCTCACAAATATCTTCACAAGATATATTTCTATTTTCAATCCTTTGAAAACAGTTTCAAAACCATCTTTCTTCCAGAATCAACTTTCCCAAATCTTTTCTATCTCTTCTGAAATCACCAAGCACAAAATAGATTTTTAAAATAATATTAAAACACTTTACTTTGAAATATATACTTTTAAAACATTTAAGTTAAATTACTTCAATAAATTTATTAAAAATACATACTATATGATTATGAGAAAATAAGGTTTCTTAATAAAATATAAAACTAGGTTTTCACTTTTAAAACACATACTAAGTCACTTTTAAATAATTAATACTATAATAATAAATATATTGAAGGAAATACTTGCTTTAGAAATTAAATATTAGAAACAATAAATATTACAAAAAAACTTGCTTCCTTTAAAAAAAACAACTTTAAAACATCTAATTTATATGTACAAATTTACTTTAAAAAAACGTGTACTTGGTCATCCAAAGAAAATTCCAACTTCAAGCACTTAAATCAATTTCCCAAATTGATTTTCCAATTCATTCTATTTGAAATTAAATTTCTCTACTTATCAGTTTATCTCCAAATTTCATTAATTATGGGCTTAATATTCATTATTATTTCTTTCTGTTTGATTTTATACTATTTAACTGAAATATACTAATTTCAGCTCCTTCCAAATTTTCTTTATTCTTCTCAACAAATTGAATCAAATAAAAGTTTTATTCCTTTAACATAATAACACTAAAATTTAAAATTCATAAATCTTCTGATTTATTCAAATTTCCCTTACTAAACTTAAGATTTATTATTAGAATTTTAAAAGGGCACTTTATTTCTTTCCCAATAGATTCTTAAATTCATTCAAATTTCTATAATTATTCTACTTACAAGTTCACTACTTTTATTATCTTTCCAAATCCAATTTATATATTTTGGTAATTCATTTACTCAAATACATCCAATCAACCATAACATTCAATATTCCAATACAACTCATCATAGAATATCAATATTCACAGCAGAGAATATTAAATAAATTTAAATAAATGTTGAGGAATCCAGTTGGATCCCTCCAACCTGTTTTTCCTGCATTCACAAATGTTAGCACAATATAATAGGCCAATTTCAAAATATCATACTATACCACATCAATCAGTTCAGCCATTCAAACAATTATTTAAATTTAATCATTTAAATTTAAATTTAAATTTAAACTGAGTAAGATTAACTCACCTTTGATTTCTGTCTGGCACCCATTCCCATTTCGACTATTACTTCCCAATTTTGTACCTAGTATAAATATTTATATGTTTTATTAATATTTGAACCCATCAAATGACTAATTTCTATTTATTAATTTAAATTAATTTAGTTAACCTTTCTAATACCCTATGTTTGAAATAACCAAAATAGTTATAAAAGTCAATTAAATAATTTAATTGCCTTAATATACCTTAAAATTAAAAGGTAGGTTTATAATCCATATCTAAAATTAAAGATCTAAATTTTTATATCACTCTTCAATTATTAAAAATTCCCTTCAACCCTATATTAAACAACAAAAATTGTTTTGTATACCTTGCAAAATACAGAACCTCATCTGTCTAAATTTTCCTAATTAAACTATATACTTTTAATTTCCTATATCTTCATATTAATGGATGTATTAAATCAAAATTCCAGAAGACAAAAATTCGAACCTCTCTGCTGCAACTCCAGAACTCACGCGACACGCATACCCAAACCCTCGAAACGCCACTGCACGAACCACCAAGTGCCACCGCATTTGCCAACCTCTCGGCCTCACATAAACTCGAATCGCAAGCCACTCAAGCCATCGCAGACATCGCGACCACTAAGCCCACGAGATCGCAACCCAAAATTGCGCGAGCTTCCCAAAATCGAGCAGCCCTAATCGACATCGCGAATCAACGCTGCCACCTCAAACTCGTCCCCTCCATTGAATCCTAGCCGAGCCGAAACCCTAGTCGTGCCTTCCATCGGAACCCAGCGACCCTCTCCACGCAACGAATAGTCGACGGCATTTTCTGCTTATCGATCTGACTTATTTGAATAGGGGAAAGGCGATTTGATAGTGAGGATTTGTTCGGCCATTTAATTGATCTGGGTTACTCAAGAGAAGGGAAGAGGAAATTGTTCCAATCGGTTGACTTCCCTTATTTTTTTTTAAAGGACTTCGTTTTGATTAAACGATATCTAATTAGAACGAAAGGAAAAACTGCTTCGGTGCAAAAATCGAAGTGAGGGAGAAAGTTTATTTATTTGATGTGGCTAAAGCTTCCACTTGAAGCTTCTGCTCTATATTTTTATTTAGTTGTTTTTCAATTTATTTATTTATTATAATTTTTTTTTTATACTTAATTTAGGCTATTAATATTAAAGAGAGAAACGGTTTGGAGATGCTTACTACAGTACCCGAGTAGAAAGCGAATAAATTCTGATGTTCAATTTTATTTGACCAGTCAAGGTACGGAATATTTTTAAATTTAAATCGTTTCGAATTTTCGATACAGATTTAAGCGCGTTTATATGTCGAACACGCACACACTAGCTCCGATCAAAACGGAATTTGAAACCCTATAATAATTCAATATTACGGACCCAATGGAACCGGTTTCGTCGAATTCTGAGACTGTGCCTCGGGAGGCTATTTTCAAATTCAATCTAAACGATATAAATTTCGAAACTGAACAAATAACTTCCAAATTCAATTTTAACACTTTTACTGCCTTCACTATCATCAATATAAATTTTATAAGCCTTCAAATTATTTTAAATCGGATTAAAATTCCAGATTCAACATTTCAATCAAATTCAAGTTATTTAATTCAACAATTTAATTGTCAATTAAATTATGATATTTTAAATTTAAGTTGATAATTAACCTTTAAATAATTAAAATCAATTAAATATTCCGATTTTAATTTGCTTAAAATCCCGGGTCGTCACACGGATAAAGGTCCCAAAGGACCGGGGGATGGCATATTCGGTCAGTTGTTACTCAGTTAGGGGTAACCCGGCCTTGTGTTGGTAGAGATCCGGTTTGGTTCTCGGGGATGTCCATCCAGAGGCATTCTCATGTGGCAATGGGAAGTTCCTTGGCCTGATCATTCGTTGGAAATCCAATTCCCAATACGAAATTTGTACGGTATTAGTTGTAGAACCTGCCATTTACTTATGGTGGTCACCACTGTTTAGATGGTAGCTATAGTAGGCATACGATAATGGTCGTATGTTGGCTAAGATTTATATTCTACTTTCGAAATGAATTTTTCTCTACACTATGCACTAATAATAATATAAAATGTTCTTTTAAATGCGTATCAAGCATCTTTGACTATCATAAGGAGAAATCTCCTCCGATTCTGCGTTTGCATGTGTGTGTGTGCGGGAGGCCTTATGGTAGTCTCATTTTTAAAAGCATTGCGAATTGAATTTAAAAATATTCCTCTATTTTGATTTTAAAGATAAATAAACTGTTTTGAGTTCTCACACCAGTCACATGACTGACTTGGAGTTTATTGTTTCCCTTCCTAAACTCTGGGTGCCCACCAATTTTCCACACGGGCAGTCAAGAGTTAGGTTTATCAGGATATTCTGGATATTCAGGAGTTGCTGGAGGCAAGCTGGATGGCATGGCGTATTACTATGTAGTATTTCTTTTTCCGCTGCATTGTTGTTTTTTGTTGTACACTCTGATGATATGATGTAATGAAATGTAATAACTGATATAGTTCTTTGTTTAAAGATTATTCATTTATTATTATATGTTGTTCCGCTGCGAATTGTGAGATTCTGTTGTTGTTCAGTTGTTTTCTATTCCTTTCTATTTTTCTGTTCCCTCTGTTTTCAAATTCTCTATTTTCTTTTGTCTTTTCTCTCTTTTAAAATATTCCCTATTTTCTATCTTCTTATCTTCTCTTTCTATCTTTTTCTTTTCTTTTTAAAACCCTAACTATTCGGTTTTTCGGCAACGAAAATCCGCAAGCGTTACATAAACTTTTTGTACACATGTACATGTGTTAGTCTTATGCTTTTGGTGAGTTTATTCAAATTTGTAAGTTTTTGTTTTGGATTGGACAGCTTATGTTAAGGTACAACTGCAAACGGATTATGGATGCATATTTGTTGTGACCGGATACCTTCTGATGACTCACCATGGTTTTTTTTATAGCTAGCTTATGGCAATGCTTATTGTGTTAAAAATACGGAATACGGATCTTAAGGCTAGGATTAACACTAGAGTGGGTGAATAGTGTTTAAAGAAATTACTAAATCTTTTTGAGTTTATGTTAATTTGAATACAAATGTATGCAATATTCAGACACAGATATGATCACAGAAACAAACACAGATGCAGAAATAAAGTAAAAGCAGTAAAGGAAAGAACACACTGGATTTTATATTGGTTCGGAGTTAGCCTACATCCAGTCCCGCACACAAGTACTGTAACGACCCGTTGAAATTAATAATATTTAATAAATTAAATTAATATAATTTCTAATTTGTTTAAGAATAAATGTAGAAATTTGGTATAGTAGTTGTAACCTAGTGTAAGAATAAAATTTTATGACAATAGATTTGGATAATGTAATTTGTCACTTTTTGTTAAAAGTAAATTTTAAGAAATCAATAAATGTTGAATTAGGAATATTAATAAAAAAATATTAACTAAAATGAGATTCATTAATATAAAATCAGTAGTGAAGATGTCACCTTTGGTTGTAATAAAGGTGAATGCTATTAGTGGATGTCAACACTTAATAAAATTTATTTAGAATAAAAAGAATTTAAATGCATGTTTGAATAGAGTATTAAATTGATAGATTAAGCGTAAGTAATTAGAATTTAACCCTATAAGATATGGAACTGAATGTATGAATATAATTTTGTAGAAATAGTTAATTAACAACTTATTTGTGCATACCCAATTTAATATAAATAACAAAAGGGATAGCACTTGATGTGCCTAAGTATTAATATATTGGAACTATAATAAAATAGAGAGTTTGGTAGTAAATAGAAATAAAAAGACCGTTATTAACTAGTAAATTAATAAATGGATTCTAACAATAGGTAGTAATTAATGCGCGTATATTGGGCATTTGCGGATTACCAATTTTTCTACCTATTCATATAATTTATTTATGTAAATCTAAACCTATGGCAACATTTTGTTAATAAATGTTGGAAGTGAATTTGAATATATCAAAGGATAACAAGTGTTTAGGTTAACCATTTATTTTATTTAGTTAAGAAGGGAAATAGATTGAAATAAAGCTAATTTAAATTTTTTGGTTGTTAATGGGTATAGTTAAATAAGGAGAAGTTATAGGAAATAAAACGCGCACTAATGAGACGTAATATAATTCCAAAGTTATTTATACCCACAAATAGGTTAATTACTGTATAGAAAGAGTCTAAATCAATAAATGAATTTATTAAGATTACATTTATAATTTTATAACCTTTATGCTGATTTAAGTTCAATTAATTTATTTGATTAAATAGTGCAGTAGCGTAGTTTTGTGCGGTAGTTGAAATAGCTAATTCTTTTAGGAGAAGTTAAGGCTAATTCTATGTATATATTTGACCTATTGTTGATATAGATTCTAGGAAGCAGGATCTATTAATTAAATGGAGTATTAGATTCAATAATTGCATTTATCGCATAAATAAAGAGAATATAACGGTTAAAATTGGCGTTATTGAAATTAAAAAGGAATGGGGGAATAATAATTTGAAATCATTGCAATAGATATTAATTTAAGGTTACCTTAAATAAATTAAGGTAATAAATGGAGGATAGTGTAAATATCTTTATAACACGATGATTTGTGTAGTTAGGGTAGTTTTGATTTGTCACTTAAGATGGAGGATTTTTATAAAATGTAATAAATGTAGTTTAAATTAAGGCATTGACGTTTGGGTATTTAAGAAGTGATAAACTAAAATTTATTTATTTATTTGAAAATTTGAAATCCAATTTGTGGATTTATTGCAAATAAGTGAAATTTGTGTTTAACCATTACATCGATAGGAATAAATTAAATTTAAGGTTATATTAATAAAATTTGGACTAGAGAAATGATATGAATCGGTTTTAGAAGCCTTAAATATAAAATGGGAAGTAGACGAGATTTCACGTTACAACCATTTTTAAAAAATCCTGATGTATGTAGAAATATTTATGAAATATAACGTAAACCAATGTTGAATCAAAAGAATAGAGTCAACACTTATTTATTCATTTAATGTGATATAACTACGAGTATGATTTATTGCAAATTACATGGAAATCTAATATATAGGACATTACCTAAAAAGGAAGAGTAGATAAAATTTATGATAAACATATTTGTATATGAAGGTTATTGATTTAAGGAGAAATTGGGCAAGTTTTATGTATTTGGGTTAAGTGCAACCTTTAATAGATAAATTTAGTGCAATTAAAGAAATTGACAATTAATATTTCGAAATCCCTATGGAAAGTAAATTTAATTAAATTTTGGAAATTTAATATATATATATACAGTTATAAACCCTAGCTCCATCCTATTGTCATTTACTGTATATTCATTTCTTCATCTCCTTCTCCTCCTCAAATGGTTGCAAAACCTAGAACTACTTCAATCCAAATTTCAACGAAAATGCAAACACTTCAGAAAAATTCCACAAAAAAATATATGTTAATGTTCTCGAGGCACGTAATCTACTGGTGCAATTCGTTTTCTGTTTTGAACATTCGTTTGAGCAGAATTAATTCAAACAGAATATTCAAGACTAAATAATAGAACATTTAATTTGGTTGAAGGAATAAATTCCAACTTTAGTTTTGAAATATTAATACTCCAAATGGATATATATATATATATATATATATATATAAATTGAATTGGTTTTGGAACTTGAGAGAGATAATACAAATTTTGGTTTAGACTTTAATAAAGAAATGTATTTGTAAAGCCATGAGAACTATTTTCTTTACAAAGTAACATTTAAGTTAAACCTTTTAATTCATATACCGTTGAATATCCAAACCATTCAAGTTTTAGAAGTTATGGTTTTAAAGTATGATTTTCAAAATACTATGCTTTGAAAATATTTGATTTTCAGACGATATGAAGTTAAAGCATTTTGATTTTGGAAAAGAATTATATTTGGGATAAGTGATAAAATATGGTTTTGGGTTTTGAAATGATATCGTATTCATGGTTATGAAATGGAATGTTTATTTTGATTTTTAAAGTATAACCTATTTTTAAATGACCGCGGTGTTATAATAACGATGGGTTGGCAAAGAGACCGGGATCGGATATCTGACATACTCTCTGTCGATACCGAAAACCACTTTGACTAACCGTGTACGCGGTGGAGATTCCAGAATGAAGTAGGTGGTGGTGACGTTTCCTGTAAGGTAAATACGTGGACTCGACTCCCGTGAGTTGGCATAAGGTGGCTAAAACAGGAGCGATTCTCAGGCCAATGAGGTCATTCCTCTGATCGGACCCTCCTCTTCGATATTATACTTTGATTTTGGATTGATTCAGTGGCCACTTCTATATTTTGATTTTGGGGAGTTAGTCCGAGGTGGGCGGTAACTGCGGCTATGCGTTTCCACCAGCCTGGATAGCAATTGGTATATCTACCCTGGCATTGCCTAGTTGTGCCGTGTCACCTACCATACCGAGCCTTTACTACGAGTTTCTATTTGTGTCGTACCTATGGAGTATCCTCTGGTAGCTTCCCGATCAGGAGGTATTACGTTACTGTATAGACTATTGGCATTATTTGTGTTAAGGGCTATATGGGTAACCCCTTAACGCTATTAAAAAGTAAGTTTATTTTATAAATAGACACTATTATAATAGCGCAATATACTACATAGTAAATAGTTTAACGGATCCTTAGGAGATGTAAATCCCGAGCATCTCTTGAGTTACTGTACTCATATTTATTTCTGTTAATTTAACTCACATAAGATCTTTTAGTTCTGACTCGAGTGTTTTTGTCTTTTCAAATTCGCTCGGGTCAGTCCGAGCGTTTCAGGATCGAAGACTTTAGCTTTGAAGGACGAAGACGAAGGAGTCGTATTATTATTATCTATAGTATTGCACCACACTCATACTGTTCCGCTGCATTGATTGTATTGGTAGGTGTAACTCTGATATTTATTATATAAAGCAAATCAAGTGTTTGTAAACTGTTTTGAACTGTATATTTATTATTATATTTTATCCTTCCGCTGTGAGATTCTGTTTTGTTTTATTTCTTCTCTGTTTTCTTATTTACCCCATAACAATCCGCCCTTGCGTATGCTTTGAATTGGCACGTGTGTCGGTTTAAAGTGTGCGAAAAGGCGGGACGTTACAGTTGGTATCAGAGCTTTGGTTTAGCGATAAACCTTGGCTTTGTGGGGTTTGACTCTTTATTAATAGGGTAGTAATACCCTATGGGAGTCGCTGAGAGTATATATATGAGAGAGCGTATTTGTTAGTTTTATAAAAAGATTTTGATATTGTGTTAATCTGTTCCACTTTGTATTTATAAATTCTGGTTGATGCATGGGACGCTATGTCATCAATAGGGATTTCTAAACACTTAATTAGGACAGACCGACATAATATTTGTTTTAATATAGGTGAATGAAATAATTTTGCCTATTATATTTTCTATATATAAAAATATTTTTATAAATATATATATATATATATTTGGTTGCTATAGATTGGGTGTTAGGTAATAAAATATTTATAATAATTGAAGCTAAGCTGAAATTATAATAAATCAAATTGGAGATTTTTGAACTTAAGTCCGGGATTTTTGAAATCTTCTTTCAAAGGATTTATGAAATATAATGATTTGGTTTATAAATATTTTCTTATATAAATATTTAGTATAATTCGAAGGAATTGGTTTAAAGAGGATTTTGAAGAAAATAAGTTTGTACTTTCCTCTCTGTCGCTGGAAAATAATTTCGGTGATGACGGCCGCATCATCGACTTTCATTTTCGAGTTTCGAAGGGAAAGGCCACTGTAGTAAATTCTACTGCAGATTTGTTTTGAAATTATTTAAAATTTTAATTGTTTAAAGGTAATTAGAGATATAAAAGTTGTAAGAAATTAATTATCTATTATTTTAAAGTAATTTTGGAATTTGACCCGGTATTAATTCTGGAATTTCCATTAATTAGTTGTAAAAAAAAAAAATTTTTTTTTGAGGTTAGTAAAATAAAGGTTAAGTAATCAATGAATTAAAAGGGTTGAGATTTAACTTGTATAAGTTCTTTTGCTTTTTCTTTAACATAAATAACTTACCAAGTATAAAAAGTTGAAATGTAAATTAAGAGTGGAATAGAATATTATGCAAGTAGAATTTTTGGAAATAATGAAGTATTCAATAAATTACTGTTATAAATAAGAATTTAATGGTATTAACTTAAGTGATGATTGGAATTTTACTAAAATTAAAGGTTGTATTATTATTAGGTGATTTTAACCGTAAGAAAGTAAAAATGAAATTCCTTAATTTATAAATTTTGATTGTAGGGTTATTAACTTAAGTACGCCTTAATTTCCCCTATTCTAATATAATAGAAAGTAGGAAAAATATAAATGACTGCAATCCATAGTTAATGAATGAGTAAAATCTTTCACTTATAGGAATGCAAGTTATAAGGTTAATAAATTAAGTGTAAGTAGAGGGTTACTGTAATTAAATATAATGGAAACTTCAACATTAAATAAATGAATGAGATTAAAGGTAAGTTGAAATTGTAGGTTATAAAACAAATATATATTAATTAAAGGAATGAAAAGAAACTTGTAAATTTTCACTTACATTCTTAAAATATATATAACTTACCATAAAATAAAAGTTGCAATTGCTAGTAAGAAAGTGTAAAGGGAAATCTTACAAGTGAAGCTTGAGGTAATTAAAGTATTCAATTAATTGCTGTTAAAACTTAAGCTAAATCGGAAATTTTACTATATAAGAAAGGTAAGTAGAATAAATGGGTGATATAAACTTTAGTCAATAAATTGGAACACAAATATGATAATTTTGTAATAAATGAAAATGAAAATTGTAAGAAGTAAAGGGATCACTCCATAAATGAAAGAAAGAAAATCAAACCATTGAAGCATGAGATAAATGTATAATAAATAAATTTGGGTGTTGGTTTGAATTATGTTGTTTGATTTATGTTGTTGGGTAAGAAATTTGAAGTGGTTAAATGAATAAGTATCTATCTTTGTTCCATCTAAGACTGTTGAGTAAAGGATGCACTTGATAGTTAATTTCATTTCATACAAATTTCAAGTTTGAACCCAAACAACTATTTGTTTGATGGATTAAATGGTTGCTTTGTTTGTGTATGTATGTTGTTTGTAAGGTTGATGGTTGTTGAATTGTTTGGTTGATTAATGATTGAATCCACTTGAATAGTTCACTTTAAAATAAATAATATTTGAAATAAGATGTACTATTTTATTCTTCCTTCTCCCTTCTTTTTCCTTTTCGGGGACGAAAAGTTTTGAGTGGGGGAGATTGTAATGACCCGCTGAAATTAATAATATTTAATAAATTAAATTAATATAATTTCTTTTTTGGCAAGGCGAATTAATATAATTTCTAATTTGTTTAAGAATAAATGTAGAAATTTGGTATAGTAGTTGTAACCTAGTGTAAGAATAAAATTTTATGACAATAGATTTGGATAATGTAATTTGTCACTTTTTGTTAAAAGTAAATTTTAAGAAATCAATAAATGTTGAATTAAGAATATTAATAAAAAAATATTAACTAAAATGAGATTCATTAATATAAAATCAGTAGTGAAGATGTCACCTTTGGTTGTAATAAAGGTGAATGCTATTAGTGGATGTCAACACTTAATAAAATTTATTTAGAATAAAAAGAATTTAAATGCATGTTTGAATAGAGTATTAAATTGATAGATTAAGCGTAAGTAATTAGAATTTAACCCTATAAGATATGGAACTGAATGTATGAATATAATTTTGTAGAAATAGTTAATTAACAACTTATTTGTGCATATCCAATTTAATATAAATAACAAAAGGGATAGCACTTGATGTGCCTAAGTATTAATATATTGGAACTATAATAAAATAGAGAGTTTGGTAGTAAATAGAAATAAAAAGACCGTTATTAACTAGTAAATTAATAAATGGATTCTAACAATAGGTAGTAATTAATGCGTGTATATTGGGCATTTGCGGATTACCAATTTTTCTACCTATTCATATAATTTATTTATGTAAATCTAAACCTATGGCAACATTTTGTTAATAAATGTTGGAAGTGAATTTGAATATATCAAAGGATAACAAGTGTTTAGGTTAACCATTTATTTTATTTAGTTAAGAAGGGAAATAGATTGAAATAAAGCTAATTTAAATTTTTTGGTTGTTAATGGGTATAGTTAAATAAGGAGAAGTTATAGGAAATAAAACGCGCACTAATGAGATGTAATATAATTCCAAAGTTATTTATACCCACAAATAGGTTAATTACTGTATAGAAAGAGTCTAAATCAATAAATGAATTTATTAAGATTACATTTATAATTTTATAACCTTTATGCTGATTTAAGTTCAATTAATTTATTTGATTAAATAGTGCAGTAGCGTAGTTTTGTGCGGTAGTTGAAATAGCTAATTCTTTTAGGAGAAGTTAAGGCTAATTCTATGTATATATTTGACCTATTGTTGATATAGATTCTAGGAAGCAGGATCTATTAATTAAATGGAGTATTAGATTCAATAATTGCATTTATCGCATAAATAAAGAGAATATAACGGTTAAAATTGGCGTTATTGAAATTAAAAAGGAATGGGGGAATAATAATTTGAAATCATTGCAATAGATATTAATTTAAGGTTACCTTAAATAAATTAAGGTAATAAGTGGAGGATAGTGTAAATATCTTTATAAAACGATGATTTGTGTAGTTAGGGTAGTTTTGATTTGTCACTTAAGATGGAGGATTTTTATAAAATGTAATAAATGCAGTTTAAATTAAGGCATTGACGTTTGGGTATTTAAGAAGTGATAAACTAAAATTTATTTATTTATTTGAAAATTTGAAATCCAATTTGTGGATTTATTGCAAATAAGTGAAATTTGTGTTTAACCATTACATCGATAGGAATAAATTAAATTTAAGGTTATATTAATAAAATTTGGACTAGAGAAATGATATGAATCGGTTTTAGAAGCCTTAAATATAAAATGGGAAGTAGACGAGATTTCACGTTACAACCATTTTTAAAAAATCCCGATGTATGTAGAAATATTTATGAAATATAACGTAAACCAATGTTGAATCAAAAGAATAGAGTCGACACTTATTTATTCATTTAATGTGATATAACTACGAGTATGATTTATTGCAAATTACATGGAAATCTAATATATAGGACATTACCTAAAAAGGAAGAGTAGATAAAATTTATGATAAACATATTTGTATATGAAGGTTATTGATTTAAGGAGAAATTGGGCAAGTTTTATGTATTTGGGTTAAGTGCAACCTTTAATAGATAAATTTAGTGCAATTAAAGAAATTGACAATTAATATTTCGATAACCTAAAATTTGATGGGATAAGAACATTTGGGTAATGAAGGGATGACAAATATTAGCTATGATTCTAGAAGGAATTAAATAGATAATGGGAAGATTAAAATCAGGTTCTAAGCAATAATTATTAAATAACAGAAGTTTAGGAGTAAAGTGAGATAATTGAAAATTTTAATCATTCATATAAGTCATTTGTTTATTAATATGAGTTAGCTAATAAATTTAATTTGGGCAATACCTATATATTGGAAACACATTTGTAAAGTGTAATTAATTGAATTTGGTGAATTGGGAATGAATCCAAGGTTATAGGAATTGATGTAATACTACGCAAATAAAAGGTAACTGCATAAAATCAATGTTTCGTAATAAATTGTAATTGATAATTAAGTAGGAATGGGTTTGAATTTGACAAAAAGGAAAATTTATTATTTGCTTACCCATCTATTCAATCTATTAAATTTGATCAGATCCATTTGCAATTGAACGAATTTATTTACAAGTTAGTATGCATTTAGCTGATAACTATAAACCAATTAGGGCAATTGGGTATATATATATTACCAGTTAAGTTATATAAGATAATGGTTGACTTAATTAAGGGAGTTTATGTAATAATTTCATTTATTTTGTAAGTGGAAATAAAACGTTAATGATAACAAGTATTCAAAATTTACCATCTATTTAGTATATTAAGTATAATTGATAATCAACTGCAGCAAGTAATAAATAATAAATACGTAACGTTAAATGAAGTAATATTTGAAATTTAATATTTAGAAACTATGTTAATATAAGTGCAGATGAAATTGGGGATATTTACATATTGAAATATGAATCCAATGATAAATCAATCTAATTGACAATAAATAATGGAAAGTAAATTTAATTAAATTTTGGAAATTTAATATATATATACAGTTATAAACCCTAGCTCCATCCTATTGTCATTTGCTGTATATTCATTTCTTCATCTCCTTCTCCTCCTCAAATGGTTGCAAAACCTAGATCTACTTCAATCCAAATTTCAATGAAAATGCAAACACTTCAGAAAAATTCCACAAAAAAATATATGTTAATGTTCTCGAGGCACGTAATCTACTGGTGCAATTCGTTTTCTGTTTTGAACATTCGTTTGAACAGAATTAATTCAAACAGTCCGTGACCATTCATCATCGTCGTCGCAAACTTCGTCGGATCGTCAAACCTTTTCTGGGTTTTGTAGAGTGGACGATGGGGATCGCATCTATATGGTTTGTGTGTCGTTTTATTTATTTTCAATTTTGAATTCAATCATCATTTTTCGCCATAACTTTCTCATACGAAGTCGGATTCACACGAAATTTCTTTTGTTAGGATCGTAATTTAATTCCGGATTTGATGACACTGGTTTGGACGAATTCCGAGAAGGGCGAATTTTTGGGTTTAAATCGAATTTAAATTCGATTTAAATTCCAAAGGTGAGTGTTTAAACCCACTCACAACTACTAGAAGCTTTTATGTTTGTTAAACTAATTTTAGAAATGAATAGAAATTTATTTATGAGTATTTGGCATGTTTATTTTATTCATATCTGTTGAATTGCATTTATTTAATTTAACTGTTAATTTAATTAATTTATTGCGTATTATAAATTTACAGTTAAAATTTATTTGTTTATATATGAACTGCTAGTTAACAGTTATATAATTTATTACTGAATATAGACTGTAGATTAATAGCTGTTAAATTTAATTTGAATAAAATTGCCAGTATTACCTGTTATGTAGTACCAAAAATAATATTGTTATTGATTGATACTGATTGATGATTGCGATTTGGATGATGGATGATGTTGATGAATGGATGTTTATTGTATATCATTAAATTGCAAATTATCATGCATATTTCATTTCATTCGGGATTGTGGTTTGAAATGATATACAACCGCAAAATTTTATATCTTTTAAATTGCGGATTGAAATGATAAATATCTGTATCACTTGACCATAGGATAGAAAATTATATACAGGCACCGCGGTATATATATAACTATTTAAAGGTGATTTCTATGGTTTGGATGGAATACAGTTTATAATAATCTTAAATTTTATATTGTATAAATATTATTCTTCCATATATATACATATGAAGTTGAAAATTTTGAAATTAAAAGGTGTATAAATCTCTTTATTAAAAATGGAATTTTTTTTAAGAAAATGGAGTTTGATAATTTATATCATATGTTTAAATGTTAAGTTTGGAAATTTTAAGATATGATATTTATAATTGGATTTTTTTTCCAAGATAAATTGAAATGAATATTCTAGTATAATTTGAATTGAAAAAAATATATATTTTATTACTAGAAATTGGAGTTCTTATTTATTTATGGATTTTATGTGAATATTCAAGACTAAATAATAGAACATTTAATTTGGTTGAAGGAATAAATTCCAACTTTAGTTTTGAAATATTAATACTCCAAATGGAGATATATATATATATATATATATATATATATATATATATAAATTGAAGTGGTTTTGGAACTTGAGAGAGATAATACAAATTTTGGTTTAGACTTTAATAAAGAAATGTATTATAAAGCCATGAGAACTATTTTCTTTACAAAGTAACATTTAAGTTAAACCTTTTAATTCATATACCGTTGAATATCCAAACCATTCAAGTTTTAGAAGTTATGGTTTTAAATTATGATTTTCAAAATACTATGCTTTGAAAATATTTGATTTTCAGACGATATGAAGTTAAAGCATTTTGATTTTGGAAAAGAATTATATTTGGGATAAGTGATAAAATATGGTTTTGGGTTTTGAAATGATATCGTATTCATGGTTATGAAATGGAATGTTTATTCTGATTTTTAAAGTATAACCTATTTTTAAATGACCGCGGTGTTATAATAACGATGGGTTGGCAAAGAGACCGGGATCGGATATCTGACATACTCTCTGTCGATACCGAAAACCACTTTGACTAACCGTGTACGCGGTGGAGATTCCAGAATGAAGTAGGTGGTGGTGACGTTTCCTGTAAGGTAAATACGTGGACCCGACTCCCGTGAGTTGGCATAAGGTGGCTAAAACAGGAGCGATTCTCAGGCCAATGAGGTCATTCCTCTGATCGGACCCTCCTCTTCGATATTATACTTTGATTTTGGATTGATTCAGTGGCCACTTCTATATTTTGATTTTGGGGAGTTAGTCCGAGGTGGGCGGTAACTGCGGCTACGCGTTTCCACCAGCCTGGATAGCAATTGGTATATCTACCCTGGCATTGCCTAGTTGTGCCGTGTCACCTACCATACCGAGCCTTTACTACGAGTTTCTATTTGTGTCGTACCTATGGAGTATCCTCTGGTAGCTTCCCGATCAGGAGGTATTACGGTACTGTATAGACTATTGGCATTATTTGTGTTAAGGGCTATATGGGTAACCCCTTAACGCTATTAAAAAGTAAGTTTATTTTATAAATAGACACTATTATAATAGCGCAATATACTACATAGTAAATAGTTTAACGGATCCTTAGGAGATGTAAATCCCGAGCATCTCTTGAGTTACTGTACTCATATTTATTTCTGTTAATTTAACTCACATAAGATCTTTTAGTTCTGACTCGAGTGTTTTTGTCTTTTCAAATTCGCTCGGGTCAGTCCGAGCGTTTCAGGATCGAAGACTTTAGCTTTGAAGGACGAAGACGAAGGAGTCGTATTATTATTATCTATAGTATTGCACCACACTCATACTGTTCCGCTGCATTGATTGTATTGGTAGGTGTAACTCTGATATTTATTGTATAAAGCAAATCAAGTGTTTGTAAACTGTTTTGCACTGTATATTTATTATTATATTTTATCCTTCCGCTGTGAGATTCTATTTTGTTTTATTTCTTCTCTGTTTTCTTATTTACCCCATAACAATCCGCCCTTGCGTATGCTTTGAATTGGCACGTGCGTCGGTTTAAAGTGTGCAAAAAGGCGGGACGTTACAAGTACGGGCTTTCTTTCAAAAGCAATTGTACAATTACACCCTCAATTTCTAGGCCATGAGGTACACCCTCCAGATTCATAATCCTTTAGGTAGAGATACTTGATTTCCCGGGCAATAAGTTTACCCAATTGATTTCCAAGGTTACAATCACACTTTTTCTCGCTAAATTGATTAGAAAGAAGTCTATAACTCTTAATAGCACTGAGGATCTTGTTGAGATAGTGATAGAGAATCAAAACAGAAATGATCTAATTAGATTCGATGTTGATTTCGGTAGAGTAATTGTAAGAATGTGTATAAAGAAAAATGGAAGAAGAAGAGAAGTGAAAACCAGAAAAATATATATGAAATTTCGTTGAAAACATCCCCTATTTATAGAAGAACAATAGCCATGTCCATTCGTGAAGGGATATGACGAATAGACACTTCTTTTGAAATTCAAATTTTGGAAATCAAATAACACTATGTCGACATGGGTAACTTGGGTATGTCGACATCCCAAAGGAAATTTTGGTGTTTTGTTTTTCTTTGAAAATAACTTTTATCTTATATTAAAACTATTTTAAACTTTTATAAATATACTTAACTATAGTTAAAATACTTAAATAAATATAGAGAATGATACTTTGGTATGTATAAAATTTTACTATAATTTTATATTTAAATCTAAGTATAAATATTAAAAGTTAAATATATTATTATTAAAAGATAGTTTAAAACTAAGACTAATTTGATTTTGAAATTAAAGATTGTTTTGAGGCTAAAAGTATTTAAAACCAAGGTAGATGTTTTTGATTCTTTTAAAAGGAAGGTTTTGAAAACATTTTGAAAACAATATATAATTTTGTAAAATCATTTTGAATAAAAGGTAGCGGATACAAAACGATGTTCCACTAGATTTTTCGTAGGTTTCATCCTACTTAGGGTTCCATCCCTTTAACAGGCTCGAAGTGGATTCCATTCCACGAATAAATTGGATTTTAAGATGACAGTGCTTTTCTAGGAGTTTTAACAAAATTCCTAATTAAAATTACTTATTCTTGAAATCTTGAACTCTTGATAATCTTGTTATTCTTGATACTCATGAGTCTTCAATCTTGATATCTTGGATCTCTATACTGTACAATCTTCATTCTTGGTACCTGCATGGTTAAATCATGCATATACATATATATATCTAAACTATACTGTTAGTAAGTATATTTTATAATCTATTCTAAGGTTGTTGTCATCAAAACCTTTATCTCAAGGACTAACAATCTCCCCCTTTTTGATGATGACAACCTTTATGTATAAAATATTATAGCTCCCCCTTAATCTATGCCTAACTATCATATTTTATATTTCTCCCCCTTTGTCATCAACAAAAACTAACTCCAAACTGTATCACTCCCCCCGTTCTTGGACTAAAGTACCTGCATTAATAATCTATACGATGGAGTATATAATAGATAGATTAAGAGATAATTATACTGATAGACATGATAATTAATTAAAGATCATATAAATATCAATGCATATTTATACATGTTTTTCCACACCAAATATCAATCCAAATCAAATCAAATCCAATCAAATCAAATCAAACAATTCAAATCAAACAAACCAATCAAATCAAACGTTACGAGTAACTTCCACCCATCCTTCTTCTCCAAATATAGGGTCTACTTTAATAGCATCCCAATTTTCATTATCATTAGCGAGAGAGACTGGAGGATGTGCTTCGTTATCATCCTTGTGCAGGGAGGAAATCATCTATCATATTGCATCGAAATGCCTTTCTTGCTCTTTAATCATTTGCATTTGACTCAACTCTAAGTGTCGCTGGTTTCGAAGAATGAACGAAAAAATATTTTTGAAAGAATTAAGAGTCTCTTCAAGATTCTCAGATAAATTATGAATTGGATTGGCCATATTTTAGTTTGTGAGAAGAATGAGAGACAAAGTAGATAAGAAATAATATTGAGTGATGAATTCTAGAAGAAATAGGTATTTATAGGTGTAGAAATTCATTTGAAATAAATAGACATAAGGTAGTTATTCAAATTTCAAATTCAAAATGAAATATCATTTCTGACCAGTACATGTCGACATGGTGTAGTGAATTTTGTTGGCTTATTTTGATTTTGTGAATAATCGTGTGTGTGTGTGTGTGTGTATTTATATAATATACTAACATTTATTCTATAGATAAGATAAGCTAGATAACAGAAAAGGAATTCAATTTCATTTCATGGTAACACGATACAACGATTAAACATAAAGAACTACATGAACTTTTAAATTAAGACAAACTAAACTAATACAATATGAAATGAAAAGATAGAACCATTCCTATGATAAAGTCAGTGCATTATTTGATGAAAAATAGGATAAGTGTTGATACTTTTAATGATGACTGTACTTGAGGAATTACGAATACCTCTTACAGAATCACCTACGTAAGTACGAAGGCGCCGCTTCAAAAAGAATTATAAGGCCAAATTCTCTAAGCTCTTATGAGACCAGGAAGGTGTTGTAACGACCCGTATTTTACATATCGAAAGATCGTAAAACTGTTATCATTAGGTCGTTAGTGTTGTTGAGTCGTCTAGAGTTTAAGTCGTCCAGAGTTTAAGTCGTAGAAGATCTTGAGTATTGAGCGACCTAAAGATAAGGCAGAGCGACCTAAGGAGTTAGATTGTGTGATAGTTTAGGTCGTGTGATAGCTTAGGTCGTATAATAGCTTAGGTCGGTGGAGCGACTTAGGTGGTTGGAGCGACTTAAGGAAGTGAACGACTTAAGGGAGTGAGCGACCTAAGAGAACTAGCGGCATAGGTAAACGACCTAAGGAGGTTAGCGACCTAGGGATTAGCGGTATAAGAGTAGCGACCTAGGAGATTGAACGAGTTAATGACCTAAGGGGAATAGGTCGGTTGAACGACTTAAGGATGATAGCTTAGGTCGTTGAAGTTTAAGTCGTGAAGGCGAAGGTGTTAGGTCGCGTAAAGGGTTAAGACGTTAGGTCGTGTGTGTAGTTAGGCCGTGTAAGGGCTTAAGCAGTTAAGTCGTTAGGTCGGCAATGCTGTTAAGTCGTTAGGTCAGCAACATCATTAGGTCGTGTTTGTGTTAGGTCGTATATGTGTTAGGTCGTTGAGTCGCGTAAAGGCTTGAATGTTAGGTCGCGCATATACTCGAGTTGATAGATCGTAGGTTGTGGAGTTTCGTTAAGTCGTGAGCGACTTAAGGGTGAGCGACTTATGGGTTCGGCCTATAAATACACGGGTTAGCTTCATTTTTTGGGATCCGGATTTTGAAGCGACGAAGTTCTACCACTTTGAGAGCTCGAGTGCTACACTTCTTCACTTCTTATCTCTTCTTTAATATTGTGCTTCCTTCCATCCAAATCGAAGATCAAATCGAAGATCCAGGAGCTTAGATTGAAGATCTCCATCCATCGAAGAGGGATTTCATCGTTTGAAGCGGAGTTTTGGCGGATCGAGCTAGATCCTTCGCTGTCCAGATTTGGAGTGTGTTGCTTTTAAGGTGTTTAGGTGATTCGGTGAGTGGTGGTTATCTCTCACACGGACCCAAAGGAGTATATTGGATTGGTGGCTTGACTTTGTGTTAAAAATAGTGCTTTCATGCATTTTCGTAAATCTAAGTATAGATCCATGGTTCATGAAGATTTGACATCCCTTATAATACATGTTAACCTATGCAAGTTCATCCATCAAGTTGTAGTGATATTATTCATGATTATGCTTGTTAGATTTGGACTCTTTATCTACAAGATTGCCATTTTAGTTATAATTGCTTTTAGATTGTGTTTGAATGCTTAATTACTTGGATTAATGATTGATTTGATTGATTGTTATAAATTAGTTGATTAGTGGTTGGATTTGGACAAGTTGGTCGAAGATGATTCAGAAGCTAAGGGAAAGGCTCTTGAATAAGAAAAAGCTGCTCATGGCATATGTGGCGGATGATAAAGCTCATATGGACAGATTTGATGATGATGTTGAGATGGGACTTTGCTATGATGAAATAAAGCAAGGCATGATGTGAAGTAATCTTGGTACAATCCAGACGGGATCATTCCGAGCATGTTGATAACTCGAGGGATGGTTCGAGTTTGTGGATAATGGTTGGCTCGAGAGGCGCTTGAGCTAGTATGACAATAGTCGTCGAGGAGGATGACTAGAAGGCTGAGATTTCATCGTTATTGAAGGTTCTAGCAGACTCAAAGCAAGAGTACGCTGGGCAGATTCGATAGTCCCAAAAGACTACAGTTGGTGGTCGAGTACTCTGGGCAGATTCGACAGTCCTAGGCACGGGCTGCGACGACGTGCGGAGTTCTGTCTAGAACCGGGGTTACCATTAGCCCTTGGCGGACGGCTGAAAGAATGTGCCGGTCATTCAATTAACGGTGGTATCGAAGCAATGATAATAGTGATAGCCAGAGTCATGGATGTTTGGATGTTTTGGTTGTATCGTCATTCGGTCTCAAGAGCGATATTTTCCGGGTGCTTATCTGATCTTGGTTTAGGCCTTGGGGGTTTGTACTTGGAAAATGTAACATCCCGGAAATTTTGAATTTAAAAATTTGGTAATTTATTGGAACTTTTAAATTTAAATTTGAGAATTTCAAAAAATAAAATAAAATGAAATATTGTAATAAAAATCACATAGTTATTAAATGTTAATAATTAAAACAACTTTCTTTTTAACAAAATAAAGTTAAAAGTTGTTTTAAACCCATTAAATGAAATATGGGTTATAAATTAATAATTGATAGTATTAGTTTTAAATAAATAATGAATAAAAATATATAACAAGGGCAAGAATTAGTGTTAAACAATAAAATAAAATATGTGATAAATTACATGCTAATAGTTAAAACTTTAAGATTAAATTAAATTTTAAGAAAATATACTTTTGTAACAAAATTTATATAATTATAAAATGACTTAAGAAAAGAAAGAAAATACATTCCATATGAATACATAAGGAAATAAAACCCTTCCATTTAACAAGATAAAGTAAGTTTGTATTAAATAAAAATAAAAATAATAAAGTAGTATTACATGTAAGTGTACAAGGAGGCATGAAGCATTTAATGCTATACACATCAGCCAAACTTAAAGTAAGATTTCCTGTATAAAACATACAAGGAAAACACTACATCACATACTTCCATTTAATGCTCTCAAATACACCCATACACAAGTACGATTGAAAAAAAAAGAGGGTTGCTTCAGCACAACACAAGGAGTGTGTTGCCTGCACATCTCCTTATATAAGTGTGTAGCCTCCAAGTTGTTCAAAAAATTTTACTGAAGAAAGAAAGAAAAAATATTAGCGAAGATCAGAAAATAAAAAGGGAAGCAAACATCATTTTTATTCAAGCTTGAAAGGCAAATTTACTGAAGGAAGTTTCGACTGCAGATTTCCAAACAAAACAAAAGTATTCTCTGTTTTCAAATATTTGCCAGGTGAGTAAACTTATTTCATTTGAAATCTAAGTTTTTTTATTATTGTATATTGAAAGAGGAATGAGCTCTGTATGTTTTTATGTTACTGGAAATTTTTCTTTTTGTTATACAGTTGTTGTTCAATATACTGTCTCCTTCCTTTTCTTAGAGCAAAGTGTATTTTAAAAAAAAAAAATTCAAATGAACTTTTTTTAACATTTTTAACTTAGGATTCTTAAAACAAAATAGGTTGTGTAAACTTGACTCACAGTTTAAATTTTTGTTTTAAGCTTGAAATAAAAACTTTTGACTCTGTAACATGAATATTACAGTAAAAAAAAGATTTTAAGGTAAATTCAAGCATTGTAAATCATTGAACTGATGTTATAATTTGAACGAACATATGAAAATAGGATTTTCAAAACAGTAATGATGATTTTTAATTGAGTAATTCGAGGGGAGTTCGAATTTGAATAAAAACAGCACTTTGATAAATTTCTGAAAATTTAAGAAACATTGGATGTTGAATTTTCGTTTGAAGCTAGTTTGGAACTTAATAACGTTGGAAAAAATGTAAATTAATTTTTCTATTGCGTGAATTGGGAGTACGAGTTCGAATTAGGGTTTAGTTTCGAAATTTATATGGTCTGGAAACGTGATGCGTACACCACCTCTGATGCATCGAGTTCGAGGATTTTGTGGGTGATGATGGCTTGGGGCGATGACATGCTATGGCCGAGGTCGCGAAGATTCTGGTGGACCGTGCGAGGAGAAAGATGCGAATTGGTCTGGATACGTTCGAGTTTCAAGTTCTTCGACACGGTGAAATATCGATTCCAGGTTTCTTGGGTTGAATCGATTATCGATTTCGTGTTTAGGTGAAATTTCTGACTTGCCGATGATAGTGATGATCATAGGAGGGACGGCACGGCGATGTGCACGTGCACGTCGCGTTGCGTATCGGTAGGTACTTTGAACCTGGAAGGAAAAAAAGGGGAAGGAGAAGAAGATGGACTCGTGAATGAACAGGGAAGACTCCGGGTTTTTTGGAAGTTTGCTTGAGTTTCTCGTCATATAGCTCGAGTCTTTAAATTGAAGCTACTAGGTTTTAACTTGAGGAGAAAAAAAAGCATAGGAGTAGGAACAAACGCGGGGAAGAAGAAGATGCTTCGGGGAAAATTTGTGGGATACTCGAGTTTTGGCTCGAGTAAGGCGTGGGAAATTTCGGCTTTATAAAGTTACAGCAAGTTGTGACAAAACTTTAGTACCAAGGAAGTAACTAATACTCGTTAGTTTAAGCAAGAACTTATTTCAAGCAAACTTGATTTAACTATGTAGTTAGTCATAAATTGATTTTTAAAAGTTTAAAGAAAATGTTAAATGATAATTAAGATGAATAAGTTTTGTAAGTTAATGATTTTGAAAAGAAATTAAAAATGATTTACAAATTGTAATTAAATTGATTAATAAACAACTAAGTATTCAAATTAAATTGTCAATTAAGAATTTGTTATTCAGATAAATTAAGTCGACAAATCAAATTTAGTGGTTAATTTAAATAACAAATTTTGAAACAATAAAACGAGTTAATCAAGATTTAAATTATTTATTCAAATACTTATCATTATTTTAAAATAATTGTATGGTAAATTTATTTAAACCACATTTGAAATAAATTAACTATTGCTGTTAACTTATATTGATATTTCTGTTCTGATTGTGATGCTGTGTTATATAAATTGTCATGTACTGCATTGTGATTGTGATTCGTTCTGTATTGATGTGAAAACTCTATTGCCCGTAAAACGGCATTTAAACTTCGATGCGACAGGGAATCAGATTTCAGTTGGTTATCTGAAACCCATATCGAACCCATGAATCATTTGTGAATGACATCCACATGTTTTAAAAATTTGACACTCACTATTCGAATTAGCCGGGAAAGGACCTTTGGGTCGTATAACCCATTTCGAATATGTGATTCGACGTTATGGATAGCATTTGAAGACCGGTGTTGAAGACCGGGTATTTGCGAGAGCGATAGGATGACCTGTCGATTGACTCTGCACCGAGTTGCTCCGGTATAGAGTTCTCCAGATGTGATGGGGAATCTGATCAGGATTGTGGATATCCGGATTGCAAGGACTTCTTTGGAAGTGCCTTCGGTTCTATTCGAGCCTGGAACAGACTTGTATGGATTGTATGTCTGACATTACAAATTGAGATATAAAGCAGATTTCTTTCAAATATATTTCTGTTGGTGGCGGAGAATTTATTCTCTTGGCTTAACACCCTTCTCTGAGACGTACGAGCTCAGAGGTTATGTAGTTGAAGGTTATCAGCGATATATTCCCAATTTGGTAACGTGACATGCTAAGTGTTGCTGTGAAATGATCATGGTTTGATCATTTGTGATATGATCATTTGTTTGATCACTTATCTTTGTGATCATTTCTTTGATCATTTGTTGACCCAAAGCATGGCTTTGTACCAAAGCGTGGCTTTGAGGACGAGACTTCGTCGGACCTCACACCCCGAAATGGTCAAAACAGGAAAGATGCAGCAAGGTTATTGGGGGTAGCACCCCTTAGGGTATGTGCATTTCCTTCTGGATAGAAGTGGTATCATGGTATGGAGCCCAGATACTTAACTTATGTTGATATCGCAGATATATATATTACTTTATGATTTGTTGCTGGGGCCCCGGTTAAAGGTTGGTTACAACCGGGAGATGGCATACTCATGTCAGTAGTTACCCAGTTAGGGGTAACCCGGCCTTGTGTTGGCAGAGATCCGGTTTGGTTCTCGGGAACGTCCTTCCAGAGGCGTTCTCATGTGGCAATGGGAAGTTCCTTGGCCTGACCATTTGTTGGAAATCCAATTCCCAATACGTAACCCTGTATGGTTTTAGTTGTAAAACCTACCATGCAAGGTGGCGGTAACCTGCCACAAAACATGGTAGCTATAGTAGGCATAGTTCGGAATGTCTATGCTGGCTAAGATTAATATTCTATTTTTCGAAATGTTTTCTTCACTATGCACCAGTAATAATACCAAAGAATTCTTTTCTCGTACCAAGCATATTTAACTATCATAAGAAGAAATCTCCTCCAATTCTGCGTTTGCATTGTGTGTGTGGCGGGAGGTCTTATGGTAGTTCCATTTTTAAAAGCATACCGAAAATTCTTTTATAAATCTTGTTTTATTTAAATGCAACTGTTTTGTTTACTCACACCAGTCGCATGACTGATCCGGAGTTTATTGTTTTCTTTCCTAAACTCTGGGTGCCCATTATTTCCACACGGGCAGCCTAGTAGCAAGTTTCTGTATTTTGGAGCAGTAGTATTTTGGAGCTCTCATCTTGGAGATATCTTAGGAGCTTTTTGGAGATTTCAGGTGTTTAGCTTTTGGGAGTTCGTTATCACCTCTCCCATTTGAGGACTTTTGGATATATGTTCACTGTTGTATTATCATGATGTTGTATCTGGAGTTGGAGTATGTATTTTTATACTCTGTTGTAGTATGGATATTATGTTGATGTTGTAACTGTGATGATATTTATGATATTGATTCTGTTCCGCTGTTTTATATTCATCTAATTGTTGTTATAAGCTCCGGCGATGCGAATTTGATGTCGTTCATCGGACATCGAGTTTGGGTCGTCACAAGTGGTATTAGAGCTGTTGGTTGAGTAAGAACTTTAGCTATGGAGTATAACATATTAGATGGCTCATTAGAGATAGGGTGAAGTATACCCTAGAATGAGTATAACCAAGACTGAAACTTTAAATTTTCTTAGTCTATTTCTTTTTACTGCTGACATTCCTTAAGATATCTCGTCTGTATATCTAAATCAATTTTCTTACTAATCTCAGATAGTGAAAATGAGTGGACGCAGAGGAAGAGCTAGGGGTCAAGGAAATGCCGCAGCACCTAATCAAATTCCCCCAGCCGTAGAAGCAGTAATAGATATTCAGCAGCAGCCGGACTTGGCTGATTTATATAAGAAGTTCAAAAAGCTTGGTGGCAAAACGTTCACCGGCAAGGAGTCAATTATTGAGGCTCAAGCTTGGGTAAGATCGTGTGAGAAGATTTTTAAAGGGCTAAAACTGCAGGACGAGCAGAAGAGACTTATAGCTTCTTGGCAACTCCAAGGAGAAGCTTCAGCTTGGTGGGAAACCATCATTATAGATGAACCCGAGGAAGAATTTACTTGGGATCATTTTAAGGAAGTGTTTGAGAAACGTTACATGCCGTCGGCGGGAGTTTCTAGAATGTATCAGGAATTTCTGGATTTGAAACAAGGAAGTTTGTCGTTTGAAGAATACTTGAATAAATTCAGCGAACTATCTCGGTTTGGCCCGGAATTGCTAAACACGCCTCTTAAGAAAAACGAAAGGTTTATCCGTGGAATGAACCAGAAATATCATGAAAGAATGACGGGCCACGTTAAAGAATCTTTTTCAGATTTAGTAGATATGGGGTACAGATACGCTACCCTTGATATACAAGAAGCAACGGTGGAGAAAGGTAATTTAGGAAATCAAAATTGGAAAAAGCGGAAATTTGGAGGCAAGAAACCTTGGCAAGGCAACGAGAAGAAGAAGAGCATTCAAGGAAGCGCAGCAGAAAATGTCACTTGTTACAACTGCAAAGAGAAGGGCCACTATTCAAATAACTGCCCAAAACCGAAGAAGCCAGCTATAGAATGTTACAATTGTCACAAGCCGGGACATGTAGTTAAAGATTGCCCAGTGATGAAGCCAGCGCAGGTGGCAAAAGTTTATACGATAAAGAAGGACCCCTCATCTTCAAAAGCTGATAAAGGGAAAAGCGTTTTGGAAGGTAACCTTACTATTAATGATAGAACTGTTAGAGTTTTATTTGATACAGGAGCTTCACATAGCTTTATCTCCCAACAAACCGTAAATGAATTAGGACTTGAAACTAAATTTGCTAACGATCTTATTTGCGTGAAAAATCTGGTTGGAGGTCCCGCAAATCTTTGTTCATATTGTAAGAGAGTTCCTATTTCATATGCTAGCTATAAATTTCCTATCAACCTTTATGTCCTCGAATTTGATGAATTCGAAATCTTACTCGGAATGAACTGGTTATCGAGATACGAAGCTATATTGGATTGTAATAATCGGACAGTTTAAGTTCAAACGAACCTAGGAAATTTTATTGAAATCTCTTGTGAGGATCCGAGTCCAAGGAGAGATAGATTGATGTATACTTTGGGATATCTTGAACCCACTTTGCAGTCTATACCTGTTGTTCGGGATTTTTCCGACGTATTTGAAGAAGTGAAATCTTTACCTCCTCACCGAGAAATAGAATTCCGAATTGATCTTGTACCCAATGCTCGTCCTGTTGTTCACGCAAGTCGCAGGATGGCACCCCGGGAAAAGATTGAATTGGTTCATCAAACTGATGAGCTACGAGCAAAAGGATTAATTCGACCCAGTGTTTCTGAATGGGGCTCAGCCGTCGTATTTGTTGCTAAATCAGACGGATCTTTGAGATTGTGTGTAGATTACCGCGATCTAAATAAACAAACTCTCAAAAATAAATTTCCACTGCCCAGAATTGATGATTTATTTGATCAGTTGCACGGCGCTCCTTTCTTTTCAAAAATGGATCTATCCCAAGGATTCCATCAACTACGAATCGCCGAAGATTGTGTCCATTTGACTGCTTTCAGAGGTCCTGATATGTTCTACGAATGGTTAGTTATGCCTTTCGGGCTAACCAATGCTCCAGCATACTTCGTAGATCTTATGACTCGTATGTTTCGGGAAGTTTTGAATAAATTTGTGCTCGTATTCATTGATGATATTTTGATCTATTCTAAGACTAAAGAAGAGCATGCCGAACATCTTAAAATCGTATTGGAAATATTAAGGAGAAATATTCTATTTGTAAAATTTTCCAAATGCCACTTCTGGGTCAATGAAGTCAAATTCCTTGGCCATATTGTTAATGAAGAAGGAATTTCAGTAGATCCTAGCAAAATTTCCGCTATTCTTGATTGGAAACAACCCACTACTTCAAGAGAAGTTCGAAGCTTTTTGGGTTTAGCAGGCTATTACCGGAAATTCGTTCAAGATTTTTCTAAGTTGGCTAGTCCGCTGACTAAGCTAACAATGAAAAATGCAAAGTTCATTTGGACTTCAGAATGTGAAGAAGTTTTTCAAGAGTTGAAAAAGAGATTGACCACTGCTCCTGTTCTCACTATTGTTAACGGGAACCAAGGATTATCTGTCTATACTGATGCATGTGGTGAAGGGGTAGGTGTAGTATTAATGCAAAATGGAAAGGTGGTTGCCTACGCGAGTAGACAATTACGTCCGCATGAGAAAAACTACCCAACACATGATTTGGAACTTTTGGCTGTTGTTTTCGCTTTAAAAATATGGCGACACTATCTTTTGGGTAAGAATCTTTTCAGCTTTCCTAACAATTTATGAACTAACTTAACTGAAGAAATATACCTAATAAACTTTCTTTGTTTTAGGTGAAAAATTCGAATTATTCACCGACCATAAATCTTTGAAATATCTTTTCTCCCAGAAGGATCTAAATTTGCGACAACAATGTTGGTTGGAATTTCTAGCATCATATGACCTAGATATCCAATATACGCCAGGAAAAGCCAATGTGGTTGCTGATGCTTTAAGTAGGAGACATGTTGTTCTTGCATATCTTGTTATCACTCCTACTCTCTTTGAGAAGATCGCAATACAACAATATGAAGATGAGTTTCTTCGGGGAATTTATAAAAGAATTTTCCAAGGAGAAGACACTAGTTTCGAGATGGATAATAGAGGAGTAATAAGATTAAAAGGCAGGATTTGTGTTCCAGACTTCCCTGATCTGAAACGTGAAGTATTGGACGAATGCCACAAGTCAAAATTCAACATCCATCCAGGAGTCAACAAAATGTATCATGATGTTAAAAGAACATTCTGGTGGAAAACGATGAAGAGAGACATATCTATTTATGTGAGTCGTTGTGCTACTTATCAACAAATTAAAAGCGACCAAAAGAAAGTGGCCGGTTTACTTCAACCTTTGGAAGTACCGAAATGGAAGTGGGATCAGGTATCGATGGATTTCATCGACGGATTGCCACGAACCAAGAAAGGCAATGAAGCGATTTGGGTTATTGTGGACCATCTAACAAAAAATGCTCATTTCATTCCATTTAAATCCACTCGGTCTGCAGCAAGCTTGGCAGGTATATATATAAAGGAAATTGTTCGCCTCCATGGTATTCCCAGCAGTATAGTGAGTGATCGTGACCCGATCTTCACTAGTAGATTTTGGGAGGCATTTCACGACGCATTGGGAACGAAATTAAATTTCAGTACTGCTTATCACCCACAATCTGATGGGCAGACTGAGAGGGTCAACCGAATTTTAGAAGACCTGCTGCGTGCTTGTGTGCATGATTTTGGTGGTTCTTGGGAGGACCATTTGCATCTGGTTGAATTCTCATATAATAACAGTTATCAGGCCAGTGTAGAAATGGCTCCTTTCGAAGCTTTATATGGTCGTCCGTGTCAATCACCTACATGCTGGATCGAATCAGGTGATAGACTTATTCTTTGACCGGATATGATAAAAGAAGCCACTGAGAAGGTAGACTTTATTAGAAAGAAGTTATTAACTGCCCAAAGCCGTCAAAAGAGCTATTATGACCGCCGAAGGAGAAATTTGGAATTTCAAGTTGGAGATTCTGTATTTCTGAAAGTATCTCCGATGCGGGGTGTATTGAGATTCGGAAAAACTGGAAAGCTAGCACCGCGTTATATTGGTCCTTTTCCTATTCTGGAAAGGATTGGTCCTCTAGCATATAGAGTGCAGTTGCCCAGCTGGTTGTCTGGCGTACATGATGTGTTCCATATTTCTAATCTTCGAAAATATGTGCACGATCCAGATGATATTATTGAAGAAGCTGCTCAGCAGGATCTAGAAATCACTCCTAACTTGGCAGTTAGAAGGGAACCGATAAAAATTGTAGATCGTGATGAGAAGCGATTAAGAAACAAGATTGTGAAGCTGGTCAAAGTTCAATGGAGTGGCGATCCAAAGGACTGTACTTGGGAGACTGAAGATAATATGAAGAAATCATATCCCAATTGCAGAATAGACATCTCAGCTTAATCGGTAAGTCATTTCCTTGTTTTTTTAATGAATTCGTATATTCTTTGTTTGCGTTCTCTCTCTTTCAATTTCTAGGACGAAATTTTCTTAAGGAGGGGATATTGTAACATCCCGGAAATTATGAATTTAAAAATTTGGTAATTTATTGGAACTATTAAATTTGAATTTGAGAATTTCAAAAAAAATAAAAATGAAATATTGTAATAAAAATCATATAGTTATTAAATGTTAATAATTAAAACAACTTTCTTTTTAACAAAATAAAGTTAAAAATTGTTTTAAAACCATTAAATGAAATATGGGTTATAAATTAATAATTGATAGTATGAGTTTTAAATAAATAATGAATAAAAATATATAACAAGGGCAAGAATTAGTGTTAAACAATAAAATAAAATATGTGATAAATTACATGCTAATAGTTAAAACTTTAAGATTAAATTAAATTTTAAGAAAATACACTTTTGTAACAAAATTTATATAATTATAAAATGACTTAAGAAAAGAAAGAAAATATACATTCCATATAAAGACATAAGGAAACAAAACCCTTCCATTTAACAAGATAAAGTAAGTTCGTATTAAATAAAAATAAAAATAAAAATAATAAAGTAACATAACATGTAAGTGTACAGGGAGGCATGAAGCATTTAATGCTATACACATCAGCCAAACTTAAAGTAAGATTTCCTGTATAAAACATACAAGGAAAACACTACATCACATACTTCCATTTAATGCTCTCAGATACACCCATACACAAGTACGATTGAAAAGAAAAAAAAGAGGGTTGCTTCAGCACAACACAAGGAGTGTGTTGCCTGCACATCTCCTTATATAAGTGTGTAGCCTCCAAGTTGTTCAAAAAATTTTACTGAAGAAAGAAAGAAAAAATATCATCAAAGTTCAGAAAATAAAAAGGGAAGCAAACATCATTTTTATTCAAGCTTGAAAGGCAAATTTACTGAAGGAAGTTTCAACTGTAGATTTCCAAACAAAACAAAAGTATTCTTTGTTTTCAAATATTTTCCAGGTGTGTAAACTTATTTCATTTGAAATCTAAGTTTTTTTATTATGTTTTGTTGTATATTGAAAGAGGAATGAGCTCTGTATGTTTTTATGTTACTGGAAATTTTTCTTTTTGTTATACAGTTGTTGTTCAATATACTGTCTCCTTCCTTTTCTCAGAGCAAAGTGTATTTAAAAAATAAATTCAAATGAACTTTATTTAACATTTTTAACTTAGGATTCTTAAAACAAAATAGGTTGTGTAAACTTGACTCACAGTTTAAATTTTTGTTTTAAGCTTGAAATAAAAACTTTTGACTCTGTAACATGAATATTACAGTAAAAATAAGATTTTAAGGTAAATTCAAGCATTGTAAATCATTGAATTGATGTTATAATTCGAACGAACATATGAAAATAAGATTTTCAAAACAGTAATGATGATTTTTAATTGAGTAATTCGAGGGCAGTTCGAATTTGAATAAAAACAGCACTTTAATAAATTTCTGAAAATTTAAGAAACATTGGATGTTGAATTTTCGTTTGAAGCTAGTTTGGAACTTAATAACGTTGGGAAAAAAGTAAATTAATTTTCCTATTGCGTGAACTGGGAGTACGAGTTCGAATTAGGGTTTAGTTTCGAAATTTATATGGTCTGGAAACGTGATGCGTACGCCACCTCTGACGCATCGAGTTCGAGGATTTTGTGGGTGATGATGACTTGGGGCGATGACATGCTATGGCCGAGGTCGCGAAGATTCTGGTGGACCGTGCGAGGAGAAAGACGCGAATTGGTCTGGGTACGTTCGAGTTTCAAGTTCTTCGACACGGTGAAATATCAATTCCAGGTTTCTTGGGTTGAATCGATTATCGATTTCGTGTTTAGGTGAAATTTCTGACTTGCCGATGATAGTGATGATCATCGGAGGGGCGGCACGGCGATGTGCACGTGCACGTCGCATTGCGTATCGGTAGGTACTTAGAACCTGGAAGGAAAAAAAAGGGGAAGGAGAAGAAGATGGACTCATGAATGAACAGGGAAGACTCTGGGTTTTTTGGAAGTTTGCTTGAGTTTCTCGTCGTATAGCTCGAGTCTTTAAATTGAAGCTACCAGGTTTTAACTTGAGAAAAAAATATAAATAAAACAGAGGAGTAGGAACAGACGTGGGGAAGAAGAAGATGCTTCGGGGAAAATTTGTGGGATACTCGAGTAAGGCGTGGGAAATTTCGGCTTTATAAAGTTACAGCAAGTTGTGACAAAACTTTAGTACCAAGGAAGTAACTAATACTCGTTAGTTTAAGCAAGAACTTATTTCAAGCAAACTTGATTTAACTCTGTAGTTAGTCATAAATTGATTTTTAAAAGTTTAAAGAAAATGTTAAATGATAATTAAGATGAATAAGTTTTGTAAGTTAATGATTTTGAAAAGAAATTAAAAATGATTTACAAATTGTAATTAAATTGATTAATAAGCAACTAAGTATTCAAATTAAATTGTCAATTAAGAATTTGTTATTCAGATAAATTAAGTCGACAAATCAAATTTAGTGGTTAATTTAAATAACAAATTTTGAAACAATAAAACGAGTTAATCAAGATTTAAATTATTTATTCAAATACTTATCATTGTTCTAAAATAATTGTGTGGTAAATTTATTTAAACCACATCTGAAATAAATTAACTATTGCTGTTAACTTATATTGATATTTCTGTTTTGATTGTGATGTTGTGTTATATAAATTTTCATGTACTGCATTGTGATTGTGGTTCGTTCTGTATTGATGTGAAAACTCTGTTGCCCGTAAAACGGCATTTAAACTTCGATGCGACAGGGAATCGGATTTCAGTTGGTTATCCGAAACCCACATCGAACCTGTGAATCATTTGTGAATGACATCCACATGTTTTAAAAATTTGACACTCACTATTCGAATTAGCCGGGAAAGGACCTTTGGGTCGTATAACCCATTTCGAATATGTGATTCGACGTTATGGATAGCATTTGAAGACCGGTGTTGAAGACCGGGTATTTGCGAGAGCGATAGGATGACCTGTTGATTGACTTTGCACCGAGTTGCTCCGGTATAGAGTTCTCCATATGTGATGGGGAATCCGATCAGGATTGTGGATATCCGGATTGCAAGGACTTCTTTGGAAGTGCCTTCCGTTCTGTTCGAGCCCGGAACAGACTTGTATGGATTGTATGTCTGACATTACAAATTGAGACATAAAGCAGATTTCTTTCAAATATATTTCTGTTGGTGGCGGAGGATTTATTCTCTTAGCTTAACACCCTTCTCTGAGATGTACGAGCTCAGAGGTTATGTAGTTGAAGGTTATCAGTGATATATTCCCAATTTGGTAACGTGACATGTTGAGTGTTGCTGTGAAATGATCATGGTTTGATCATTTGTGATATGATCATTTGTTTGATCACTTATCTTTGTGATCATTTCTTTGATCATTTGTTGACCCAAAGCATGGCTTTGTACCAAAGCGTGGCTTTGAGGACGAGACTTCGTCGGACCTCACATCCCGAAATGGTCAAAACAGGAAAGATGCAGCAAGGTTATTGGGGGTAGCACCCCTTAGGGTATGTGCATTTCCTTCTGGATAGAAGTGGTATCATGGTATGGAGCCCAGATACTTAACTTATGTTGATATCGCAGATATATATATGTGTGTGTATATATATATATATATATATATTACTTTGTGATTTGTTGCTGGGGCCCCGGTTAAAGGTTGGTTACAACCGGGAGATGGCATACTCGTGTCAGTAGTTGCCCAGTTAGGGGTAACCCAGCCTTGTGCTGGCAGAGATCCGGTTTGGTTCTCGGGAACGTCCTTCCAGAGGCGTTCTCATGTGGCAATGGGAAGTTCCTTGGCCTGACCATTTGTTGGAAATCCAATTCCCAATACGTAACCCTGTACGGTTTTAGTTGTTAAACCTACCATGCAGCGTGGCGGTAACCTGCCACAAAACATGGTAGCTATAGTAGGCATAGTTTGGAATGTCTATGCTGGCTAAGATTAATATTCTATTTTTCGAAATGTTTTCTTCACTATGCACTAGTAATAATACCAAAGAATTCTTTTCTCGTACCAAGCATATTTAACTATCACAAGAAGAAATCTCCTCCAATTCTGCGTTTGCATTATGTGTGTGGCGGGAGGTCTTATGGTAGTTCCATTTTTAAAAGCATACCGAAAATTCTTTTATAAATCTTGTTTTATTTAAATGCAACTGTTTTGTTTACTCACACCAGTCGCATGACTGATCCGATGTTTATTGTTTTCTTTCCTAAACTCTGGGTGCCCATTATTTTCACACGGGCAGCCTAGTAGCAGGTTTTTGTATTTTGGAGTAGCAGTATTTTGGAGCTCTCATCTTGGAGATATCGTAGGAGCTTTTTGGAGATTTCAGGTGTTTAGCTTTTGGGAGTTCGTTATCATCTCTCTCATTTGAGGACTTTTGGATATATGTTCACTGTTGTATTATCATGATGTTGTATCTGGAGTTGGAGTATGTATTTTTATACTCTGTTGTAGTATGGATATTATGTTGATGTTGTAACTGTGATGATATTTATGATATTGATTCTGTTCCGCTGTTTTATATTCATCTAATTATTGTTATAAGCTCCGGCGATGCGAATTTGATGTCGTTCATCGGACATCGAGTTTGGGTCGTCACAGAAAACACCGACCTTGACTCGAGTGATAATTGCTTTACTTTAAATGTGTGATTTGTTATGTTTACTTCTGCTTAGTGTGTCTGGGTGCTATCACTGTAGAAAGAGGTGGAGCTCCTAATCCTTTTACCTTTATGCTCTTTTGGTATGTTGTTAGTTAATTTACCGCTCACTAAGACTGTTGTCTGACTCAAGGTTTTATGTTCAACTCTTATTACCTTGGGTTGTTCATCCATTTTGGGATGGGAAGACTAGGTAGCAGGTGACAGGTGCTGTTCTTAGTGACCAACGATGCTGATGACGAAGACGAGCTGGAGGCTTGCATATTATTTTCTTACTATATGTACTGGATGTTCCGCTGCTTGTATATTCTCTGAGTGATATGTAGTGAGGCTTGATGTATTGACTATTCAGATTTTTTTATCAAACTACTATGAGGCTTATTTGACGAGATTCTGTTTTGTGGAGCTTCACTATATATATATATATATATATATATATATTTCCTATTGTATTTTACCCATGCGCTGTGAGTAATACGATACACTCCGCTATTTTTACCTTACCTTGATGATCATCCATGGCTGCCTGGCACACTTTACAGCGCACTATTTCCTTGTTTAGTGCAGGAGTCATGGGCGGTCGTCACATTTGGTATCAGAGCTTTGGTTAATCGATTTTAGCCAACGCTCGCTGACGTAACTACGTATGAGAGACGTAATTGTATTTTTATGGATGATTACTATATATAATATAGTGGCTTAGAAGGATTTGAACCTCTTATGCAGTTGTTTCTCAAGGTGCACTAATCATTTTTATAGATACTAAGAATGAGTCGAAGAGGGAGACCAGCTGCTAGGGAAGGCCGTGCTGCTGAGGGGGCTGCTGAGTATGCTGCTGTGTTCGAGGCTATGATGACTTCGATTATGAGGAGGATGCTAGCTTCGGGGCCATCAGTAGATGTTGGAGTTCAAGTTCAAGCTCCAAGACCGGTGGATTTTGCTAAGTTGTGTAAAGACTATACTGCTCTTGGAGGGAAGGTTTTCTTGGGAACAGAGTCAACCATTGAAGTCCAGAGATGGATAGATGCTTGTAGAAGAATCTTTGGTGATTTGGAAATTGAGGATGCAACCAAAAGGAAGCTCGCATCAAGACAGCTTCAAGGGAGAGCTTCTGACTGGTGGAACTCTATCACCATTGATACTCCGGAGGAAGAAATTACTTGGGAGCAATTCCAAGCCAGATTTGAAGCTAAGTTCATTTCTACAGCTCAGAAATCTGTTCTGTTCAAGAAGTTTGTGGAACTCAAGCAAGGAGGAAGACTAGTTCTTGAGTATGTTTCTGAGTTTGAAGCCTTGTCCAAGTATGCTCGGTCGTATATTGAATCTCCATATCAGAAGAACGAAAAGTTTGTGACAGGCTTGGACATTTATCTTGGGAGGCAGTTGGTGGATCATCTGGATGATCCATTTGAGAAGCTTGTGGAGAAGGCTCTCGGGCACGAGAATCTGTTTCCTAAAGAAGGATCTGTTGTTGCTGTGACCAAGGAGGAGTCTAAACCACAGCAAGGTGGAAACAAGAAGAGGAAGCAGCAGCAACAGAAGGGTAAGGATGGCCAGAAGAAGCCGAAGGGCGAAGTGACCTGCTACAACTGTCAGCAGAAGGGCCATTTCTCCAAAGATTGTAAGAATCCAAAGGTGCCGGTGAAGTGCCACAACTGTGACAAGCCGGGGCATATCAAGAAGAATTATCCAGAACCGAGGAAGGACAGGCAGGTTGTACAAGCTTATGCTTTGGGGGCTGTGCCATCATCATCAAAAGACCTACTACGGAAGAGAAAGGAAAGAGTGTGGTGGTACAAGGTACTCTTTCCATTTGTGGTGTTCCAGTTAGAGTTTTGTTCGATACTGGGGCGTCGCATTCTTTTGTTTGTAATGAACTTGTAGGCCGGTTGGGTTTGGAACCAGATATTGTCGATAGACCATTGGTTATGACTAATCCAGTTAGGGGTTCGTCTTGTTTGTGTATGTTATGTCGTGGTCTGGTTGTATCGAATCATGATTGCTCTTTTGTTTGTGATTGTTTTGTTCTGAACTTTGAGGGGTATGGAATTATTTTGGATATGGACTGGCTTAGGAAGTATGCGGCAAAGGTTGATTGTAAAAGGCTGGAGGTGACAGTCGAGAATGTGGAAGGGCGAAAGGTTGTGATACGATGTAAGCATGAGGAAGGCGTCTTCATGAGCTTCATGTATTCGTTGGTTGTTCCACGGGATGGACTGTCATCGGTGCCAGTCGCAAATGGATTTGAGGATGTCTTTGATGAGGTCAAAGGGTTACCGCGACACAGAGAGATCGAGTTTCGCATCGATCTAGTTGAAGGAGCCAGACCTGTTGTGATGCCTCTTAGGCGGATGGCGCCTAGGGAACAGCAAGAGTTGAAGGTGCAAGTTGATGGTCTTTTACAGAAAGGATTCATTTAGCGTAGTGTGTCCGAATGGGGTGCACCAGTAGTGTTTGCAACCAAAGAAGATGGATCGTTGAGGTTGTGTGTGGATTATCGTGAGCTGAATAAAGTGACTAAGAAGAACAAGTATCCATTGCCGAGAATAGATGACTTGTTTGATCAGCTTCACGAAGCCAAGGTGTTTTCTCAAATGGATTTGGCAACAGGATTTCACCAATTAAGAGTGGCAAAGGATAGTGTACCGAAGACTGCTTTCAGGACACCATCTGGTTTCTTTGAGTGGCTGGTAATGCCGTTTGGATTGACCAATGCACCAGCATATTTTGTGGATCTTATGAATAGGGTGTTCAGGGATCAATTGAACAAGTTCGTACTAGTGTTCGTGGATGATATTTTGATTTATTTCAGAACTGAAGAAGAGCACAAGACGCACTTGCATATTGTTTAGGAAACCTTGCGGAAACATCAGCTGAAGGCTAAGTTTTCGAAGTGTCACTTCTGGAAGAGCGAAGTGAGGTTCTTAGGCCATATTATCTCTGGAAGTGGAATAGCGGTTGATCCCGCCAAGGTGGCAACAATCCAGGATTGGGTTAGACCTAAGAATGCATCTGATGTGAGAAGTTTTCTTGGATTAGCAGGATACTATCGTCGATTTATCAAAGATTTTTCCAAGGTAGGTGCACCATTAACAGGATTGACGAAAAAGAACCAAGTATTCAGATGGGATGCTAAGTGTGAGTAAGCTTTCGGAATCCTGAAAGGGCGACTAACAAGTGCTCCTGTTTTGACTATTCCAAGTGGAAATGATGAGATGGTGGTTTACACCAATGCATGTGGTACTGGGCTTGGAGCAGTGCTGATGCAGAAGGGTAAAGTTGTTGCGTATGCAAGTCGACAACTGAAGCCGCATGAAAGGAATTATCCGACTCATGATTTGGTGTTGGCGGTAATTGTGTTTGCTTTGAAGATATGGAGACATTACCTATTGGGAGTTCGATTCGAGTTGTTTACAGATCATAAGTCATTGAATTATCTTTTCTCCCAAAGGATTTGAATCTTCGACAGCAACGATGGCTAGAGTTTTTGGCATCATATGATTTTGGTATAGCCTATACTCCGGGAAAGGGTAACGCTGTGGCAGATGCATTAAGTCAAAGACATACAGGATTGGGGGCCATGTTTTCAGAATGGAAGAATCTTGAGTATTTGGCTGGATTTAACTTCAGGCCCAGTTGTGAATTGGAACCTGAAATGTTGGCAAACTTATCGATAAGACCTACTCTTGTGGAAAGAATTGGCAAGAGCCAAAAGCGAGACGATAAGCTTGTCAAGATTATCCGTGATTTGGAATCGGGGTTGGACCCAGAGAAGGATAAAGGATTCGAGGTCGATCGAGAGGGTTGGCTTCGGAAGCAAGGATGACTAGTTGTTCCCGATATAGATGAATTGAGAGATGAAGTTCTAAAGGAGAGTTATCACTCGAAGTTGACAATTCATCCAGGTGGAAATAAGATGTATCGGGATATGAAAAGAACCTATTACTGGGAAGGTATGAAGAAGGATGTTGGAAATTTTATTTCCAAGTGTATGAACTGCCAGTTGGTAAAAGCCGAGTAGAAGAAGCCTAGCGGATTGCTTCAGCCATTAGAAGTTCCTACATGGAAGTGGGAGCAAATATCGATGGATTTTATCGATGGGTTACCTAGAACAAGAGCGGGAAATGAAGGGATTTGGGTCATCATAGATCGTTTGACTAAGAGTTCAAGATTTATTCATGTTCGATCAACTAGGACTGCATCGAAGTTGGCTGAGTTGTATGTTAAGTGGATAGTTCGATTCCATGGTATTCCGAAAAGTATAGTGAGCGATCGAGACCCATTGTTCACTAGTGGATTTTGGAAGAGCTTCTAGGAAGTTTTGGGAACTGAGCTGTGTTTGAGTACAGCTTATCACCCCCAAACAGATGGTCAGACCGAGAGAGTCAACCGAGTTTTGGAAGATCTCCTCAGAGCATGTGTTTTGGACTTCGGAGGATCATGGGAAGATCATCTTCATTTGGTGGAATTTTCGTATAATGACAGTTACCAGTCCAGCATTGGTATGGCGCCGTATGAAGCATTGTATGGAAGAGCGTGTAACTCCCCGACATTTTTGTTGGAAACGGGAGAAAAGTTGATACTTGGGTCAGAAATGATTCAACAGACTTCGGATTGCATAGAGATCATTCGGCAATGAATGAAGGCGGCCCAAGACCATCAGAAAAGTTATGCCGATAAGCGTCGTAAAGATTTGGAGTTCGACGTAGGTGATATGGTTTTTGTGAAGATTTCTCCACTGAAGAATGTTATTCGATTCGGGAGGAAAGGGAAATTGACTCCGAGATTTGTTGGACCATTCCCGATCATTGAGCGAGTTGGAAAGCTCGCCTATAAATTGGAGTTACCAGAAAAGATGTCGGGTGTGCACAATGTTTTTCATGTAACGTATCTACGGAAGTATGTGCACGATTGAATACAGTGGTTTCTGCTGATAGCTGTGAAGATTTTGAGGTTGTTCCCGTTGTTAAGAGACCTCGTAAGCCGCTTCGTGCTGTGGAAACTGACACGAAACAGCTTACGGGGAAGGTAGTTAGGTTGTTCAAGATACAATGGAGTGATGATGTTAACGACTGTACATGGGAGGTGGAAGAGAGGATAAAGGCATCTTATCCTGAACTCTTCGAGGTATGACCATAAGGTGTCGTGTCATCTCATGGCATTGTAACTTGTTCTAGTCTTAGAATTCTGCATGGTAGGCTAGTAATTGGATGCATGGTTTGTTGGTTGCTATGAATGGTAGGCATGCAGAATAGTTTTTGGTTGTTCTTGTTTGTTTGGAATTTCGGGGGCGAAATTCCTAAGGAGGAGAGAATGTAACGACCCGTATTTTACGTATCGAAAGATCGTAAAACTGTTGTCATTAGGTCATTAGTGTTGTTGAGTCGTCTAGAGTTTAAGTCATCCAGAGTTTAAGTCGTAGAAGATCTTGAGTGTTGAGCGACCTAAAGATAAGGCAGAGCGACCTAAGGAGTTAGATTGTGTGATAGTTTAGGTCGTGTGATAGCTTAGGTCGTATAGTAGCTTAGGTCGGTGGAGCGACTTAGGGGATTGGAGCGACTTAAGGAAGTGAACGACTTAAGGGAGTTAGCGACCTAAGAGAACTAGCGGCATAGGTAAACGACCTAAGGAGGTTAGCGACCTAGGGATTAGCGGTATAAGAGTAGCGACCTAGGAGATTGAACGAGTTAATGACCTAAGGGGAATAGGTCGGTTGAACGACTTAAGGATGATAGCTTAGGTCGTTGAAGTTTAAGTCGTGAAGGCGAAGGTGTTAGGTCGCGTAAAGGGTTAAGACGTTAGGTCGTGTGTGTAGTTAGGCCGTGTAAGGGCTTAAGTAGTTAAGTCGTTAGGTCGACATTGCTGTTAAGTCGTTAGGTTGGCAACATCGTTAGGTCATGTTTGTGTTAGGTCGTATATGTGTTAGGTCGTTGAGTCGCGTAAAGGCTTGAATGTTAGGTCGCGCATATACTCGAGTTGATAGATCGTAGGTCGTGGGTTTCGTTAAGTCGTGAGCGACTTATGGGCGAGCGACTTATGAGTTCGGCCTATAAATACACGGGTTAGCTTCATTTTTTGGGATCCGGATTTTGAAGCGACGAAGTTCTACCATTTTGAGAGCTCGAGTGCTACACTTCTTCACTTCTTATCTCTTCTTTAATTTTGTGCTTCCTTCCATCCAAATTGAAGATCAAATCGAAGATCCAGGAGCTTAGATTGAAGATCTCCATCCATCGAAGAGGGATTTCATCGTTTGAAGCGGAGTTTCAGCGGATCGAGCTAGATCCTTCGCTGTCCAGATTTGGAGTGTGTTGCTTTTAAGGTGTTTAGGTGATTCGGTGAGTGGTGGTTATCTCTCACACGGACCCAAAGGAGTATATTGGATTGGTGGCTTGACTTTGTGTTAAAAATAGTGCTTTCATGCATTTTCGTAAATCTAAGTATAGATCCATGGTTCATGAAGATTTGACATCCCTTATAATACATGTTAACCTATGCAAGTTCATCCATCAAGTTGTAGTGATATTATTCATGATTATGCTTGTTAGATTTGGACTCTTTATCTACAAGATTGCCATTTTAGTTATAATTGCTTTTAGATTGTGTTTGAATGCTTAATTACTTGGATTAATGATTGATTTGATTGATTGTTATAAATTAGTTGATTAGTGGTTGGATTTGGACAAGTTGGTCGAAGATGATTCAAAAGCTAAGGGAAAGGCTCTTGAATAAGAAAAAGCTGCTCATGGCATATGTGGCGGATGATAAAGCTCATATGGACAGATTTGATGATGATGTTGAGATGGGACTTTGCTATGATGAAATAAAGTAAGGCATGATGTGAAGTAGTCTTGGTACAATCCAGACAGGATCATTCCAAGCATGTTGATAACTCGAGGGATGGTTCGAGTTTGTGGATAATGGTTGGCTCGAGAGGCGCTTGAACTAGTATGAGAATAGTCATCGAGGAGGATGACTAGAAGGCTGAGATTTCATCGTTATTGAAGGTTCAAGCAGACTCAAATTAAGAGTACGCTGGGCAGATTCGATAGTCCCAAAAGACTACAGTTGGTGGTCGAGTACTCTGGGCAGATTCGATAGTCCTAGGCACGGGCTGCGACGACGTGCGGAGTTCTATCTAGAACTGGGGTTTACCATTAGCCCTTGACGGACGGCTGAAAGAATGTGCCGGTCATTCAATTAACGGTGGTATCGAAGCAATGATAATAGTGATAGCCAGAGTCATGGATGTTTGGATGTTTTGGTTGTATCGTCATTCGGTCTCAAGAGCGATGTTTTTCGGGTGCTTATCTGATCTTGGTTTAGGCCTTGGGGGTTTGTACTTGGAAAACACCGACCTTGACTCGAGTGATAATTGCTTTACTTTAAATGTTTGATTTGCTATGTTTACTTCTGCTTAGTGTGTCTGGGTGCTATCACTGTAGAAAGAGGTGGAGTGGGAGGGTTGGATTCCTATTCCTTTTACCTTTATGCTCTTTTGGTATGTTGTTAGTTAATTTACCGCTCACTAAGACTGTTGTCTGACTCAAGGTTTTATGTTCAACTTTTATTATCTTGGGCTGTTCATCCATTTTGGGATGGGCAGACTAGGTAGCAGGTGACAGGTGCTGTTCTTAGTGACCAACGATGCTGATGACGAAGACGAGCTAGAGGCTTGCATATTATTTTCTTACTATATGTACTGGATGTTCCGCTGCTTGTATATTCTTTGAGTGATATGTAGTGAGGCTTGATGTATTGACTATTCAGATTTTTGTATCAAACTACTATGAGGCTTATTTGACAAGATTTTGTTTTGTGGTGCTTCACTATATATATATATATATATATATATATATTTCCTATTGTATTTTACCCATGCGCTATGAGTAATACGATAGACTCCGCTGTTTTTACCTTACCTTGATGAACATCATGGCTGCCTGGCACACTTTACAGTGCACTATTTCCTTGTTTAGTGCAGGAGTCATGGGCGGTCGTCACAGGTGTTCAAGGCAAAAATGAACACAAACAGAAAACTAAGGATTATAAGAAACATTTATCATGTGATATCTATTTTAGAATTACACAAAAGGCTTACAGTTCAAGGACATTCTAAGTCTACTGATTCGCTCGTAATTCAAATTGGTAATCACTAGAAAAGTTCAAGGCACATGTGTTACTTTAAACCGATCCGATAAATGTCTCGTGAAACTATGAACAACTACTCATTCATATGGGGGATTGTTAGATAAATGAATGAGAAAGTAGTTAGGGAAGAGAAAGATTTTTTTGGTATTGTGTGTATTGAAACAGGGTCCAACATTGTGGAATATTTGTTTCAATACCACCATATATACTACCAACTAACATACTAAATCAAAAGAAAAGAAGAAGAAGAGACATGAAGACTTCGACATATGGGCTTTGGGCCTTCATATTAATATTAAAATGTCAAAGATTGGGCTTTGGGCCTCTTGGGGTCTCGTGATTAAATGGGCCTCCGTTTGCCACTTAGGCCGGTTGCGCTAAAACGACTAATTTTGAATTTCAAAATTAAAATGTTGCACCTGTGCGCGCGCTTCTGTCGGTTAAAAGGTTGCAATCTTTCCAATAGTCACGACGCTCCGAATAGGCACCTCCTCCAGCCTATATATAGGGGCCCGCAGAACCATATTACTCACTTAGAAAATAGTTCACTTCTTCTTTATGTTCCTCTTCCAAAGCTCTATTCTGAATTCAATAATTCCTTCGGTTCATCGTCGCTCCGTCTGCACGCACAACATATTGGGGCGGGTCCGTTTCATCCTGGGAGACAAATTGCTCATATACTTCGGTGCGTATAAGGAGGCAATATTGTTTCAAGGAAATAGATGTCCTCTGGACTCAGATGATTGGGTACTTCTCTGAATTTCATACAAAATCAATTGCAAAGTTCTGTACCGTGACATTTTTTACTAGCATTTGTCATGCTTTATTCTGTTGTTGTTTTTACAATTTAATTATGAAAATTATAAACATTTTTCTACTGTGGCTATTTCTAAACAATTTAGTGACACTATTTATGTTACTATCATATTCGTGACACTTTGTGTAGTTGCGAATAACACTATTTACGTTACTATCAGATTCGTGACACTTTTGTGCAGTTGCGAATAACATTCTATTCTGAGACATCGTCGTCTACAACAGTAAATATTGTTTCAAGAATGTTATTCACAACTACATAAAAGTGTCACGAATCTGATAGTAACTTAAATAGTGTAAATTCACAACTACACAAAAGTGTCACGAATCTGATAGTAACGTAAATAGTGTCACTAAACTGTTTAGAAATAACCACAGCAGAAAAGTGTTTATAATTTTCACAATTAAATTGCAAAAACAACAACAGAATAAAGTGTGACAAATTTTAATAAAAAATGTTACGGTACAGAACTTTGCAATTGATTTTTTATGAAATTCAGAGAAGTACCTAATCGTCCGAGTCCAGAGGATATATGTTTCCTTAAAACAATATTGCCCACTATAAGCACCGAAGGATATGAGCAATTTGTCTCATAGGATGAAATGGACCCGTCCCGATATGCTGTGCGTGCAGACGGAGCAACGACGAACCGAAGGAATCATTGAATTCAGAACAGAGCTCTGGAAGAGGAACAGAAAGAAGAAGTGAACTATTTTCTGAGTGAGTAATATGGTTATATGGGCCCCTATATATAGGCCGGAGGAGGTGCCTATTCGGAGCGGTCATGACTGTTGGAAAGGTTGCGACCCTTTAACCGACAGACGCGCGCGCACAGGTGCAACGTTTTAATTTCGAAGTTCAAAATTAGCCGTTTTAGCGCAGCAGGCCTAAGTGGCAGACGGAGGCCCATTTAATCACGGGACCGCAAGGCCTAAGGCCCAATTATTAAAAATGCGGAATAGGGATCTTAAGGCTATGATTAACACTAAAGGGGGGTGAATAATATTTAAAGAAATTACTAAATCTTTTTGAGTTTATGTTAATTTAAACACAAATGTATGCAATATTCAGACATAGATATGATCACAGAAATAAAAACAAATGCAGAAATAACGTAAAAGTAGTAAAGGAAAGAACACATCGGACTTTATAATTGTTCACATTTACCCTACATCCAGTCCCGCACACTAGTACGTATTTTCTTTCAAAAGCAATTGTACAATTACACCCTCGATTTCAAGGCTACGAGGTACACCCTCCAGATTCACAATCCTCTGGGTAGAGATACTTGATTTCTCGGGCAACAAATTCACCAAATTGATTTCCAAGGCTACAATCACACCTTTTCTTGCTGATTGATTTCCAAGGCTACAATCATACCTTTTCTCGCTAAATTAATTATAAAGAAGTTTATAACTCTGAATAGCACTGAGGATCTTGTTGAGATAGTGATAGAGAATCAAACCAGAAATGATCTAGTTAGATTCAATGTTGATTTCGGCAGAGTAATGGTAAGAATGTGTATAAAGAAATGTGAAGGAAGAAGAGAAGTGAAAACCAGAAAAATATATCTGAAAATTCATTGAAAACATCCCCTATTTATAGAAGAACAACAACCATGTCCATTCGTGAAGGGATATGACGAATAGACACTTCTTTTGAAATTCAAAATTTTGAAATCAACTAACACTATATCAACATGGGTAACTTGGGTATGTCGACGTCCCAAAGGAAATTTTGGTGTTTTGTTTTTCTTTGAGAATAACTTTTATCTTATATTAAAACTATTTTAAACTTTTATAAATATACTTAACTATAATTAAAATACTTAAATAAATATAGAGAATAATATTTTGGTATATATAAAATTTTACTATAATTTTATTTTTAAATCTAAGTATAAATATTAAAAGTTAAATATATTATTATTAAAAGATAGTTTAAAACTAAGGATAATTTGATTTTGAAATGAAAGATGATTTTGAGGTTAAAAGTATTTAAAACCAGGATAGATGTTTTTGATTCTTTTAAAAGGAAGGTTTTGAAAACATTTTGAAAACAAGATGTAATTTTGTAAAATCATTTTGAATTAAAGGTAGCGGATACAAAACAATGTTCCACTAGATTTTTCATAGTTTCCATCCTACTTAGGGTTCCATCCCTTTAACAGGCTCGAAGTGGATTCCATTCCATGAGTAAATTGGATTTTAAGATGTCAGTGCTTTTCTAGGAGTTTTAACAAAATTCCTAATTAAAATTACTTATGAAATCTTGAACTCTTGATAATCTTGACATTCTTGATACTCATGAGTCTTCAATCTTGATATCTTGAATCTCCATATTGTACAGTCTTCATTCTTGGTACCTGCATGGTTAAATCCTGCATATACATATATATCTAACTATACTGTTAGTATTTATATTTTATAATCTATTCTAAGGTTGTTGTCATCAAAACCATCATCTCAAGGACTAACATATTTTCGTTCTTCTTTTGACTTCCTCTTGTTTATAGTACATTTATTCTCTAGTTCATGATCTCAATACCTTACCTTGGATCAAAGTCTATATAGTTTTTGGAGGATTGTTTTCTTTATTCGTCTTTGTACGAGAAGTTTTTGCTACATGTCAAGCGTGTTGGCAACACCATATTTAAGTGTAGAACATATGAATGCACTTCTTCTTAGTAGGTCACTCATTTTCCTCTCGAAAATGTAGTCACAAGGTATCGGAAATACAAAGTTATAGGCTATCGAAAATACGAATAGAAGTGATATACAAAATATGGAGTATGAAGTTACAAGTTATCGGTAGTATGAAAAAGGAAGCTATCGAAGATGCAAGTATGAGGCTATCATATACATGGTAATATAGTTATCAAAAACATGGCTTATGTTATTGGAACACGACATTATTCTATCAGAGATTTATAACTTTTAGATGTTGAAAATACCATTGTTCAACTGTCGATGGTGAAAGGGTTAGTGGTACACCCTAAAGACAATTATATAATTTCTTATATATGTGTGTATATATACATATCTAACTTTGTAGCCAATCTTATTTGTAGTAACAGTGTTTGTTTTTATAACGATCCGTCTTTTCGACATCTAACATCGACATTAATACATCCATGGTATTCATTTGTTGAGCACCTAAGTGCAGGAAAGACGAATTTTTAGGGTAAAGAAAAAAGAAAAGAAAAGGAACAAGAAAGAGGAGAACAAAAACACCAGAATCTCATATGTAGAATGATAACATATAATATCAAAAGAAAGTACATAGTGTTACTCTAATATACATAGCATTTCAAAGTTACTAATCAAAGTACTATTATCAGTCTGGACAGTTATAACAGTTTGTCCTTACAATTGTTAATATACATAAGTAATGCAGTAGAAATAAATATCACGATAGGTAAAACATCATGTTCCTCTCCAAGAGCCCAATGAACATTAACGAAAACCTACATTTCTCAAACTGCTCGAAGGAGCACCCGAGGAATTAAGGGAAACATAAAACCATGAGTTAAACATAAGTCTGGTGTGAGAAACTCAAGAGATATAGCATCAACTATAATAATGCTTTTGAGACAATCGTACCAGTTATCCCCTCAAAGTACCAAACCCATATAAGAAGTACATATTGCGATATAGCAGATAATTTCGAGGGTGAAGAATATAAATCAGAAAATCGTTGTGCCACTTGCATCTCACAATATTACAATATTAAAGTACAATCAAAACTGTTAAGGTGCATTCGCATATGGATTTTCCATTGGAGGTGCCGTCGGTACATTGAGGCGGACCTCCTAACATTTAGATACTTCGTATATATAGAAACTTCTTCTACTAAACCGTGTGTATATATATTGAAACTTTGTTTATTAAAACGTTTACATTTTCCATTTAGAAACTTCGTATTTAATCGCTACTTTCTTCAGAAGTAAGCAAACTATATATAAGAGTCCTCTTAGGGGATCTCATACATATAAGTTCCTAAAGCTAGAGATGTTTTATTCTAATATTTCTGCCGAGGGTTCTCAAATCATATAAAGTCGAGAAGCTTTTAGATATTTCCTTTTTATACTTGTATATAGATTTAATTAACCTTTATAAAAGATATATTAGTATTCTACCATTTGACTATTCATTTATACTCTTTTCACTATTCATTTAAACTCATTTCACTATCATTTATACTCTTTCCAATACTACAAAAAGTGTTAATATACTTATCTAAACGGATAAGTACATTCACAAATCATTAACAAGATTAACTTACTTTAAAGTATGGTCAAAGAGGTTAAATACATATGTTACTTAAACATTTTTACTATAACTCCTTCTCTCTTTTATACTTTAAACATATACTTTTTCTATGTTTATTTCAAAAGATTCCATGCTTGTTATTATCTTTAAATTTCCATTATTAAAGATCTAAGTATGTTCATAATTATTTAACAATATTTTCCACTTTAAAATATATTTAAGAGTTTAAAAAAATGTTATTAAAACATTGTCTACTACAAACCCAAAATAATTGTACTTATAATTTTCTTTAAAACATTCTTTTATAAAAGATCTAGTGATAATCCTAAGTATAATTAATATGGGTTAAAACATATTATTTGAACATTGTTTAGAACAACCAAAACCATTTTATACTACTCATTAACTTTAAAACATTTATTTTAAATATAAATCGTATCTGCACTTATTCATTAAGGTAATACACTTTTAATTAAATTCACGAAACCATTTATTTTAAGTCAAGAGTTAAAGTCCAAAACTTCTTTTACTATTTTTATTAAATATTTAGCTTACCTTTTTTTGGGAAAGCCAGTCGGTTTATATAGCGGCCCGTCCACTTTTATTAACAACAAATCAATTAATACAGGAGCAAGGCAACATGCCTTAACTGCTAATAAAGAGAAATACAAAACATGAGTTAGGCAAGAGGCACTTAAACTACTATAAGGACCTAAAACTAGTCCGTCTTAGAGAAGGAGGAATTACATCTGTGACGACCCGGCTTTTCTCCACAGAAAAGACGTATCATCATGAAGAAAGAAAGGGATAGAAAAGAGAAAAGAAAGATAAGAAAGAAGAAACAAACATCAGAATATCAACAGCGGAACGAATAAATTATATTAATGACATAATATTACATAGTATACAACACTCATCAGAGTTACACAACATATACATCTCATACTAGACAGTTATAAACACCTGTCTAGTTATACAACTCAGTACAACAGATACCAACACAGAGAACACACAGCGGAAATATATATCTACAACGCAGAAGCCTCCTGCTCCATTGCTCCTCCATAATTCGTCAAAAGCTAATCTGAATCCTTGGCTACTCGTAAAAATTTGAGTACCCAAGAGTTTAAGAAAACAGAAGATAAACTCTGGGTCAGACATGGGTCTGGTGTGAGTAACAGATTAAAGTTGCTTAACTTTGAAAATCTTTTGAAAAGAAAGGTATCACGTAAGACTTCCCACACATAAACATGGAAAAGTTTTTACCTTACGCTAACCAAAACATTTGATAGGAAATTCAATGATATTATAATAGGTCTAGGGTTTTCAAGTAAATAAGAAATAGCCGAAATTGTTACATTCATTAAATTCCAGCTACTAGCCACAAAAGTGGGTAATACAATCAAAACCGTTGGCACCTATTGGATTTTGGATCCCATCAATGGCTGGGCTACTGGGGTACCGTCCGTCACAGTACGTGGCCTAGATCAACGTACCGAGGAGTACGCCCGCTCCCCTGCAATACAAGGCCGGAACCATCCCTTACTGTACAGTCCCGAACAAGACAACCCCGTAGTTGGCGTACATTCCAACCGCCCACACAGCCGAAATAAAAAGGGACCTCTAGATGGGAAAATCTCGTCCTACTTGGGCATGACCCACTTAGCCTTGCTACACCTCCCTTGTTTTAGCCATTCCCAGTTGATGAGGCTTGAGGCTACGATTACCTTTAGAGAACACATCTCTTAGAACGCTCATCGTCCACCTGACGATGTTCTGAAAACATTCAATCCATACAAGTTCGTTCCGGGTTCGAATGAAACCGAAGGCATTATCTCGTTACACTCATTTTTGAATCACCCTCAGAGTTAACGACGATAACCCTTGCACTCTGAATCTTTATCTCGAATCTGAAAGTACTACTCCGTCAAACTCATCACGGAATCACCCTCAGAGTTATATTGACGAATATAGTTCTTACACCTCGAGTCTTCACTCTTCACAAGAGATTCATGACCTATTGTTAATTTTGAATCGATGTGGTTTTCGGATATCCAAATATGGAAACCCGATCCCGGTCTCATCGAAATCCAAAGCGTATCTTTTAAGGCCAAGTTGTTTTAAAGGTTTAAAACAATTTAATTATCTATATACCCAAATAGATAAATCACCGATTCACAATAGATAATCAACATTATTATCACAACAGATAATTCCACATTATCATTATCAAAGATAATCTATATCAACATCACAATGCAACCAATGCATCCATATCACTCAACATTACTTATCTCGTATCTGAGATTCAAACCATTTAAGGCAAACATCATCCATCCATTTATATAAGCAATGGTTAATAATCACACCAAATATAATTAATTTAAAATGAATTAAATTAATTACATCATTTCTAATTAATTTAAAGTAAATTAAATTAATTGCTCCATCAATATAAATCTTACTTACATCACCATTAATTATTTATCAATCAATTATTAATTAATCATCAATCAATTATTCATTTTAGTTAATCATCCCTGATTAATTTACCTTTAATTACATTCAAGTAATTATCCATAAATTAGTTTCTCAATTAATTATACTTAACCAAATACGGTAATTAATCTTTAATTACTTCCTTAATTAATTAACTATAATTATTACATTAATCCTTAATCGATTACATTAATTCATTCACTCGTTTATTAATTATTCCTAATTAAATCGATTTTTAATTACATCATTAATCATAATAATTAATGATTTCTAATTTCTTTTTTAAATTAATTACATTAGGTAATTAATCATTATTTAATCATTAATTATTAATCATCCTTGATTAACTCCATTCAGTAATTAACTACCCTTAATTACTTCACCAAATAAATTAATTACTCATTGATTAATTATCTCAAATTAATCCCTTGATTAATCCACAAAGTAATTATACTCAAATTACTTTTATCAACAAATCACTTTCAATTAATTACATACAGTAATTATCCATTAATTACTTCTCTAAGTAATTTTTGTTCATTTAATTACATTAAGCAATTATACTTCTCAAATCATTAAATGATTGTGCTAAATTAATTAAACTGAATTAATTAACTTAATCTAATCAATTAAACTCAATTAATTACAATTAGTAATTAATACCTTAATTACTTCCATAAGTAATTATACTTAACAATCTACACAAATGATTATCTTTAAATTAATTAATCTAATTAATTATTAAAATTAATCACATTAATTAATTATTAAACAATCCTTAGTTAATAACCTTTATTGACTATTAAACAATTCATTAATTATTTTTCTAAAATAATTAACTTATTTTAATCATTATTAAATACAATTTAATTAACCATTAATAATCTATTTATTAACCCCCAATTAATTAAGTGTTAACTGTAACTTAATTAATCCTTTATTTCTTGATTAATTAATTATTAATCATTAATTAAAAATCAAATCTTATTTAATTAATGATTCTTAAATTAAAGTTAATTATTCTAAGAATAATTAAATCTTAAACTTTTAAGATTAAATCCTTAATTACTTTGAGTAATTATCCATTTCATTAATTTATTAAATAAATTAATTATCCAATTAATTACCCTAATAATTAAATGAAACAAATCATTAAATTATAATTTAACTTCAACAATTTTTAAAATCAATTTAAAACCTTTAAATTTACTTGATAAATAATTATTTTCTTGTAAAAGAAATTTTACAAGAGTTTTAAAACAAATTTTCTTTTTAAATTCAAACATTTAAGTTTTACTCTATCATTCAAAATAGTCAAACACTTAAATTTATAAAACTTGATTTTATTTTAAATGAAAGATTCAAAATCAGATTTGAATTAGTTTAAACTTTATTTAAAATATTTCTTTACATTTTCAAATTCCAATTTAAATTCAAATTTCTTTAAAAACATTTTTAAACAATAAACCCTTTAAAGTATTATAAAACAATTTTGATTTTAAATACTTAATCGTTTCCAGCTTAAGATTCAAATCAACTTGAATTCATAATTTAAAATTAGATTTAAAACTTATTATTTAAATTTCTGCTTAATACTTAAAAATTCAGTTTTAAATTTTGAAAACATAACAGGTTTTAACCTGAACAGTACTAACTCGAGTTATACATACATTACTCGAGTCTAATCTTATCCTAGCCTGAACAAAATTTAAATCAACTCGAGTAACTCGAGCAACATTTTAATTATTCGAGCCTATCCTAATCTAGCTCCAACAAATCATTAACATAACTCGAGTAACTCGCTAAATAAACTCGAGTAACATTTTCATCTACATTTAATCAAATTTACAAAACTGTCAGGTTTAACGAAAACCCTGCAACATCCAAAATACCGGAGCCCATAACATACTGTCTTCGTCCAATGATCTACTGCTTCGAGCAAATCTCGAAATAACCCGAAACACTCTCGAGAAACCCTTCTTCCCCAAAAACAAACAGCTGACATTCCAAGTTCACCGTGTACCTGCACCAACCCCGCCACCACCTCCGGCCTCTCGCGACCTCACGAGCAAGTCGACGGCCATCTCCTAATTCGATCCCGACCCTCAAATTGAATGTAGAATCCCAAAATCAAAAATAAGCTTCGAGCTCCAAAACTGGAAAAAAAATGTCGAACTGGAATTTGCCTCAACTCCAAAATTCTGATCATCAAAGAATCTACGCCTTCGGCCACGAACTCCCCCACCCTCCATCAATCATCCACATGAATCTTGAACAACTTAGTCATGCGTAGGGGTTGCAGTGATCAATTACTGACCATTCAAAGAAACTAGGGTTGAAAATTTCAATCCCAATTCACCACCGCCTCACTGTTATAATCCATCTCCCTCTATTTTCCCTGCATCATCAATCAACACTCCATCACCAGAAAAGAAACTGGCCACCCAAACTTCCTAGATCGACAGTATCATACCAAAGTACCCTTTTTGGTCAAACCAGAAAAACTAAATCACATTCAAACTAAAAATTCTAATTTTAGTTTCAAAATTCATGTCTTTGATCATGTAACCTATTGGTAATCTTAAATCAAAGAATTTAAATGATTAACTTCTTATTTTCAAAAGATTGCTCTGTTGTGCTTAGTGTTTTCCAAAGACATACCTGCTTTTATTTTATTTTTTTATATTGAAGTGAAAATAAAAACTTTAACTTACATTACATACCATATTTTGATTTAATCCTTAATCTTAACACATATTAAATCAAATAAATATGGATATTCTTAAGCACTTTTTATACCTGTAACTTAAGCAAAGAAAAATGAACTCAAAGTAAACATACACATCTACAAACATACATAATATACCAGAAATGAACTTGAAATATAGCATGCATCACACTTATCTCCAGAAATAAAACGAGCAACTGAATTAATATTTAAGTTTATAAAATGTTACTCACTGATTTTTATAAGAGCAGAGCATCCATGTTTGACAAGCTTGAACCTGAATGCTTTATGTTGCTTCGGTACTTTAAAAGCTGCAGTTGCATCTTTGTTTTGCCACTTTAAAAAACTCTAATCTTATGTTACTGAAATGCTTTGCTTTTTGAAGACTTAAATCTTGATTTATTGCATTACTCTCTGATGCATGCATGTTTGTTTCCAGGTGAAAAGGAGATGCAGGCCTGGATGATGTGCTGTTGCATGTAGGTTTGAATATTGTTTTCAAAACAGAAAAGGAGCTGCAGGCTTTTGAATTTTGCAGAATGATTCATATGTCTTCAAATGATTTTTGAGGGGATTTGCAGGAATTCTTAAGAACAGAATTTTGTTTCTTTGAGGGGATTATTTACAGATTTGATTTTGAGGGGATAACATATTTGATTATTCAGGTTAATGAATTGAAGAATGAATTTCAGGTTAATTTGATCTCTGGTTTTGGAGGAAACATGGATTTCAGATTTGGTTTTGAACAAAAGAATAGTAAAGAATTTGAATTTTAAAGGAGATGGGTTTATATAAGTATATTTTGATTTTATTAAAAATACAAGAAAAAGAAAAACAAGACACTTGTTCAATTTTTAAACATTTGTCACTTAGATTAATTTATGGTAAACACATGTCAATTAGTGTGTTAAGAAACTTACACATGTAGATTTAAGTATATTTAAATTTTAAAATGTTAATAAAAGCTTTTAAATCTTATTTTAATATTTCTTAGTATATATAAATGAATTTATTTCTTTTTAAATTAAAATGAAACGAAAACAAAACAAATATAAATATAAGCTTATTCTAATATTTTTATGTATTTATTCTTTTAAATTTTAAAACATTGAATTCAAATTTAAATTAATTTAGCAAATCCAAATTTAAAAATCAAGTTATATATAGATGCATATATAACTCTTATTAAAATTAAAATTAACAAATCCTATTTCCAACAAAATTTAGTTATGTTTATGAAGAACTAAGCATTATAATTATTATCTAAAAATAACAAATTGAACAATATTAAATAATTTATAAAAGAGATTATAAACAAATTAAGATCATTTGTAATTTGTATTGTAAATTCTTATATATAAAATTTCAAGTAATATTTTAAAAAGAAAATAAAACAAAGCTTTTAATGTTAATCAAATTTAAATTCACATTTAAGCTAATTAAATATAAAGTTAAACACATAAGATTTGCTCTAAGTATAAGCCATATAATTATTTATTAAATTGCTTTGAAAAGTTAGATGTTAAATTTAAATCAAAATTTCAATTTATCAAATATAAAGTAAAATTAGAAAATTGATTTATTTATTAAATTCCAAATCAAAGTTTATCAATTTACAATATATACAATTGTATATATATATATTATAAACAGAGAACAATTTGTTTGCTTTAAAAAGATAAAATCTACCAATTTAAATATTTATTAAAAGATGATTATTAGATCAATTCAAAATTTATTATCAAAATTTATCAAATCAATTCAATTTTAAACATAGATTTATTAAATTTATATTGTCAAATTTCCGGGATATCACATTCCTCCTCCCTTAAAAGAATTTCGTCCCCGAAATTTAAAAGCAAAGGTAATTTAATAATCTATCTTAAGATTTTATTTTAAAACACAAGCATATATCATCAACATATGCTAACAACCATAGCAACCCAATTCATTCAAACAAACAAATCTAACTATCCAGACAAAATTCTGGATAGGGTTTTCCCCGAGTTTCCCCGGTATAAATATCAGGATACTCGCTCTACAGAATTCAAACAATCAATACTATTGAGCTACAGAGCTCCTATCCTACTAGATCTATAAACTAGACAAGATATCAGACTATAGACAAGTCTGACACAACAATCACATCCTCCTGAATTGCTAGTTCCATAGCCAGAGATAAATCATACACGTACTCCCTCAGAGATACATGAAACACATCGAATCCCAATTATCCAAACTGGCAATTCAAGCTTGTATATCAAACACCAATCCTCACAAAAATACAGAAAAAATCCAAAATATCTCGAAGATGACTTACCCGTCTTACCCAAAATTAAATCTCCAATTCCGGAGTCCAAATTCCTTCGTCTCTTATCTACAAAACATTTTTGACGATCCTGGGCTGCCTTCAACTCTCCTGATCGGCTCAACCTTCGCTGATGTCTCTAGAGACAAACTGGACCAAAACAACCCAACAAAATGTTCTCCTCAAGATCAATCAAAAAACCAAGAACACCAACCCTACTCCACAAACATCAGAAGACTAACTTACTTCTCCTATCCGGAAAAGATAAAACCATAGCACTCTCAAACTGCTTCCGCTGCACAACTCTGATCTGAAGTAGAAGAAAAATTCGAGCATAAACTGGAAAACATATCTCGGAAATATGGTTTAACAGATCCATAAAAGAAATCTCAGATGCCCCACATGATCCTTCTACTAAACTGAACCACTGATAGCACTCCTAGAATCCAGTCGATAAGAAAACTCAACCTCCAAATACGAACAAACTTCTCCTAGCTCAAGAGAACACTCAGACTATCGCAAGTCACTTTTGCGATCAACCCAGCCCAATATCCAAAGTAATATGTTCTCTCTTTACCAATTAGAACATCTTACACTTATCTAGCTAATCCATCGAAGAAACGGATCCACTCTGCTACTTCTGAACTCCATCTTCAGAAAAACTGCCAACTCGAAGACCTTCTTGCTAGCACAGAACACTCCGAGCTGCACTGTTGACATCGATGCCAACGACTTCCTAATCCAAAGCTCTTCGAGAAACTCGGACCTCAAACCAGACAGAAACATCCTGCTGAACCCAGTCACAACATCGAAGCGGACATACTTCTTAAACTTGTTCCGAAGATAAATCATCGGAGACATCTATAGTCACTATGTCTCGTTACACGGCTACTAATTCCCGAGGTATCAAGATACCATTATTCTCTTCTGCCTAACCGACAGATCCAAACTCTACTCATCCAACTCAAAGATAGACTCCGAACCTTTACAGGTTACCTTCAAAGATCTATGAAATCTCTACACTCTGCACAACGCTCTCGAGACGGTATTAGATCTACAGTCTCGACAGATATGCTTCCAACCTCAACACTCAAACTCCAACCATTGGTAGTGGTCGTGTTACACACACCACTACCTCATCTACCTTTATAACTTATATTAGCAAACCTGAACAGGTAACCCAACAAATATGTGGATATATATATATATATATATATATATATATATATATATATATATATATATATATAATTACAAATACGCTCTCTCAAGAAAGAAATCACTTCAAAGCCTAGGTATTCACTCAACCTAGTGCTCTGATACTACCTGTGACGACCCGGCTTTTCTCCACAGAAAAGACGTATCATCATGAAGAAAGAAAGGGATAGAAAAGAGAAAAGAAAGAAGAAACAAACATCATAATCTCAACAGCGGAACGAATAAATTATATTAATAACATAATATTACATAGTATACAACACTCATCAGAGTTACACAACATATGCATCTCATACTAGACAGTTATAAACACCTGTGTAGTTATACAACTCAGTACAAGAGATACCAACACAAAGAACATACAGCGGAAATATATATCTACAACGCAGAAGCCTCCTGCTCCATTGCTCCTCCATAATTCGTCAAAAGCTAACCTGAATTCCTTGGCTACTCATAAAAATTTGAGTACCCATGAGTTTAAGAAAACAGAAGATAAACTCTGGGTCAGACATGGGTCTGGTGTGAGTAACAGGTTAAAGTTGCTTAACTTTGAAAATCTTTTGAAAAGAAAGGTATCACGTAAGACTTCCCATACATAAACATGGAAAAGTTTTTACCTTACGCTAACCAAAACATTTGAGAGGAAATTCATTGATATTATAATAGGTCTAGGGTTTTCAAGTACATAAGAAATAGCCGAAATTGTTACATTCATTAAATTCCAGCTACTAGCCACAAAAGTGGGTAATACAATCAAAACCGTTGGCAATTGGATTTTGAATTCCATCAATGGCTGGGCTACTGGGGTACCGCCCGTCACAGTACATGGCCTAGATCAACGTACCGAGGAGTACGCCCACTCCCCTGCAACACAAGGCCGGAACCATCCCTTACTAGACAGTCCCGAACAAGACAACCCGGCAGTTGGCGTACGTTCCAACCGCCCACACAGCCGAAATAAAAAGGGACCTCTAGATAGGGGAAAATCTCGTCCTACTTGGGTATGACCCACTTAGCCTTGCTGCACCTCCCCTGTTTTAGCCATTCTCGGTTGATGAGGCTTGAGGCTACGATTACCTTTAGAGAACACATCTCTTAGAATGCTCATCGTCCACCTGACGATGTTCTGGAAGCATTCAATCCATACAAGTTCATTCCGGGTTCGAACGAAACCGAAGGCATTATCTCGTTGCACTCATTTTGGAATCACCCTCAGAGTTAACGATGATAACCCTTGTACTCTGAATCTTTATCTCGAATCTGAAAGTACTACTCCGTCAAACTCATCACGGAATCACCCTCAGAGTTATATTGACGAATATAGTTCTTACACCTCGAGTCTTCACTCTTCACAAGAGATTCACGACCTATCGTTAATTTGGATCGATGTGGTTTTCGGATATCCAAATATGGAAACCCGATCAAGGATCATCATAATCCAAAGCGTATCTTTTAAGCCCAAGTTGTTTTAAAGGTTTAAAACAATTTAATTATCTATACACCCAAATAGATAAATCACAGATTCATAATAGATTATCCATATTATTATCACAACAGATAATTCCACATTATCATTATCAAAGACAATCTATATCAACATCACAATGCAACCAATGCATCCATATCACTCAACATTACTTATCTCGTATCTGAGATTCAAACCATTCAAGGCAAACATCATCCATCCATTCATATAAGCAATGATTAATAATCACACCAAATATAATTAATTTAAAATGAATTAAATTAATTACATCATTTCTAATTAATTTAAAGTAAATTAAATTAATTGCTCCATCAATATAAATCTTGCTTACATCACCATTAATTAATTATCAATCAATCAATTAATCAATTATCAATCAATTATTCATTTTAATTAATCATCCCTGATTAATTAACCTTTAATTACATTCAAGTAATTATCCATAAATTAATTTCTCAATTAATTATACTTAACCAAATACAGTAATTAATCTTTAATTACTTCCTTAATTAATTAACTATAATTAACTACATTAATCCTTAATCGATTACATTAATTAATTCCTTCAATTATTAATTATTCCTAATTATATCCATTTTTAATTACATCATTAATCATAATAATTAATGATTTCTAATTTCATTTTCTTTTTTAAAATTAATTACATTAGGTAACTAAACTTTATTTAATCCATAATTGTTAATCCCCTTGATTAACTCCATTCAGTAATTAACTACCCTTAGTTACTTCACCAAATAAATTAGCTACTCATTAATTAATTATCTCAAATTAATCCCTTGATTAATTCAAAAAGTAATTATACTCAAATTATTTTAATTAACTTAATCTAATCAATTAAACTCAATTAATTACAATTAGTAATTAATTCCTTAATTACTTCCATAAGTAATTATACTTAACAATCTACACAAATGATTATCTTTAAATTAATTAATCTAATTAATTATTAAAATTAATCACATTAATTAATTATTAAATAATCCTTAGTTAATAACCTTTATTAACTATTAAGCAATTCATTAATTATTTTTCTAAAATAATTAACTTATTTTAATCATTATTAAATACAATTTAATTAACCATTAATAATCCATTTATTAACCCCCAATTAATTAAGTGTTAACTATAACTTAAGTAATCCTTTATTTCTTGATTAATTAATTATTAATCATTAATTAAAAATCAAATCTTATTTAATTAATGATTCTCAAAGTACAAGTTAATTATTCTAAGAATAATTAAATCTTAAACTTTTAAGATTAAATCCTTAATTACTTTGAGTAATTATCCATTTCATTAATTTATTAAATAAATTAATTATCCAATTAATTACCCTAATAATTAAATGAGACAAATCGTTAAATTATAATTTAACTTCAACAATTTTTAAAATCAATTAAAACTTTTAAATTTACTTGATAAATAATTCTTTTCTTGTAAAAGAAATTTTACAAGAGTTTTAAAACAAATTTTCTTTTTAAATTCAAACATTTAAATTTTACTTTATCATTCAAAATTGTCAAACACTTAAATTTATAGAACTTGAATTTATTTTAAATCAAAGATTCAAAATCAGATTTGAATCAGTTTAAACTTTATTTAAAACATTTCTTTACATTTTCAAATTCCAATTTAAATTCAAATTTCTTTAAAAACATTTTTAAATAATAAATCCTTTAAAGTATTTTAAAACAAATTTTATTTTAAATACTTAATCGTTTCCATCTTAAGATTCAAATCAACTTGAATTCATAATTTAACATTAGATTTAAAACTTATTTAAATTTCTGCTTAATACTTAAAAATTCAGTTTTAAATTTTGAAAACATAACAGGTTTTTAACCTGAACAATACTAACTCGAGTTATACATACATTACTCGAGTCTAATCTTATCCTAGCCTGAACAAAATTCAAATCAACTCGAGTAACTCGAGCAACGTTTTAATTATTCGAGCCTATCCTAATCAAGCTCGAACAAATCATTAACATAACTCGAGTAACTCGCTAAATAAACTCGAGTAACATTTTCGTCTGCATTTAATCAAATTTACAGAACTGTCAGGTTTAACCAAAACCCTGCAACATCCAAAATACCCGAGCCCATAACATACTGTCTTCGAGTCCAATGACCTACTGCTACGAGCAAATCTCGAAATAACCCGAAACACTCTCGAGAAACCCTTCTTCCCCAAAAACAAACAGCTGACATTCCAAGTTCACCGTGCACCTACACCAACCCCACCGCCACCTCCGGCCTCTCGCGACCTCACGAGCGAGTCGACGACCATCTCCTAATTCAATCCGACCCTCAAATTGAATGCAGAATCCCAAAATCAAAAATAAGCTTCGAGCTCCAAAACTGGAACAAAAAAATGTCGAACTGGAATTTGCCTCAACTCCAAAATTCTGATCATCAGAGAATCTACGCCTTCGGCCACTAAATCCCCCACCCTCCATCAATCATCCACATGAACCTTGAACAACTCGGTCATGCGTAAGGGTTGCAGTGATCAATTACTGACCATTCAAAGAAACTAGGGTTGAAAATTTCAATCCCAATTCACCACCGCCGCACTGTTATAATCCATCTCCCTCTATTTTTCCCTGCATCATCGATCAACACTCCATCACCAGAAAAGAAACTGGCCCCCAAGCTTCCTAGATCGACAGTATCATACCAAAGTACCCTTTTGGTCAAACCAGAAAAACTAAATCACATTTAAACTAAAAATTCTAATTTTAGTTTTAAAATTCATGTCTTTGATCATGTAACATATTGATAATCTTAAATCAAAGAATTTAAATGATTAAATTCTTATTTTCAAAAGATTGCTCTGTTGTGCTTAGTGTTTTCCAGAGACATAGCTGTTTTTATTTTATTTTTTCATATTAAAGTAAAAATAAAAACTTTAAATTATATTACATACCATATTTTGATTTAATCCTTAATCTTAACACATATTAAATCAAATAAAAATGGATATTCTTAAGCTCTTTTTATACCTGTAACTTAAGCACAGAAAAATGAATTCACAGTAAACATACACATCTACAAACGTACATAATATACCAGAAATGAACTTGAAATATAGCATGCATCACACTTATCTCCAGAAATAAAACTAGCAACTAAATTAATATTTAAGTTTATAAAATGCTACTCACTGATTTTTATAAGAGCAGAGCATCCATGTTTGACAAGCTTGAACCTGAATGCTTTTGTTGCTTCAGTACTTTAAAAACTGCAGTTGCATCTTTGTTTTGCCCCTTTAAAAAACTTTAATCTTATATTACTGAAATGCTTTGTTTTTAAAGACTTAAATCTTGATTTATTGCTTTGCTCTCTGATGCGTGCATGTTTGTTTCCAGGTGAAAAGGAGATGCATGCCTGGATGATCTACTGTTGCATGCAGGTTTGAATATTGTTTTCAAAACAGAAAAGGAGCTGCAGGCTTTTTAATTTTGTAGAATGATTCATATGGCTTCAGATGATTTTTAAGGGGATTTGCAGGAATTCTTAAGAATAGAATTTTTTTTCTTTGAGGGGATTATTTACAGATTTGATTTTGAGGGGATAACATATTTGATTATTCAGGTTAATGAATTGAAGAATGAATTTCAGGTTAATTTGATCTCTGGTTTTGGAGGAATCTTGGATTTCAGATTTCATTTTGAACAAAAGAATAGTAAAGAATATGAATTTTAGAGGAGATGGGTTTATATAAGTATATTTTGATTTTATTAAAAATACAAGAAAAAGAAAAATAAGACACTTGTTCAATTTTTAAACATTTGTCACTTAGATTAATTTATGGTAAACACATGTCAATTAATGCGTTAAGAAACTTACACATGTAAATTTAAGTATATTTAAATTTTAAAATGTTAATAAAAACTTTTAAATCTTAATTTACTATTTCTTATGTATATATAAATGAATTTATTTCTTTTTAAATTAAAAAGTAATGAAAACAAAACAAATATAAATATAAGCTTATTCTAATATTTTTATGTATTTATTCTTTTAAATTTCAAAACATTGAATTCAAATTTAAATTAATTTATCAAATCCAAATTTAAAAATCAAGTTATATATAGATGCATATATAACTCTTATTAAAATTAAAAATAACAAATCCTATTTCTAACAAAATTTAGTTATGTTTATGAAAAATTAAGCATTATAATTATTATCTAAAAATAACAAATTAAACAATATTAAGTAATTTATAAAAGAGATTAAACAAATTAAGATCATTTCTAATTTGTATTGTAAATTCTTATATATAAAATTTCAAGCAATATTTTAAAAAGAAAATAAAACAAAGCTTTCAATGTTAATCAAATTTAAATTCACATTTAAGCTAATTAAATATAAATTTAAACAAATAAGATTTACTCTAAGTATAAACCATATAATTATTTATTAAATTGCTTTGAAAGGTTAGATGTTAAATTTAAATCAAATTTTCAATTTATTAAATATAAAGTTAAATTAGAAAATTGATTTATTTATTAAATTCCAAATCAATGTTTATCAATTTATAATATATACAATTATATATATATTATAAACAGAAAACAATTTGCTTGCTTTAAAAAGATAAAATCTACCAATTTAAATATTTATTAAAAGATGATTATTAGATCAATTCAAAATTTATTATCAGAATTTATCAAATCAATTCAATTTTAAACACAGATTTATTAAATTTATATTGCCAAATTTCTGGGATATCACAACTTCCATCAACCGAAGAGTCCAGGCCTACCATATGTAGAAAATCCGCGAAAAGAGTCACAATATTAGGAATGAAACCAGAATAATCCTTGCACTAGATAAATTTCCTATCATAACTATTATTATCGAGAATAGGCCTATTCCTAGCAACTTAATTATTTTTGCACTTAAGTATAAACATGTTTTATTTTAAAAGCCTCTTGCTTTAAAAATTTATAATTAATTATTAAAATTATATTTAAACATGAAACCATTTTTAAAATACTTTAATATAAGTTAGAAAACAACCCTAAAAAGATAGAAGGAAAATACTTAATTTATATATATCTTTTTGCACAATTTAAAGTTCCAAACAGAATTACTAACATTTCTGGAAATGCTATCTAAATGTTTAGCAATAGGAAAAATGTGTTTCAAAAGATATTTCTAATGAACAGAAGCGGTTTTTAGCATCTTGGCAGTTGTAGGATGGAGCGGCAGCATGGTGGTAATTCGTTACAACTAATGTTTTGGAGGATGATTTTTTTTGGGCTAGATTTAAGGAAGTATTTGAGGACAGTTCATGCCTGTTTCTGGAAAGACTCAGATGTATGGGAGTTTCAAGTAGGGAGACTTATCGGTAGTTGAGTATGAGACAAAGTTTAATCAGCTATCGCGGTTTGGGCCAGAGTTGATCAATACCCCGCTGAAAAAGAATGAGATGTTTGTGATGGGAATGAGGGAAGGTTTCCAAGAAAAGATGACTATCCATTTGAAGGGTTCTTTCGTGGATTTGATAAATATGGCTCTGAGATATGAGGTTCTAGAGAATAAGAAGCCAATAGCAGCATCCAACAACAGTAGCAATAATCCAAACAAGAGAAAGCTTAATTCAAACTGGAAGAAGAAGGGGAAAGGGAAACCAAAAGGAGACCAAGGGAACAAGTTCAAGAATGTTGAGTGTGCAACTAAAAGGGCCATCTGGCTAGGTATTGTAAGAATTCTAAAGCCTCGAAGTAGCAAGGAGGACCCATCTCTCCAATGGTCCAGGAGACGCTTTACTACAACTGTCAGCAACCGGGGCATATGGTTAAAGATTGCCCACTAACGAAGAAGGGATAGCAGGTCAAAGTGTATGCTATCAAGGATGAGCCATCGACCTCAGAAGATGTGAAAGGAAAGGTAGTTCTTAAAGGTACTTTAATGATTAATGGAATTTTTGTTTGAGTGTTGTTTAATACCCGAGCTTTACATAGTTTCATTTCTTTAGAATCGGTAGAAAAAATGCAAATCAATACAAAAAACTTGCTATTAGTTGCATTAATTAGTAATGTTCAAAGTTAAGTGCTACTACAAAACAAAGAAACACTGCTACAGTGCTACCGAGTGTTTCTACAAACAATTTATTAAAGTTTTGATGAAATGTTTTTTCGATCGCTCATTTTTCTTTTCTCTTGCTTATTAATTCACTAATTTTATTAAGCTTCTCCTCCCCAAAGAATAAAGGAAAAATTTGAAAATTTCCATTTTGGATCTAAAACTTAAAATAGCGATTTTCATTCTTGAACGATAAAATCAACCCTAGCTCATAGTCGACATCAAATCGCACCTTGACCTCAGCCTGCTGTTGCACCTCAACCTCTCATCTTGCCTCAACTAATCATCATAACCTGTCCTATCTTCATGCCTTAGCCAATTAATGGCACTAGTCAACGTCGAGGAAGTTCCAGTTCAAGTAGAAGAATGATTTTGGGACATCTATTGGCTAGTCGGACACCAGTTGAAGAAATTATTACTACACACTATACACGTCAATTGCTTCGTGAGATGTACAAGGTGAATTGCACTTATATGATTCAGTTTATTTCATATATCTGTCTAACGTATGCTTGTAGATGCTTAATAATAATTTATTTCGCATCTAAGACTTTTTTATATTATTCTATGAATTTTTTAATCGGTAAATATACATGCTAATTATATTTTATTTTTGGAAAAAATTTCTTTGGAAGTATTACCTAAACCTTTCTTGTCTTATGCATGCTCATAAATGCTTTAAAATCTTATTTAGTTTTCTGTAAAAAAAGAAAATAGGTGATCTATAAGCTTATAAATAAGCTCATGTATTTTTATCTTACCATCATGATACAAATACAAATATATTGAGATCTAGTTGAATTTAATTCAGAGATAAATACTTTAGATAACTGTGTCCATTTTTTATGGAATCAAAATTTTTCCATGGAAAAAAAAACCATTTTGTTAGTGTTATAGAATGGGTATGTAAATAAATCCTGATGTGACCACTTTTCATTTGTTAATTTAACATTCTTCTGGTTTCACTACATTGTACATTTGCCATCATATTATAAGAAGGATATTTCAATCACATACTTATTCAGTTGATTTTTTTAACTTAACCACTTGTAAATATTTGGGTCCGCTGGTGTTACAGGAAATCTTATTGGCTTTGCAAGGAACGTTGGACTTGGTATTAGGGATTGTCTTTCAGTATCAAGAAAAGAGGACGCTTGGGTGCGTAAAATATTTCATTTAGGCCTGTAAGCAACAACATCGAAGTCGAACATTACAAAATATGTTATAAATATCTTGTATATTCTACGTATTGAAGGTATATTCAAGTTCTCTTCAATCTGTAATCAATACAATACATCAAATAAAGATTTTATCAAACTTCTCAACATTTTCAATATCTTAAAATCTTATATGATATTAGAGCTGCAGCCTAACAACATCAGACTTTGTATCATCGATCAAAACTCATTAGAAATCATTATATGAGTTTTTTTTTTCTTTTCATCAGAGTTTAGAATCATCATATGAGAAGAAGATTCAACAAAGAATCATTATTGCCACACCGGTTTCTAACCATTCTAGCTGCATTAGAATTCTTTATCAAATCTTGAAGATCAACAATCAAAATTCAAAAAAATAGAACCAAGAAAAAAGAATCATCAACATAAGTTCAAAGAAAGTGCCATCCTGAGAAAAGCTCATCAGAATAATCATCATTTAAGCTTTTTGGTTGCAACTAACCTAATTGTGCCACAATTACAGTTTTTGATTCTTATTTCCAATCAAGATTTGCAATCTTCATTGTGCTATTTTTCTTTCTAGTTCAAGATCATCATGACTGAGGAAGAAGGACACTCTGTAACACCCATCAGTAATAGTAACTCTCTACTAACAAGAACAGATGCTGAATAATTTGTGAAAACTGTAATCAGTCCAGAAAGTCAACTAGTTACGGTCCATCTGATTGAAGAGAACTATCTTCTTTGGAAGCTAAAGGTTGAAAATGCTATCCAAGGGTATGGCCTTAAAGGTTTCATTCAAGGAACCATACCAATTCCCCTAAAAATGTATCACAGATCAAGAAAACAAGATCATCGATAATGGAGAGTATGTGAAACATCATAGACAACGCAGACTTATACGTTTATGGCTGCTATCATCAATGAATGCAAAAACGCTATCACATATGATAGGTTGTGAAACTACAAGTGAGATTTGGACAAAAATTGAAAAAGTTTTTTATTCATAATCTGCAGCAAAGGTAATGTTTCATAAAGGGCAACTTCATAACATAAAAAAAAAATCACAACATGACAGTATATCTTTTCAAGATTAAGTCAATTTGTGACACTTTATAGGCAACAAATCAAAAGGTCTCGGATTCAGAACAAATCATGGCAATACTGAATGACTTGGGGATGAATATAAAATAGTGGTAGCAATTATAACCTCTAAAAAGAATCTATCATCAATCGATGATGTACACCCTATTCTATTATCACATAAAGAAAGAATTGATATCAAGAAACCATAAGAATCAGATTTTTTTGCCAACTTCGTTGCTAACTACAAGAGTAAGGGCCAAAATAATAAAAGAGGAGAATAATCAACACAAGGGTGGATATTCAAACAGGTCTAGAGGAAGAAGAAGATGGAACAAAAACAGTACCAAAATGTCAAATATGTGAAAAACTTGGACACATACTGCTACAAAGTGTTATTTTAGACTGAATCTTAACTATGTTCTAGGTCATAGGTCAAGTAATCAAAGAAATTCAAACTACAGTGCAAACATGGCATATATGCTGCAAGAATCGAGTAATTGGATTGATGGCAGAAACTCTCAAATTGAAACTGCAAAGCCTGACACATTCAAGATGAAGACTGGTACCCTGATTCAGGAGCAACCAACCATATCATAAATAATTTAAGCAATCTAAACCTTAGAAATAAGGAGTATAAAGGTATGAATTCTATACTCATGGGCAATGGCAAATCTGTTGCAATTACACACACTGGTAGATCGTACATTATGGGAAAAAGACAGTTGTACTTAAACATTCTATTGAGAGTTCCACTCATTAGAAAGAACTTTCTAAGTGTGTCACAATTTACAAGAGAAAATAATGTTTATTTTGAGTTTATCCACACTATTGTTTAGTTAAGGACATCCTAACTAAGGAAATATTTTTACAAGGTAAACAATGTAGGGGATTGGACAAGTTCAGTATAGATAACTCAAAAAACTCGGATTTTAAAAGAAATTGGTGTAATTATTCTGAATTCAAACAGTAAGAAAATAGTGAGATATTTGATAGGTGAAATGAATAATAGCAATATTTCCTTTAATGATATTTCTTTACCATATATTTGCATATATTTTCAGATGGGTAAGAGTCATAAATTACCATTTTTAGACTCTAGAACTCAATATAATAAACTATTGGAATTAGTTGCTATTGATTTGTGGGGACCTGCTCCAATATACACTGATTATGGATATAAATATTATATATCATTTGTAGATGCTTTCTCTATTTATGTATGAATATACCTTTTGAAATCAAATTTAAAAATTCATAATGCAGTTGTGCAATTTATAGCTCAAGCGGAAAATCAAACAAATTGCAAGTCAAAGTAATATAAACTGATGGTGGAACATAACACTTACCATTAAAATAGTACTTTTAAAAAAGGGGGATTATTCATAGAACAACATGCCCTTACAAATCAAAACAAAATGGACTCATTGAAAGAAGACATAGACAAATTATTGGAACTAGCCACTATAATGGATCAAGCATCTATGTCACTAAAATTTTGGCTAGATGCTTATGCTACAACTATTTTCTTAATCAACAGGAAACTAAAAAGTCTAATAGAAATGCTATTTGGTACCAGTCTTGATTATCAAAGTTTCAAAGTGTTTGGATGCTTATGTTTCCCATATACTAGACCCTATAATGCTCAAAAATTAAACTTTAGGTCATCCCTATGTACTTTCTTAAGCTATGCTGCCAATCAAAAGGGGTATAAATGTTTATATAGTAATGGAAAAATATTCATTTCTAGACATGTGGTTTTCAATGAAAAATTAAAGAATCAGATATCACGACCACTAAGAAGGTGTATAACATAAAAGAATCATTACCACCAATACCTGCTCTACTAGAAGAGATAGTGCAGACTCAGGGAGAACCAGTTCAGAATAACATCAACCGTCAAGCAACCCCCTCAGGTTCAGAGCACACTGTGTCCAGACTTGAACCAGATGATGAACAAACTGAGTCATCCAATGTACCTGATCAAACATCTCAACAAAGAACAAGAGTGCAACCCACTTCTCATCAAACACAAGATAACTCACAATATGCTGATATGGAAACACAACAAAACGTAGATGGAACTTGTCAACAACATGCTACAACAAAGATCAGTCATCACATGATGACTAGATCAAAAATGGCATATTCAAACTAAAATTTACAATGAAGTCTTAGATACAGAGGAACCAAGCATACATTATCAAGCCATGCAAAATAAAAACTGGAGAATAGCTAAAGAATATGAGGAATTGATGAGAAACAAGACATGGAATCTTGTCCATACGCCAAAGAATAAAAATATTATTGGCTGCAAATGGACTTATAAATAAAAAAGAAATGCAGATGATTCAATTTCTAAGTACAAGGCAAGATTAGCAGCTAAAGGCTATTCACAATAAAGTGGTTTTGATTTTAATGAAACCTTTTCACTAGTTGTGAAGCCTACTACTATTAGAATTGTTATTACAATTGCCTTGCATAGAAATTGAAGCATCAAACAATTGGATGCAAATAATGCATTCTTAAATGGTGTTTTGCAGTAAGAGATCTACATGGAGTAGCCATATGGACTCAAGCAAAAAAGGAAAGAGGAACTTGTGTGCAAATTAAATAAAGCAATTTATGGACTAAAACAAGCACCAAGAGTGTGGTTTGAAAAACTAAAGGCAACAATGATTGGACTAGGCTACAATCCAACGAAATCTGACAACTCTCTATTTACAAAATTCAATAAAGACATAATAGTTTATGTACTAATATATGTTGATGATTTTGTTATTACATACAATAGTGAGATGGTAAGCAGCAATCTTATAAAGAATTTGAACCAAGAATTCAAAATCAAAGACATTGATTGAAGTGAAAAGATTATCCAGCACATCAATTCAGCTAAATCAAAGAAAGTACATAGCAAAAATTCCACATAAAGCCAAAATGGATAAAGCTAATCTAATTTCCACTCTAATGGTCAGCAATATACATCTATCTAAATATAAAGGAGAATCTATATCCACTGACATTCGTTACATAAGTATTGTTGGCCCGCTTTAATATGCAACTACCACTAGACCAGAGATCACTTTCAGTGTAAATAAAGCAAGTCAATATATGCAAAATCCAATTGATGAACATTGGAAGGTAGTAAAAAGGATATTAAGACATCTCAAAAGGAACCATTAACTTTGAATTAACACTTGAATCAAGCAAGATAATCAATATCACTGGCTACACTGATATAGACTGGGCTGTTGATCCAAATGACAGAAGGTCAACAACTAGACATTGCATATTTTTAGTTAAAAATCCCATATCGTGCCGCTCAAAAAAACAACCTGCTATTTCAAGATCCATCACAGAGGCTGAATTTAGAAATGTAGCAAATGCTATAACAGAAGTAACATGGATAGAATCTTTACTTGGTGAAATACAAGTTAAGCTAGAAAGAAAAACTACTATATCGTGTGATAACTTAAGCACAGTTCATCTTACAGCTAACTCAGTGTTACACTCCAGAACAAAGCATGTGGAGTTAGATCTCTACTTCGTTTGTGAACAAGTAACCAAAGGGAAGCTAAACATAATTCACATACCTTCAACTTACTAAACTGTCGATATTTTGACCAAATCATTGTCTAAAGAAAACTTCATTTGGTTCGGGGAAAGATTGAAAGTCGGCAACATCAACAACAGTCTTCAAAGTGAGAAGCAGAAGGCCAATAAGGACAACCGTTCTCAGGAATTTTGGACCTCAAACTTTAAACTGAAATTCTTTGAAGATTGTCGGATCAAACTTAAAATCGAAATTTGTTGAAGATTATCTGATTGTGATCATGTATAGGAGTGCGATACTATCAGATTGGTGTTCAACTTCAATATGAGAAAAGAAATTTTAGCAGATTTGAGCTCAAATTGAATCGTCGAGAATTTGGAGACGAATTTTACAAATCCTAGCTGAAGTAGGATTTGAGGGGGAGTATTGAAGTAAATGAATTATTGGCTGCCGTATATATCACAGAATATAAACATCCTCAATCTCAACCACTCATTGATTGATCAAACGACAGAGAACAAATTTTCAAATACATAGGCCAGCAACAGCACCGAAGCCCAACTTACAACATATGTTATAAATAGCTTGCATATTCTATGTATTGGAGGCATATTCAATTTCTCTTCAGTTTGTAATCAATACAATACATCAAATAAAGACTTGATTAAACTTCTCAGCATTTTCAGTATCTCAAAATCTTCTAAACCATATTTGTTTTGAGCAATAAATTTGAACTTGTGCAGAGCCCCGTTGGACTATCAAATGGCATCACGCAAGGCTCAAAAAGTCTTAATACCAATAATGTACTATATTTCATAAGTAGTGCTACTACTTAGTTTACAAAACCGTCTCCGATTCAATGCAAAATAGTTCCATTCGTTATTTTTAATTTTAGCATATTGATTCATACTGTAAAAAATTATCATATAAAGGTGATTGTTGCCCTCACATCTGATGAGCAAGCTATTGCTGAAATGGACACAACATAAGGATGTAGAATCACATGGCAAAATAATATTAAGTGAATTCCTTGATGTAAGCATTTCCTTTTTCTTTTTTTCTTTTTAATTCAGCTTACACACTGTTAGACTTCTGATTACAAAACTTTATCTTTATGGTGTCCTTGAATAACAGTTATTTTGTATGCTAATGCTAATTGTTAACGATATAAATTATTTTGTGATGTTTTTTTTTGTTAAGACAGTTTGTCACCATATCACACAGATGATCTCCGTGTAAATTCAGAAATCAGCTTAGCATGTTATATACTTGTAGCTAGTCCTGTACATGAAGTCTTATTGTGTTGTGGAATCTTCAAAATTATGACATATACTTGCATCTAAGATGAGCATAATAATACATAATTTGGCTATTATAACTTAATTTTCGATACTAATCATGTCTTCCATTTTGATATTTGTTCCAAAAATACATTATAAATGAGATAGAAAAATAAGTTTATATTCCATGTTGATAAAAAAAGGATAACGAATGCACATGATTAAACCTCAGAAATATATTATACGTTTATAGAAGACAAACTGCTATATCTTTTTCCTAGTCATGTGATACATAAGAATGAGCACATCTGAAAAATACAGTTGACTCATGTTAATTTGTGTTAATAACAGGGCCTCACAGGACTACTCATGTGTACACTGTTACTTTATTGGCAAGAATTACAATGGGAACTGCATGAGTAGTGGCAACACCAATGGCAAGCATGCTATAAGCTGCCGAAAAGAGAGCTCAAAATATAAGAAAAAGAAGCAGTTCACATCAAGCAAACCGACTCAGAATCCGCTTCCCATGGCCTTTTACAAGAGAGCTTCTTCTACTACCATACTCATGGGTAGAAGTCATTATAAAATGGATTGATTTTGTATTTAGTTCAAATTTGTAAACAAGTTACAAGAATATGCCATATTCCAAACTATTTACAAAACTAGACTAGTTTTCGCCACGTTGGACGCCACGTGTGATGGCGGCATCTCAAATGCTGCCAGTACACGTGTATTTACCAAATATACACTGGCGGCATTTGAGATGCCGCATGTATGAAGCATCTCAAATGCCGCCTATTTTTTTGCTATTTGTAAATTTGCAGCCCACTTTATCCTAAATTTCCCACTCTCCCTTCTCTCAACCTCTCTTCACAAAAAACCCAAACCCACCCCCCAATTCAGCAAAAACCAAATTTTCAAATAAAAAACTACTTAAATCTAGCTAGAATTTGAACTATGGCTTCATCATCGTCTCAAGCACATCCTATAGGTATGAAATCTATCGATTTTATCTCTAATTGTATTTTTTTAGTTTAGGGTTTAGGGCTATAATTGTTTTATAATTACAAACCTATAGTTGTATAGTACAATGAAGTTGAGTGGTCACCTAGAGCACATGTTTAATTGTTTTCTTATTGTGTACAATGAAGTTGTATAATTGCAAATATATGGTTGTATAGCCAATGAAGTTGACTATGATTATGTAATGATATTGTGGTAGAATATGATGAAATGACGTCCAGACCGATCGATCCTATTGTGCTTTACCTCCAACCTCGACACCGCAAAAACAACATGGATATGATGGAGGTACAAGGTCATATAATTTGTCATTACATCTACAATTTTTTGGTAATTACCATAATTTCTTTCATTTGTTATTATATATCGACAGGGGGTTGAGCGGACGACTTCATTGACCATTCATCCACTTTAAAGCTCTTTACGTCAGTGCATCTAGGCATGTTGGAACTGTTAGACAGAACTGGATTTGGTGCTGTCAATAAGTTGGGATATACACAGGCCGATCAGAATCTTTTGACGGCTTTGATCGATAGATGGTGACCAAAGACGTCTACATTTCATCTTAGAGTAGGTGAGATGACAATCACTTTGAAAGACGTAGCTGTATTGCTCGGATTGTCGACTAAAGGGGATCCCATCCTGAAATCGGATTTTCCAAGAAATTACAAGGAATTATGTGAGCCCTTGCTTGGATTGGCTCCTCCAGAAGACGTGAGGTGGGGAAATGAGTCGATAGTGGCCATGTGGTTGAGGGAGCAGTTGGCTGGTGATATTCCTCGTCGTGCCTCTCCTTTGCAGATTGCCCAGTGCGTCCACGCTATTATGTTGCACATCATCACGCAACGTCTTTTTCGTGATCTATCGAAGACAAGAGTGGCCTTTCAATAGCTTCCATTATTAGAAGACTTCGATTCATGTCGACAATACTCATGGGGTGTGCGGTGCTAGCTTTCACCTATACAGAGCTTACAAGAGTTGCTTTGGCCGAACAACGGTCCACCGGAGGTTGTATGGCTCTACTTCAGGTACGAACATAGTCTTTCATTGTTGAATATTTGAGTTTTTCGTAAAACCGTAACTAAAATTAAATTTCACACTTGCATCTTTGGTCATGGACCTACCTTCCAGTTGGTCGTATTTCTATGAAGACGCAAATAATTGATAATTCAAAGCCATATGGAGCAAGGTAAAATAGTGTTGTTAGTGTTGTTGTATCGACACAGTAAATTTGAATACTTCCTATAACATATTGCAATTATAGGTGGATTGGGCCTAAGAATACAAAAATGACCCCTAGATGCAATTTAGCCTTCTACCGAAATGAGTTTGATGCCTTAAATTACAATGCAATAACATGGAATCCGAATTCCGAGGCAGACCTTCAGGCTCTTCCGACTCTTTGTACAGTGGATAGACCATTATGGCGGGAAAGACTTATGAATTTTTGTTTCAAAGATTTAGCGTACCATCTGCCAGACAGAGTCATGAGACAGTTTGGCCTTCGACAGCGCCTACCATATCATGTTCCATATTATATGCTTCCATACGACAAAGATGAGTTTGAAACAATGATTGAGTCATGGAACAACCCTTTCATGGCTAGGGAAGACGAGCATGAAGTCACTCTAACGATGAGCAGTATCTTAGTTGGTATTGGAATATCACTCACCGTTATGTGCTACGAAGACGAGCGGAAGAACACGAGCAAGAGGTTGCACCTTACACTCCACGAGCTCCGCTAGAAAGGAATGTGGTACATATTACTATTGACAACTTGTATAGTACTTATGAAACTTATAATGGTTTATGTTATATGAAGGCGGATGGTATGTATCATGTGTTGGACATTGTCGATGAGCTTATAGAGGAGGTTCCAGAAAAGGGCAAGGCGAAATGTTTCTCTATCAAACAAATTCTACTATCCTGTTTGTCGAAGAACAAGATGTCAAGGCCCATCCCACCTCCGCCTCCTCCTCCTCATGTCGTGCCACCACTTATTGAGGATATTGCCCCTCCCGCATCATATAAGGACATAGCTACAGTCCCACCGGCCCCCTCACCGAAGCGGAAGTATGGAAGAAGGAAGAAAATTGAGGGCAAGACTTCCAGAGCGATATTTTACCAGCATACACAACCCATCGATCCATCACAACCCCTAATGGAAGGGACACAAGAGGAGGGTAGTGAAGAGCTGTCATTGGAAGAGGAGGAATTCAAGCTCAAGCCAAGAAGGCCAAAAAATAAAACTCCTCGAGAATTAAAAAATTTAAGATGAAATTTTAGACTAATCGTAGTGGACCGTGGTTTCTAGTTGTTGACTGTAGTATCGATTGACTATTCTGTTGACTGTTTGTTTTTAGGGATGTTGACTGTAGTGTTTATTGGTCATGGTTTCTATTTACCTGTTTGGGATGTTTGATTGTTAACTAATGTAGACTATTGTTTGTCGGTATGATTGAAGAAGCGACTCTAGTATTTCGATGTTGGTGTGAATGTTATTGATTGTAGACTTGTATTTATTGATGCTAAATGTAGTCAGGAGCTTAGAAATTTATAGCAGACAATGTTCGAAAAATTGTTTACATTAGTGTTGAAATATTGACGCCGTATTTTCAATTTGTAGTTTTTGTGAGTAAGTAACAGAGCAACAATTCAAATGCCGCATAAGGATGTCGATAACTGCGGCATTTGGGATGCCACAGTCTGGTTTTTGTAACGACCCGGAATTTTGGGCAATAAGAATTTAATAATCTGTGTTAATAATTTAATTGGTTTGATAATTTTTTCTTTATAATTTTAGTTTAAATTAATAAATTTATTCTTTTTATGGTTAATAAATATTTAATCTATTAATGGTGCTCAATATCTTTCCGACAATTTAAATTTGATAAGAATTGTTTTTCAAAAGCTAATTATAATTTTATTCTGTTTATAATATGTAAAATTGATATATATATTGTGAATAGAAGAGCTTTTGTTTTAAATTAAAGATTGAAGTTTCAAATTGTAATATATATGTATATGTTATAATTTGAGTTGTTTGAAATTTAGTTTTAATCTATTGATAATTTGAATATGTTTGAGATTATAATTTAAAGCTTTGTTTTAAAACTTAATATTTTTCAAAAGTTAATTTAAAGACATATTCAAGTTTGTTTTCAAAACTATAAGATAATTGTTGTTTTAAATATGATAGCTTTAAAGGATTTAAACAAGTTTTGTTTTGTTCTCTTTTAAAATGTTTAATTTTAATGGTTATAAATGTATAAAAATAAATGTTTTAGATTTTTTAAAATACATACATAAGTATTTATGTATTTAGTAAATTATATGTAATTTTATATTACATCTAAATTAAATGAAAAATTAATTAAAAAATATTCAAGACATATGTAACATATTAACATCACCTTAAAAACACATGTAAGATAATTAAGTATTGTATGACAAGTGTAAGATTTATTTACATGTGTCTTTATTTTAAAACTTTACTTTCTTTAATTTTAATAAAAACATAACACTTTTCTTTGTTTTTTTTCCTTAACTAAAACCAGAAAATTTACTTTCTAAAATCTGAAATCTAAACCAAAGGCAATTCAAACCTGTAATTAAAAGCAAAATTCTTCATATCAACAACACTTCAAACCTGAAGCTTGAATTCAAATTTGAAATTAAAGTCCTGCTAATTAAGGTTCTTCTCAACATCAACTTGCATTTCAAATAATCAAGTTCAACAGCAAGTTTTAATCAGCAATTAAAGCACCAATATCAACCTGCAACTAAAAGGAAGTTCAACTGCAAATTCAAGGGGAAGTCTGCATTTCTAAAATCTGCAATCAAACTGCATGTCAAAATGAAATTCTTCAGCAAGTTTTAATAACAATCTGTAAGCATGCATTCAACTTAAACAGCAAGCAAATGCATTTTCTGGACTATAGTTCAAGCCTGGGAAATGAAGTTCTCTGCTCTGCTTAAATAAGGTGAGTAAACTTCTTTAAAAACAGTTTGAATTGTTTTTACTATCATGCTTGTGGTGATATTGTCTGATATTGAAGTTCTTTAACTTGACTCTATATGAAGTATCTCTGTTTTATTGTATGAAGCAAGTATGTGTGTATGTTTATTTGCAGCACCCTGTATTCTGTTTCTTTGAACAGATTTTACATCAAAAATCTTAATCTTCCACTAAGATCAGTATTACGACTTGATGATTGAATGTAAGATTATGTGTTGATGTTGAAGGTAATTAAAAAAATAAAATAATAATATATAGTTTCGGTAGTTTTTAATTTACAAATAGTTTAAAAATGGAAAAAAACATAGTAAACCTCTAATGCATGTTAAAATCAATGAATTCAGTTTATAGTTTAGATAGTATAAATGGATTTGTGGTTGTAAATCATGAATTTTAATTCAAGTTTCATGATTTTTAGTTTAAGGAATCAAGCGAATTCTGAGTTTGAACAATTTGGCAAATATTGTGAACTGCCGATGATTTAGTTAATAATTCGATTTGATTTTTCGGGTGAAGCTTGCTTGTATGTTGGAGATTTAGGGAAAAATATAATTAAAATTTTCAAATGATTAATTTGATCGAAATTTAACAAACTAGGGTTTTAAGGAAGTTTCGGCTCGACTTGACTGTAATGTTATTAGCGACATTAAGGATGAATCGAGTTCTTTCATTTTTGGTGAGGATGAAGATCATGGATGTGATGTCTATATGATGGGATCGGTGAGGATGAACGGCGTCCAGTTTGATGGCGGCAATGGAATTTTTGGGTTCGAGTTCTGTAGTATTTCGAGTTGATGAATCAAATTTTTATCCGTGAATGGATTCTCGATTCTGGGTATAGCTTCGTGTTCGTATGTGTTTGGATGATCGTGGGCGATGGTCACGGCGAACTTCACCGACCATGGGTGCTGTGCAAGGTGCACGTATATACGGTGGTGCACTGGAAATTATGCGATGGGGAAGATGGAGTTTTTCTCAGGTCTGGGTTCGCGTGAGTTTCGGGTTTGACTCGAAGATGAGAGGTTTGGGTTTTCTTCGGTGCTAGCTCGTGTGGGATTAGTGATTTACTCGGGTTTTAAGGTAGTTATCTCGAGTTGGTATTCTGTATAATATTAAACTGCAAAAGTTACTTGATGTTGAATAAATAAGTACAAGCCTAAGTTTTTATAAAAGGGGAAATAAATTTATAGGGTAATACTGGTTCTTTGAAGTAAATATAAATCAAATTATTAAAATGTGATAATTGAATTTAATTTCAAACTTCAATTGTTTAAGATGATCGCCTTTGAAAGTAATTATCTTGATTAAATTTTGAAATTTTAATTCAAAAGAAAGTTATCATTTTAAGATATTAAAACAATGTTATCAAGTAATGATTTTAAAACTAAGTTTTAATTAGATAACTTAAAGTGTTTTCAATTTTGAATTTGATTTCTAAATCCTTTATTTTCAAATAAGGATAAGATTATAATATTAAAACCAAATTGAATAATTTGTTTTTGAATTGTTTAAGCTTAATCAATTTCAAATAACTTATTTATAAAGATAAATAATGTTAAATTATTCTGATATGAAATTGAGAATACTTAATAAATATGATTTGTTAATTAAGATTAATATTCTCTTAATTAATTTAGGATTTTGAATTATAAGATGTTAATTAATTAATTTTAAATAATTAGTTAATTATTTATTTAATAATCACTTAATTATGGATTAATTAAGTATAATTACTTAATAAAGTAATTAATGATTAATTGTTGAATGTAATTAAGGAAGTTAATTATTTATGGAAGTAATTAATGATAATTACTCATGGAGTAATTAGTTGAAGTGATTATTGGTTAATCACTTAATGATATTAATTAAAGAATTAATTAATATAATTGTTTTAAAATTAATTAATTATGGAATAATTAATTAAAGTATTGAGAATTATTTAAGGATGGATTAATTAAGGAAGTAATTAAGATTTATTAATGAAAGTAATTAGAGATAATTACTTATGTAAGTGATTAAGAGTTAATTACTTAATTATTTTAGTTAATTAATTAATGTGATTAAGTAATAAATGAATGAGTTTAACTTAAGATTAATTACCAAGTGTAATTAATTAAAATGTAATTAATTAATGAAGTAATTAAATAAGGATTAATTGTTAATTTAAATTATTTAATAATTACTTAATGAAGTAATTAAAGATTAATTAATTGGATTAATTAATCAAAGATTAATATAATTAAATTAGAAATTAATTAATTAAGAAATTCATTAATTAAAATAAGTAATTACAAATTGTTAATTACTGATTATGATTTATGGGTTGATTAATTATAAGTTAATTAATTAAAGTAAATTTTAATTAATAAGGATCATTAATTAATGTGATTAATGATATTAATCAAGGTTGATTAATATAAGTGATTAATTTAAATGTGATTAATTAATTGTAATTAATTAAGGATTAATGTAATTAATTATAGTTAATTAATGAATAATCATTAATGGTTGTAATTAATGATAGTAATTAAAGGTTAATTACTGAATATGGTTAAAGATAATTACTTGAATGTAGTTAAATATAATTAATCAAGGAAGATTAATTAAGGAAAATCATTAGAGATGATTAATTTATTTTATTTGGAATATTAATTAATGTAGAAGGATTATGGTAATCCAATGGATTAGGTGATAATCAATTCTGTTTTGGATGTTTGATTAATACAGATTGATTGGATAATATTGGTTAATTGTTTGATATTGGATGATCAATATTTGGAGATTGATATTGGATGATTGGTTGATATTGGATGTTTGATATCGGATTGATGCTAAATGATTTGGATATATCTGTTATGTGATGCTGCTGTGTAAGATGAATGTTGTTATGAATTATCTCTTGTGATAATATGATTCATCTATCTATTTATATATCACCCTGAATATAAGTTAAATTGTTTAAACCCTTAAGTACAACTTGGACATTAAAATGGCGTTTGGTTTCGGTGAGACCGGGATCGGGTTTCCATATTTGGATATCCGAAAACCACACCGATTAAAATTAAACGTTAGGTCATGTATCCAAGTGGAGCAAGTGAAGACTCGAGGTGTAAGGGCTACACGTCAGTATAACTCTGTGGGTGATTCCGTAATGAGTTGACGGAATAGTGCTTATAGATTCGAGATGGCGAATCAGAGTGCAAGGGCTATGGTCGTTGACTCTGAGGGTGATTCCAATAATGAGTGCAACGAGATAGTGCCTTCGGTTTCGTTCGAACCCGGAACGAACTTGTATGGATTGAATGCTTTCTGCACATTGTCAGGCGGGCGATGAGCATTCTAAGATAGATGTGTCCTATTAAGGTAATTGTAACCTCAAGCCTCATCAACCGGGAATGGCTAAAACAGGGGAGGTGCAGCAAGGCTTCTTGGGTAGCTCCCACTGGAGAGCAAGATACATCCCTGTCTAGAGGTCCCTTTTTCGCCTTAGTGTGTGGTTGGTCGCGCCAACTACGGGGTTGTCTTGTTCGGGACTGTCCAGTAAGGGATGGTTCCGGCCTTGTGTTGCAGGGGAGTGGGAGTACTCCTCGGTACGTTGATCTAGGACACGTACTGTGACGGGCGGTACCCCAGTAGCCCTGCCATTGTTGGAAACCCATTCTTCCTACGAGACCCTACGGTTTTGATTGTATTACCCACTTTTATGGCTAGTAGCTGGAATTTAATCGTGTAACAATTTCGGCTATTTCTTATTTACTTGAAAACCCTAGACACTATCATAATATCACTGGATTTCCTATCAAATGTTTTGGTTAGCGTAAGGTAATTTTTTTTCCATGTTTATGTGTGGGAAGTCTTACGTGATACCTTTTCTTTTCAAAGGTTTTCTAAAGATAAGCAATTTTAACCCGTTTACTCACACCAGACCCCTGTCTGACCCGAGTGTTTATTTTCTGTTTTATTAAACTCTTGGGTACTCATATTATGTATGAGTAGTTAAGTGATTCAGGTTATCTCTTGACGAATTCTGGAGGAGATATGGAGCAGGAGGCTTCGACGTGTAGATATATATTATTTCCGCTATGTTTGTTATATCTGTTTCTCTTGTATACTTGATTTGTATAATTAGATAGAAGTTTATAACTGTCTATTATCTGTTGTTTAATTTGTGTACTCTGATGTAATGAGATACTATGTAATATTTTATGAGATATATTATATTTTATTCGTTCCGCTGTGAGTTCTCTAATGTTGTTTGTGTTTCTTCTTTCTCTTCCTTTTCTTCTTCTACCCCTTTCTTTCTTTATGATGATGCGATTTTCTGGGAGTAGAAAGTCGGGTCGTCACACTTGGTATCAGAGCATTAGGCCGAGTGAATACCTAGGCTCTGAAGTGTATCTTTCTTTAGGGAGCGTTAGGTTGAGTAAATACCTAGGCTCTGTAGTAGTGTCTTTCTTGAGAGAGCGTACTTGTAATTTATATATATATATATATATATATATATATATCTATATATTTATATATCTATGTCTACCTAATAGGTTAGGTTATCTGTACGGATTTTCCAACATAAGTTTTAGAGGTAGATGGAGTAGTGGTGTGTGTGTGTAACACGACTACCACTGATGGAAGAGGTCCATATGTTTGAGGTTGGAAGTATTCGTCGAGACAGTAGACCTAATACTGTCTCGAGTAAGATTTGTGGTTTGGAGTAAGGATTTCTCTGATATCCGAAGGAAATCTTTTGATGATTCGAAGTTTATCTTTGGAGTGTAAGTTGGATTTCGCTCGGGTAAGCGAATTATTCTTGAGTTTGCATTTGTCGAAAGTGCAGAAAAAGTGATGGTATCTTGATAACCGCGTGATGAGATGCAGTATCCTTGGATATTCTCCGAAGTTGTTTTCTCTTGAAGCAGTTTTAGAAGTAGTTGAGAAGCAGTCTTTATCTGCGGTAGAGAAGACTCGTCTGTATAGAAGTTGTTCGGATCTTTAGCATGGAGGTTGGCTGTTTTGGGATATGAGACTAAGGTCTATGAGTTGTTTTGCTTCGGCATGGTCTCATTGTTATTCCTTAAGGTAAGCGAGATGTGGATGCTTGGCTTGGAGCCCGAATTTCTTGAAGAGTTGTATGCCATCTTGGAAGTCAGTTGTGTGGTTTGTTGATGGTTTTGGTTTTGGAGAAGCCTTTGGATTAGAGTCATTGGTTAGCTATGGTAGCATCTTCAGCTCGAAGTGTTCAGTGTGCTGACGAGGAGGTCTTTTAGCTTTGCAGTATCATCGAGGTAGAGTTTAGAAGCAGTAATGTGGTTTGTTTCTCTGATGGTCCAGGAATCTTGGTGGTTTTCTTTCAGCAGTCCGGGCTGAAGGTGGTAATGTTTTCTTGAAGGGTTAACCTGGTTTGGAAAAGCTTTAAGCTATTCTAATTGGTAAGAGGGGACAGTTTTCTTTGGAATCCGAACTGGGATTGGAACGTAAAAGTGACTTGCGATTAGTTTGGGAATTTTTCCTAGCAATCTTTTGTTTGAGACTGAGGATTCTCATGGGAAGTAGAAGCTACTGATGTAATCATGAGTTTTTTTCAGCATCTGGAGTTGAGTTCCATATTTGTTTTGGTTCCAGAAGCGATTTTGGTAGTTAGCCTAGTAGTAGGATGGTTTTTGGAGTAAGGAGAGTTGGCATAGCAGCTCAGAGTTATTTTTGGAATTAGAATTGGACTGATCTAGCTTTTGAATTGGATTCTGTTATAAGGTTGTGTGACTGAGTCAAATAAGTCACTCATATTTTTATGGATTTGATGAACAAGGTTTTCGAATTTAGTGGATAAGTTGTATTCGTGTTCATCAATAGTATCTCCATCTATTTCAGAATCAGAGTTGTGCAGCGGAAGCGAGGTAACTGCTGTGCAAGGATGGAAGCAAGTTCTGTTTGCTATTGCTTGAGTAGTAGAGCTTGATTTCTGGATTTTGACGGATTTTGAAAGACTTTTCTGTTGAATAGGATCCAGAAATTGGTTTGCTTGGGTCTAGTTGATTCTGGAAGTATCAGCATAGGTTGAGCTGATCAGGAAGAAGCTTGGCAGCCCAGGATTGTCTGTTGAGTTACAGATAAGAGATAAGGAGTTTGGTATTTGAAGTTGGAGACTTCATTATTGATAGAATTCTCTGGTTAAGAGAACAGATATTGGATAAGATTGGTTGGTTAGTGCTGAGGCATTTGAGGATTTCTTATCTGTGTTTTGATAGGATGAGTTTAAATTGCCAGTTTGGATAGCTGGAATTCATTGTGTATCACGTATCTTTGAGGGTACGTGTATGATTCATCATGGGTTGTTGAATCTGTAGTTCAGTTGGAGTTGGATGTTGAGCTGGATTTGAGAGTAGTCTAATGTTCTGTTCAGATTTTGGATCTAGAGATGAGTGGAGTTCTGAATTTTGGTTGTGTAGTTAGTTTGTTGGCTTTTATAGAGCGGGTCTCCCGGTGATTTATACTTGGGAAACTCGAGATAGTGTTAGAAGATTTATTCCGATTTGAGTCAGAATAATTAGTTAAGTTTGTTTGTTTATTTGATTGCTATGGATGTTAGTAACTGGTTGTTTGGAATGCTTTGCTGATTGAAATTAAAATCTGTATTGGATTATTAAATTACCTTTGCTTTTAAATTTCGGGGACGAAATTCTTTTGAGGGGGGAGGATTGTAACGACCCGGAATTTTAGGCAATAAGAATTTAATAATCTGTGTTAATAATTTAATTGGTTTGATAATTTTTTCTTTATAATTTTAATTTAAACTAATAAATTTATTCTTTTTATGGTTAATAAATATTTAATCTGTTAATGGTGATCAATATCTTTCCGACAATTTAAATTTGATAAGAATTGTTTTTCAAAAGCTAATTAAAATTTTATTCTATTTATAATATATAAAATTGATATATATTGTGAATAGAAGAGCTTTTGTTTTAAATTAAAGATTGAAGTTTCAAATTGTAATATATATGTATATGTTATAATTTGAGTTGTTTGAAATTTAATTTTAATCTATTGATAATTTGAATATGTTTGAGATTATAATTTAAAGCTTTGTTTTAAAACTTAATATTTTTCAAAAGTTAATTTAAAGATATATTCAAGTTTGTTTTCAAAACTATAAGATAATTGTTGTTTTAAATATGATTACTTTAAAGGATTTAAACAAGTTTTGTTTTGTTCTCTTTTAAAATGTTTAATTTTAATGGTTATAAATGTATAAAAATAAATGTTTTAGATTTTTTAAAATGCATACATAAGTATTTATGTATTTAGTAAATTATATGTAAGTTTATATTACATTTAAATTAAATGAAAAATTAATTAAAAAATATTCAAGACATATGTAACATATTAACATCACCTTAAAAACACATGTAAGATAATTAAGTATTGTATGACAAGTGTAAGATTTATTTACATGTGTCTTTATTTTAAAACTTTACTTTCTTTAATTTTAATAAAAACATAACACTTTTCTTTGTTTGTTTTTCTTAACTAAAACCAGAAAATTTACTTTCTGAAATCTGAAATCTAAACCAAAGGCAATTCAAACCTGTAATTAAAAGCAAAATTCTTCATATCAACAAAACTTCAAACCTGAAGCTTGAATTCAAATTTGAAATTAAAGTCCTGCTAATTAAGGTTCTTCTCAACATCAACTTGCATTTCAAATAATCAAGTTCAACAGCAAGTTTTAATCAGCAATTAAAGCACCAATATCAACCTGCAACTAAAAGGAAGTTCAACTGCAAATTCAAGGGGAAGTCTGCATTTCTAAAATCTGCAATCAAACTGCATGTCAAAATGAAATTCTTCAGCAAGTTTTAATAACAATCTGTAAGCGTATATTCAACTTACAAAGCAAGCAAATGCATTTTCTGGGCTATAGTTCAAGCCTGGGAAATGAAGTTCTCTGCTCTGCTTAAATAAGGTGAGTAAACTTCTTTAAAAACAGTTTGAATTGTTTTTACTATCATGCTTGTGGTGATATTGTCTGATATTGAAGTTCTTTAACTTGAATCTATATGAAGTATCTCTGTTTTATTGTATGAAGCAAGTATGTGTGTACGTTTATTTGCAGCACCCTGTATTCTGTTTCTTTGAACAAATTTTACATCAAAAATCTTAATCTTCCACTAAGATCAGTATTACGACTTGATGATTGAATGTAAGATTATGTGTTGATGTTGAAGGTAATTAATAATAATAATAATAATAATAATAATATATAGTTTCTGTAGTTTTTAATTTACAAATAGTTTAAAAATGGAAAAAAACACAGTAAACCTCTAATGCATGTTAAAATCAATGAATTCAGTTTATAGTTTAGATAGTATAAATGGTTTGTGGTTGTAAATCATGAATTTTAATTCAAGTTTCATGATTTTTAGTTTAAGGAATCAAGCAAATTCTGAGTTTGAACAATTTGGGAAATATTGTGAACTGCCGATGATTTAGTTAATAATTCGATTTGATTTTTCGGGTGAAGCTTGCCTATATGTTAGAGATTTAGGGAAAAATACAATTAAAATTTTCAAATGATTAATTTGATCAAAATTTAACAAACTAGGGTTTTAAGGAAGTTTCGGCTCGACTTGACTGTAATGTTATTAGCGACATTAAGGATGAATCGAGTTCTTTCATTTTTGGTGAGGATGAAGATCATGGATGTGATGTCTATATGATGGGATCGGTGAGGATGAACGGCGTCCAGTTTGATGGCGGCAATGGAATTTTTGGGTTCGAGTTCTATAGTATTTCGAGTTGATGAATCAAATTTTGATCCGTGAATGGATTCTCGATTCTGGGTATAGCTTCGTGTTCGTATGTGTTTGGATGATCGTGGGCGATGGTCACGGCGAACTTCGCCGGCCGTGGGTGCTGTGCAAGGTGCACGTATATACGGTGGTGCACTGGAAATTATGCGATGGGGAAGATGGAGTTTTTCTTAGGTCTGGGTTCGCGCGAGTTTCGGGTTTGACTCGAAGATGAGAGGTTTGGGTTTTCTTCGGTGCTAGCTCGTGTAGGATTAGTGATTTAGTCGGGTTTTAGGGTAGTTATCTCGAGTTGGTATTCTGTATAATATTAAACTGCAAAAGTTACTTGATGTTGAATAAATAAGTACAAGCCTAAGTTTGTATAAAAGGGGAAATAAATTTATAGGGTAATACTGGTTCTTTGAAATAAATATAAATCAAATTATTAAAAAGTGATAATTGAATTTAATTTCAAACTTCAATTGTTTAAGATGATCGCCTTTGAAAGTAATTATCTTGATTAAATTTTGAAATTTTAATTCAAAAGAAAGTTATCATTTAAGATATTAATACAATGTTATCAAGTAATGATTTTAAAACTAAGTTTTAATTAGATAACTTAAAGTGTTTTCAATTTTGAATTTGATTTCTAAATCCTTTATTTTCATATAAGGATAAGATTATAATATTAAAACCAAATTGAATAATTTGTTTTTGAATTGTTTAAGCTTAATCAATTTCAAATAACTTATTTATAAAGATAAATAATGTTAAATTATTTTGATATGAAATTGAGAATACTTAATAAATATGATTTGTTAATTAAGATTAATATTATCTTAATTAATTTAGGATTTTGAATTATAAGATGTTAATTGATTAATTGTTTAATTAATTTTAAATAATTAGTTAATTATTTATTTAATAATCACTTAATTATGGATTAATTAAGTATAATTACTTAATAAAGTAATTAATGATTAATTGTTGAATGTAATTAAGGAAGTTAATTATTTATAGAAGTAATTAATGATAATTACTCATGGAGTAATTAGTTGAAGTGATTATTGGTTAATCACTTAGTGATATTAATTAAAGAATTAATTAATATAATTGTTTTAAAATTAATTAATTATGGAATAATTAATTAATTAAAGTATTAAGAATTATTTAAGGACGGATTAATTAAGGAAGTAATTAAGATTTATTAATGAAAGTAATTAGAGATAATTACTTATGTAAGTGATTAAGAGTTAATTACTTAATTATTTTAGTTAATTAATTAATGTGATTAAGTAATAAATGAATGAGTTTAACTTAAGATTAATTACCAAGTGTAATTAATTAAAATGTAATTAATTACTGAAGTAATTAAATAAGGATTAATTGTTAATTTAAATTGTTTAATAATTACTTAATGAAGTAATTAAAGATTAATTAATTGGATTAATTAATCAAAGATTAATATGATTAAATTAGAAATTAATTAATTAAGAAGTTCATTAATTAAAATAAGTAATTACAAATTGTTAATTACTGATTATGATTTATGAGTTGATTAATTATAAGTTAATTAATTAATTAAAGTAATTTTTAATTAATAAGGATCATTAATTAATGTGATTAATGATATTAACCAAGGTTGATTAATATAAGTGATTAATTTAAATGTGATTAATTAATTGTAATTAATTAAGGATTAATGTAATTAATTATAGTTAATTAATGAATAATCATTAATGGTTGTAATTAATGATAGTAATTAAAGGTTAATTACTGAATATGGTTAAAGATAATTACTTGAATGTAATTAAATATAATTAATCAAGGAATATTAATTAAGGAAAATCATTAGAGATGATTAATTTATTTTATTTGAAAGATTAATTAATGTAGAAGGATTATGGTAATCCAATGGATTTGGTGATAATCAATTCTGTTTTGGATGTTTGATTAATACGGATTGATTGGATAATATTGGTTAATTGTTTGATATTTGATGATCAATATTTGGAGATTGATATTGGATGATTGGTTGATACTGGATGTTTGATATTGGATTGATGCTAAATGATTTGGATATATCTGTTATGTGATGCTGCTGTGTAAGATGAACGTTGTTATGAATTATCTCTTGTGATAATATGATTCATCTATCTATTTATATATCACCCTGAATATAAGTTAAACTGTTTAAACCCTTAAGTACAACTTGGACATTAAAATGGCGTTTGGTTTCGGTGAGACCGGGATCGGGTTTCCATATTTGGATATCCAAAAACCACACCGATTCCAATTAACCGTTAGGTCGTGTATCTAAGTGGAGCAAGTGAAGACTCGAGGTGTAAGGGCTATACGTCAGTATAACTCTGTGGGTGATTCCGTAATGAGTTGACGGAATAGTGCTTATAGATTCGAGATGGCGAATCAGAGTGCAAGGGCTATGGTCGTTGACTCTGAGGGTGATTCCAATAATGAGTGCAACGAGATAGTGCCTTCGGTTTCGTTCGAACCCGGAACGAACTTGTATGGATTGAATGCTTTCAGCACATTGTCAGGCGGGCGATGAGCATTCTAAGATAGATGTGTCCTATTAAGGTAATCGTAACCTCAAGCCTCATCAACCGGGAATGGCTAAAACAGGGGAGGTGCAGCAAGGCTTCGTGAGTAGCTCCCACTGGAGAGCAAGATACATCCCTGTCTAGAGGTCCCTTTTTCGGCTTAGTGTGTGGTTGGTCGCGCCAACTACGAGGTTGTCTTGTTCAGGACTGTCCAGTAAGGGATGGTTCCGGCCTTGTGTTGCAGGGGAGTGGGAGTACTCCTCGGTACGTTGATCTAGGCCACGTACTGTGACGGGCGGTACCCCAGTAGCCCTGCCATTGTTGGAAATCCATTCTTCCTACGAGACCCTACGGTTTTGATTGTATTACCCACTTTTGTGGCTAGTAGCTGGAATTTAATCGTGTAACAATTTCGGCTATTTCTTATTTACTTGAAAACCCTAGACACTATTATAATATCACTGGATTTCCTATCAAATGTTTTGGTTAGCGTAAGGTAAAAACTTTTCCATGTTTATGTGTAGGAAGTCTTACGTGATACCTTTTCTTTTCAAAGGTTTTCTAAAGTTAAGCAATTTTAACCCGTTTACTCACAGCAGACCCCTGTCTGACCTGAGTGTTTATTTTCTGTTTTATTAAACTCTTGGGTACTCATATTATGTATGAGTAGTCAAGTGATTCAGGTTATCTCTTGACGAATTCTGGAGGAGATATGGAGCAGGAGGCTTCGACGTGTAGGTGTTTGTTATATCTGTTTCTCTTGTATACTTCATTTGTATAGTTAGACAGAAGTTTATAACTGTCTATTATCTGTTGTTTAAGTTGTGTACTCTGATGTAATGAGATACTATGTAATATTTTATGAGATATATTATATTTTATTCGTTCCACTGTGAGTTCTCTGATGTTGTTTGTGTTTCTTCTTTCTCTTCCTTTTCTTCTTCTATCCCTTTCTTTCTTTATGATGATGCGATTTTCTGGGAGTAGAAAGTCGGGTCATCACAGTTTTTGTAGGATCGATTTCACCCTAGAGGGGGGGGGGGGGGGGTGAATAGGGTGATAGTATAAATTATAAAAATTAATCGCGGAAGCTTATAAAATAATTTCAACACAGATCATAGAACAATAGCAGCACAGATAATAGCAGAATAATAAATGCAGAAATAGAACGACACAGAATTTACCCAGCTTCGGCAAAACCCTGCCTACGTGCTGCCCCTAAGGTTTCTACTAGAAATTAGATAGTCCCTCGCTTACACACGTAAACTCGCGACACCCACTATCAACTAAATCTAACTCTATGCTCAAAACCCTGCCACAACTCAGCCACTGAGTTGCGAATTCTCAAGCTACGCCACGTAGCTTGTCCCTTAGTCACACGACTAGAAATAACAACGGTTTAAAGTTTAAAAACAAATTTAAACAACAATTTAAAAATAAAAACCCTAATTAACAAATTAAAATAAGATATAGCCTCTTTTAACAAACAAGGCCCCTTTTATAAAACACGCCGGCCCAATTGTTTTCTTTAACCCGAATCTCTTTTATTTTCTTTGTGATAATGTCAGCTTGTTCTTCTTTCTGAAATTAGGGCTTCGACTCTTGTTCGTTCCTCTTCCTTCAATAAATTAGGGCTTTTAAAGAATCGAAGATGCCGACATTATATTAATCGATTGAATTTGTGATTTTCGTCCTTTGGCCTGTCGATCGACTGTCTCCTTGTACCTTGCTTCGGCTACTTCGATTGATCGAGTTCGATTACAATTTTGGTAAGTAATTTATTCCTTTTGCTTTTTGATTGAATGCTTGAACTCAATGCTTTGCCGATGATGATTTGTGGGTTTTTATATAGGTTGAATTCTTATATTTGCGTTCGTATAAGATTGTTTGAATTTTTCAATTTTAATTCTCTGGCCGCTTGATTATGCTTTGATGCTTGGGATTGATTTCTGACTTGTTCAAATTACTTGAATAACACGGTTTAGAAACTTGGTCATCACGGCATTGATTTGATTTGACGATGTTGATTTCGTTCTTTATTTTCTTTGACTTCGGCCATGTTTTGATATCGTGCTGTGATCTATCACCTTGGCCACACGGCTGTGAATTTCTGGCATTTGAACTCTGACATTAACTTTGTTAATTATGATTGCTACCACGGTTTCGAATTTGACATGTATATCATTATCTTCGGTCTGGTCATTCAAGTTCAATGAATTTGGTTTTATTGATGCCGAGACTTGCTGGTTCGATGTACTCAAATGTTGTCTGCTTTTGTGACTTGAGTCTTCATATATGTGCATATATACAGTTTTGAATTTGGGCATTGATATTGGTCTTTGTCTGGTGCTTTTTCATTTCCTCTCTAGTTAGCATTCTGTAGTTGCCACTGCATCACCACTGTTGCAAGTGTTTTTGTTGAGCCACTGTTTTGCTGCCTTCATGTACATGTCGAACTGATCGGTTGCATCTGTGGTTTGTATATGTGTAGTCTTCATCTGTTTTGGTTGACATTGTGTAAATGCTACACTGTGTTGAATAACAGCTTGACCATATGCATATTACAACTTGTATATGCTTTGATTTTTTTTTTGATCTGCCATGCTTCAGTTTTATTGTTGCTTGAGCTTCATGCGTGGTCGAGTCTGAGTACTGTGTTTAATTGTGCCTTAGCCTTGCTTGTGCGTCACCATACATCTGTTGCATCCATGTTGTTCATTGCTTGGTCTCTGAGTCTTGTACATGCATTGTTCTTCTAGGGCTTGTATAATTTGAACCTGGTTTGGATTTTTGCATCGAGCATGCTTCTGGTTTAAGTGTGCTTGCATCTTTGTGTTGTTTCCAGTTGCTTAGTGTCTAGATGCTCGGCTTGCATTGTGGTTCCCACCGTGTTGCATTTGTATCACTGTATCATGCTTGGCTTTGCGGTTTGGTTTTACTCATTACTTTTTCTTGTATCATTGATGTTTCTTGAGCTTCTGGCCTGAACTTTTCATTTGTAGTTGTATTCCCTTCATGTTTGCATACTGTACTTCATTTGCCACTGTTTGGTTGATGTGCATGTGCTCTGATGTTTGTTGTAGTGTTAAGTTTGTGGTCATCTTGCTTGCATTGTCACTTGGTCGACACTTGTAGTTGTACTTGCTTTGATGCAGGTTTGAGGCTGTGTCATGTTTGAACATAGCATTCATGTGTACGTTTTGATTTGCTCCTGAGTTGAATCCAGTTTTAAAACTCGGGTTTGACCTTGTGCTGAGAGTTGTGACATTTATGTTATTGCACATGAGTTGAACCCGTTTTTGATTTGACCTGGTGCTGAATGACATTGTTTTATTGCACTTGAGTTGAATCCCGTATTTGGGTTTGACCTTTGCTCACTTGTCCCTGTAAATCGATCAAGTGTATATCGATGTGCACGGCCTTGTGGCATATACAGTGATACATTGTGTATGTCACAAGCTGTTCGTGTGTGATGAATTCAAATATAAATGATGACGAACAACCCAAATAACTGAGGCAAATAATATTTTCAAAAATCATATTTTATTTTATATTGCAAAAATATTTCTTTTTCAATTTTACTGCGTTGGTGAATATTTTTGCAGATTGCTCAGATGCTGGATTCAAACTGGAATGCAGTTGACGATAAAATATGAGTGAATGAGCGATATGTAGTGAGGACATTTGGAAATGTGAAATTGTGATGTAATTGAATTTGTATCAAAGTTGTATATGTATAGTGAGAGCTTGAATTTTTACTATTCAAAATTGTAATAAATATTTGTTTGAATAAAATATTCATTTGAATTCAAAATCTGTGTTATTTATTTTATTCAGCAAATATTTATTTAATCTGTGAAAAAATAAAATAGTACATTATCAAATACATTTAAATGAATGTATATATGTTTATTATCATCAAACAAAAATCATATAAGCGCATATTCAACAATCTCCCTCTTTTGATGATAACAAACATATATTTAAGATTTTGAATATGTTAAATGTATTTGATCGTTCAATTTGCTCCCCCTATTTGAATGCTCCCTCTCTACACAATACTCCCCCTACGTATATGCATACAAATAAATAATATGCAAATGAGCCTAGATGCAAATAGAAAATTAATTATTTGACCATTGCTTGATTTTATTTGACAAAATCTTAACTTTTCTCTCCCCTTTTTGTTATCAGCAAAAGAGTAATAGTGTTAGAGAAAATAGAGATAAAGTAATCTATATCAATCCAACATTAAAACTCAATTGAATATAAATATTAAATTTCGATAAAAAGTCAAACAAAAATCATAAATATTTTGTTAGGCGCATATTCCACTTTTAGAATGATGGAAATGATGTCATCATATAAAACCATATAGTTATGTCTATTTGTGGTATATTTATATCAGGAATTTGAATATCTACTAACCATGCATAACCGTTAGGACTTTTAAATGAGATTAGTAGTATTCCAATTTTATTTTATAAAAAATGAATTCAAGTATCTTCTAACCACGCATAACCGTGAGGACTTTTGAATGGGATTAGAATCAACTTGTTTATTTAAAAAATCAACTTTTGATATGCGTTCCATACATGCATAACCGTGAGGACTTTTAAATGAGCATGGAAGCACATAACAAATTCCAAGTAATTCACCCATGCATAACCGTGAGGACTTTTAAATGAGAGTGAATACTTTGGTATTTTTTTTTTTTAAAATGTAAAAATGAAAAACGAACGATTCCTGTTTAAAGTACCACATATTGACAAACTATATAGAATTTTGATGAGTGATGGTTGTTAGAAATATGATAGATATAGAGATGGTCATGGAATTTTTTACCAACAAAAAGTTTTGTAACTCTTGTTTAAATTTCTAAAGAAATTTATTAATTATACCATCTCGAGTTATAATATTTGATCAATGTTAACACTCATCACTTTTTCAATCACTATTTTTCTTTTCGATAAACATTAGGGAGTTAGATTAGTCAAAATAGTCATTTAAAATCAAATTGAAAAATAATTATGAAATTAATTTTTCAAAAATGACTAATCTAAAAATATGGTCAAAAATGATTTTCTCCAGGGGGTTTTAAAAGAAAATTTTCTGCTATTTGAAAATTATTTGAAATGAAGAATATGCAGATATTTTCTTTGAAAAACGATGCAGTTACTAAATGTCTCAAAAATCACGTTCAACTAGTAATTTTCCTATCAACTAGATTACCAGTGTAATATGCATCTGAATTTCTCTTTCACTCAAAATTATCATCAATTGAATTTTATAGACCGAAACATGAAGTGTGCACCAAAAATTTCAAACTCAATTTTAACAGCATTTTAAATGACATTCTCTTGAATTTGAAATGAAGCCGTGTAAATACTCAAAAACCGTGAATATAGAGTTAGCCGAATTATAACCAAATGTATTATTATACAAAACACTATTTTTAATCCAAACTGATATATATGAAGGAATCTAGAGATTATTATAGTGTTTTTGGCATAAGAATATACTTGGCCGATTAAGTTGAATAAGTCAGAGTCAAAATCATCATCTTTTCATCATCTCAATATTGATTGATTTTAATTCAGAATACGGTGCAGATTATCACATTTAATATATCGTTTAAAACATACCATTACCTGTTTTACCTTTACGATATTTTTCGTTGTTGTTCGTTGTGATTCTGCCACCTTTATACTAGGCTAAGGAACTTAGCTTTGTCGCCCGTTGTGTTTCTGGAACAGCCAAAATCCAGAGAACACTATTGTTGTTCCTCAGCGTGCCACCACACCTAAACGGAAAAAGGATTTATGTGACCGATTTGTTTTTATAGGTCCATGGTTGTTAGTGGCAGAATAATTAGAAGAATAATTTTGTGGAGGCCCAAAACTATTTATAATTGTTCCCTTCGGCACCCAAATTTGTTTAACTTTGAGAGATTTTATATTTGTGCCTTTTGGAACCCAAATCGGTATAGTTTTCACATGTTTGGGTCTATACCAACAATTATTGTGACTGTGTCCATATTTTCTACAAATTGTGCACATAGAATTAACTTGATTAATATTGCTTTCAACAATTTTCGAATTATTATATCCAAGTCCTTGTCTAACCGTATTAACAGTTTGCTTTCCTAATAGCATATTCAACGATTTTTCACTTTTTGAAAATTTATCTAAAGTCGTTGACAATTGTTGGACTTGTGTTTTGAGAGATTCATTTTCGTTTAACAACTGTATGCACTTTTTAATAGAATTCTCTCTCATAGTATTTTCATTCTCTTTTAAAATCAGAATTTCATTTTCAAGTGATTTTATATTGATTTCAAATTTTTTAATTTCTTCTTCGAATGTTGGACACTTATCACACTTAGGGATCCTACGTTGATAGTTCTTAACTAATTGATCAAGTTGTTCATTGCATTCTATCAAAGTATTCTTTTGAGATTCAAGTTTGGCGTATTTTTCCCTAAGTCGTTCATAACAGCCATTTACTTCATGGAAATAAATAAGCAACTCAGAATGGGTAAGTTTTGGTACCTCACTTGGCTCGTCATCGTCACTGTCAGTTGTATCACCTCGAAGACACAATTCTGGCTTTTCGCTTTCACTGCCAGTGCTTTGATCATTCTCGTCTATTTCATCCCAAGTGGCTGCAAAACTTTTCTTTTTCTGTTTCTTTCCATGGAATTTAATTTGTGGACAATCGGGCTTGATATGGCTGGGTTTGTTGCAATTATAACAAATAATCTTTTGTTCTTCTGAGTAGTCTAGTGCTTTGGCTATTTTGCTTTTTGCTTTTTGAATTCGAGCTGAATTTCCATGTTTCTGATTCCATTTTTTGAATTTCCTTATTAACAGCTCTAGTTCTTCTGCACCATCATCATCGTCATCGTCATCACTTTTAGTTGTTCCTTTAAGAGCTATTGATTTTCTTCGAGTGTTATCTCCTTCACGCTCTTCCTTGAATTTCATTTCTAGCTCATACGTGGTGAGATTTCCGATGAGTTCTTCTACCTTAAGTTGTTTTAAATCTTTTGATTCTTGAATGGAAGTTACTTTTGCTTCAAAGCTTCGTGGAAGGACTCTGAGGATTTTCCGGACTATTTCCAATTCGGTGTATGTTTTCCCGAGAGCTTTTGATTTGTATACGATATTGGAAAGTCGTCCGTACATCTCTTTGACATTTTCTTCCTTCGCCATTGTAAAGTTCTCGTATTCGCTGCTTAGCATGGTAAGGCGAGATTCTTTGACTTGAGATGTTTCTTTGTGAGTCACTTCTAATATGTGCCATATTTCCTGCGCAGTTAGACAATGTGAGACACGATTAAATTCAAATTGATCTAATGAACAGATAATAGAATTCATAGCTTTGGCATTAATATTTTGTAATTTATTTTCTAGTTCTGTCCATTGTTCCTTTGGTTTCTCTATTTCCTGATTATCTACAGTTATAGTTGGAGTTTTATAATCTGTCTCAATAATATCCCATGCGTCAATGGTTTTCAAAAAAATTTTCATCCTGTTTTTCCAAAAAGCATATTCACCATTGAACATTGGTGGTCTAACTATCGACAGACCCTCTGCAAAAGCATTATTAAAAGAAGCCATTTTAAAAATTCAAATTTTTAAAACAAAAATTGATTTTTTCAAAAAATCGAATTTTTAAAACAAATGTTGACTTCTATTCCTAGCTCTGATACCACTTGTAGGATCGATTTCACCCTAGAGGGGAGGGGGGGTGAATAGGGTGATAGTATAAATTATAAAAATTAATCGCGGAAGCTTATAAAATAATTTCAACACAGATCACAGAACAATAGCAGCACAGATAATAGCAGAATAATAAATGCAGAAAAAGAACAACACAGAATTTACCCAGCTTCGGCAAAACCCTGCCTACGTGCTGCCCCCAAGGTTTCTACTAGAAATTAGATAGTCCCTCGCTTACACACGTAAACTCGCGACACCCGCTATCGACTAAATCTAACTCTACGCTCAAAACCCTGCCACAACTCAGCCACTGAGTTGCGAATTCTCAAGCTACGCCACGTAGCTTGTCCCCTAGTCACACGACTAGAAATAACAACGGTTTAAAGTTTAAAAACAAATTTAAACAGCAATTTAAAAATAAAAACCCTAATTAAAAAAATTAAAATAAGCTATAGCCTCTTTTAACAAACAAGGCCCCTTTTATAAAACACGCCGGCCCAATTGTTTTCTTTAACCCGATTGTGATAATGTCGGCTTGTTCTTCTTTCTAAAATTAGGGCTTCGGCTCTTGTTCGTTCCTCTTCCTTCAATAAATTAGGGCTTTTAAAGAATCGAAAATGCCGACATTATATTGATCGATCGAATTTGTGATTTTCGTCCTTTGGCCTGTCGATCGACTGTCTCCTTGTACCTTGCTTCGGCTACTTCGATTGATTGAGTTCGATTACAATTTTGGTAAGTACTTTATTCCTTTTTCTTTTTGATTGAATGCTTGAACTCAATGCTTTACCGATGATGATTTGTGGGTTTTTATATAGGTTGAATTCCTATATTTGCGTTCGTATAAAATTGTTTGAATTTGTCAATTTTAATTCTCTGGCAGCTTGATTATGCTTTGATGCTTGGGATTGATTTCTGACTTATTCAAATTACTTGAATAACACGGTTTAGAAGCTTGGTCATCACGGCATTGATTTGATTTGACGATGTTGATTTCGTTCTTTATTTTCTTTGACTTCGGCCATGTTTTGATATCGTGCTGTGATCTATCACCTTGGCCACACGGCTGTGAATTTCTGGCATTTGAACTCTGACATTAACTTTGTTAATTATGATTGCTACCACGGTTTCGAATTTGACATGTATATCATTATCTTCGGTCTGGTCATTCAAGTTCAATGAATTTGGTTTTGTTGATGCCGAGACTTGCTAGTTCGATGTACTCAAATGTTGTCTGCTTTTGTGACTTGAGTCTTCATATATGTGCATATATACAGTTTTGAATTTGGGCATTGATATTGGTCTTTGTCTGGTGCTTTTTTATTTCCTCTCTAGTTAGCATTCTGTAGTTTCCACTGCATCACCACTGTTGCAAGTGTTTTTGTTGAGCCACTGTTTTGCTGCCTTCATGCACATGTCGAACTGATCGGTTGCATCTGTGGTTTGTATATGTGTAGTCTTCATCTGTTTTGGTTGACATTGTGTACATGCTACACTGTGTTGAATAACAGCTTGACCATATGCATATTACAACTTGTACATGCTTTGATTTTTTTTTTTGATCTGCCATGCTTCAGTTTTATTGTTGCTTGAGCTTCATGCGTGGTCGAGTCTGAGTACTGTGTTTAATTGTGCCTTAGCCTTGCTTGTGCGTCACCATACATCGTTGCATCCATGTTGTTCATTGCTTGGTCTCTGAGTCTTGTACATGCATTGTTCTTCTAGGGCTTGTATAATTTGAACCTGGTTTGGATTTTTTCATCGAGCATGCTTCTGGTTTGAGTGTGCTTGCATCTTTGTGTTGTTTCCAGTTGCTTAGTGTCTAGATGCTCGGCTTGCATTGTGGTTCCCACTGTGTTGCATTTGTATCACTTTATCATGCTTGGCTTTGCGGTTTGGTTTTACTCATTACTTTTTCTTGTATCATTGATGTTTCTTGAGCTTCTGGCCTGAACTTGACTCACTTGAACTTATTGTTGCCAGTTTTCATTTGTAGTTGTATTCCCTTCATGTTTGCATACTGTACTTCATTTGCCACTGTTTGGTTGATGTGCATGTGCTCTGATGTTTTTTGTAGTGTTAAGTTTGTGGTCATCTTGCTTGCATTGTCACTTGGTCGACACTTGTAGTTGTACTTGCTTTGATGCAGGTTTGAGGCTGTGTCATGTTTGAACATAGCATTCATGTGTACGTTTTGATTTGCTCCTGAGTTGAATCCAGTTTTAAAACTCGGGTTTGACCTTGTGGTGAGAGTTGTGACATTTATGTTATTGCACGTGAGTTGAACCCGTTTTTTATTTGACCTTGTGCTGAATGACATTGTTTTATTGCACTTGAGTTGAATCCCGTATTTGGGTTTTCAATTTTACTGCGTTGGTGAATATTTTTGCAGATTGCTCAGATGCTGGATTCAAACTGGAATGCAGTTGGCAATAAAATATGAGTGAATGAGCGATATGTAGTGAGGACGTTTGTAAATGTGAAATTGTGATGTAATTGAATTTGTATCAAAATTGTATATGTATAGTGAGAGCTTGAATTTGTACTATTCAAAATTGTAATAAATATTTGTTTGAATAAAATATTCATTTGAATTCAAAATCTGTGTTATTTATTTTATTCAGCAAATATTTATTTAATCTGTGAAAAAATAAAATAGTACATTATCAAATACATTTAAATGAATGTATATATGTTTATTATCATCAAACAAAAATCATATAAGTGCATATTCAATAGTTTTCTCAGGCATCATTTCAGATACTGCAGTGTGGTGTGCATCTGCTATAGGTTTGGCAAGCATGTAGACTGACTTTTCAAAACAACAGAGTTTAACTAGGCATAACATACTTCGAACATATAAATATTATTTCGGATAATGCTTTAATAAGTTTGCACAATTGTTTCAGATATTTATTCATCACAAAACAAGTTTTGAATATCATTACATTACATTTCAATTATCCTTCAACGATCTATGTGGCCCCAATGCCGAATACTTGTACCCATGAACCAAAAATTCTTTTCGGTATTCAAGGTTGAACTTTTCCAAACGATTAACCTCCGCTTGCTTCTCTAAAGCATATTCCACCCCTCTAGGACACAGTGGTAGATCGATCCACTTAAAAAAATTATAGAATTCAACCTGATGCAGTCGAATGTTGTGATCGCTGTATGCGGCGCAATGGTAGAAATGACGTCCAGCATTCCTATCATTTCTGCAAACGAGTACTTCACATTCCTCTCTACAACCACAAACTGCACATGTAGCATGGGAGCTTGAGCTTGCACGATTTTGCCGACCAAGGATGCCTAAAAGACGTGCATGGAGTGATTATTGGACTGGTCTATCAACCACGACTTCTCCACGTGATGTTCCATTATCCACAACCGGGGGTTCTTCTTTGAATTGTGTCTCTGTTATAAAATCAACTTCAAGGTCGGCGCCACTTGAAATCCCCTTTCCTTTATTTTGTTCGAATTCTTCATACATCTTCATCATTGTTACATCGTCAATTTTCCAATTGTCCGTTATATACCTATGAATATAGTTAAATAATACATCGAGAAAACAATTATTGAAAATAAATGAGAAAAGTATAATACTTATCTTTGACCTGACAATGTGGAGGGGTAGTTGCAAATTGTTGAAATTGAACGAGAGTGGTATAACAATATAAAACCTAGAGCTTTTGATGAAATAAGTTTGGTTAAGTTAGGGTGTGGGTGGGGTAGTTGCAAAAACTTAGCAAAGATATAGGCAACAAAGGAACTTTTCAAATGCCGCCAAGGTGCGCCATCTCAAATCGCACCGACAACGTCATTTCAAATGCCGCACATAAGCGGCATTTGAAATGTTGCTTTGTTATATACTCACCTTATTCAAATTTGAATACACTCTACGTTAGAATGTTAACGACAAAATAAATAAGTGTTGAATAAACTTTGCGTACAACATCAGATTACATAAACAATTGTTCTTGGACAAACTAGAATGCATTCGAATTAGGATTACAAACAAAATAAAACAAAAACATTAAGTTGATGTATTGCAATGATTTTTTTTATGACCAAGCACACCACTTTTGCTGCACCTATTTCCTTCAGGGGTCTTCATCTCGTCCATTGTACCTTTAATTCTAGTTGAACGTGGGAATCCTAGTTGTCTTTTAGCTACCAGAGGTAGGACCAATTGACTGTAACTAGAACTTTAATAGTGTTTATCTCGTACTGGGTGAAACCCGGGGAGTATAAGCTGCCAGGCATTTCACTATGGAATACCATGTTGAGGCGAAGTCGTGGTCGGCTCTATTTGCTCCATTGGAAACCATTGAGCAAGCGACCATAATATGCATACACGGTAGGTGCTCTAAAAGAGGGATGTTGCACGTACAAGAGCAACCGTTACCGTTGATTAGTACTTTAAACTTGTTACCAAAATAGTGCACAACTTGCCACTCATATTGACTAAATCGAATTATTCTTATATGCCTAGCTTTGTTAGCTCTTTTGACGATCTTGGCTTCCCACTTTGGAGTTAGATGGGAAGTCAGTTTTTCTATTGCTTCTCTTCATTGACAAAAATAATCAACCGACCTGAAAAAGGTGCATGCAACTAAAGCTTTGATAGGTAAAGACCTGGCTCCTTTAAGAACACCGTTGAAATTTTCCGCGTAGTTAGTGATCATGACATGAAATCGACCGCCATCATCTTTACACAATGCCTAATTCTCCTCGCGCGCTCCCAGAATCCTTTCTATCCAATTGTAAGCCCTGATGCTTATAGTTTTGATTTCTTCATGTATTCTATTTACTCTGCTTCTTCAGCACAACCTGCAACATAAAAAATGTCTGATTAATCGTTTTTCTCTAAACCATGCAGCTTGAAAATTAGCTTTAAGATGTCTAGCACGAAATCTATGTTTATGTGGCAAACACCATTTCGATTCCAAGGCTGATGGTATTCCTTTCATTCCATCCGAAATGAAGGTAATTCGGCGATTGTTAACACTGTGAATGAACCACCGCATGCAGGCAAAAAACCACCCCTAACTATCCCCGGATTCAGACTCTATAACTGCATATGCTAAAGGGTATAGGTGATCGTCAGCATCAAAAGCAGTGGCCACGAGTAGCGTCCCTTTATATTTCCCGTACAAATATGTCCCGTCAATACATAACAATGAACGACAATGAATAAATCCTTCAGTACAAAGTCCAAAGGCCCAAAATGCTCGATCGAAGACTCCATAATCATCTGTCGTAACGTGTCCAACACTTCCCGGGTTAGATCTAGTTATTTCATCAAAATATTGCCTTAGACCGCTATATGACTCTGCCAAATCTCCATAAATTCTTTCCACTGCCTTACTCAAAGCTATCCAAGCCTTCATATAATTAATTTTCATAAACAACTGTTCTTCCATCAAATCTTGTACTATCCCAGTTGTAATGTTCTGATCCGCTTTCACAAAAGGTAACATTTTGCCACTACAAAGTTCGACGTCGCCAGCTTGTGAGTGGAGTTTACCGTTGGGTTAACACAATTGTGTTTTCTAGGATATTTTCTTACAATCCACCAGTTCTGCTCCGATTTTTTTGACCTAATAGAATGAATTTTCCATGGACAGTTTGCATCTATATTACAAACGGCGGTGTATTTGATTTTATTGCTTTAAAAGAAATGGCATGAAAAATCGACTATTCGCTCAACTTTGTAACAGCTTGACTTTCATCTTGAATATCAAACCAACTTTAAATCCATTCTGAAAGCTTACGGTTGAAAACAACTCATTGTTGAACTTAAGATTTGCAACGATTGACATTGCCATAATTTGTGCATTGAACAAATCATCATCCAAAGGAACTTCCATTTCCACGTCATCACTATCTTCGCAAATATTGTCTTCAACAGGAAAATCATAGTCCAAAGGATCATTGTTCATTGCATACTACCTATCCACGACATGTCATTCTCCACCATGTTCACTAAATCCATACTATTTGCAAGGGGTTCATCATTGACATCTTCACCTTCATCCCCACCATCTCAGTACCAACATCTTCATTGTTTGTGTTTACGTGTATATTCTCCAAATCAGCATTAGATTGCGTAGCAATATCGTGCGTAGGAAATCTACTATTCAAACACACGTATTACTTTAAAACCAGTACCGTAATTACTACCTACCAAATTTTGATTCTTAATGATACATACCTCTGACTAAGATCATATAATTCGAACGGGGTTGGATATATAAACTGAGACATATGGCGGTGTGATGGTCCAGCATGATTAGGCAATGTTGGTCGACAAGGAATATAACTGCATACACAGCGGAAAAATAGTTAAGTAGCGCATAACTATCTAATTAATACGACCTAAATTTCATAAATAAATGTTTCACCTTCCGAGCAAATGCGTAAAGCTGCCTTGACTTGGATAGAGGTACGTATACTAAATGCCCTGTGGATAGGCCATACATGGAGGATATCCTATAGGCCTTGTTGTTGACCATACATCGCTGTCATAATCAGATTAATGAAACTTAGGGATGCATTTCCATGACTGATACTTTTTGCCTCAATCGTTCTTCTGTGCTCCTCAATAACACTGTTAACTTCTTATTCTCGTACGGGTTCATCTACTTACAAGCACCTAATTTTCCAACAAATAGCTCAATTGATTTCGATGTCGCTGAAAACATTAGCTCCACATCATTATCATCGGCTATTTTAATGGCTTTCGATCCTGAGTCCGTCGTCCAGTTACACTCCAACTCTAAGTCAAATTCTTCAGATTTTACCTTGGTAGCTTTATAAATCGATTCTTTCAGCCGCACTAAATTACAACCTTCCAACACTTTAGCTGGCTTACATGGGCCACCAATATATTTTCCACAATTACGTTCATCAACAACCAATTCGCCATCGAAATGATAGATCGTTTGTACACACTTGGGAGCCATTCTATAATTTACTCAGTCAACTAGTTACCTATTATCATTTGTTACCAAACAGAAAATAAGAAAAAAAAATGAACTAGGGTTTCCAAAAAAACATGCCTGCTATAGCTAATTCCTTGTTCAAGAGGAAGAATTAGATATTTCTCCTTGATTGTAGCTGAATCCAATCAAGATTAAACTACATTATGCAAATATTTTAACAGTTTGGAGTTTAAGATTGCTGTAGATTAAGAAAACTTTGGAAAAAGGCAAACATAAAAAGGTGACTGCCTAATAAGTAGCATAAAATGGCAGCATTTTGAGACAGTGCAAACTGGCGGCATCTCAAATGTTGCCATTGTAATTTTTCGCAATAGATGTGTACCGGCGGCATTTGAAATGCCGCTTGTACACGTGGCGCCAACGTGGCGGAAACAGGTCTAGTTTTGTAAATAGTTTGAAATGTGGCCTATTCTTGTAATTTGTTTACAAATTTGGCTTAAATACAAAATTTATCCGTATAGAGTCAATTGATGTAGCTAAAAATGGCTTGGCAAGATTCGTTAACCATTCATGGTATGTATGAGTATAATATCATGGACCGTTCGGTATACTAGTGTTATGGACTAACATTTCTTGCACTACTATTTTTTGCCCCATTTTCTGGATAAGTTCCTATTTTGTAATAGCTAACCAATAGCTAATTCTATTTTTTATATAACTCAACGAGCAGTGTAAGATGGACTGGATATCTTCGACCTATCCATAGGGCCATCATCAGTGCCACCACGGCTAACATCGTTTCTAAACATATTAAGGCTAAATCTATGAATGAGAAAGGTTTCTTAATATCATTTAGAACTGTATATTTATTACGTGATAAGTTACAGTATTTCAATATTCATCTTTTATATAACTTTTTGGTTCAAGGAAGTTTGCAGTGCTATTGGAAGATGGTGCATGAAAATAATGGGTGATGAAATTTCCTCACTTGGACTATTAATGTCTGGGTATCTTGTTCTCATTTTTTGATTTGTCTAGTTTAAAAAAAGTCATTTGTAAGTTTCAAGAAACAGTAAAAGAGGTTCACAGTAGGATAGGCTTTGTAACTTTCCATTGTAAACTTGCAAATGTAGCAATGGTGTGATTAGTATGTATTAATTCAGAGCTAAAACACATGGTTGTCATGCATATTTATTTTGAATGTGTGGAGTATATTTATGATTGAGAATATATGGAGCATTTAGCTACATATTGAAAAATAACTAAGTTCTTATATAAATTTGGTAGCATATGTTGGAAATTTTCAAAATAGTTTTGGGTTTGGGTTTGTTTTTGAAGAGGGAAGAAGTGGAAGAAGAAGGAAGAAGAGGGGATGAATAGTCCTACATCTAGGAAATTAAGAGAATACATTGATTTATATATGGATTTCTCTAAGGAAGGTTGGGCCCTTTGGGAACCTAAAGCTTTGGTTTGATGTGAGGATGGAAGTTATGCATCACCACCACACGCGTGCGTCGCCTCCACCATCCATCCGACCAGACCGAATTTGGGTCTAAAATGATGAATTGATTTTTGTTAACAGGCCGGATCCAGAATTTGAGTTTGTATGGATATTTTTGACGGGTCGTTTGAATGAAGGGACGCGACCGTTTAGTAACAGTTTTAAACCGTTGCGAAAAGGCGCAACCATTTATAACGGTTTCGTACTGTTGGAAAGAATGCGACGCTTGACGAATGGACACTTCCTCACTACTATAAATAGTGATGCCCGGGAACCGTCCTAAAAGAGAACAATCTATTTTCTTTCTATCTCATTCTTCTTCCTCCAGATCTACGATGCTCAAAAAGTGTTGTAGAACACTGCCCTCACCACAGTTTGCGACACCTAAAAGATGTTGCAAATGTAGAAACGTAGTAGTTTGGTTTTCTTCTTCTTCTTCATTCTATTCTCTACTAAATTGCATCATCAGCAATCAAATTTGAGTGTTCTTGGTCGGATTAAAATCGTACAAGTTTTGAATCCGATTATTCAAGGCTTCATTGAATCCTAAAGTCGATAGTTCAATAACCTGTTTGCACCTGTTGGGTTGAACTATTGTTTAAAAGAATCTACACAGTAGATCCTTGAACTCACAAGTACAATAGTTATAATCTTCATCTATCTTGAATCATCAATACAAATATCTAACAATTTTAGACAATATCTTCATCTATGGATGGTTCGAGTTCAACCAATCTCAATGCTCTTCAAGTTATGAATCAACATTTAATGCGATTGAGCGGTTTGATGATGAAAACTTCACTCTTTGGCAAGAGACGGTGAAATTCTTTTTGATCACCGTTAATTTTTTCTATATTCTTGACGATAACTTGGAGGAAATACTAGAGTAAACTGATAAAGATATAGTCGAATTGAAAGCAAAACGTGCAAAGCGCAAAAAGGATGATTTTCTATGTAGAGGGCACATTCTGAATACATTATTTACTCCTGTCTACAACGCACATAGGGCTTTGGAAACTGCAAAGGAACTCCGGGCTGCACTAGAAAGAAAATACTACATATGCGAGCAAGGAAGTAACAGTACCAGATAATAGTATCGAACAAAGGAGAAATAAAAGAGAAAGAATAGAGAAGGACTATAGTCCTGACTTCATTACATATCTTATAGAAGGCAGTAAGGACGAAGTACTTAATGTGACTAGATATGTCATGAACGTTGATGATGACACCAAAACTTATTCAGAGGCTATGAGTTCTAGAGATTCAATATTCTGGAAAGAAGCTATTAATAATGAAATGAATTCCATATTGTTAAAACAAACTTGGGTTTTAACTAATTTACCTCCTGGTGCTTAACCTAAAGGATGTAAATGGATATTTAAGAAAAAGTTGAATACAAATGGATCCATTGATAAGTTTAAAGTCAGATTAGTTGCTAAAGGATATAAGCAAAGACATCTAGTAGATGATTTTGATACATATGCTCAAGTTGCTTGCATATCTTCTATATGCTGTTTAATAGAACTTGCATCAATTCATAAATTGGTCATACATTAAATGGATGCAAAGCTGTGTTTCTAAATGGAGATTTAGAATAAGAGATGTGTGTGTGTGTGTGTGTGTGTGTGTGTGTGTGTGTGTATATATATATATATATATATATATATATATATATATATGGAACAACCCGAAGGTTTCAAAACCCCAAACCAAGAAAAGAAAGTTTGCAAATTAGTATAGTCTCTTTATGGCTTGAAGCAAGCTCTCATGCAATGGCATGAGAAGTTTGATAAAATAGAATTGTCATATGGATTTATTGTTAATGATGCTAATAAATGTATTTATAGCGAATCAGACAACAACGATTATGTTATAATATGTTTATACATTGACGACATGCTAATATTTGGTTCCAATATATCCTGTGTGAATGAAACTAAGAAGTTTCTATCTTCTAAATTTGATATGAAAGATCTAGGAGAAGCTGATGTAATTCTGGGAATTAAAATTATTAGGAAAGAGGGGGAGTTGTTGCCAATACAATCTTATTACATTGAGAAGTTCTTTAAAAATATGGTCATTATAATGACAAACGAGCACCTTCTCCTTTAGATCCTAGTATTAAATTAGAAAAGAATACCAGACGTACCATTTCTCAATTTGAGTATTCCAGTATTATTGGGAGTCTTATGTATGCTATGCATTGCACTAGACCAGACATAGCACATGCTATAAGCATGTTATGTCAATTTACGAGTAATCCAAATTTCGAACATTGGAAAGCTATTTCCAGAGTTTTAGCTTATTTGAAAGGAACCGTTACCTATGGTTTATTTTATAAAGAATATCCTGTTGTAATAGAAGGATATAGTGATGTAACCTGAAACAATGTAGAATCAAAATCCAAGTCTACGACTGGATGGATCTTTACGTTAGGAGGCGCTGCCGTGTATTGGGTTTCCAAGAAATGGACCTGTATATCTCACTCAAAAATGTTGTCAGAGTTGATTGCATTAGCAGATGCTAGTAAGGAAGCAGATGGCTTAGGAATTTATTAACAGAAATCCCATTATGGAAGAAGCCATCTCCATCAGTCTTGATTAACTATGATAATCAAAGTACAATATACAATGTCTCTAATAAGACATATAATGGAAAGTCTAGACATGTGAGTATAAGACATCAAATGATAAGACAGTTACTCAAAAGTGGAGTAATAACTGTTGATTACATAGAAATAAAGAAAAACTTGGCTGACCCACTCACAAAGAATCTTCCAAAGGCAGTGGTTTCTATAAAATCAAAGGAAATGAGACTAAGGTCTGTGAAAGAAGGTTGATCATCATTAACAGAACCCAACTTATGTTTTGAAAAGGATAGATAAAGTTCAATGGGTACCAAAAAGTTAAGAGAATGATTATAGAACACTAAATCAATAATCCCATAATATTTAGTGTTGGATTCTGCAAGAATAAAGGATGGATAATATATCCTTAATAAGTTTCGTTTCCTTAAAAAGGTGTATCGTAGAAACACCTTAAGGGACTTACTTATATGAGTATGGAAATTAGTGCGTTTCCTAAAAAAGTAAGACCGCTTCCTAAAGTAGACTCACGAACTTAGGATTTTAAGCATATGGTCATTAATGTGCTGAGCATATAGAACGTTATATGTATGGAAATTAGTATGTGTGACTGTTCTGGTACTATCACTAGGGGTACTTGGTTCAAAATACGTTCACCATAGACCTCGATAGAAATTTTAATGGTTTACACTAAGTGAAGGTTCAAATCCAAAAGATACCTATCATTTATGTATTGGTTTCCACGATGGTGCAAAACTTGATCTTGGAACTACATTGGCTTGATCCCACTTGGGTATGTAGGTAGTCACTCTAGTGATACAGCTACCTATTTTAATTATTTTACTTATTTTTAAAATGGGGGGAAATTGTTGAAAATTTTCAAAATAGTTTTGGGTTTGGGTTTTTTTTGAAGAGGAAGAAGTGGAAGAAGAAGGAAGAAGAGTGGATGAATAGTCCCACATCTAGGAAATTAAGAGAATATATTGATATTTTTCATAGATTTCTGTAAGGAACGTTGGGCCCTTTGGGCACCCAAAGCTTTGCTTTGATGTGAGGAGGGAAGTTATGCATCACCACCACACGCGCACGCCGTCGCCGTCCATACGATCGGACCGAGTTCGGGGCTAAAATGAAGAATTAATTTTTGTTAATAGGCCGGATCCATAATTTGAGTTTGAATGGAAATTTTTGGCGGGTCATTTAAATGAAGGGATGCGACCGTTTAGCAACAATTTTAAACTATTGCCAAAATACGCAACCGTTTGTAACAGTTTTGGACCATTGGAAATGACGCGACGCTTGACGAATGGACACTTCCTCACTACTATAAATAGTGACACTCAGGAACCATCATAGAAAAAAGAACAATCTCTTTTCTTTCTATCTCATTCTTCTTTCTTCAGATTTACGACGCTAAGCAAGTGTTGCAGAATACTGCCTTTCACCACATTTACGACGCCTGAAAGGTGTTGCAAGTGCAGAAACGTTGCAGTTCGGTTTTCTTCTTCTTTTTCATTCTATTCTCTACTAAATTACATCATCAGTAATCAAATTTAAGTATTCTTGGTCGGATCAAAATCATACAAGTTTTGAATCCGATTATGCTATTTCAAAGCTTCATTGAATCCTAAAGTCAATAGTTCAATAACCCGTTTGTGTTGGGTTGAACTATTGTCTAAAAGAATCTAAATAGTAGATCCTTGAAGTCAGAAGTGCAGCAGTTATAATCTTCATCTTTCTCAAATCATCGATACAAATATCCAACGACATCCTAGTTCTTATATATGTTTGTAACATCCCGCCTTTTTGTACGCTTTAAATCGACGATAAACCACACACGTCAGACTTAAACCATACAGAAGGGCGGATTGTTATTGGGGTGAATAAGAAAAAGAAGAGAAAGAAAAAAAATAGAATCTCATAGCGGAATGACAAAATATTATAATCAAATAACAGTTCATGAAGCTGTTTTACAAAAAATTTGATTATACTTATACAACACATATCGGAGTTACACATACAAGAGAATAATGAATAATGCAGCGGAATAGTACGAATGTAGTGGAATAATATAATAAATAATAGTAATACAATCTTCATCTTCATCCTCTAGAAATAAAGTCTTCGAATCATGAAATGCTCAGACTGACCCCAGCGAATTGAAAAGACAAACACTCGAGTCAGAACTAAAAGATCTTATGTAAGTTAAACCAATGATAAATAAAATGAGTGGAACGGCATCAGAGATGTTTATAGGATTTGACACCTCCTATCCAGTGTCAAGCATGAGTGCAGTAACTTAAGAGATGTTCGGGATTTACATCTCCTAAGGATCCGTTAAACTATTTACTATGTAGTAATATACGTTATTATAATAATGTCTATAGTAAAATAAACTTACTTTTAAATAGCGTTAAGGGGTTACCCATATAGCCCTTAACACGTAAATAGTGCCAATAGTCTATACGGTACCGTAATACCTCCTGATCAGGAGGCTACCAGAGAATTTTCCATAGGTACGACACAAATCAAACTCGTACAAGGCACGCTAGGGTAGGTAACACGACACATAAGGCAATGCCTGGGTAGATATACCAATTATGCACACGAGCTGGTGGTAACGCATAGCAGCTACTACCGCCCACCTTGAGCCACACCCCCAAATCAAAAATCAAAAGTGGCCACCAAATAAATCTCAAAGTCAGAATATAATATCAAAGAGTGTGTCCGATAAGAGGGGCTACCTCCTTGGCCCGAGATCGCTCCTGTTTTAGCCACCTTATGCCAACTCACAAGAGTCGGGTCCATATATATACCTTAATAGAACATCGCCACAATCCTACTTCAATCTGGAATCTCCACCACGTAGATGGTTGTTAAAGTGGTTTTCGGTATCGACAGAGAGTATGCCCATATCCGATCCCAGTCTCTTCAACAACCAATCGTTATTATAACATCGCAGTCATTTTCAAAATAGTTTATACTTTAAAACCAAAATATCATTGCCTTTTCAAAACCAAATCAATACGATACCAATTTCATTTCAAATATATCCTTTTCCAAAATCATAGCACATTCAAAGTTATAACATTTCGAAATCACAAACACTTGAAATATATCACTTTCAAATCATAATACTTTAAAAATCATTACTTTGAAACATAACTTCCACCGCTTAAATGGTTTAAATATTAAAATACTTTATATAATAAAATAGCTTCTTCAATTTCACAAATCAATTCCAAAACAACTCGAATTTCTAGATTTTAAATCTAACCCTATCCCAAAACATAAATTTCAATTCAATTTAGTTTCCAAATAAACTATTCCAAATTACATCGATTTCAAAACAGATTTGATCCACAGAATATACATTCCAAATTCAATATAATTCAAACTTTAAGTATTCAACAGTTTAAAAACTAAGTCTGGTAATTTCATATATATATATATATATATATATATATATATCAAATTCAATTTTCTATTATTTAGTTTTGAAGTATTTTACTTAATAGATCCATTATCATTTAAATAAATCCCAAATTACAAATAACTAAGTGTTTCCTTCAATACATTTATACTCGAAATACTCATTTAACTCACCTTAACCCAAAATCAAGTTATAAAAATCATACCTTTTAAAATTTCTATTTTAATAAATTTCACATCAAACTTATTTGCGTTTAATTCTTAAATAAATTCTCAATCTATATTCCAACCATAATTTCATTTAAATCATTATAACTCTATATTAAAATATAACTTAAATACTTAACTATATTATCTTCAACAAAAATCAAACTTATTATTAAGCTTATTCTATATTAAAACAAATTATACATAGCTTAAAATCTAGGATAAAATAACATTTATATAATATCTAAAATCAATATTTATCTAAAACCATATATTTCTTTACAAAACCATAGAAATCATTTCAAAATATTTTTATATATAGACCACGATATCTGTATAAAATTTTCTATCCTATGGTCAAGTGATACGGATAATTATCATTTTAATTCATAATATAAAATATAAATACAGTTATATATCATTTCAAACCGCAATCTCGAATGAAATAAAAATCCATAACAACTTGCAGTTTATAACAATATAAAATACAACATCCATTGATCCAATATCAATCATCAAACATTTATCATAATCATCATTTAATTCAATCAATAACATCAATATAGAACAGATAAATAAATAATAGGTATTTACTGGCAGTTTATATTCAATAATAGATTAAATAACTGTTTTATCTAAATAAATTCAAATAAACTGAGGTGATGATTCAAAATATACCAAACAGTCATAAATAAATTTCTAATCACATCATAAAACAATTTAACAAACATAAGAAAATTTAGAAGTTGTGAGTGGGTTAAAACATTTACATTTTTGAATTTAAATTGAATTTAAATCCAATTTAAAACCAAAATTTGAACAGTTTCAGAATCCATCCAAACCAGCATCAAAATGTTCGGAATTTTAATACGAACCTAGCGGAGAAAATCGCGCGTGAGTTGGACCTCGTATGCAAAAATTATATAGGTTAGATCGGTTTTTACAAATTTTAAATTTAAGTCAAACAAGCAAAGCAAAGTAACTCCGTTACGTGCCACGTCACTTACCTTCCCTTGCAACAAACGCGAACTCCCACACGATCGAACCCTACTGCCGTCCATTTAAGCTCCAACCATCGCCATTCCTTTTGCCAATCCACTGATTAGAGACCACCATCGGAACCTACGCCTCGAGCCGCTCCTAGATCACCCAACGCCTCTGCCTCCGATCAACTCTGCCAAGACACAATCGCGGCCTATTTAAAACCCTAATTCGAATTTTATAGCCAGATCCAACCGTTAACTTCATCTATGAACGACTCAGATCTGACCACCTCAGTCCACTGTACAATACCCACAAATTAATTTGAAGATCAGACAAGTTTGGTCGAGACGTGATGAACGTCCGTGAACAGTTCATCGATTTCCAGCCATATCGAAACCTAGATTGAGAAACGAATCATATATTTGACTTGCGCTCGTCGAGAGCTTCAAATCCATAGATAATTCGATATAGTTTGTCGAGTTTGATTTCTGAAGTTGTATTTTGAATTGAAATTGGGCTGGGAAGATTAGGGTTTTCAGCCATTGAGGAAGAGGAGCAATAGAAGTTTCTGTACGTACATAAATGAGAAATAGAAAGGCTGCTAGGGTTTATAACTGGATATACATAGGTAGGGCTGAGAAATAGAGGAACGGATACGATTGGTTTGGACTGTTGGATGATAAATGGCCCGAAAAGCCCGTTCTGACTCCGGAAGTAAATTGGGTCAACCCATATATCAAAATAGATGTTTTAAAATATTTTAAAATCAATGGAATATGTATCAACTCTCAATTCCATCGTATGAAGAAGTTATGCTAGAATCAAGTTATTTCAAATTGATTTCAATTTCATTGATTTCTAGGCATTTCGAGCTTGTACGATCAAACGACAAGTCCGATCGCTACGAAACTTGAAATCCTACAACAATACACCATTACGGATCTGATGAAACTGATTTCATCGAAATCCGAGTTAGTGGCCAAAATGGCTATTTTTCGGTTAATTAAATAATTAAATACTAGTATGAGCCTGTGCTTTGCACACGGGCTGTTTGTGTACGGACTGTTTATTTTGTTTGAGCCTAAATATGTAAATGGAAAGCAAGAGCATTTTTGAAATTTCAAAAAGACACCGAGTATATTAGTTCAACGAATTTTCATTATTAGTAGTAGAGATTAAATTAATTAATCACTTTTCAATTCAAATTTAATTATTTACCCATCCTATCATTCCTTATTACGATTAAACTTATAATTCATTAACCAAAATTTCCATGTCAATCAAATAAGGATTTATTGCAAAATTTATAGTGTTTACCTTCAATTTAATAAATTCAAATAAATTATATTTTTAGTTTCAAATAAATCAATTCAGTTTGTTTTAAATTTCTTTATTCGATCTATCATCATCTTATGGATAAATTTAACATTAGTATACATCCAATTACCCTTATATTTTTACTATCATCAACTAAATTCAAATTAACGTAGTTTTTAATTACGTTTAATTGCAATGGATTTAGATCTAATTCAATAGATTAAATAAATGGGTAAACAATTAATGGTTATCACCATTTGCCTAATTTAATCCCATTCATACTTTATTATCAACCAACAAATATTATAAAATTACCTATCTAACATTTATTTTATCAAATTACAGTTTACTGTGTATCAATTCATCAATTAATATAATTTTTAAATTTATTTTTCAATTTACTAATTACAATCATTATAACCTTACAATTGGTTTCAATAAATTGGGACTGCACTAAATTAATTATTTATTAACTCGCAATAACATTATTACCTTAATTTACATTCAATTACTGCTAACAATGTGTTATTTCATTAATTAATTCAATACTTACTTTTATTTTCTCATTTTCAATTTATAACCAAGTATAACACTTTCATTACTTCATTTATTAGAATCTTACTTAAATTGTTAATAATTAGTATTAATTACCATTGCTATATTTCATTTTAGCTTTCATTTCAATATTAAATTATAAAGTTTTTATTTCTTTCCGAATTAAATTACAAAATCTTGTTAAAATAACAAATTTTATTATCGGAAATTTACGGGTCATTACAATATTTAATTCTAAAATTGTTTATTTCTGGAGTAGGAAATGGAAATGGGTCGAAAGATCAAGTCAGAAAGAAAAAAAAGTGAAGGTAGCTTTAAAATACAATATGTCAACTGATATCTCTGTCTGTCAATCCTCTATAGTCACTTAAGGTATCAGCTTATGTTTACTGATTAAGTTTGAGTTTTCTCTTGTAGCAGTCTGAACAAAATGATAAAGGATGCTGGAAAACTACAGATTCGAAGTGGGTAGATGACTATGGAGTAGACAACGATGCTGAAATGACGAATATTCTTCCATGTGTTTGAGCCGAGGGAGTGAATATATGTGTTTGAGAAGAGCAAATTGACAGCTATGCTAAAGTGGACTAATAGGTACATCATCACCTTTGGAGCAGCAAAGGGTATCATGTATTTGCGTCACGCTTGTTCCCCAGCCATTGGTCATTGCGTTATCAAGTCTATAAACATCTTGCTTGACGGTGAATATGAGGCCAAAATTGCAGTTTTAGAATTTCAAAAATGTCCATTGATTTGGATTATAGTTGTTTTGCCGGTATGCATGGATACATGGCTCCTATTATGTTGTCTAAATCTTTTCTTTCTTTTTTCCATAATTTATAAGTTTTATATATTTTCACGTATGTCTTTGTTCTAAGTTAAGTGCATTTCAGAAATTGCATACTCTTTGAAAGTGATTAAAAAGTCGGCGTTTATAGCTATGGAGTTGTGCTTCTAGAACTTCTTACTAGCCGAAGCCCGATAGAATCACAATTTGGTGATGGGAATTATATTGTGTACCGGGTTTCAGTTCATGTAGATGCTCAAAATTTTAAAAAGATATTGGACAGTAGACTATCATCTTCTTCATTGGATGATATGATTAAAGTGCTGAAAAACGCGATGCCCTGCACTACACTACTAAGTTGCCAACTGTTTGCCCTACTATGAGAGAAGTGGTCACTATGTTAGTCCATGCTTATCCTTGTGCTGTAGTTAACAAATCGAAGGTTTGTCAGAAAGCTTTTATGGAAAAATATGCAGAGTAGAATTGGAGTTTATGTGAATATTATGTTCAGCTATTGATGTTTTGCTTTTTTGTTTCAAAGTTCAAGTTTCTTTTCATGCAGTTATTTTAATCTATATTTTTCTCTAATTGTCTTCATTAAAGCTGTAGTAGTTATCCTTTGTCTTCGTTAAAGCATGAGTTGCTGAAGCATAATGTGGAGTTGACTATTGCACATGAAGGGTGTTAAAACAAGCAGGATGTTGTTAAGTAGGTTGCACATGGTAAATGAGCAGAACATGCAGCTGAAGATGAACATGCTATAGCGGTAAGATGTGGGACTGAAGGTGGTGGGATCAAGATGACTTTTGAATGTTACTTCTCTGGGCTTGGACCATACAGAAATATTAGTTATACTATTAACTTGAAAGAAGACTAATTGTATTATTTGTTCACTTTATCTCAAACATGACATAAGCATATTGTTTATGTATACATATACATATTTATTACCTTACAAACACACATATACATAGTTACAACATTAACAATAAAGATAGAGATTTATTGTCTTCCACACACATACATGGTAGATGAACTTTCTCAACACGCTTTTATTTGTAAGTAATAATATTTGCTTGCTTGGTGTGCTTTGATTCGTTGTTGATTAATAATTAATTATTGGTGAATTTTATTTCATTTTACCTTAAATGTTTAATCTTGAAATGCGAGTCAAAAATATGTTTTTAAGAGAAGTTTGATTTGATCTAACTTAAAAGCATGTTATAACGAAACAGAGAACGCATTACAAAAATCAATACTCATGATGCTTATTTTGGTTGTAGGTTGTTCGGATGATGCAGGCAGTAGTGGATGTGAGGTTGTGGTAAGGTGTTGGTTGTGAATAGTGGTGTTGGTTTTGAATGATCGTTTGAAGAAGGGGGTGGTGATTTCTAGTTTGCTGAGGAAGTGTGCGGAGGTTGGTGAAGGAGGTAGGGAGATGGAGTTTGATGGTTTGGTTGTCCAGGTTGGTGAATTTGATGTTCTGTGGGGTGAAGGAGGAAGGGTGATTCAGGGAGGAAGTGTAGGTATCATTGCTGGTGCAAGCTTATTTTGTGAGAGTATTTGTTGTGACATTATTTGTTTGGATGATGTGCAGGTTGTTGAGAAGTGCGTGACTATGCTGCTTCAAAGCATATACTTGTTTGTTTAAATAGTGATGTGAGCAATTATCATATTTTTTATGAAATTGTTTGTATATTGAATTTAATAAAAAAAATTACAATGCCAAAGACAAATTTAATATATTTTGTATCGAAGTATTTGTATATTGTATTTTATTATGTGATTAATGTATTTTACGATTGTTTGAATTTGATAATTATGAATGATTATTGGTTTCATATAGAAGTATGTTAATTATTACTATATAATATATATAAGCGTTGTGAACGAAATGAAGAGGACATTGAATGAGCTACCACAGCGAGAGAAATCTTCACAAAAGATCAATATTTTTTGGCATCGTTTAATAAACGCTACCAAAATATGTATGGTGGGAAGTAAAAAGCGGTGCTGTAATATTTTGTAATAGCGTAAATAATACCTTTTAGTAGCGTTTATATAACGCCACGACAATTTTTTTTTGTTGTGTTTAAAAAACACTGTAATATGTTGCTTTTCAGCAGCTTTATGAAAACGCAACAAAAAATCCTGTACTTTTAGTTAAGTGGTTTTTAGCAGCGTTCCCTAAAAAGCTACCATAAGTTATGGTAGCGTTTTTTACAGGCCATCAGAAATACTTGGTGGTGTAGTGACTTTCCCTTAGAATTGTAGACACCCTTATTTGTGTGTCTAACCCCATTAAGGTACCACTAATCCGTGCGTGATGTCTGAGGATGTGCAAATTTCTTACCTACCCACCCATTTTCCTGTACCCTATTTGTCTTAAATTTTAAGGGGATTAATATTATACTCGGTATGGGTTGGTTGCCAAGGAATGAAGCTGTTTTAGACTGCGTTGAGAGAACGGTATCTTTGAAATCCAAATTAAGGAATTTTGTTAAAGTGTCGTGTGATGATCCAGACAAGCGTATGAGTAGTTTCCTTCATGCCTTAGAATCATCCCAAGAAGAGTTAGGTTCGATAAAAGTTAAACATTTCCTTGGTATTTTGAGCAGGTTAACAGTCTACCTCCCCATCGAAAGATTGAGTTTTGCATCGACCTAATTCCCTGTTCAAGACCCGTAATTCAACCAATTTGTAAAATGGCTCCAAGAGAGTAGAAGGAGTTGAAGGATCAGACCGATGATTTGTTTAAGAGGGGACTCATTAGACAAAGTTGTTCGAATTGGGGATTAGCTGTAGATTTTGTGGCAAAGTCTGATAGTTCTTTAAGACTGTGTGTGGATTATAGGAAGTTAAATAAGTAGACCATTCAGAATGGGTATCCTTTACCCGCATAGAAGACCTTTTTGACTAACTTCACGGTGCTTAAGTATTCTCCCAGATGGACCTGGCCACTAGATTTCACTGGCTGAGAGTAGTGGAGGATTGCATACCCCTAACTGCATTTAGGGGACCTGACTTTTTCTTTGAGTGATTGGTTATGCCTTCGGGGCTAACCAATGCACTCTCTTATTTCATAGATCTTATGAATCATGTTTTAATGATATTCTCAATAAGTTTATGTTGGTCCATATAGACAATATCCTTATCTACTCCAAACCGAGGAAGAGTGGACATACCTTTTGGAAATGGTGATAGAAACGTTAAGGAAACACGTTTTAAAGGCAAAATTTTCTAAGTGTCACTTTTGTTAGTCAGAAGTAAGGTTTCTCGGGCATGTGGTGTCTTTTTTCCAAGAAATCTGATTCTCATGATGTAATTTATTATGGAATTCTGAATTGAAAGAGAAAAAAAGATCCTTTTCTATTTCATATTCATGAAAACAAAAATTCTTTTTTTTATGAACCCGGCGAAGAAATTTGAAAAATCTATATTATAAATATAGAGAAACTTATGACTTTTCGAGTTATTTGATGGAGGATGGCATCTCGATCGATGCAGCAAATTTAGCGGCTGCTCAAGATCTTAAGAGATTGTAGACTCCTATGGAGGTCCGAAGTTTCTTAGAGTGCCAGTATTTCATAGGAGATTCATCCAGGACTACTTCAAGATCACCTCTCACCTTACCAAGTTAACAAAGAAGAATGAGAAGTTTATTTGGACTCTGAATTATGAGGTTGTGGAGTTAAAGAAAAGGTTAACTAGTGCTCCGGCCTTGGCTATCTTGGATGGGGGAAAGGTTTGACTATATATACTGATGCTTATAGAGTGGGTCTGAGTGTAGTTCTGATGCAGCATGAGAGAATGATTTATTATGCTAGTAGGCGGCTGAAGCCTCATGAGAAGAATTATGCAACACACGAATTGGAGTTGTTAGCTGTCATGTTTGCATTGAAGATGTGGAGACATTACTTGCTGGTTGAGAAATTTGAGCTCTTCACGTATCACAAGTCCCTGAAGTGACTTTGCACACAAAAGGATTCAAATATGAAGTAGCAGCGATGGTTGGAATTTCTGGCAGCCTACAATTTGGACATTCTCTATACGCCAAGAAAAACAAATGCGATGGCAGACGTTTTGAGTAGAAATGCAGTTTTGGCTCTCCTGGAGGTTACCTCGACTCTTTAGGAAAGAATTCTAAACAAACAGAGGAAAGATAGTCTTATGGATGAATTAATGCAAGGAGTCAAAGAAGGTAGATGTTTGTGTTTTGAGATTGATAGACGGGGTGTTTTAAGGATGAATGGAAGGTTGTGCGTTCCAGATGTTAATGGACTTAGATATGAAGTTTTGACGGAAAGCCACAAATCTAAGTTGAGTACCCACCTTAGGCTCAATAAGATGTGCATGGATATGAAGAGAGTATTTTGGTGGCCCAGAATGAAGAAGGATATTTCCTTCCATGTTAGTTGATGCTCGAACTACCAGCAAATCAAGGGTGATCACCAAAGGGCTGCTGGGTTATTATGACCACTAGAGATCCCAAATTGTAAGTGGGAGCAGATATCAATGGATTACCTCAATCAAGGAAAGGGAACCTGTTAGTCCGTGAGATGATGGTATTGATGACAATAACTGTGACGACCCAGAATTTTTGGGCATTTGAAATGAGAATATTTAATTAATTTTATATATTCAAGGGTTAATTATTAACTTTAATTTCAAATCTCAGTATTTATTTGATAATTAAAATATTGAATTAAATAATTTAAAATCGGGTAAAATATGAAATCTGGGATTTTAAGCTGGTTAAAAATAATTTGAAGGCTTGTAAAATTTATATTGATAACACTGAAGATAATACATGTTGTAAAATTGAAATTAAAAGTGCTTTGTTCTGTTTTAAAATTTTATTGTTTAAATTGAATTTAAAAAAAAAAATAGTCTTCCGAGGCACAGCCTCGGAATTCGACGAAACCAGTTCCATTGGATCCGCAATATTGTATTATTATTGGATTTCAATTTTCGTTGAGTTTGGAGCTGTTATGTGAGCATATGGTATGTAAACGTGCTGAAATCTATATCGTAAATTTAATATAATAACTGGTTTAAAACGCTATCTTCTCCATACGATCGAATTGGGGCTCGAAATCTTTTCCGTTGCGTTCGGAATAGGGATATAACCCTAGGAACGTCTAGCGGCACACCTCGGTAGGAGTTCCTGATTTTAGGCTACGTAAAGTGGAACGATTTAAATTTAAATTAAATTATAAAATATTCTTTCTTGTCAAACTTTTCTTCAGCCGAAATCCTTCTTGAGCAAGTCAACTTCCTTTCCATCATGTTCCCTCTTTTATAAACATCACGTAATCTCCCTCTGCAAAATTTTAAATCGAAATCAGTAATGGTCTCCTTCTTTCGGAAGCAAATCAGAATAATTTTTTCCCTCTCCTTATTATCGAACCGCGTTCTCTCTCTACATTTCATTTTTTAATTAAATTCACGCAGAGCAAATCGAAATATCATGAAAAATAAAAATGGAAATGGGGGAAAATCTTCAAACTCGAAAACTACTCGGTTTCGAAAAAAAAATGAACGAGATTCCTTTTTCTCTCGTTTTCATCACCGAGTCAATCTCTGAATCGTGAGATCGAGCGTCGAGTGCGAGCGGTCGCGATGTGATGATTATTTGTGAAGGGAGCCGCGATTTTATCGTGAGGTTGTGTGGCAAATTTTGGCTAGGGCCGCGGCAGCTCGTGGATGCGAAACCTGGAAGCGCAAAGGGGGGGGGGGGTGGCTCGTTGATTTTCAGCATCGAATTTGTCAGGTTGGTGGTGCGTCATCGTTGTGTTCGTGTATGCTCGAGTAGAGGCGCGCGTAGGGGAGAGAGAACGACGAAGTCAGAGGTGGAGGTCGGGGAAATCAGTGCTCTGCTAGGGTTCGAATGGTGCTCTGGGAAGGAGGTATTATCTATTAGTTCAAATAAGTTTAGTTTAATCCCAAATCTGTTAGTATAATATCAGTAAACAGGAAGTATATGTGTGTGTGTATATATAGATGAGGCTCTGGAAAAAAAAATATAAATAAATATTTACAACAAGGTAACATTTTATCCTTGTTATTTACTGTAATTGGATTGTATATGAGAATATATATAGATCAGAAAAATATATGAATATATATAAGATTTTGAGGAAGGGAAATTAGGAGTTTTAAATTGTTTGAAAGTTTATATAAAATTTGATTTTTGAATCTCTACAAATAGAATTTTATAAGTGTATGGGTTCAAATAAAATACGTATAAAGATAAATTATCTATATAAGAATATATATACACATTTTCACGTACTAGTTAATTTTAAGATAATGTATTATGGAGATTAATTGTCTAACTAATCTATTTAATTATCTTAGGCACTTAAAAGAATAAATTATTGAAGAAAAATTAGTTGAAATTTAATATAATAATTGGTAAATGATTGTTCGATTACTTTAAGTGTTATTAAAATGAAAAATGTTTTTACAAGGTCTGAAAACAACAATGGAAAACGAGTCAAGATGGAATAGACTGCAAATCAAAAGCAGAGGTGAGTTAATCTCACTCAGTTGAAATTTAAATTTAAATGATTAAATTTAAATAATTGTTTGAATGGTTGAATTGGTTGTTGTGTTATATAGTAGTATATACTACACCTTAAAATGATTGATTTCCCTCATTTTATAGTGAAAATATTTATATTGTGCTAACGTTTGTGGATGCAGGGAAAAACAGGTTGGAGGGATCCAACTGGATCCCTCAACCTTTGTTTAAAATATTTAAATTACCGTATTATGATGATTTGATATTTTATGATGGATTATGTTGAAATATGGAATTCTATGGTTTGATTGGATAATTGGGTATAATGAATTTCCAGAAAAATATATAACTTGGATGTTGGAAATAAAATAAAGGAAGTAAAATTTCAAGTAAAGTAAATATAGGGAAAGTTGAATAAATTTAAGAATGAATTGGAAAGAAATAATCTGATTTAAATTTTTATAAATAAACTGTGAGTATAGAAAGGAAAATTTGGATAAAGGAATTTTAAAAATTCAGTATTATTATTCAAAAGAACAAGCATTTATTTAAAAGTTAAGATTTAAATTATTGGGAAACCTGGAATTTGTATATCTTAGTTAAAAGTTAGAATCAAATGAATAATAATAATAACAACACTAATTAAGCCCATACTTAATGGATTTTGAAATGAATTAAGTAAGTAAAGAAATTTATTTCAAATGGGATAAGTTTGAAATCAATTTGGAAAAAATTGATTTAAGCGATTAATGTGACGCCCCACCTCTATACCCGCGTTAGCAAAGAGTATTGTATAGATAATACCGTCTGTTAAAATGGAGAATAAGGCTGGATATGAGCGACCATGTGTAATCTTACCTTAACTATTCACTAAACACGTCGAAAAGTAGAATCACAAACAGTTCGACGTATTCAATAAATATTTAAAGCGAGACTACAATGGCTATAGGATCTATCAGAACAGAATATAACAACTCAAATGCAATATACATCACAGAACAGTAAACCATCATATACACACATATATATAGATACATAACAGAGTATACAAAATGATGCATATCAAGTGGTATAGCAAACCACAATATACAGACGAGTTCACAAGAATACATATCAGAGTTACAACATATAAGGATTACAAGAAAGCTAAGACAAAAAGAAACTAGCGGAATAGTCCATGCGGAAGCAAAAGAGGCTAAGTCCAAAGCACCTAACCTGAAACATCTCGGTCTGACCCGAGTATAAAATACCCGGGTCAGTCTAGCTAAACAAATCAGTTAGATAAACTGAACAATAATAAACCTGCAAGGTCATACAGTATAACAAATATCTCTAGAGGAGATAACACAATCATCAACAAGAGATGAATCATATAGAACAAGCCTCATATCATCGGCAACATATTGAAACAAAGGATACGAATATCCCAAAACAAGCCGAATGGCAAATAACAAATACCAATAAGGTATACAAGTTCCACAAGGTAAACGCTACTCATCATGCGGCTCAAAAAGACCAACACCGAAGGGCGATACCAAGGGAATATACATATGAATGAAACATCATAAAAATTGCTCGAGCGGTAACGAATGACCAACTCCGAAAGCAATACAATAGGGCAACTTAATATCACCCATGTGGCGCATAATGGCCGACATCGGAAGCGATACAATAGCAACCTAATATCACTCGAGCGGTGACGAATGACCAACTCCGAAAGCGATACAATAGCAACCCAATATCACTCGAGCGGTGGCGAATGACCAACTCCGAAAGCGATACAACGGGGCAACAAACCCGAAGGCGGCAAACCCAAGTATCTCTCGAGCGGTGACGATGGACCAACTCAAAAAGCAATACTATAGGGCGACAAACCGTAGTGGTGAAGGTCGAAGACCCAGTACTGGACACCACTAACTGGCGGAATGTGTCACAACTCTCGAAAAGGAATCCGTAAAGTGTTAACGTGCGTCCCATAATCACTCGTTCGCACTAAACGGTTTACTATCCGTCAGTCACTTTCACACTCAAAGCAGTACAAAGTTTATCTCATATCATCGATAAACCAAACCCGAAGGTCAAAACGATCAATTGAATAGGTCGGGGATTAATCAGAAGGATAAACGCACAGATTCATGGTCCTTGTTTTGCCCAACCATTTAATCACCCTTCCACTTCGCTCGACGTGCGAAAGTGTGTGTTTTAAATAGAATTTATAAATTGGAGAAACGAGCTTTTAAATGCGATTCGAGAGATTATTTTAATAAAAACCCGTGGATGAAGTCAAGAGTAAGTTATCAAAGCCAAAGATGCAATAACAACCACTAAAAAGCAACTTGAATCGATAAAGTCCGGAAAAATCAATCAAATATGCAAAATAAACAAACCAGCCAAAACAAAGCAGGTCGGTCGACCGGACCGCAGGGCTCGGTCGGCCGGCCAGATGCAGGGAGCAAAATAAGGCTCGGGGTAGCAGGTCGGTCGACCGAAGCCTGCACTCGGTCGGCTGAACCTGGTGATTTTGCACTTCCTGCCCTATTTCAACGAAAATGCAAATTCTTTCCAATTCCAAAACAATGGCACATGCATACTTGTTAGGAATTCATACCAACATCCATGAAATCAAGAGAAGTAGATGTGAGTTCAAAACTCACCTTTTACACAAAACAAAGAAGATGAAGAAGCACCATTGCAAGGAATCAACCAACTACACTCCACTTCAACACTACAAGCTTCAATCTATTGTTTCTCTTTGATTTTGAAGCAAGAATATGAGCTTGCAAGAAGAACTAGGGTTTGCAATTTCTATTTCCCTTTCCCTTCCACCATTATCAGTTTTTAGCTTAAGTTTAAGAAATGAATAAGTGAATGGAAGGAGAGAAGGGCTGAGTTGGTTTATAGAACAGTTTGGGTGAAACCCAAACCCAAAAGCCCACTAGAAAAGGTCAAAATTTCACTTACTCCAAACATATCAAAGATTATACTCAAAAAGATCACAAACGCCATTTTGGAACCAATGGACGTGGTCTCGAGCTCCAATTCGGTCGTTTGCAGAAAGTAACATTTCGGACCCCAAAATCCGAATAACGACGCCATATTTAAATCAAACATTTTAATATGTAATCGTTAAGTAGGCAGGTTGTTACAGATCTCCCCTCCTTAAAGAAATTGCGTCCTCGCAATACTTATGGAGAAAATAAATAGTAACAACCACAAGGCATATCAACACAAAAGAATATCCGAAGAAGAAGCTCACCATAAAGGGCACGAAAAGATAAGCCCGAACTTGCTTGCTTAGAGAATTCTCTAGATTCCTAAGCTCAAATATTCGAAACACCGACGTAATGCAAACAATACGTCAATGAACCGAAGCCCAACAAAAAGAAGCACCATAAAACGTCCGATGAACTTGGTAAAAAGATCATTCCATTCGGGACTCAACAAAGAAACAATCACTTGTTGCTTACAACAAAGTGCATTGGCAACACGATCCCCCTTCCGGGAGTATACAAAGAATATCAAGGTCATAAGATGCAAGGAACTCAAGCCATCATTAAGCTCCTTATGAGAAAATAAATATTTCAAAGATTTATGATCGAGGTGGAGAACAAATCTCTCCGCCATAAATAAACGATGATGCCAAACTCTAAAAGCGAAAACGATAGCCGCGAGCACTAAATCATGAGTGGCATATCTAGTCTCGATAGGCTATAACTATTTAGAAGAATAAATGATAGCACGTTCTCTTTTGCAAGTGAACGACATCCAAACCAATACGATTAGCATTGGTACAAAAGATAAAGCATTGGTTCCCTACGGGAATAACAAGAATAGGGATATCGAAAAGAAAGAGTTCTTTTAAATTAATTTTTCTTTCCCAAAAAGCTAAGACTTTTAAAATTTCAATTACCTTCATGAAATCATATTTCGAGAAAATTTTTCTTATTTCAAATCAATTTATTGTGTCAAATTGTCTCATCAAAAGCGTTTAGGAGATTCCTATCGATAACGTTGATCAAGCGCATCGACCAGAATTCTTAAAACACTCAATGGGCAATACAATCACAAAATCATCTTCTATATGATAAACATGTTTCTAAAAACTTTTAAAAATATTCTTTGTTCGTTTAAAGAACAAAAATCCAATTATACTTATAAATAAATCTTATGAAAAAGATTTGCAAAATTCTTTAAATTGCTATATTCCATCCAAAATCAGTAAATACCAAAATGGAATCATCGAGATATTCACAAAATACTCGATTCATAAAATGGATGAAATGAGCTAGACAAGCTGAATGACATAACAAATCATTTATAAGAATTACAACGAGTGCGGAATGCGGTAAGTGGAGTGCTAACTTCCGCAACTCGTAGCCAAATGAAAACCAGTGGTAAGGTCGAGCTAAAAAGACCTTAACACTACTCAAAAGATTGCTTAGGTGATAACCCTAAGACAAGACCAAAATGTCAGAAAATTCTCAAACTACAAGAATGAGAGAAACAACGCTTTCCTTGTCATGAAGGATTAAAGAATAAAATGATACCATCAATTTGGAATCGAAATCACAAAGAAAATAGAGACCTACCAAAATAGATGGAGACATACCTTATGCTCGAGAAGAACCTCCAAAAGCACCAGCTGTATTTAACTTCCAGCTGGAGAATTATTTGGAGCAATGGGACAAGTGGAACTACGATGACCTTCCTTCTTGCAATAGCGGCAGAAGAGAGGCTTAGGACAAGCTTGAATCATATGATCAGGGGAACCACAATTGAAACACTTTCGAATGGAAGGTGTTCCAGCAGACTGAGACGGAGAATCAGATTCAACGGACTTTTTCTTCTTGGAAGGGAAAAATTCTGGCTCATCCAATGAAGACTGCTTTTTGTTGGGGTTCTTGTAAACCTCAACATCATCACTACTATCACACTCCCCCTCGATGGCTTCGAGATGAAGTGCAGAATCAACTAACTCCTCAATGGAAAGCTTAAGCTCAAGCAATAAAGACTTCTTCAGATATTTCCTAAGACCAGATACAAACTTCAGATTCTTCCAATAAGAAGTGCTAATGAATTCAAGACCATACTTAGATAAAGCCTCGAATGATGCAACATATTCAGAAATGGAAGACTCCCCTTGCTTCAACTCAAGAAAGCGCCGGGACAACAAAGCTTTCTCAGATTCAGGAACGAACTTGAGTTCGAATCGTTCCCGAAACTAAGTCCAAGAAAGACCAGACTCATCAATTTCGGCTACAAGAAGCTCGTACCAATCAAGGGCACACTCTCGCAATAAGCTAGAAGTTACAAGAACTCTATAATGATTAGAAATATCCATTCTAGAAAAGATACGTTCGCACGTGCGAAACCAAGCTTGGGTCTCAAGAACAGACTCGGAGCCTTTAAACGGCTTTCCTCCAAGATGAGTAAAATCACTGCACAAGCGTGCGAAGGTAGACTTGCGAGGTGGAGACACTCGAGCAGGAACTGGAGGCTGAGTGCTCCTAAACAACTCCATAAACTGATCGACAGACATATAAACGCCGTCCGGATGCGAGCCACTGGATTGCCCAGCACCCGAGCGTCGTCCTCTGCCTCTTCCAGCCATAAGCTGAAAGTTGAAGAAGATAAAGATTAACTACAAGGTAGGTATTTCAATACGGAATACTACGGAATAAATTATATTCCTAGACGTATTCCCCAAATCCTATCTACCACAAAAACACGGAGGGAATAAAAGCACGATGATTCAAAGATCTGTAACACTTGTTACACTTTGATGTACCATAATATGTGCTTCTGTTCTGTGTTTATCATATTTTGTTCTGAACGCAGCTCTGATACCACGCTGTGACGCCCCACCTCTATACCCACGTTAGCAAAGAGTATTTTATAGATAATACCGTCTGCTAACACGGAGAATAAGGCTGGATAGGAGCGACCATGTGTAATCTTACCTTAACTATTCACTAAACACGTCGAAAAGTAGAACCACAAACAGTTCGACGTATTCAATAAATATTTAAAGCGAGACTACAATGGCTATAGGATCTATCAGAACAGAATATAACAACTCAAATGCAATATACATCACAGAACAGTAAACCATCATATACACATATATATAGATACATAACAGAGTATACAAAATGATACATATCAAGTGGTATAGCAAACCACAATATACAGACGAGTTCACAAGAATACATATCAGAGTTACAACATATAAGGACTACAAGAAAGCTAAGACAAAAAGAAACTAGCGGAATAGTCCATGCGGAAGCAAAAGAGGCTAAGTCCAAAGCACCTAACCTGAAACATCTCGGTCTGACCCGAGTATAAAATACCCGAGTCAGTCTAGCTAAACAAATCAGTTAGATAAACTGAACAATAATAAACCTGCAAGGTCATACAGTATAACAAATATCTCTAAAGGAGATAACACAATCATCAACAAGAGATGAATCATATAAAACAAGCCTCATATCATCGGCAACATATAGAAACAAAGGATACGAATATCCCAAAACAAGCCGAATGGCAAACAACAAATACCAATAAGGTATACAAGTTCCACAAGGTAAACGCTACTCATCATGCGGCTCAAAAAGACCAACACCGAAGGGAGACCAAGGGAATATACATATGAATGAAACATCATAAAAATTGCTCGAGCGGTAACGAATGACCAACTCCGAAAGCAATACAATAGGGCAACTTAATATCACCCATGTGGCGCATAACGGCCGACATCGGAAGCGATACAATAGCAACCCAATATCACTCGAGCGGTGACGAATGACCAACTCCGAAAGTGATACAATAGCAACCCAATATCACTCGAGCGGTGACGAATGACCAACTCCGAAAGCGATACAATGGGGCAACAAACCCGAAGGCGACAAACCCAAGTATCTCTCGAGCGGTGACGACGGACCAACTCCAAAAGCAATACTATAGGGCGACAAACCGTAGTGGTGAAGGTCGAAGACTTAGTACTGGACACCAATAACTGGCGGAATGTGTCACAACTCTCGAAAAGGAATCCAAAAAGTGTTAAAGTGCGTCCCATAACCACTCGTTCGCACTAAACGGTTTACTATCCGTCAGTCACTTTCACACTCAAAGCAGTACAAAGTTTATCTCATATCATCTATAAACCAAACCCGAAGGTCAAAACGATCAATTGAATAGGTCGGGGATTAATCAGAAGGATAAACGCACAGATTCATGGTCCTTGTTTTGCCCAACCATTTAATCACCCTTCCACTTCGCTCGACGTGCGAAAGTGTGTGTTTTAAATAGAATTTATAAATTGGAGAAACGAGCTTTTAAATGCGATTCGAGAGATTATTTTATAAAAACCCGTGGATGAAGTCAAGAGTAAGTTATCAAAGCCAAAGATGCAATAACAACCACTAAAAAGCAACTTGAATCGATAAAGTCTGAAAAAATCAATCAAATATGCAAAATAAACAAACCAGGCAAAACAAAGCAGGTCGGTCGACCGAACTGCAAGGCTCGGTCGGCCGACCAGATGCAGGGAGCAAAATAAGGCTCGGGGTAGCAGGTCGGTCGACCGAAGCCTGCACTCGGTGGGCCGAACCTGGTGATTTTGCACTTCCTGCCCTATTTCAATGAAAATGCAAATTCTTTCCAATTCCAAAACAATGGCACATGCATACTTGTTAGGAATTCATACCAACACCCATGAAATCAAGAGAAGTAGATGTGAGTTCAAAACTCACCTTTTACACAAAACAAAGAAGATGAAGAAGCACCAATGCAAGGAATCAACCAACTACACTCCACTTCAACACTACAAGCTTCAATCTATTGTTTCTCTTTGATTTTGAAGCAAGAATATGAGCTAGCAAGAAGAACTAAGGTTTGCAATTTCTATTTCCCTTTCCCTTCCACCATTATCAGTTTTTAGCTTAAGTTTAAGAAAGGAATAAGTGAATGGAAGGAGAGAAGGGCTGAGTTGGTTTATAGAACAGTTTGGGTGAAACCCAAACCCAAAAGCCCACTAGAAAAGGTCAAAATTTCACTTACTCCAAACATATCAAAGATTATACTCAAAAAGATCGCAAACACCATTTTGGAACCAATGGAGGTGGTCTCGAGCTCCAATTCGGCCGTTTGCAGAAAGTAACATTTCGGACCCCAAAATCCGAATAACGACGCCATATTTAAATCAAACATTTTAATATGTAATCGTTAAGTAGGCGGGTTGTTACAATTGAAGTTGGATTTTCTCCCTGGATAACCAAGTACGTTTTCAAAGTAAGTTTTTAAATATAAGTTAAAAGTTTTTAAGTTGATTTTAAAAGAAAGTTTGGAGATATCTATTATTTCTAAATATTTGAATATTAAACTAAATCTTACCTTTTTATCCTATTATAGTGGTAATTATTTAAAGAGTGACTTAGTATTTTATTTTCAAAAATAAAAATCTAGTTTTATATTTTATTTAGTAACCTTATTTTCAAATATTCATATAGTATGTATTTTTTTCAAATCATTGAAGTAGTTTTAAAATAAATGTTTTAAAGTATATTTCAAAGTAAAGTGTTTTAAATTATTTTAAAATCTAGTTTTGTGCTTGGTAATTTCAGAGCAGATAGAAAATATTGGGAAAGTCTATTCTGAAAAGAAAGATGGTTTTGAAACTGTTTTCAAAGGATTGAAAATAGAAATATATCTTGTGAAGATATTTTTGGAGATTAATCAATAATTTGGGAAATTATTTATTGTTTGATGGATGTTTGTGAATTTAAATTAATAGTTAAATAACCGACTATCAATATTGGACAATGCGTTGATCGTTTCGAAGAGACCGGGATCGGGATTTATTTGTCGAAAACCATTTCGATCCTGTTTGTACGTTTCATGTAAACGATTTTGGATTCAAAGATGGAGCAGTGAAGTGTAAGGGCTAGTCGCTACTAATCCTGAGGATATTTCCAAAATGGGTGTAGTAGGAATAGTGCCTTCGGTTCCATTCGAAACCGGGATGGACTTGTATGGATGAATGCTTGCGAAACATCGTCAGGTGGACGATGGGAATTCTAAGGAATATGTTCTAAAAAGGTAACGCTTAAGCCTCAAGCCTCAACAAATGGGAATGACTGAAAATCAGGGGATATGCAGCAAGGCTAGGTGGGTAGCACCCAAGCAGGGTGAGGTCATTCCAGTCTAGATGTCCCTTTTTATTTTCGGCTTAGTGGTGCGGTTGTTGATCCCAACCGCGGGGTGATCTCACTCGGGACTGTCCAGTAAGGGATGGTTCCAGCCTTGTGTTGCAGGGGAGCGGGCGTGCTCCGCGGTACGGTGATCTAGGCCCCGTACTGTGACAGGTGGAACCCCAGTGCCTAGTCATTGGCTGAAAATCCATTCTCCCTACGAGCCTTGTACGAGTTTTGTTTGTATTACCCACTCTGTGGCTAGTAGCTGGAATTTAATCATGTAACAATTTCGTCTATTTTATAAGTATTTGTATATAGACCTTATTATAATATCAGAGGATTTTTTTTATAAAAATTGTTTTGGCTATCGTAAGGTAAAAACCCGACATGTTTATTTGTGGCGTGGTCTTACGAGATGCTTTTGTTTTCAAAGGATTTTTAAAACTTTAATAATCAATTGGGTGTGATTTTCTCACGCTGGTATTCCAGACTGACTCGGGTATTATTTAACTGTAATGCTCGGGTCAGACCGAGTATTATAGAATACAGGATATGATGCTGTGGAGCTCAGGAGACGAGCTGGATGACGAAACGTACTCTCGTACTTGTATATTTATATACATATTCCGCTGTGTTGAGTTGTTGTGTACCCATTTGTATGATATTGATGTTGAGTTGTGATTGATGTACTCTGATTGATGTAATATATAAACAGAGATATATTTGATTGAGTAAAGATTATTTATTATCTATTATATTTTATTCCGCTGCGATGGTTAGATTCTGTTGTTGTTTTCAATTCTCTTCTTCTACCTCTTCTTCTTTAACCCAATGGTTCGTATTTCTGTACAACTTGAGTTGATTATCGTAGAATGGTGTTGACTCAAGGGGTAGGGATCTGCGGGTCGTTACACTTGGTATCAGAGCTTAGGTTGGTGATAACTTTGGCTCTGGTGGGAACTACTCATTTAAAATAGAGTCCGTAGTACTCTATAATGAGTTTGAGCATATTAATAGATATGAGCGCGTATTTGTTAGTGGATATAAATTGTTTTAATATTGTGTTGATTGGTTTATTAAGTGGCATATGAATTTTCATCGGCACAGTCTGGACAACTGTATCGAAAGGGTTTCTAAACACTTGAATAGAACAATCGACACGGTATTGTTTTAAATATGGGTGAATGAAATTTTTTTACCCAAAAATATATTTTGATATAAAGAAAGGTTTTGTAAATTACTTCGCTAGTATATGGCTGCTTGGATGTTAGAAATGATGATATTAAATGTATTATCATTGTTAGGTGAAAATTTGACTAGGAATTGAAATATAACCAAAGTTAAGGAAATAGATTCATTATAAAATAAAATTTATAAATATGAATTGTAAATGTGAATTATAAATTGTAAATATAATCAAAGATTGAGGAGATAAATCCAATTATGAAATGAAATTTATAAATATGAATTGTAAATGTAATTTATAAATTGAATTAAAATAAAATGGGAATTTGTATAAGCATAAATTGTATAAATGCATTATAGTTAAAATTGGAATTAAAATAAAATTTGAAACGTTAAAACCCCGGAGATTTTGGAAATATTTTGAAGATAAATAGTAATATTGTTATTTTTGGGGTATTTCTGAAAGGAAATTGTTTCAAATAAATTTTGGAAAGTGAGATAGCATTGAATTCACTTCAGTCACTGGAAAATAACTTCGGTGATGGCTGCAGCATCATCGATGTTCATTTTCGAGTTTCTAAGTGATGGATTGCTGCCAAATTGATTTGTTCCGAAAAGTTAGTTGTTTTTGGAAATCTCGAAGGAAATTTGTTGGGAATAAAATCAGGATTGGTTTAATTTGTGTGAAATATGATTTGAGATGTTGGAGATTTCAAAACAATTTGAAACCAAAGCTGGGTGTTTAATAATAAAAAAAAAATCTGGATAAGATAAGTTGTAAGCTTATAAATGGAAATGGTTTGTAAATTAGGAAGAAATTTAAGCTTTGGATAATGGAATATAAATCTAAATCTTCTTACGATTAGCTTAATTCTAGCATTTTAATTTGAATAGGAACTAAATTAAAATAGTTAAATTTGGGTTTGATTTGTTTGTTGGCTGCTGCACTTGTTTGTCGAACACAGTTTGTTGACTACCTTGTGGATTTACCTAATTTGTTTATGACGTTGCTACCACTTTTCTGCCCTGTTCTCTACTTTGTTCCTTCCAGTTGCTGGTCATGTTTACCCCCACTGCCTAAACTGTTTGCCTACCCTATCTTGTGAGATTAAAACAAATATACACTTACACATTGACTGTTGAGGAAATTTTGATATAACTTTATTTCGGCCTTCATGTCATTTTGATTATTGGGTGTTCGGAAAACTGATTTTATATGTGCGTGGAGGCTGATGCGAAAATGTATACTGTATACATATATCTTCATGTATTATATATGCTATCAGCATATGCATGTATATAAAACACACGCTGCTTTGATTAGTTCGTACCCTGCCTGGCTTCAAAATCCTGAACACATTTAAGTTCACTTTCCTGCCATGGTTGAACTTGGATTTAAAGTTGTGCACCTATCATATGCTGCACTTATCATTTCATTTTATTGTATGAATTTATGACTATGCCCTGTTGGAAACTGAGACATGAATATTGATATATGAAAAAACCTGTCCCTCCACTTTGTTCTAAATTCGAAATTGCATTGGTTGATCCTTGTACTGCCTGTGTATTTTAAATGTATAGGTATCCCATTAATATCAATATTCGTGAGTACCATGCATTAATACTAACTTATTATGAAAAGCACTTCAAAGAGCCAATGTATCTGGAATTTTCGGCTTGAGAATAGAATTTAACTGGATTGAAATAAAACTTGGTGGGTTGTAATAATATTTTAGAAAATGGAAAATTCGTAATGGATTGAGTGGATAAGTTAATTATACTGAATAAGTGAATGGATGGGATAAATAAGAACCAAAGGAAGTATGGTTTAAATAAGATGAGATATGGTTATTGAATGAAATAGCTTGGATTGTCTTCGAGCTAGATAAAATAGTTTGGGATAAACAAATGTGGAATGGAATGTATATGAATGGATTGTGAATAAAATTGAGATGAAATGTGTCGAACTAAATAAGTGATTGTGAATGGATAAAAAAAGAAAAAAAATAAATTTGACTGGCAATGGAGATGGAACCTAAGTTGTTAATGGTTTTGAATGAACTAGTTTGGTTAATAAAAATTGAAATGCAATAAAGCTGAGGATATATGGATTGTGAATAAATTTGAAAATGAAATAGGATTAAACATAAATAGAGTTAAAATCCATTTAAATTGGTTATAAAACATAAATACTTGTTTATTCACATAGATCTCATCAAATTGCATGGAATAAATTATCGTTGGATGTAAATGGAAGTAATTAAAATTCTATTGTAACGACTCGGTATTTTCAACCATTTGCATCCATTATAAGTGCATAGGCAGACACTCATGCCGGAATTGAATTGCTCAAAATACCGTGTTGTAAATGAAATTTTGGCAAACCTCAGAATATACAGTAAATAAAATCACAGATCACAGACACAGAGTAATGATAATGCAGCGGAAGTAAAAGAGGAGATAGTAGTTCATGAAGCTACTATATAAAATATGAGATACATCAGAGTTAAATAAGATACAACAGAAGAGTAACAGGATACATCAGGTACAAATCAGATACATCACTAAACCACTGGATACTGAAATAAAATAGATGGCTGGATCTTCAAGGAAAGCTCCAACGCCGAAGGTGAATCTTGAATGCTAACTCAATCAATCTGACCCAAGCGTAAACCAAATCACAAAACCCTCGAGTCAGGACATAAATACTTATAAACTGTAAATCAACTCAAGTGAACAGTAACAAAATGCATCAGTAACTTAAAGGATGCTTGGGACCGCCCATCCTCTAAGGATCCGTTAAACTATTTACTATGTAGTAATATACGCTATATACGGTAGTGTCTAATCAGTAAAGTATAATCATATAGAAAATAGCGTTAAGGGGATGGTGAACCTTAACGCGGTCGGATCTTTAAAACCAAAATCGTAGTGGGCTCGATATAAGGATATGACACGGCACGCGAGGCAATGCCAGGGTGGATACACCGTTTGCACTCCCGGACCGGTGGTGACGGCAAGCCAGCAGCTTCCGCCTACCTCGAACAATACCCCCGAATCAAAGTGGCGCCACCGAATCGAATCACAATAGTAATAGAATGGTTTCCGATGGAGCATGCTCGATGAAAGGGTGCGACCCTTTGTGTAGCCCGGTATAGCTCCTGTTTTAGTCATATATGCCAACTCACGGAAGTTGGGTCCACGTAATATATACCTCGAGAACGTCGCCACCATCCTACTTCATTCTGAAATCTCCACCGCGTACACAGTTGTTAAAGTGGTTTTCGGTATTGGCCGGCTATAAGACAATATCCGATCCCGGTCTCTTTAACAATCAATCGTTATTATAACCCGTAGTTATAACTTTAAAACAATATTTCATACTTCAAAATAAAATATCCTTTTCAATCCAAATCTTTATCAAAATAAAGATTAAATCATTTCCAAAACCATTTCAATATATCATCGTAAAATATCTTTCAATTAAAATATTTATCAAAACAAATATCAAGTCATTTCTAACTATTTCAATATATTAAATTTTCATACCCTTTCAACACTACCTTTCAAATCATTTTAATATATCAAAATATTATAACCTTTCAAAGCTTCAGTTCCAAAATATCATATCTTTCAGAACTTCTTTTTAAATCATGTTAATATCAAAATGTCCTGTCTTTCAAACTCCGTTTTTCAAATCATTTAATATCAAAAATATCATATCTTTCAAAACTTCGTTTCAAATCATTTTAATATATCAAAATATCATATCCTTTCAAAACTTCATTTCAAATCATTTTAATATAACAAAATATCATATCTTTTCAAACTTCATTCATTTCAAATCATTATTCATTTTATTCAATCTAAAATACCATTTCAATTCATATTTTAAAACAGTTTATATTCCAAAAATTCTTTTTTTTTTCATTTCAATGAAGTTATTATGCTTAATAATTAAATTATTAAATTTCCAAAAATTTCAACTTCCAAAGTTCATTTATTCACTTAAGTTTATCAAAACAGTGAAAATTCACTTTTCGCATCATTTAGAAAACTTACGGAAAGTTCATTCAAAACAGTTCAATTTAACAAAAGACAACGTTTAAAAATGTTGTAATAGAGTTTTCTTAAATTTCGAATAACTTAGTTAAATTTAAAAATTATAGCACTTACAAAGATTGCTATAATAGCTTTTAATTCAACTTAGCTTTTTAGTTCATTATCATCAACTACAGCATTTACAAATGCTGTAATATCATTTACATTGTAATTAATAGCATTTCAAAAATGCAGTCAATTAACTTCAAATATTCAATAAAATTTCTCAACCAATTATATTTTTATTAAAAACATTTTTAGCTTATAAAATCATACATTTTCACATTTATAACATCATTTAATTTTCCTCAAGTTCATGATTTTATAAAGTTAAATTTCCATTCAAAAATCAAGATTTAATAATAATTCACTTATTAAAATGAAATGTTGAATTTTAAATCCATTACATTAAATTTCAACTTAACACTTAAGTTCAAATTCTCAAATATAACTTAATTTATTTTTATTTACTTAACTAAAAGTTCACTTTTAAGTCAATTTCATAAATTTCCAATTTTAGTTATATTCAAAATTTCAACTTAAAATATTCATTCATTTCGCATTTCAACTTTGTTAAGAAAATCATTAATATGATATAAAATCACTTTTAATTCATTTAAATTCAAATTTCATAAATTTATCGTAATTTCATATTCAATTTAATTTCCAATTATAATTAAATCAAAATTTCCAAAATAACTTACGTTCAAAGTTTCTAACTTTTTCATTAATTCATTTCACTTACAATTATTCATAAAATCAATAATAATTTACAAAAATCCTTTTTTTATTTAAAATCAAAATATTATAATAATTAAATTTCTAAAATATTTAAAATTTTAGAGAAACATATTTTAACTACGGGCCTGTATATAATTTTCTACGCTAGGTAAAGTGATACAGGTAATATATCATTTCAACCCGTAATTTACAAAGAAAATCCGGGTTTTATCATTTCAAACCCGCAATCCCAAGTCAAAATGAAAAATTTAAAACCATTCAGGCCTATCATTTCAGCCCATAACATTTTTTTTCTAACAGGGAACTTGAAGTGTGATCATATGCAGAAATAATATAAACAAGGTCAATATCACAATATACAGTAATATATCAGATGTCAGGTGAAAATTAACAGTTTTAACATGGTAATAATATGGTAATAACATGGCATAGCATATCATATGATCATCATTAACTTGCATAAACATTTTTTATTACTAAACACTTGTCATCAATTCACTTTTCATAAGTATAAATGTCAGAGTGAGAAAGACTCACTGTTTCAAGCTGAAGACCAAAACAATAAACACAAGTGCGATTCCAAAAGCTCGACGAGCACGATATAGCATGACTTTTGATTTGAATGAATGGAGAGCCTTGATATTTGTCTTGTAAACAATAACCAAAACAAGACAATATACACATAAATATTCAACGCAAAACAATGTTGAAACAATGAAAATACGAAGCAACAAAGGAATAGATTACTTGACCTTGATTTAACCATTCAAATGCTTGGCCTAGGAGGTTCTTGGATTCAGCCATGATGATGATATAGCTCAGGTTTGGCACCATAACTCATGGCCAGAAGGAGTATGGAGTGTTAGGGTTATAACATGAAGCATACAATTGGTCAAGGCAACATATATGAAGTTTTTGAGCGCAACAAGGCTCGGCCTTGGGTCAAGTGGGGCTTGGTCATACTTGTACAGGTTTGGACAGTAGATGGAGGGTGTGGGGAGGTCTGGAAAAGGTGGTGGTGGCGGCCTATGGTGCTGGCCAAGGTGGTGGATGAAGATATGAAGTGATAGGGTGGCTATCATGAATGTTTCAAGGCTTTATGCATTGTTTTTGTGGAGTTTTGGTTCATGGAGTCTTGGCCATGGATGGATCTGAAATGATGGCTAGAGATGATGCCAAGGAAGAGTGGTAGGGGATGGTGGAGAGTATGGTTGTGATGGTGGGTGGTAGAGGCCAATCCAGAAAGCATAGAAAACTAGGCAAAATATAAGAAAACAATGGAAAAAGAAGAGCAAAAGGAAGAGGAAAAGAGGAGCCATTACCAAACCTTTCTAGCCATGAAAAATGAAGTGGAGAGGAATGTTTTCACGTGAAAATGAGGTAAGAAATGCACAGCTACAATAAAGAAAGGAACTGTCAAAGGAAATTAAATCTATTAATGGGAAAAGAAACGGAAGAAGAAACGTTAAAACGGTTTTACGTTTCTTTGCTTTCAAACCTTTTAAATTTCCTATATATATTCATATACATCTTAAATAACTGAAAACACTTATAAATTTCAGTTAGAATTCGAAAATATAACAGATAAACAAAATATTAATAATTAATTATTAATTAGATATGATTAAAATAAGAAAAATGGCACAGAAAAATGAAAACTAGACTGAGGAATTAGAAATAACTTCAATACACTTTGGAAAAATTTTCTTAAATTTAAATACATGTAAAATGAATAAAATAAAGTAAAACACAGCAATAAAAGTGAATGTATCAAATAAATCAATAAATTGATGTATTAATTGAAAAAAGAAACGAATAAAACGCCTTTACGTTTCAGGCTTTTAAGATCTCTTAACTTTCTAAACCTTTTGCATTTCCTTTTCTTTTTAATTTTATAAAAATAAAATAAACTCAGAAATTTTATTTAAAACCGAAACTAAGTAAGAATAAAGTAAAATAAATAATTTATTTTAAGTAAAATGGAAAAAGGAAATAAGAAATTGCTTAAAAATAGCAACCCTGACATAAAAATTACAAGAAAATCTCCTATGACTTTGGAAAATTTATTACTTCACAAAAAAATATTTGAACACAAAATTTGAATTAAAAATGGTTTTAAAACATTTTCAAGGTAAAATAATAATTTAATTTTTATTAAATAGAAAGTTAAATAAAGAAAAATGCAGTAAATACCAACTAGGCTTTATAAATTGAAATAAATTCAAATAAACTTTAGAAAAATTATATTATCATTTTAAAAATACTTAAAAGTCAAAATATACATAATATAACATATTATCACATATTAAAATAAAATATAACAAAGAAGAAGTAATTTATACAATTTAAAATAGTCATTGTAAATAACCCTATATACGCACAATATTGTAAAGGGTATAACTTTCACAATTTACATCCAATTTCAACGAAACGAAAAATGGCGTTCTTATAATTTTATGTACTTTCATAATAAAAGAAAAATTTAAATTTTTTAAACTTTTAAAATTTTAAGTTGAAAGTCACAGTTTGACTATTTTGACCAAAATCAGCATTTCAGGCAAATATTCAACTTACACAAGTTTGGAATTATAACTCATATAAAAAATCAAGATTATATTTAAATAATAAATTTAATCATTTCAAATAAGAAAAATAAGTTTTTAAATCAAAATCTTACATTAAAAATAATTAAAATATACAATAAAATAATTACAAAATACAGGGTTGTTACACTCTCCCCCACTCAAAACTTTTCGTCCCCGAAAAGGAATGAGGTATGGAAGGGCACAGAAAAGATAGAGTGAAATAGGATTAAGATAAGATGATAAGAAGATTGAAGTTATACCTGATAACTGTTGTTATAGGTAAGTTTAACAAGGTGGAGGTGATCTTTCCAAGATCCTTCAGAATCAAGAACACAAGCACAAAAAAGGTGGATTCAAAATGATTACCAAAGGTCTATCAAAGATTATAGAAAGATTTCTAAACAGAAATATTATAAAAAGATGCCTATACCGGTCTATAGCAAGATAAGGATGATAAGGACAACCAAAAGATAGTTTGAAAAACAAAATAAGGAAATGAATTTGAAAGCATGGAGATTTTAACTTAAACAGAGAATAAATCTTTACACAAGTTAAATAAATCTTAACTATCTCAAATTTCATTATCTTATTATCCAATCATCTAAAATTAACCATTTTTAAAACCATGGGTTTGAAAATAATCATTTATTACACTCACAATGTACTTAATAAATTTTATTCTTCTTTATTCCTAATAAAAATTAAATTTATTCCTCTCAATATATATATCACTCGTGTTAAATATATTTACACTTTTTTTATAACTACTTCCTTTTATTCTTAGTTCTTTTAACATCATTTTATTGTAAGCCATTCAATTACCCTTTATTATATTTACCTCTGTTAATCATTTTACAATTAAAATTTAAGTGTATAACATTTATTATAACTACTCAAATTTTATTTATAAAATCTTTTTATATCGTATATTATCCAATTACATTTTTAACTTCTGAAATTTTGGTAAGTTATATTTGAATGCAATTGTATTATACAAATAAAATTTCCAATTCATCATTTCAAGCTTAAATCATTTATTCAATTTTTTTATTTTCTTTTTATAATTGAAATTATTCTTTAAAAATAGAATTTAAGAATTAAATTTCTGATTTCTTCAGACCATTTAGAGATAAGAAATAATATATATACATATATAATATGTCAAATCAAATTTCAATCATATGTCTATATCTATATATATTATAAATCAAGTCATATTTTAGAAATTCAAATCAATTTAATTTCCCAACAAGCTGTAGCAAGACTACAGAACAGTCTCTTAACTTTGAAACTTGAAAATGAACGTCGATGATGTCGCGATCATCACCGAATTTATTTTTCAGCGACAAAGAGAAAAGCACTAATTTTAAACCTTTAAAAATTCTTTGAAAACAAATTCTATTCAAAATACTTTAAATAATATAACCTTTTAAAACTTTAAACCAAAGTTCGAAATAATCGGAATTTAAATCCTCAAATTCTTGTTTTAAATTCATTTCATTAAGTTCCATAAATTTACTTATATATCAAAATTTATTTCATTAACCAAATTTTAAAATAATATTGTGTCAGTTTGTTCTGTCAAAGTGTTTTAGAAATCCTATCGATAGCGTTGATCAGACGAATCGATCAAAAACCAAAATCAACATCAACAACTCAAACAACACAATATATAAAACAAAACATAGATATACAAGTACAATTCAAAATGTTTAGAAGAATAGATTGGAAACAAAAGACAATATGATTAAATAACAGAGTAGGGAGGTGGATAAGCTTAAATAAATCATGGGCAACCTTAACCGGGTCAACCGTGACTTAAAGAATAAGATCAATGAGGATTTTTCTGCGGTAAATCTACATTCGATCTCAAGAGTTAGAGTTTGAAATAACAAAAGATATTAGCATCTAAACCAAGGATAGATAAGAATCTCTGGTGAATCGATGCTAACTGCAAAGGAGTTTTCCCCCTTTTTCAATTAAATTTGAAATTGGCGTGACTGCCGACCCACTAGAAAGATCATTCGAAGCAGAGTTATGGAATGCTCCAGTGTCAAAAGAAGATGAATAGTGAGGGATACGAATGGATTTTGGAACCGTAGGGAATGTTCCAAAATTCAAAGGAATCGAGCCAAAAGGGAGAGATTTAAACTCGAATGAAAGTGATTCTGTAAATACATTCACTCCATATGCCGAGTTTTGCCTAGAGCTACCAAAGCTCTGATACCAACTGTAACGACTCGGTATTTTCAACCATTTGCATCCATTATAAGTGCATAGGCAGACACTCATGCCGGAATTGAATTGCTCAAAATACCGTGTTGTAAATGAAATTTTGGCAAACCTCAGAATATGCAGTAAATAAAATCACAGATCACAGACACAGAGTAATGATAATGCAGCGGAAGTAAAAGAGGAGATAGTAGTTCATGAAGCTACTATATAAAATATGAGATACATCAGAGTTAAATAAGATACAGCAGAAGAGTAACAGGATACATCAGGTACAAATCAGATACATCACTGAACCACTGGATACTGAAATAAAATAGATAGCTGGATCTTCAAGGAAAGCTCCAACGCCGAAGGTGAATCTTGAATGCTAACTCAATCAATCTGACCCAAGCGTAAACCAAAACACAAAACCCTCGAGTCAGGACATAAATACTTATAAACTGTAAATCAACTCAAGTGAACAGTAACAAAATGCATCAGTAACTTAAAGGATACTTGGGACCGCCCATCCTCTAAGGATCCGTTAAACTATTTACTATGTAGTAATATACGCTATATACGGTAGTGTCTAATCAGTAAAGTATAATCATATAGAAAATAGCATTAAGGGGATGGTGAACCTTAACGCGGTCGGATCTTTAAAACCAAAATCGCAGTGGGCTCGATATAAGGACATGACACGGCACGCGAGGCAATGCCAGGGTGGATACACCGTTTGCACTCCCGGACCGGTGGTGACGGCAAGCCAGCAGCTTCCGCCCACCTCGAACAATACCCCCGAATCAAAGTGGCGCCACCGAATCGAATCACAACAGTAATAGAATGGTTTCCGATGGAGCATGCTCGATGAAAGGGTGCGACCCTTTGTGTAGCCCGGTATAGCTCCTGTTTTAGTCATATATGCCAACTCACGGGAGTTGGGTCTACGTAATATATACCTCGAGAACGTCGCCACCATCCTACTTCATTCTGGAATCTCCACCGCGTACACAGTTGTTAAAGTGGTTTTCGGTATTGGCTGACTATAAGACAATATCCGATCCCGGTCTCTTTAACAACCAATCGTTATTATAACCCGTAGTTATAACTTTAAAACGATATTTCATACTTCAAAATAAAATATCCTTTTCAATCCAAATCTTTATCAAAATAAAGATTAAATCATTTCCAAAACCATTTCAATATATCATCGTAAAATATCTTTCAATTCAAATATTTATCAAAATAAATATCAAGTCATTTCTAACTATTTCAATATATTAAATTTTCATACCCTTTCAACACTACCTTTCAAATCATTTTAATATATCAAAATATCATAACCTTTCAAAGCTTCAGTTCCAAAATATCATATCTTTCAAAACTTCTTTTTAAATCATGTTAATATCAAAATGTCCTATCTTTCAAACTCCGTTTTTCAAATCATTTAATATCAAAAATATCATATCTTTCAAAACTTCGTTTCAAATCATTTTAATGTATCAAAATATCATATCCTTTCAAAACTTCATTTCAAATCTTTTTAATATATCAAAATATCATATCTTTTCAAACTTCATTCATTTCAAATCATTATTCATTTTATTCAATCTAAAATACCATTTCAATTCATATTTTAAAACAGTTTATATTCCAAAAATTCTTTTTTTTTCATTTCAATGAAGTTATTATGCTTAATAATTAAATTATTAAATTTCCAAAAATTTCAACTTCCAAAGTTCATTTATTCACTTAAGTTTATCAAAACAGTGAAAATTCACTTTTCGCATCATTTAGAAAACTTACGGAAAGTTCATTCAAAACAGTTCAATTTAACAAAAGACAACGTTTAAAAATGTTGTAATAGAGTTTTCTTAAATTTCGAATAACTTAGTTAAATTCGAAAATTATAGCACTTACAAAGATTGCTATAATAGCTTTTAATTCAACTTAGCTTTTTAGTTCATTATCATCAACTACAGCGTTTACAAATGCTGTAATATCATTTACATTGTAATTAATAGCATTTCAAAAATGCAGTCAATTAACTTCAAATATTCAATAAAATTTCTCAACCTATTATATTTTTATTAAAAACATTTTTAACTTATAAAATCATACATTTTCACATTTATAACATCATTTAATTTTCCTCAAGTTCATGATTTTATAAAGTTAAATTTCCATTCAAAAATCAAGATTTAATAATAATTCACTTATTAAAATGAAATGTTGAATTTTAAATCCATTACATTAAATTTCAACCTAACACTTAAGTTCAAATTCTCAAATATAACTTAATTTATTTTTATTTACTTAACTAAAAGTTCACTTTTAAGTCAATTTCATAAATTTTCAATTTTAGTTATATTCAAAATTTCAACTTAAAATATTCATTCAATTCACATTTCAACTTTGTTAAAAAAATCATTAATATGATATAAAATCACTTTTAATTCATTTAAATTCAAATTATCATAAATTTATCATAATTTCGTATTCAATTTAATTTCCAATTATAATTAAATCGAAATTTCCAAAATAACTTACGTTCAAAGTTTCTAACTTTTTCATTAATTCATTTCACTTACAATTATTCATAAAATCAATAATAATTTACAAAAATCCTTTTTTATTTAAAATCAAAATATTATAATAATTAAATTTCTAAAATATTTAAAATTTTAGAAAAACATATTTTAACTACGGGCCTGTATATAATTTTCTACGCTAGGTAAAGTGATACAGGTAATATATCATTTCAACCCGTAATTTACAAAGAAAATCCGAGTTTTATCATTTCAAACCCGCAATCCCAAGTCAAAATGAAAAATTTAAAACCATTCAGGACTATCATTTCAGCCCATAACATTTTTTTTCTAACAGGGAACTTGAAGTGTGATCATATGCAGAAATAATATAAACAAGGTCAATATCACAATATACAGTAATATATCAGATGTCAGGTGAAAATTAACAGTTTTAACATGGTAATAATATGGTAATAACATGGCATAGCATATCATGTGATCATCATTAACTTGCATAAACATTTTTTATTACTAAACACTTGTCGTCAATTCACTTTTCATAAGTATAAATGTCAGAGTGAGAAAGACTCACTGTTTCAAGCTGAAGACCAAAACAATAAACACAAGTGCGATTCCAAAAGCACGACAAGCACGATATAGCATGACTTTTGATTTGAATGAATGGAGAGCCATGATATTTGTCTTGTAAACAATAACCAAAACAAGACAATATACACATAAATATTCAACGCAAAACAATGTTGAAACAATGAAAATACGAAGCAACAAAGGAATAGATTACTTGACCTTGATTTAACCATTCAAATGCTTGGCCTAGGAGGTTCTTGGATATAGCCATGATGATGATATAGCTCAGGTTTGGCACCATAACTCATGGCCAGAAGGAGTATGGAGTGTTAGGGTTATAACATGAAGCATACAATTGGTCAAGGCAACATATATGAAGTTTTTGAGCGCAACAAGGCTCGGCCTTGGGTCAAGTGGGGCTTGGTCATACTTGTACAGGTTTGGACAGTAGATGGAGGGTGTGGGGAGGTCTGGAAAAGGTGGTGGTGGCGGCCTATGGTGCTGGCCAAGGTGGTGGATGAAGATATGAAGTGATAGGGTGGCTATCATGAATGTTTCAAGGCTTTATGCATTGTTTTTGTGGAGTTTTGGTTCATGGAGTCTTGGCCATGGATGGATCTGAAATGATGGCTAGAGATGATGCCAAGGAAGAGTGGTAGGGGATGGTGGAGAGTATGGTGGTGATGGTGGGTGGTAGAGGCCAATCCAGAAAGCATAGAAAACTAGGCAAAATATAAGAAAACAATGGAAAAAGAAGAGCAAAAGGAAGAGGAAAAGAGGAGCCATTACCAAACCTTTCTAGCCGTGAAAAATGAAGTGGAGAGGAATGTTTTCACGTGAAAATGAGGTAAGAAATGCACAGCTACAATAAAGAAAGGAACTGTCAAAGGAAATTAAATCTATTAATTGGAAAAGAAACGGAAGAAGAAACGTTAAAACGGTTTTACGTTTCTTTGCTTTCAAACCTTTTAAACTTCCTATATATATATTCATATACATCTTAAATAACTGAAAACACTTATAAATTTCAGTTAGAATTCGAAAATATAACAGATAAACAAAATATTAATAATTAATTATTAATTAGATATGATTAAAATAAGAAAAATGGCACAGAAAAATGATAACTAGACTGAGGAATTAGAAATAACTTCAATACACTTTGGAAAAATTTTCTTAAATTTAAATACATGTAAAATGAATAAAATAAAGTAAAACATAGCAATAAAAGTGAATGTATCAAATAAATCAATAAATTGATGTATTAATTGAAAAAAGAAACGGATAAAACGCCTTTACGTTTCAGGCTTTTAAGATCTCTTAACTTTCTAAACGTTTTACATTTCCTTTTCTTTTTAATTTTATAAAAACAAAATAAACTCAGAAATGTTATTTAAAACCGAAACTAAGTAAGAATAAAATAAAATAAATAATTTATTTTAAGTAAAATAGAAAAAGGAAATAAGAAATTGCTTAAAAATAGCAACCCTGACATAAAAATTACAAGAAAATCTCCAATGACTTTGGAAAATTTATTACTTCACAAAAAATATATTTTAACACAAAATTTGAATTAAAAATGGTTTTAAAACATTTTCAAGGTAAAATAATAATTTAATTTTTATTAAATAGAAAGTTAAATAAAGAAAAATGCAGTAAATACCAACTAGGCTTTATAAATTGAAATAAATTCAAATAAACTTTAGAAAAATTATATTATCATTTTAAAAATACTTAAAAGTCAAAATATACATAATATAACATATTATCACATATTAAAATAAAATATAACAAAGAAGAAGTAATTTATACAATTTAAAATAGTCATTGTAAATAACCCTATATACGCACAATATTGTAAAGAGTATAACTTTCACAATTTACATCCAATTTCAACGAAACGAAAAGTGGTGTTCTTAGAATTTTATGTACTTTCATAATAAAAGAAAAATTTAAATTTTTTAAAATTTTAAAATTTTAAGTTGAAAGTCACAATTTGACTATTTTGACCAAAATCAGCATTTCAGGCAAATATTCAACTTACACAAGTTTGGAATTATAACTCATATAAAAAATCAAGATTATATTTAAATAATAAATTTAATCATTTCAAATAAGAAAAATAAGTTTTTAAATCAAAATCTTACATTAAAAATAATTAAAATATACAATAAAATAATTACAAAATACAGGGTTGTTACATCTATGTGTTGATAAAAGTAAAATAAATTGATTTTGGAAGAAATTGAATTAAATTTGAGTTCAGTTTGCTTAAGAATAAATTAAATGTAAGCGATTGTGTTTGAAAACATTCAAATTGAATGAAAATGGTTTATAAATAAGTTGAAACAATTGAATTAGCATGAAGACTATATAAATTGCTTACGGAATAATGTTTGGTGTGAATTTCTTTTAGAATTCATATGTTTTAACTATTTCAAATAAGTGAAATGTTGTTAAACTTCATTTATATCGCACTTACATGTTTAAATTAAGTAAGTACAGGTATCTGGAAGCCGTGTGGCTGGATTTGGTTGCGCTAGTTGCTAAAAATATTAGCCGCTTGCTTACATGCTAAATAAGGTACGCCTACGCAATAAAAATAGGAAATATGAACTGTTTTTGGTTTTTCCGACCGTGTGGGTCGATGTATATATATTTATCTCTTTGTCAAATAGCAAAAGCTCCTCCGTACAAAGGGGACTCTGGCAAAATTTTTCAGAAATTTTGGGAGTTAGAAAATTTTTGAAGATTTTTGGAAACTTTAGTTAACAGCAAAACGATTTCAAACTGGAAATTGAAATTATTTAGTAAATGAAACTAATTAAAATAATGATATGAATTAGTTATAAATGGAAAATAAAATTCACTATTTGAAATTAAAGATAAATTGAGTTTGTATGAAAATGGAAGAATCAATTTGAATAGAAATGATATAAACTGAGGTGGTAAGGTGATAATGAATATAAAAAGCATATTAAATACTTATACCAAACTTAAGAGAGGAATAGTGAATTCTTAATTGGAAATTGATAATATAAAAATATTCCAAGTTAATATTTGAATGAATAGATATTGGCATTTTGTGAGAAAGTTGATATAATGTTTTGGGAATATTGTGATTGCATATTAGTGCTAAGCAGGATATGCAGGTATTATAAAAGGGAAAAGGAAATTGGATTTGATTTCAAGAGATAAATTTGTATTGCCCAACAAAAGGTACGTATTTAAATTGGTATGGAATTTGATTGGGATTTGGATTTGGATTGAGCCATTTGGCGTTTTGTTTTCTTTTTGGATTTGGGAGGCCGTAAAGCCCTTTTGTAGTTGTACCGAGTCAGCCGCGCAAAGGAGACGCTGACAAAAATTTTCAGAAATTTAGGGAGTTAGAAAAATTTTGAGAAATTTTTGATAATTCCAATTTAGTTTTGAATTATAATTTGAATGATTGTATAAATAAAGTTGTTAGGGAATTAAGGGAAAAATTTGGAAAGTTAGTAAGAATTATAATGGGCCTTCTATTAAAAAGATAGTTGGTAAGATGTTGAATTGTTAAGAACTGATTGGTTTTGGGAAAAGTAAACGGGTATTGGATCATTTTTCCTAACTGGTAATTTCGGGGACGAAATTCTTTTAAGGGGGAGTAATGTGACGACCTAGAATTTTTGGGCATTTGAAATGAGAATATTTAATTAATTTTAAATATTCAAGGGTTAATTATTAACTTTAATTTCAAATCTTAGTATTTATTTAATAATTAAATTATTGAATTAAATAATTTAAAATCGGGTAAAATATGGAATCTGGGATTTTAAGCCGGTTAAAAATAATTTGAAGGCTTGTAAAATTTATATTGGTAACACTGAAGATAATAGATGTTGTAAAATTGAAACTAACAGTGCTTTGTTCTGTTTTAAAATTTTATTGTTTAAATTGAATTAAAAAAAAATAGTCTTCCGAGGCACAGTCTCGGAATTCGACGAAACCAGTTCCATTGGATCCGTAATATTGTATTATTATTGGATTTCAATTTTCGTTGAGTTTGGAGTTGTTATGTGAGCATATGGTATTTAAACGTGCTGAAATCTATATCGTAAATTTAATATAATAACTGGTTTAAAACGCTATCTTCTTCATACGATCGAATTGGGGCTCGAAACCTTTTCCGTTGCGTTCGGAATAGGGATATAACTCTAGGAACGTCTAGCGGCACACCTCGGTAGGAGTTCCTGATTTTTGGCTATGTAAAGTGGAACGATTTAAATTTAAATTAAATTATAAAATATTCTTTCTTGTCAAACTTTTCTTCAGCCGAAATCCTTGTTGAGCAAGTCGACTTCCTTTCCATCATGTTCCCTCTTTTATAAACATCACGTAATCTTCCTCTGCAAAATTTTAAATCGAAATCAGTAATGGTCGCCTTCTTTCAGAAGCAAATCAGAATAAATTTTTCCCTCTCCTCATTATCGAACCGCGTCTCTCTCTACATTTCATTTTTTAATTAAATTGACGCAGAGCAAATCGAAATCTCATAAAAAAATGGAAATGGGGGAAATCTTCAAACTCGAAAACTACTCGGTTTCGAAAAAAATGAACGAGGTTCCTTTTTCTCTCGTTTTCATCACCGAGTCAATCTCTGAATCGTGAGATCGAGCGTCGAGTGCGAGCAGTCGCAATGTGATGATTATTTGTGAAGGGAGCCGCAATTTTATCGTGAGGGTGTGTGGCAAATTTTGGCTAGGGCCGCGGCAGCTCGTGGATGCGAAACCTGGAAGCGCAAAGGGGGGGGGGGTGGCTCGTTGATTTTCAGCATCGAATTTGTCAGGTTGGTGGTGCGTCATCGTTGTGTTCGTGTATGCTCGAGTGGAGGCGCGCGTAGGGGAGGGAGAACGACGAAGTCAGAGGTGGAGGTCGGGGAAATCAGTGCTCTGCTAGGGTTCGAATGGTGCTCTGGGAAGGAGGTATTACCTGTTAGTTCAAATAAGTTTAGTTTAAGCCCAAATCTGTTAGTATAATATCAAGTAAACAGGAAGTATATGTGTGTGTGTATATGTAGATGAGGCTCTGGAAAAAAAAATATAAATAAATATTTACAACAAGGTAACATTTTATCCTTGTTATTTACTATAATTGGATTGTATATGAGAATATATATAGATCAGAAAAATATATGAATATATATAAGATTTTGAGGAAAGGAAATTAGGAGTTTTAAATTGTTTGAAAGTTTATATAAAATTTGATTTTTGAATCTCTACAAATAGAATTTTATAAGTGTATGGGTTCAAATAAAATACGTATAAAGATAAATTATCTATATAAGAATATATATACACATTTTCACGTACTAGTTAATTTTAAGATAATGTATTATGGAGATTAATTGTCTAACTAATCTATTTAATTATCTTAGGCACTTAAAAGAATAAATTATTGAAGAAAAATTAGTTGAAATTTAATATAATAATTGGTAAATGATTGTTCGATTACTTTAAGTGTTATTAAAATGAAAAATGTTTTTACAAGGTCTGAAAACAACAATGGAAAACGAGTCAAGATGGAATAGACTGCAAATCAAAAGCAGAGGTGAGTTAATCTCTCTCAGTTGAAATTTAAATTTAAATGATTAAATTTAAATAATTGAATGGTTGAATTGGTTGTTGTGTTATATAGTAGTATATACTACACCTTAAAATGATTAATTTCCCTCATTTTATAGTGAAAATATTTATATTGTGCTAACGTCTGTGGATGTAGGGAAAAACAGGTTGGAGGGATCCAACTGGATCCCTCAACATTTGTTTAAAATATTTAAATTACCCTGTTATGATGATTTGATATTTTATGATGGATTATGTTGAAATATGGAATGCTATGGTTTGATTGGATAATTGGGTGTAATGAATTTGTAGAAAAATATATAACTTGGATGTTGGAAAGAAAATAAAGGAAGTAAAATTTCAAGTAAAGTAAATATAGGGAAAGTTGAATAAATTTAAGAATGAACTGGAAAGAAATAATCTGATTTAAATTTTTATAAATAAACTGTGAGTATAGAAAGGAAAATTTGGATAAATGAATTTTAAAAATTCAGTATTATTATTCAAAAGAACAAGCATTTATTTAAAAGTTAAGATTTAAATTATTGGGAAACCTGGAATTTGTATATCTTAGTTAAAAGTTAGAATCAAATGAATAATAATAATAACAACACTAATTAAGCCCATACTTAATGGATTTTGAAATGAATTAAGTAATAAAGAAATTTATTTCAAATGGGATAAGTTTGAAATCAATTTGGAAAAAATTGATTTAAGCGATTAAAGTTGGATTTTCTCCCTGGATAACCAAGTACGTTTTCAAAGTAAGTTTTTAAATATAAGCTAAAAGTTTTTAAGTTCATTTTAAAAGCAAGTTTGGAAAAATCTATTATTTCTAAATATTTGAATATTAAAGTAAATCTTACCTTTTTATCCTATTATAGTAGTAATTATTTAAAGAGTGACTTAGTATTTTGTTTTCAAAAATAAAAATCTAGTTTTATATTTTATTTAGTAACCTTATTTTCAAATATTCATATAGTATGTATTTTTTTCAAATCATTGAAGTAGTTTTAAAATAAATGTTTTAAAGTATATTTCAAAGTAAAGTGTTTTAAATTATTTTAAAATCTAGTTTTGTGCTTGGTAATTTCAGAGCAGATAGAAAATATTGGGAAAGTCTATTCTGAAAAGAAAGATGGTTTTGAAACTGTTTTCAAAGGATTGAAAATAGAAATATATCTTTTGAAGATATTTTTGGAGATTAATATATAATTTGGGAAATTATTTATTGTTTGATGGATGTTTGTGAATTTAAATTAATAGTTAAATAACCGACTATCAATATTGGACAATGCGTTGATCGTTTCGAAGAGACCGGGATCGGGATTTATTTCTCAAAAACCACTTCGATCCGGTTTGTACGTTTCGTGTAAACGATTTTGGATTCGAAGATGGAGCAGTGAAGTGCAAGGGCTAGTCGCTACTAATCCTGAGGATATTTCCAAAATGGGTGTAGTAGGAATAGTGCCTTCGGTTCCGTTCGAACTCGGGACGGACTTGTATGGATGAATGCTTGCGAAACATCGTTAGTGTAATGTCCCGCTATTTTGGACTATTCGAATCCGCACATGTCGGACTTGAATAATTCAAAATACCGAATTGTTAATTTTAAATTTGGCAAAACTCAGATATACAGTAAATAAATAATCACAGACACAAAGTAATAATATGCAGCGGAAATAAAAGAGATAGTAGTTCATGAAGCTACTATATAAATATATAAGATACATCAGAGTTATCTAGATACAAAAGAAGAGTAACACGATACATCAGATATAAAACAGAATACATCACTGAAATCATCGAATGCTGAAAGCAGAATAGATGGCTGGATCTTCAAGCAAAGCTCCAACTTCAAAGGTGAGTCTCGAAAGCTGATCAACCACTCAGTCTGACCCGAGCGTAAAGCAAAACACAAACACTCGAGTCAGGATTAATATTCTCATATCAATAAATCCAACTCAAGTGAAATAGCAATCGAAATACAAGTAACTCAAAGGATGTTGGAATCACCATCCTCTAAGGATCCGTTAAACTATCTACTATGTAGTAGTGTACGCTAAATAGATAAGGTCTATCTGTAATATAAAGTATCAAAATAGTGTTAAGGCGTTACCATTATCCCCCTTAACACTTTTTATAAATGTCATAATCTATACATCATTGTAAACTCCACCGTAAACTGGTGGGCTATCAGGGAGTACTCCATAGGTATAACACAAAACAAATTCGTAGTGGTCGCGTATATAGGGATACAAGTATGACAAGGCACATGAGGCAATACCCAAGGTAGTGAAACTACCGTTCGCCTGATCCGGACTGGTGAGAACGCATCGCCGCAGCGATCGCAACACCGTGAAACAACACTCCTAAAATTCCAAGGGTGCACCAATCGATAACAAGTAATGAGTAGTAGTTACGAAGAAGTGTGTTCGCTCGAGGTGGCTAACCCCATTTGGCCCGGCACGGCTCCTGATTTTAGTCATTTCCAATTTGACACAAGTGTCAAGGCTATCCATTATCGTTCTCTTTCTTCAGTCATCACGTACATTATTCCAACCACTTCATTCTGGATCATCACTCCGCGTATAGTTATTAAAGTGGTTTTCGGATTAGATAGAGAGCATATCCATAACCGATTTCGGTTTCTTTAATAACTTTCGTAATTATTACACCGATTGGTCGTTTAACAAATTTCAAACCAAATCAATTTCAATTTCAATTTCAATTTCAATCCGTAAACCATCATTTCGTTTGTCATCCTAAATCAATTTCCAAAATTTTCGTTTCAAAACTTCCAAATTACCATTTCAAAATCTTATAATTCGATTTCAACTTTTATTAGAATAGTTCAAATATTGATTCAAGTTCGTATATACATTTCATTTCGAAATCATTTAAATAAATTAATTCAATCACTCAAATCAATTTCAAATACATTTATCGATTTCATTCAATATTCATTGAGTAAATTTAACATTCAAACAATTCCAATTTAAATTTCCAATTCATTAAACCCCTTTTTAAGTTCAACTTATTCTATCAAGCTTACAAATTTAATTTAAATTAAACTTGTCGAATCCAATTCCTTAAATTACAAGCCTTACCTTTTGTTTCAATAAAACGCATTCATTTCTTGTTTAAGAAATTCAATTTCATTTATTTATTTACTTAGTTACAAGTTTCAAAACTTAATAAATAAAACTAACTTTCACATATTCGAGAAGTTCAATTTCACTTATTTACTTATTTAAATATTTTTCCAACTTTAATAAAAAAGAAACTCAATTTCATTTATTAACGATGTTCAAATCCACTTATTCAAACGTTCAATTTTTCTTATCAAAGAATTCAATTTTATTCAATTATCAAATAATTCAATCTTTTTCAATTATTAAATAATTTCAATCTTAATTATTAATAATTTCAAAACTTAATAATTCCAAACTCGATTATAAAACCAAACTTAATTATTAAATCATTTCAAACTTAATTATGAATTCAAACTTAATCATCAAATCATTTCAACTTAATTATAAATTCAACTTAATAATTTCGAGCTTAATTATAATTTCAAACTTAATTATAATTTCAAATTTAATTATTAAATGGTTTCAAACTTAATAATTTCAAAACTCAGTTATTACCAACTTCAAATTATTTATTAATAATTCCAAATTTAATTATTAAATAATTACATTTCAAACAACGCTCTTTCATCAATTACTACGTTAATATTGGTTTCAGATTTCAATCTTTACATTTTCCTTTCAAAAATTCAAATTCCAGCTTCATTTCAAAACTTATTCTTTGCTCGAATAAAATCAATATTTTATTTTAAATCAAATTATTGACCAATCGGATTTCATTTAATTCTCTATCCTAGGTCAAGTTCATTTGGGTATATATCATTTCAACCGGATTCCAATTTCAATTCAAGATCAAGCATAATAAAGGGAACTTGCAGTGTGATAACTGGGATGGTGTCAAAGTAAATAAACAAGCAATAACAACAATAAATAACAATCCAATAATTGATTCAAATAATCCCGAGATAATCGTATTAATTCACATTGTTGTTTGTGCGAATTAATATAATTATCTCTAGAATCTACACTATCGTTTCATGTAGATTAAAGATTATTACATTACGGTTCTTCACTTGTCATCTATTTACAATTTCATACATCATCAATTTAAACAACATACATTCAGTGGTTCAATGTGTAATTAACCAAATCCTACGTGTCAATTAATTTAACATTTAAAGGGGGTCATATTATACAAATGTCATTTAATCAAATTTACACATATGTCGTTTCAAACTTTTAACTATCCTACGGCGGATTCAATTGCATCATATTTATCACTTTATACATTACAATTTAACGTCCAATATAAACAACAATCAATCAATCAATTATCAACCAAACTGTATTATCATTGCATAAGTAATTAACAGATAATGATATAAGATGTCATAGGTGAACGTATACAGGTAATAGCAAATATAACAACGTAAATAACTATCAGCAGCATATTTCAATTGTCGTTTCAATTGAAATCAGATCTAATAAATAAAAGAACATTAATCGTGAGTGATTGCTCACCTTTCGAGGTTAGAGAAATGAACGATGAAATGAGCTGCGAATTCAAAGCACGAATTTCAAAGCAACGTAAGATTGGCACGGAATCAATGCTCAAATCTGATGACAAGAATAGTCGAAATCAAATCAACTTGTTATAAATGGAAAATATATATCCTTATCTTTATCATTGTTATTATTATTAATATTTTCTAAAAATCAATATTTAAAACTAATATAAAATACCATATTCTGCTTTAAAATCTCTACAAAAAAATATATATTCAAAACGCATACATAAAATCATCAATTTCTTATGATGCATACATGAAAATCAAAGTATATAATTTATTTGTCACAATCATTTATTATTGCAACCCGAGACTGTTTTCAAAATAGCATAGATACGAGAACATGCTTATCATTTTCTTACATATATATAACATATATGTCTATACTTCAAAATCATTGCTAATACAACATACATACATACATACATACATACATACATACATACATACATACATACATACATACATACATACACACACACACACACACATATATATATATATATATATATATATATATATATGTCAAATCTCAATCAAAAGTGGCTGCATGGTTTCCAACAATATATGAGCAGACCATATACACTAACATTTATGTTCATATATCAAAATGTATACATTTAAACATACTTTATTATAAAATAACAACCGCGCATATTACTAAAATCTCAGACATGTTATACTTAGAAATATTACAAACTTGTGACACAACTGTAAATAAACAAAACCATATGAACAGCTTTATAATAATACATGTATAAACTTTATGAGTTGCAAACTGTACATGCGCTGTAAATAAAATTAACCAATACAGGTACTATATAGTTGTAAAACAGATTGGGACAAAAGTATGTTTGCTAATAGTATAAGTAAATTGTAAAATATATATGCAAGCAATTATTTAAATATATAACTTATACTTTAATAATCAAACAACCAACAAACTTTATAAACAACTGAATAAATTTGTGCATGTGACTTATATATATATATGAAAATCTAACACACATATAACAATTTTATAGTTTAAGTAAATGAACATCTAACAGCGGGTATATATGGCTGCTACTATCCTATAGCTTACATATACTAATATATTTAAAATAACAATTTATTGAAAATACTGTTGAACGCATATATTATTATAATATCAAACAGACATATAGGCGAATATGTAAACAAACAGAAGAAAAAAAAATCAAGAGCTTGCCTCGCTGGTTCATAGGAGTTTACGGCAAGGCTTGAGATGTGTCGGAGGGTCAGCGAGTTTGACCGATTGTGAAGGCAAGAGTAGTGAGTGCGGGCGGTGGGCGAATGTACGCCCGTAGTGGCGCAGCGGCCAAGCCCGCGCATGACTCCACTTTTATTTTTCTATTTTTTTTTCCGGCAAGGTGGAGAGGAGTTGCAGGTGGCGGTAGGTGGATCTTTTCGGTGGTCTGTGTGGTGAAACAGCTACGGGTGAAGGCTGTAGCTCGGTCGTGGGAGGTGCTGGACGTGGGAGGTGCTGTGTTCGTGAATAACTGAAGTGGAATCGGTTGCAGAGGGTGGTCGTGTTAATGAGAGAGGGGAGTTGAGTTCTCAGCTACAGGCAAAAAAAAAAAAAAAGGATTGTTGAAGTATGGTAATGGGAGGCAGAGGGGTAGAGGTAATAACTGATTCATGAAGAGGCAAGCATCAAATCTAGCAAGCAATAATATAACGTTTATATTATAATATACATTCCCTATTCTTTCCCAAGAGTAACGTGCAGAACCCCAAACGCCAAAAGATGTAAATTTCTTCCCAGAGAGTTTAAAAGTGACAAAAGTGAATATGTGAAAGTAAATGCAAAGGCAACGGTACCGCAAAGCTTTAGCTGACACACTAAAGCTAATAACTGTGGTACATGCTATACATTTCAAATTTGAAGAAAAAAAAACTAACGGTTGAAATTTGTGGTACCGATACGACGAACAGTTTAATATATCTGTTGCGCACCGAGCCTCAACACACAGAAATAAATGTACCATAGAGATCAGCACGACGAAATGATGAAAACGGTATTTGGATATCCGTGGTACGATTTAATTTTAAAATTTCAAAATTTTATACTAGCGGAAAATGCATGAAATACACAGAAAAATAAGATCGACGGAGCTAAAGATGTCCGAATTTGGAAAAACGACAAACTGACATCTTGCTCAGAAGATCGTTTAGAATTTTTCTGTATAAAAATATTTTGGTTTTGAAAAAGTTTTATTTTCATCGCTTTTTAACTGATTAAATTGAAGTAAATTTACGCGCGAAATAAACTTTCGTATTTTCGGACGAAAATTTACCAGTTGTTATGTTTAACTAGACGCATTCCAAATATCAAATTTATATTTCAAAATTTTATCGTTTAAATTCCCACAAAATTTCAATTAATACGTTACTAAAACCGGTTAAATTTACGGGTTGTTACAGTTAGGTGGACGATGGGCATTCTAAGAAATATGTTCTAAAAAGGTAACGCTTAAGCCTCAAGCCTCATCAAATGGAAATGACTGAAAATCAGGGGATATGCAGCAAGGCTAGGTGGGTAGCACCCAAGCAGGGTGAGGTCATTCCAGTCTAGATGTCCCTTTTTATTTTCGGCTTAGTGGTGCGGTTGCTGATTCCAACCGCAGGGTGATCTCACTCGGGACTGTCCAGTAAGGGATGGTTCCGGCCTTGTGTTGTAGGGGAGCGGGCGTACTCCTCGTACGGTGATCTAGGCCCCGTACTGTGACAGGTGGTACCCCAGTGTCTGGTCATTGGTTCGAAATCCATTCTCCCTACGAGCCTTGTACGAGTTTTGTTTGTATTACCCACTCTGTGGCTAGTAGCTGGAATTTAATTATGTTACAATTTCAGCTATTTTATAAGTATTTGTATATAGACCCTATTATAATATCAGAGGATTTTTTTTCATAAAAATTGTTTTAGCTATCGTAAGGTAAAAACCCGACATGTTTATTTGTGGCGTGGTCTTACGAGATGCTTTTGTTTTCAAAGGATTTTTAAAACTTTAATAATCAATTGGATGTGATTTTCTCACGCTGGTATTCTAGACTGACTCGGGTATTATTTAACTGTAATGCTCGGGTCAGATCGAGTATTATAGAATACAGGATATGATGCTATGGAGCTCAGGAGACGAGCTGGATGATGAAACGTACTCTCGTAGTTGTATATTTATATACGTATTCCGCTGTGTTGAGTTGTTGTGTACCCATTTGTATGATATTGATGTTGAGTTGTGATTGATGTACTCTGATTGATGTAATATATAAACAGAGATATATTTGATTGAGTAAAGATTATTTATTATCTATTATATTTTATTCCCCTGCGATGGTTAGATTCTGTTGTTGTTTTCAATTCTCTTCTTCTACCTCTTCTTCTTTAACCCAATGGTTCGTATTTTTGTACAACTTGAGTTGATTGTCGTAGAATGGTGTTGACTCAAGGGGTAAGGATTTGCGGGTCGTTACAATAACCTTAGAATAGATTATAAAAAATAAATACTAACAGTATAAGTTTAGATATATATGTATATGCAGGATTTAACCATGCAGGTACGAAGAATGAAGACTGTACAGTATAGAGATTCAAGATATCAAGATTGAAGACTCATGAGTATCAAGATTATCAAGTGTTCAAGAATTCAAGTAATTTATTCTTTAATTAGAAATTTTGTTAAAACTCATAGAAAAACACTGACATCTTAAAATCCAATTTATTCATGGAATGGAATCCACTTCGAGCCTGTTAAAGGGATGGAACCCTAAGTAGGATGGAACCTACGAAAAATCTAGTGGAACATTGTTTTGTATCCACTAACTTTTTATTCAAAATGATTTTTCAAAATTATATCCTGTTTTCAAAATGATTTCAAAACCTTCCTTTTAAAAGCATCAAAAACATCTATCCTGATTTCAAATACTTTTAGCCTTAAAATCATCTTTCAAATTACTCCTGATTTTAAACTATCTTTTAAATATACTATATTTAACTTTTAAATATTTATACTTAGATTTAAATATAAAATTATAAGTAAAATTTTGTATATATTATTCTTTATATTTACTTATGAATTGTAACTATAGTTAAGTATATTTATAAAGTTTAAAATAGTTTTAATATAAAATAAAAGTTATTTTCAAAGAAAATCAAAACACCAAAAAATTCTTTGGGATGTCGACATGCCCAAGTGCCCCATGTCGACATGGTATCAGTTGGTTTCAAAATTCAAATTTCAAAAGAAGTGTCTACTCGCTATACCACTTCACGAATAGACATGACTGTTGTTCTTCTATAAATAGAGGTTAGTTTCAATGAATTTTATATCAGATTTTCTGGTTTTTCACTCCTCTTCTTCTTCCATATTTCGTGATACATACTCTTACCATTACTCTGCCGAAATCAACATTAAATCAAACTCGATCATTCATAGTTTGATTCTCTATCACTATCTCAACAAGATCCTCAGTGCTATTCAGAGTTATAGGCTTTTTGTAATCAACTTAGCGAGAAAAGGTGTGATTGTAGCCTTGAAAATCAATCAAGTGTAAAAGGTGTGGTTGTAGCCTTGAAAATCAATTGGGTGAACTTATTGCCTGGGAAATCAAGTATCTCTACCCAGGGGATTGTGATTCTGGAGGGTGTACCTCGTTGCCTTGAAATCGAGGGTGTAATTGTAAAGATTGTTTTTGAAAGGAAATCCGTACTTGTTGTGCGGGACTGGATGTAGGGTAACTCCGAACCAGTATAAAATTCGATGTTTTCTTTCCTTTACAGCTCTTACTTTATTTCTGCATCTGTGTTTTTTTCTGTGATCGTATCTGTGTTTGAATATTGCATACATCAGTGTTCAAATTAACATAAACTCAAAAAGGTTTAGTGATTCTTTATAAACACTATTCACCCCCCTCTAGTGTTAATCCTAGCCTTAAGATCCATATTCCGCATTTCTCACAGAATGAAGGCGTGTGGGTCATTGTGGATCGGCTAACTAAAAGTGCTCACTTTATTCCAGTTCAAGCCGATAAGGACTGTAGGCCTATAAACAGATACTTTCGGATACGGATAACATCATGTCCATATTCGAAATCATTTTTGGATATCAGATATCTGTTTCCATGGATGTGAACAGATATCAGATATTTTTCGAAAAATTCATAGTCAATAAATCTAAACAAATAAATAGAAAATTTTGATTTATTGTAAACCCATTTTTGTACAAAATATTAAAAAAATACACTAAGAAAATAATTTTAAATGGTAAAAATAGTTTTTTATATACATATTAATTTTTTTATCTGGATAAAATAGTAAATGACGATCCTATAGTAAATGATGATCCTTTTGTGTACTAAAATCCATAAAAAATAACTATAATCATGATAAAAACTGGACAGATAATTATCGGATACGAATATTTCCATATCTGCATCCTTTTCCGGATATCGGATAATTTTTAGATATAGATACGGACGGATTTCATATTTTTTTTGGTTACTCATTGACAGCTTCAGAGGACTGCAGCATCATTGGTAGAAATTTATATGAGAAAGGTTGTCTGATTGCACGGAGTTCCTGTAAGAGTAGTAAGCGATCGTGATCCAATTTTTACAACCCAGTTCTGGAAAGTGTTACAAGTAGCTTTGGGAACAAAGCTAAATTTGAGCACAACATATCACCCTCAAACAAATGACCAAATTGAGAGGGTTAACCGTATTTTAGAGCATCTCTTAAGAGCATGCATCATGATCTTTGGAGGATCATGGTAAGATCGTCTGAACTTGGTGGAATTCTCATACAATAATAGTTATCAAGCAATGTGAAGCTCTTTATGGACGACCATGTAAGTCACCAGCTTGTCGGATAGATCGAGTAGTGCTTGGACCGGATATTATTTGAGGGGATACAGAGAATGTTGCAGTGATAAAGAGAAGGATGTAAGAAGCTCAAGATCGATAGAAGAGTTATGCAAATCAGAGTTGCATAGCGAAAGTGTGGTGGGCCCGTAACCCACAGATCCCTCTACCTCTTCTCATGCTTTTGCGTTCATGCTTTCCTTAAATCACACCCATTTCCCCCCTTCTAGAAGCTTTCTTGTTCTAATTAATTATTCCATGAACCAAAGTATTTTTATTAGCTATTAATGCCTCTAATTAGTAATGTACAAGAAGTTCGTACAACTTTTATTAGTCGTTTATCGATAAAACGATTTTTAATCACATTACCTATATTTTGTAAACTATTTATATTTGTAAACAAATTTCGAAAACAAGTTTTTTATCATTAGTTATTAATTAAAAAGGATTAACAAGGTTATAAAGTAATATTTATTCATATTAAATCCAAGATTCAAATATGTAAATACAAAGTGTTTGAAATTATAGTTCATGTGACAACTTGGATTTTTCGGACCAATCAAAATCTTCAAAAAATTCGTCCGTACTAAAACTATGAATGAACACTACCAATTTAATGCACAATTTCATTTGATAAATATATAATACTACTAAATGTGTAGGACACGAATTCAATAATAAAAGTTATCACAATTCTAATAATTTATTCTACAAGTGTGCTTTGATATATACCGAACTCAAATATTATAAATCTACCACCGCACAATTCTGATGAGAGAGACGACAATAGGCATTCCTGCAAACTAAAGAAACATATCAATGTGGTATAAAGTGGTAAGCAAGAAAGGTACAACATCACATGATAAATACCAAAGAATAAATAGGAAAATATTATATTATTATTGAGGCTGCTCACTACCATTTGTAACTGCCTACGTACCCATATCTAATTGAAAATCCAATTAGATATAGGATCAATCCAACGTAGTTCTCCACCACAAATAGGACTCAAAAGGAGCCTACGATGCACAAACAGAGATACAATTCTTAAACTACCCACCTAGGTTCAATCTTCACATTTAGATTTCTAAAACCTAATTAACTTTATTATTTTCAAAATAATCTCTTTTGAAAATACTTATTCGATAATGATCTCTTTAAACTAAATTCCTGATTTTATTTCAAATCCTTTTGAAATAATAATATATATCTTTTGTAAAAAAATCATACTTTCGAGTTTCAACCAAAAACCTATAATTTGTGTAAACCAATTTTCCAAATATTCTTCTATCAAAATACATATATAAATGTGTATCAAAATAGATTAGGAAAATACCACTCAAGGTAAATGCTACCAAAGGCAAATGCTCACGAAAATAGCAAACGTCCTTTAAGACAATACCCATCTCAAATATATAGTCCTGGCAATTACTAATCGCTGCATGAAAGCAAAAAAATCACAGATACCAACCGACGATAATTCCCATTGAATGGATAATACCCAAAAATCCAAATTAATAAATATGAATATACTTTCACTACAAATTCATATTTCACAATAATAATATCTCACAAATACTTCCAATCATATTATCATTATTCTTCCTAAAATCCTTTTGAAATCTATTTCAAAACCACCGGGATTTAAGATCTCGAAATAATATCTTTTTGAATCCTTTTTTATCCAAAATATTTAAATCATATTCCCTAAATATCTTTATATCAAAATATGGGATAACACTTTTATAAATATTTGTTTCCAAAAATGTTTCTATTTCTTTTCAAAGAAACCATTTCATTTAAAAGATAAACATCTTTAAAATTATAATAAACATCTTTTTTATAACAATTACTTAATTAAATATTTCCATCGAACACCGTATAGTCATACTATGAAAATCTAATCATAAGATGTTCGCTTATAATTATTTTCTTCCTAACCGATGCGATGTAGAAATGGGTAATTGCTCATAGACTGGCCAAGGACAATTCAAACAACAAAACAAACAATAATAACAACACACTATTATCAATAATTCAAAAAATTGAATGGTAACACATAAACCAGAATTAACTGGTATATATAAATAAATGTCCACTTATATAATAATAGAACGGGGATTTATTTTGCTAAGTAGATATCATCAGTGAAGTGTAACTAATTTAACTACGTTATTTGTAATTAAATTCAATAACTAATATTTTAGTTATATTTTATACTTCACCAAATGTGTCAATTACGTGTACTAATATATTCTATTCATTAACACAAATCCAACATCTAAGACGTGTGTTAAACAGACTTTGTATGGAGAAATTATTCATTTTTAAAGTTTACGTCTTCTAAACTAAAATTAGTAACTGAACTTATTTAATAAACTAATTATAACTTAACTTATATATAATCTCACCCATTACTAAATAGGCCCAAATCCCAAACATCCATGTAAAACCGCATACACCATACAATAGCACTCCCCCATATGCATGCATGCAATTGAACACATTGAGGAGGACTAAATTGCAAATTCTTTTGAAATGAATAGTACTCCCTTACTTCTTACATAATTCATGCACATTCCAGGTAAGAATGAAACTCGCCTCCTTCTATCTCCCTCCTTGCTCCATTATCTTAGGTGCAACTTTAACGGGACATGTAGCTCTCCACGTCCTCTACAACTTTCATGTTCATCACTTTGGCTAAATCTTTGTGTGGAGGGAGTTATTGGAAATATTAAATGTAACGATCTAGAATTTTAGTCATTTGAATTTCGTATTTAATTGATCTCAAATATTGATATATTAGTTTTATAAGTCAAATAGCTTAAATTTAGAAAATAGAGATTTATTTGAATAATAAATTTAAATAATCAGAATCTTCAAATGATTGAATCTGAGATTTGATGTTAATAAAAATGATTTCGAAATATTATTTGAATTCAGTTTAAATAAGAATGATGATAGTAAACTTTTAAATTCGATTTAAAAGTGGTTGAAACTGTGACAACTAGGAATTTTTGGATATTTGAAATCGAAATATTTGATTGATTTTAAATATTCAAAAGTTAATTTTCAACTTGAATTTCAAATATCACTATTTGTTTGACAAATAAACTATTGAATTAGACAATTGGAAATTAGTTAAAATATGAATACTGGGATTTCGTGTCTGTTAAAAATAATTTGAAGGCTTATAAAGTTTATATTAATAATACTGAAGATAATAGAAGTTTTAAAATTGGTTTTGAAAGTGATTTGTTCAGTTTTAATAATATATCGTTTAAATTGATATTTAAAAATAGCCTTTCGAGGCATGGTCTTAGAATTCAACGAAACCAGTTCCATTAGATCCATAATATTGTTTATTATCGGATTTCAAATTTCATAGCTTTCGAAGTTATAATGTGATATACGATAGGTAAAGGCGCTGAAATCTATATCGAAAATTCAATATAATAAACTGGGTCCAAAAGCTATCTTCTCCATATGATCGAGTAGGACTCGAAACCTTTTCCATTGAATTCAGAATAGGGGTTTAACATTATAAACGCCTAGCGGCACGTCTCGATTGAAGATCGAGATTGTGAGTTGCGTAAATAGAGACAATTTAAATTTAAATTTAAATTTAAATATATATGCTTTCCCTTCAATTCACTATAGACACATCCACCACCTGTCCACCCTGAGGACACGTTTCCTGCATCTTCTAACATGTATTTTTCATTTTCTCGTTTCCTTTGCATATATATATATATATATATATTTTAAAAATAATAAACGCAAATCAAAATAGAGAAAAAATCGAATTCAGAGAAAAATAATGGCTTTGTTATCTTTTTCAAAATCGAATTCTCCTCTCTTCCTCTCAATTCATTCACGAATTGAGCTCGAGCTCTTTCCTCGAATTTCGCGACGATGAAGGCGCGTGAGGTTGTAGCGATCGAGGCAAGGGTTGGCACTGTTTTGGAAGGATCATTCGATTCGAATTGGTTTGGAGCTCGCGAGGCTAGGGTTGAGCCTCAATTTGGATTGCGCGCGAGGGGTCTGATGTTATAGGTTTCGACGGGAAGTCGTGACCTGGTAGTTAATTGGGGTGGTGAGGGTGGAGCAGCATTGTTCGTGAATAAAGGCACCGATAAGGGAATTCGTGGTGGTTCGCATTCGACTGAAAGGATTTTGAAAGCCGAGGCGTTCGAGTTTGGTTCGAGTTCATGATGGTCAGTGACGTCGACTTACGTAGTGAGTCGAGATGTCGGAGAGGTGAAGCCGATTGTGTTGAGGTGGTTCGACGAACTTCTGATCGTATTTGGGAGGCTCGAGTCACTCAGGGAGCTAGGACAGTGAGGTAACAATTCCTTTTATTAATTTAAATTGAATAAATAAATGTTTATATATGCAGAATTTTTTTACGGTAAGGTAACTCTTTGTTGTTTACTGTAATTGAAAAAAATTATTTTTTTAGTTCTAATTGTTTAATAAAGGAGAATAATAATAATAATAATAATAATAATAATATAGATAAATGATATTTTAAAGCATGAGTTTTAAATCTATAAAGATTATTATATAAGAGTATATATATGTAGTTTCATAGGAAATAAATATACATATATACATTTTTAAATTTACTTGTTTATTTCAAAATAGTGTGTTAGGGAGATTAACTTAATTAATTATTTTTGTAACTTAAAATTTATTTATTATAGGAAAAATTAGTTCAAGAAACTAATTAGTTAATTAAATTTATTTAAATGGAATTGATCATTTGATTAGTTCAAATATTAATAAAATCATCCAATGTTGTACATGGTCCAAAATGGTGAAGAAATAGTCAAGGGGGAAATGGATTGCAAACGTCAAAAATCAAAGGTGAGTTAATCTCACTCATTTGGTCAACCATTTAATTTAAATAGTTTAATTTAATTATTGGATTGATTGCTTGGATTGATGACCTATTATCAGTATGGATGTGATATCATATACACACACATACACACACACACACACATATATTGGAGTGATTGATTTCCTGCATTATATAGCGGATGAGACCCTATGCGCCCCGCATAATAGCAGATGAACCTTTATACCACGGTATCCCACCTCGTAGTGGGATTGGTATTTTTATATTGTGCTAATATCTGTGGATGCAACTGGATTCCTCAAATATTGAAATTTGTTTTCATAATTTGTGTTATGATTGATTGATTTCTGTGATCGATTATATTGGAAATTGGAAGTAATAAATGCTATGGGTTTGTTGAACATATTTTGGCTATTTGAAGATGTCAGAATATAAAGATGTGATTTTGAAAGAGGTATAAAGAAAGAAATTTAAGTAAAATAATTTTAGATAAATCAAAGGAATGAATTTGGGAAAGGATAAAAGTTTAGTTTTAAAAACCTATTGAATGAATTCTTGAATATGGGAAAAAGATTTTTGAATAATGGGAATAAATAAATTTTGAAACTTAAGTAATATTGTTGAAAGAAATAAAGGACTTATTTTTTAAAATTCAAGATTTTAAATGGTTTTGGAAAAGTTAAAAAAAGGAAATTTTGAAACAAAGTGTGAAATTGATAATGTCAGATTTATACAAGATTTTAAATCGCAATAAAAGAATGAATCTGAAATTAATGGGTTTTGAAATAAATTTGGATAAGTGAAGGAATTTATTTTAAATGGAGATTGATTATGGAAATCGATTTGAAAACCGACTAAGTATTGAACTGTGATTAAAGGAGAATGAGATTATGAAATTTGTAAACAGGGTTTATAAATAAAGTGAAATATTATCAGAGGATAATTTGGAAGTGTAAATTCAGGACGGGAACTTATAAAGAGATGGGTAATTTGTTTTAAAATAAATACTGATTTATTTTTAAAGGTGTGGAAAAAGAAATGTATTTTCCTGAAAAGTCAAGTATATTTTCAAAGAAAGATTTCCAAGTATAAGTTAAAGGTTTTAAAGTGGTTTTAAAAATGTTTTAAAAAGAAATTATTATTTAGTTATTTCAAATTTTTTTAAAGTAAATATTTATTAAGTTAATTATACAAGTAAAGTTTTTTAAAGGTTTAACTAGTATTATGATTTAAAAGATAATTATTTAATATTTATACTTATAGAATAACTTTTATTTTAAATTTAGTTTTGGCTTAAGATTTACAGGAGAAACTATTTTAAAATTTCATAAATAGTATTTTAAATAGTTTTTATTTTAAGTGTTTTAAAGTATATATATTTTTGGATAAAGTGATTTAAATTATTTTAAAATCTAAAGTATTTAGACTTGGTGATTTTCAGTGGAAATAAACAATATTTGGAAGTTTATTCCGTAAGAGAAAAGTAATTTGGAACCTGTTTCAGATGGTTTAAATGTAGAATAATGTCTTGCGTAGATATTTTGAAATAAATAATTTGGAAAATTATTAAGGTCTGATAATTGTTTGGATGATGGTGTGATTTGATAGTTAAATAACCAACTATCAATATTAGCCAATGCATTGATCGTTTCGAAGAGACTAGGATAGGGATTAATTTCCCGAAAACCACTTCAATCCGGTTTGAACGTTTTCTTGAGGAAGACAAGAGCTTGGAGTCGAAGATGGAGTAGTGAAGTGCAAGGGCTAATCGCTACTAATCTCGAGGGTGATTCCAAAATGGATGTAGTAAGAGTAGTGCCTTCGGTTCTGCTCAGACTCGGAATGGACTTGTATGGACGAATGCTATCAGAACACCGTCAGGGGGGCGATGAGCATTTTAAGTGATTGTGTGCTAAAAAAGATAACGCATAGCGTCGAGCCTCATCAACCGGGAATGGCTAAAACAAGGGAGGTGGAGTAAGACTAAGTGGCTAGCAACTAATTATGGTAAGATCATCCCTGTCTAGATGTCCCTTTTTTTGGGGCTGTGTGGGTGGTTGTTGATTTCAACCCTGGGGTGATCTTATTCGCACTATCCAGTAAGGGATAACTCCGATCTTATGTTGTAGGGGATCATGGTGGATCCTCGGTACGCTGATCTAGACCAGGTATTGTGACGGGCGGTGCATAAGTAGCCATGCCATTGTATGGAATCCAATTTCCAATAAGCGCCTATATGGTTTTGATTGTGCCTAATTATTGCTGAAACGTGAGATGCAAGCATTTCAGCTAGATTCTATTTTACTTTCAATAGACACTATTATAATATCAAACGGATTTGATAAAAATGTTTTGGTTATCGTAAAGTAAAAACCAGTCATGTTTATTTATGGCGTGGTCTTACGAGATACCTTTGATTTCAAAAGGATTTTGAAAACTCTAATAATCCAATTGGGTGTGTTTTGTCACGCTGGTTTTTCAACTGACTCGGGTATTATTTTTCTATAATGCTCGGGTCAAACCGAGTATTATAGGATATAGGAATGGAGGCTGTAGACCCAAGGAGACGAGCTGGATGGCGAAACGTATCACACGTAATTGATATATATATATATATATATATATATATATATATATATATATATATATATACCGCTGTGTATGTTTAACTGCTTAGTCGGCTTTGTGTGGACAAGTTATCATAACTGTCAAGTGTTGTGCTTTTGTTATGTTGTACTCTGATGATGTAATATATAAACCAGTTACAATTTCTTTTGTATAAAAAATCTATTGTTTTCTTTATATGTTATTCCGCTGCGATTGTAAGATTTTGATATTGTTTCCTATTTCTCTTCTACCTCCCTCTTCTTTCCCTTACGGACTGGTTTTTCGGCATTCAATGGTTCGACATTTGATACAGTGGACGTATTGATGTCGATTTTTGGGCGTCGAAAAATCGGGTCGTGACATTGTGGTATCAGAGCTGAAGATTAAGCGATAACCATGGCTCTGGTGGGGATTACTCATTAAAAATTGAGTCCGTAGTACTTTAGAATGAGTTTGAGTGTATTAATAGACATGAGCATGTATTTGTTAGTGAATATAAAAAAAATTATTTTTATATTGTGTTGACTTATCGATTGAGTGTTTATGGATTCAGGTCGATATGTGGGACGCCATGTCATCGATAGGGGTTTCTAAACTCTTAAACAAGATAAACCAACATAGTATTCTTTTAAAATAAGGTAAATGAAATAATTTTACCCAAATTATTTTTGTATATAAAAGAAATAATTTTTGTAAATTATTATAGTATATGGTTGCTTGGTTGTTAGGAAGTGATAATGTTAAAATATTATCATTAATGTGTGGAAATTGCAAATAAGGAAATAATGTTATAACCAAAGTTAAGGAATAATTTATATAACGGAATGAGGTTTGTAAATGTGAATTACAAATGTGATTTATAATTGAAAAGAGATAAAATTCCAGAGTAATGTTTGAATATAGAAGGTTTTGAAGTTTTGAAAATTTGGGAAATTTGATTTCCTTTGAGTTTGGAAATGATTTTCAAAGGCTTTGAGGAATAATGGTGATTTTATTTCGGAAATATTTTTGAATTGGGTATGAAATCTGGTGAGATTTGGAATTTAAAAATATTTGGAAAATGTTTTGAAGGGATAAAAGCACTAAACTCTTTCGGTCGCTGGAAAACAATTCCAATGATGATCCGACATCATCGGTGTTCATTTTCGAGTTTCAAGGGAGGAATTGCTGTCTGGATGTTTTGGATTGGTGTTTGTTTGCGAAATTGGGTTTGATTTTCAAAATTGATTTTTGAATGTTTAGTAATGGTTTAAACTCCGGAAGTCTAACTAAAAATGTTTATGGATTATAAACGGGTTTGGAAACTTATAAAAATTTGGATTTCATAGAATAAAATTTAACTTGTAAAAATTTGGAATAAAGTAAGTGTGAAAACAAAATAAGTTGGAAGGTAAGCTAATTAATTGAAGAGAATTAAAAGAAGTTAGCAAATGGAATTTAAATAAGTGGAAAATTTATAAAAGTTAAAAAAAATGAATTAAATTGAATTATAACTAAAGTGATGTAAATAAAAGTGAATTTTGAGGATAGAGTCTAGTGGGTAAATGGAATAATCATTGAAATAAAATTTACTAAATGTGAAATAAATTTGTGAATGAACAAAAAAATTGAAAATAAAATTAGTAAGTAAACTAATTGATTTAAATAAGTAAGCAAATGAATTGAAATTGAATATTGAAATGATATTTAATTTAAATTGTGTAAGTAAAGTGAAGTTGTGGAATTAAGTCGAAGTGGACTAAAAATAATTAAAGTTTGGAAATAAAAATCCATTGAGATTTAAAATAAATTAGTAAGTGGAACTAATTAAAGAAATGATTAATTAAATATGATTTGAGATGAATTGGATTCGATATTTAGAACTAAAGGTAAATTGAATTTATATGGAAATTTGAGATCCAATTTGAATAAAAAGTAGATATAAACCAAAGTGATAAGGTGAGAATAAATATTTAAGTGTGTGAAATATTTATCTTGGGCTTAAGAGAAATGGTGAAATTCTTAAATAAATTTTGGTATTATATAATATTTGAATGAAGATTTAGTAAAGTTGGGTAAAAAGGAAAATTATGGATAAGAGAATGGGAGTTGAGATATTGTGAATAAAAGAAAATTGATATAGCTAACAATCAATGGAGATAAATACTTATGATGTACGTATATTATTTTATTCGCATAACGATTTGATCCAGATTCGAGCACAAAATTTCGGGATGGTGATATCGATCCGATTAGGATTTTTCACTCGATTTTCGACGACCAACTCTGGATATGGATTTTTGATTGATTCTGGAAATTCTCCATCATAGCTTATGGCTATACAAGGAGAATGACGGTTTCTGATGGAGAATGACGGTTTTTGTTCAAGAAACCTGATCTGAGTCCTCATTAGGAGGTCGGGTGGACGATACTAGTTCGGAAGTGAAATTGTGTGATTGAGTGAGCGATCGAGTTTGGTATTGCGCACGAATGATATATGTGCATCGTACGAACTTGAATGAAATAGATATTGAAAATTTTGTGAAGAAATGTATAAAATGATTTTGAATGCTATGATTGGATACTATTGCTAAGAAGTATACAAGTATTTAAAAGGAAATGAAATTGGTGTTTTGAATTCAAAAGATAAATTGAATTACTCCATAAAAAGGCATGTATTTAAATTTTTGTGTGAAATTTGATGGTTTTCTAATCTAGCCACTTGGCCTTTTTTTCTTTTGAAATCTGGGGGCCCATAGAGGCTTTTTGTAGTTTCTTCGAGCTAGCCGCGCAAAGGAGACACTGGCGAAATTTTTCAAAAATTTAGGGAGTTAGAAAATTTTGAGAAAATTTTGATAATTTAAAATTTGGTTTTAAATTTGAATTTTTGAGTGAATAATATTGTTTGGAACTTATGGTTGAGTTTGGAAAGTTAGTAAGAGTGTTAATGTGTCTTTAATAAAAGATTGTTGGGAAGTTGTTTAAAAAAATTGTTTAGTTTTGGGAAATAGTAAACGGGTATTGGACCATTCTTCTTAAGCTAGTAATTTCGGGGATGAAATTCTTTTAGGGGGAGGAATGTGACAATCCAGAATTTTTAGATATTTGAAATCGGAATATTTAATTGATTTTCAATATTCAAAAGTTAATTTTTAACTTGAATTTCAAATATCACTATTTGATTGGCAAATAAACTATTGAATTAAACAATTGGAAATTAGGTAAAATATGAATTCTAGGATTTCGAGTCTGTTAAAAATAATTTGAAGGATTATAAAATTTATATTAATAATACCGAAGATAATAGAAGTTTTAAAATTGGATTTGAAAGGGATTTGTTCAGTTTTAAAAATATATCATTTAAATTGATATTTAAAAATATCCTTCCGAGGCACGGTCTCGAAATTCAAGGAAACTAGTTCCATTCGATTCGTAATATTGTATTATTATCTAATTTCAAATTTCATAGCTTTCGGAATTATCCTGTGATCA